>CAWUFW010006162.1:387169-987169 GCA_963921515.1 Calotriton arnoldi
GGTGGGTCTGAACTGAGGTGGCGAAGTGAGCTAAAGAATGATGATGGATTCAACCCAGATCTGTGACTGGGGGTGAGTGTCTGAAAGGTTTCAATGCTCAGTCCATCATCTCATTGTGTTTGCTTTGTTCGCCCTACGTTGGCAGGGTATGCCCAGACGTGGGTCGCTTGCTCACTTTGCCACTGGATTCAATCTAGCCTGGCTGATGAAGGGTGTTACCCAAAACCGGTCCCAGGATGCTTGTTTCCGGTTCAGGGAAGACCTGGCTTAGCAGTTCGGGCTGGACTGTTCCCATGAGGCACAGGGTCAAGACTGATTTGCATATAGGTGGGCCTGAAATGAGGTGGCGAAGTGAGCTAAAGAATGATGATGGATTCAACCCAGATCTGTGACTGGGGGTGAGTGTCTGAAAGGTTTCTGTGCTCCGTCCATCATCTCCTTGTGTTTGCCTTGTTCGCCCTAAGTTGGCAGGGTATGCCCAGACGTGGGTTCCTTGCTCATTTTGCCACTGGATTTAAGCTAGCCTGGCTGATGAAGGGTGTTACCCAGAAACCAGTCCCAGGATGCTTGTTTCCTGTCCAGGGAAGACCTGGCTTAGCAGTTCGGGCTGGACTGATCCCATGAGGCACATGGTCAAGACTGATTTACATATAGCTGGGTCTGAACTAAGGTGGCGAAGTGAGTTAAAGAATGATGGTGGATTCAACCCAGATCTGTTACTGGGGGTGAGTGTCTGAAAGGTTTCAGTGCTCCATCCATCATCTCCTTGTGTTTGCTTTGTTCGCCCTAAGTTGGCAGGGTATGCCCAGACGTGGGTCCCTTGCTCACTTTGCCACTGGATTCAAGCTAGCCTGGCTGATGAAGGGTGTTACCCATAAACCGGTTCCAGGATGCTTGTTTCTGGTTCAGGGAAGACCTGGCTTAGCAGTTCGGGCTGGACTGTTCCCATGAGGCACATGGTCAAGACTGATTTGCATATAGCTGGGTCTGAACTGAGGTGGCGAAGTGAGCTAAAAAATGATGATGGATTCAACCAAGATCTGTGACTGGGGGTGAGTTTCTGAAAGGTTTCTGTGCTCCGTCCATCATCTCCTTGTGTTTGCCTTGTTCGCCCTATGTTTGTAGGGTATGCTCAGATGTGGGTCCCTTGCTCACTTTGCCACTGGTTTCAAGCTAGCCTGGCTGATGAATGGTGTTACCCAGAAACCAGTCCCAAGATGCTTGTTTCCGGTTCAGGGAAGACCTGGCTTAGCAGTTCGGGCTGGACTGTTCCCATGAGGCACATGGTCAAGACTGATTTGCATATACCTGGGTCTGAACTAAGGTGGCGAAGTGAGCAAAAGAATGATGATGGATTCAACCCAGATCTGTTACTGGGGAGGAGTGTCTGAAAGGTTTCAGTGCTCCGTCCATCATCTCCTTGTGTTTGCTTTGTTCGCACTAAGTTTGTAGGGTATGCTCAGATGTGGGTCCCTTGCTCACTTTGCCACTGGTTTCAAGCTAGCCTGGCTGATGAATGGTGTTACCCAGAAACCAGTCCCAAGATGCTTGTTTCCGGTTCAGGGAAGACCTGGCTTAGCAGTTCGGGCTGGACTGTTCCCATGAGGCACAGGGTCAAGACTGATTTGCATATAGCTGGGTCTGAACTGAGGTGGCGAAGTGAGCTAAAAAATGATGATGGATTCAACCAAGATCTGTGACTGGGGGTGAGTTTCTGAAAGGTTTCTGTGCTCCGTCCATCATCTCCTTGTGTTTGCCTTGTTCGCCCTAAGTTGGCAGGGTATGCCCAGACGTGGGTCCCTTGCTCACTTTGCCACTGGATTCAAGCTAGCCTGGCTGATGAAGGGTGTTACCCAGAAACCGGTTCCAGGATGCTTGTTTCTGGTTCAGGGAAGACCTGGCTTAGCAGTTCGGGCTGGACTGTTCCCATGAGGCACATGGTCAAGACTGATTTGCATATACCTGGGTCTGAACTAAGGTGGCGAAGTGAGAAAAAGAATGATGATGGATTCAACCCAGATCTGTTACTGGGGAGGAGTGTCTGAAAGGTTTCAGTGCTCCGTCCATCATCTCCTTGTGTTTGCTTTGTTCGCACTAAGTTTGTAGGGTATGCTCAGATGTGGGTCCCTTGCTCACTTTGCCACTGGTTTCAAGCTAGCCTGGCTGATGAATGGTGTTACCCAGAAACCAGTCCCAAGATGCTTGTTTCCGGTTCAGGGAAGACCTGGCTTAGCAGTTCGGGCTGGACTGTTCCCATGAGGCACAGGGTCAAGACTGATTTGCATATAGCTGGGTCTGAACTAAGGTGGCGAAGTGAGCTAAAGAATGATGATGGATTCAACCCAGATCTATGACTGGGGTGAGTGTCTGAAAGGTTTCAGTGCTCCGTCCATCATCTCCTTGTGTTTGCTTTGTTCGCCCTAAGTTGGCAGGGTATGCCCAGACGTGGGTCCCTTGCTCAATTTGCCACTGGATTCAAGCTAGCCTGGCTGATAAAGGGTGTTACCCAGAAACGGGTCCCAGTATGCTTGTTTCCGGTTCAGGGAAGACCTGGCTTAGAAGTTCGGGCTGGACTGTTCCCATGAGGCACAGGGTCAAGACTGATTTGCATATAGGAGGGTCTGAACTGAGGTGGCGAAGTGAGCTAAAGAATGATGATGGATTCAACCCAGAACTGTGACTGGGGGTGAGTGTCTGAAAGGTTTCAGTGCTCCGTCCATCATCTCCTTGTGTTTGCTTTGTTCACCCTAAGTTGGCAGGGTATGCTCAGACGTGGGTCCCTTGCTCACTTTGCCACTGGATTCAAGCTAGCCTGGCTGATGAAGGGTGTTACCCAAAACCGGTCCCAGGATGCTTGTTTCCGGTTCAGTGAAGAACTGGCTTAGCAGTTCAGGCTGAACTGTTCCCATGAGGCACAGGGTCAAGACTGATTTGCATATAGCTGGGTCTGAACTGAGGTGGCGAAGTGAGCTAAAGAATGATGATGGATTCAACCCAGATCTGTGACTGGGGGTGAGTGTCTGAAAGGTTTCAGTGCTCCATCCATCATCTCCTTGTGTTTGCGTTGTTCGCCCTAAGTTGGCAGGGTATGCCCAGACGTGGGTCACTTGCTCACTTTGCCACTGGATTCAAGCTAGCCTGGCTGATGAAGGGTGTTACCCAGAAACCGGTTCCAGGATGCTTGTTTCTGGTTCAGGGAAGACCTGGCTTAGCAGTTCGGGCTGGACTGTTCCCATGAGGCACATGGTCAAGACTGATTTGCATATAGCTGGGTCTGAACTGAGGTGGCGAAGTGAGCTAAAGAATGATGATGGATTCAACTCAGATCTGTGACTGGGGGTGAGTGTCTGAAAGGTTTCAGTGCTCCGTCCATCATCTCCTTGTGTTTGCTTTGTTCGCCCTAAGTTGGCAGGGTATGCCCAGACGTGGGTCCCTTGCTCACTTTGCCACTGGATTCAAGCTAGCCTGGCTGATGAAGGGTGTTACCCAGAAACTGGTCCCATGATGTTTGTTTCTGGTTCAGGGAAGACCTGGCTTAGCAGTTCGGGCTGGACTGTTCCCATGAGGCACAGGGTCAAGACTGATTTGCATATAGCTGGGTCTGAACTGAGGTGGCGAATTTAGCTAAAGAATGATGATGGATTCAACCCAGATCTGTGACTGCGGGTGAGTGTCTGAAAGGTTTCAGTGCTCCGTCCATCATCTCCTTGTGTTTGCTTTGTTCGCCCTAAGTTGGCAGGGTATGCCCAGACGTGGGTCCCTTGCTCACTTTGCCACTGGATTCAAGCTAGCCTGGATGATAAAGGGTGTTACCCAGAAACCGGTCCCAGTATGCTTGTTTCCGGTTCAGGGAAGACCTGGCTTAGCAGTTCGGGCTGGACTGTTCCCATGAGGCACAGGGTCACGACTGATTTGCATATAGGTGGGTCTGAACTGAGGTGGCGAAGTGAGCTAAAGAATGATGATGGATTCAACCCAGATCTGTGACTGGGGGTGAGTGTCTGAAAGGTTTCAGTGCTCAGTCCATCATCTCATTGTGTTTGCTTTGTTCGCCCTACGTTGGCAGGGTATGCCCAGACGTGGGTCGCTTGCTCACTTTGCCACTGGATTCAAGCTAGCCTGGCTGATGAAGGGTGTTACCCAAAAACCGGTCCCAGGATGCTTGTTTCCGGTTCAGGGAAGACCTGGCTTAGCAGTTCGGGCTGGACTGTTCCCATGAGGCACAGGGTCAAGACTGATTTGCATATAGGTGGGCCTGAAATGAGGTGGCGAAGTGAGATAAAGAATGATGATGGATTCAACCCAGATCTGTGACTGGGGGTGAGTGTCTGAAAGGTTTCTGTGCTCCGTCCATCATCTCCTTGTGTTTGCCTTGTTCGCCCTAAGTTGGCAGGGTATGCCCAGACGTGGGTTCCTTGCTCATTTTGCCACTGGATTTAAGCTAGCCTGGCTGATGAAGGGTGTTACCCAGAAACCAGTCCCAGGATGCTTGTTTCCTGTCCAGGGAAGACCTGGCTTAGCAGTTCGGGCTGGACTGATCCCATGAGGCACATGGTCAAGACTGATTTACATATAGCTGGGTCTGAACTAAGGTGGCGAAGTGAGCTAAAGAATGATGGTGGATTCAACCCAGATCTGTTACTGGGGGTGAGTGTCTGAAAGGTTTCAGTGCTCCATCCGTCATCTCCTTGTGTTTGCTTTGTTCGCCCTAAGTTGGCAGGGTATGCCCAGACGTGGGTCCCTTGCTCACTTTGCCACTGGATTCAAGCTAACCTGGCTGATGAAGGGTGTTACCCAGAAACTGGTTCCAGGATGCTTGTTTCTGGTTCAGGGAAGACCTGGCTTAGCAGTTAGGACTGGACTGTTCCCATGATGCACAGGGTCAAGACTGATTTGCATATAGCTGGGTCTGAACTGAGGTGGCGAAGTGAGCTAAAGAATGATGATGGATTCAACCCAGATCTTTGACTGGGGGTGAGTGTCTGAAAGGTTTCAGTGCTCCGTCCATCATCTCCTTGTGTTTGCTTTGTTCGCCCTAAGTTGGCAGGGAATGTCCAGACGTGGGTCCCTTGCTCACTTTGCCACTGGATTCAAGCTAGCCTGGCTGATGAAGGGTGTTACCCAGAAACTGGTCCCAGGATGTTTGTTTCCGGTTCAGGGAAGACCTGGCTTAGCAGTTCGGGCTGGACTGTTCCCATGAGGCACAGGGTCAAGACTGATTTGCATATAGCTGGGTCTGAACTGAGGTGGCAAAGTGAGCTACAGAATGATGATGGATTCAACCCAGATCTGTGACTGGGGAGGAGTGTCTGAAAGGTTTCAGTGCTCCGTCCATCATCTCCTTGTGTTTGCTTTGTTCGCCCTAAGTTGGCAGGGTATGCCCAGACGTGGGTCCCTTGCTCACTTTGCCACTGGATTCAAGCTAGCCTGGATGATAAAGGGTGTTACCCAGAAACTGGTCCCAGTATGCTTGTTTCCGGTTCAGGGAAGACCTGGCTTAGCAGTTCGGGCTGGACTGTTCCCATGAGGCACAGGGTCAAGACTGATTTGCATATAGGTGGGTCTGAACTGAGGTGGCGAAGTGAGCTAAAGAATGATGATGGATTCAACCCAGATCTGTGACTGGGGGTGAGTGTCTGAAAGGTTTCAGTGCTCCGTCCATCATCTCATTGAGTTTGCTTTGTTCGCCCTACGTTGGCAGGGTATGCCCAGACGTGGGTCGCTTGCTCATTTTGCCACTGGATTCAAGCTAGCCTGGCTGATGAAGGGTGTTACCCAGAAACCAGTCCCAGGATGCTTGTTTCCTGTCCAGGGAAGACCTGGCTTAGCAGTTCGGGCTGGACTGTTCCCATGAGGCACATGGTCAAGACTGATTTGCATATACCTGGGTCTGAACTAAGGTGGCGAAGTGAGAAAAAGAATGATGATGGATTCAACCCAGATCTGTTACTGGGGAGGAGTGTCTGAAAGGTTTCAGTGCTCCGTCCATCATCTCCTTGTGTTTGCTTTGTTCGCCCTAAGTTGGTTGGGTATGCCCAGATGTGTGTCCCTTGCTCACTTTGCCACTGGATTCAAGCTAGCCTGGCTGATGAATGGTGTTACCCAGAAACCAGTCCCAAGATGCTTGTTTCCGGTTCAGGGAAGACCTGGCTTAGCAGTTCGGGCTGGACTGTTCCCATGAGGCACAGGGTCAAGACTGATTTGCATATAGCTGGGTCTGAACTAAGGTGGCGAAGTGAGCTAAAGAATGATGATGGATTCAACCCAGATCTATGACTGGGGGTGAGTGTCTGAAAGGTTTCAGTGCTCCGTCCATCATCTCCTTGTGTTTGCTTTGTTCGCCCTAAGTTGGCAGGGTATGCCCAGACGTGGGTCCCTTGCTCAATTTGCCACTGGATTCAAGCTAGCCTGGCTGATAAAGGGTGTTACCCAGAAACGGGTCCCAGTATGCTTGTTTCCGGTTCAGGGAAGACCTGGCTTAGAAGTTCGGGCTGGACTGTTCCCATGAGGCACAGGGTCAAGACTGATTTGCATATAGGTGGGTCTGAACTGAGGTGGCGAAGTGAGCTAAAGAATGATGATGGATTCAACCCAGAACTGTGACTGGGGGTGAGTGTCTGAAAGGTTTCAGTGCTCCGTCCATCATCTCCTTGTGTTTGCTTTGTTCACCCTAAGTTGGCAGGGTATGCTCAGACGTGGGTCCCTTGCTCACTTTGCTACTGGATTCAAGCTAGCCTGGCTGATGAAGGGTGTTACCCAAAAACCGGTCCCAGGATGCTTGTTTCCGGTTCAGTGAAGAACTGGCTTAGCAGTTCAGGCTGGACTGTTCCCATGAGGCACAGGGTCAAGACTGATTTGCATATAGCTGGGTCTGAACTGAGGTGGCGAAGTGAGCTAAAGAATGATGATGGATTCAACCCAGATCTGTGACTGGGGGTGAGTGTCTGAAAGGTTTCAGTGCTCCATCCATCATCTCCTTGTGTTTGCTTTGTTCGCCCTAAGTCGGCAGGGTATGCCCAGACGTGGGTCCCTTGCTCACTTTGCCACTGGATTCAAGCTAGCCTGGCTGATGAAGGGTGTTACCCAGAAACCGGTTCCAGGATGCTTGATTCTGGTTCAGGGAGGCCCTGGCTTAGCTGTTCGTGCTGGACTGTTCCCATGAGGCACATGGTCAAGACTGATTTGCATATAGCTGGGTCTGAACTGAGGTGGCGAATTGAGCTAAAGAATGATGATGGATTCAATCCAGATCTGTGACTGGGGGTGAGTGTCTGAAAGGTTTCAGTGCTCCGTCCATCATCTCCTTGTGTTTGCTTTGTTCGCCCTAAGTTGGAAGGGTATGCCTAGACGCGGGTCCCTTGCTTTCTTTGCCACTGGATTCAAGCTAACCTGGCTGATGAAGGGTGTTACCCAAAAACTGGTCCCAGGATGCTTGTTTTCGGTTCAGGGAAGACCTGGCTTAGCAGTTCGGGCTGGACTGTTCCCATGAGGCACAGCGAGAAGACTGATTTGCATGTACCTGGGTCTGAACTGAGGTGGCGAAGTGAGCTAAAAAATGATGATGGATTCAACTCAGATCTGTGACTGGGGGTGAGTGTCTGAAAGGTTTCAGTGCTCCGTCCATCATCTCCTTGTGTTTGCTTTGTTCGCCCTAAGTTGGCAGGGTATGCCCAGACGTGGGTCCCTTGCTCACTTTGCCACTGGATTCAAGCTAGCCTGGCTGATGAAGGGTGTTACCCAGAAACTGGTCCCAGGATGCTTGTTTCCGGTTCATGGAAGACTTGGCTTAGCAGTTCGGGCTGGACTGTTCCCATGAGGCACAGGGTCAAGACTGATTTGCATATAGCTGGGTCTGAACTAAGGTGGCGAAGTGAGCTAAAGAATGATGATGGATTCAACCCAGATCTATGACTGGGGGTGAGTGTCTGAAAGGTTTCTGTGCTCCGTCCATCATCTCCTTGTGTTTGCTTTGTTCGCCCTAAGTTGGCAGGGTATGCCCAGACGTGGGTCCCTTGCTCACTTTGCCACTGGATTCAAGCTAGCCTGGCTGATGAAGGGTGTTACCCAAAAACCGGTCCCAGGATGCTTGTTTCCGGTTCAGGGAAGACCTGGCTTAGCATTTCGGGCTGGACTGTTCCCATGAGGCACAGGGTCAACACTGATTTGAATATAGCTGGGTCTGAACTGAGGTGGCGAAGTGAGCTAAAGAATGATGATGGATTCAACCAAGATCTGTGACTGGGGGTGAGTTTCTGAAAGGTTTCTGTGCTCCGTCCATCATCTCCTTGTGTTTGCCTTGTTCGCCCTAAGTTGCCAGGGTATGCCCAGACGTGGGTCCCTTGCTCACTTTGCCACTGGATTCAAGCTAGCCTGGCTGATGAAGGGTGTTACCCAGAAACTGGTCCCAGGATGCTTGTTTCCGGTTCATGGAAGACTTGGCTTAGCAGTTCGGGCTGGACTGTTCCCATGAGGCACAGGGTCAAGACTGATTTGCATATAGCTGGGTCTGAACTAAGGTGGCGAAGTGAGAAAAAGAATGATGATGGATTCAACCCAGATCTGTTACTGGGGAGGAGTGTCTGAAAGGTTTCAGTGCTCCGTCCATCATCTCCTTGTGTTTGCTTTGTTCGCCCTAAGTTGGCAGGGAATGTCCAGACGTGGGTCCCTTGCTCACTTTGCCACTGGATTCAAGCTAGCCTGGCTGATGAAGGGTGTTACCCAGAAACTGGTCCCAGGATGTTTGTTTCCGGTTCAGGGAAGACCTGGCTTAGCAGTTCGGGCTGGACTGTTCCCATGAGGCACAGTGTCAAGACTGATTTGCATATAGCTGGGTCTGAACTGAGGTGGCAAAGTGAGCTACAGAATGATGATGGATTCAACCCAGATCTGTGACTGGGGAGGAGTGTCTGAAAGGTTTCAGTGCTCCGTCCATCATCTCCTTGTGTTTGCTTTGTTCGCCCTAAGTTGGCAGGGTATGCCCAGACGTGGGTCCCTTGCTCACTTTGCCACTGGATTCAAGCTAGCCTGGATGATAAAGGGTGTTACCCAGAAACTGGTCCCAGTATGCTTGTTTCCGGTTCAGGGAAGACCTGGCTTAGCAGTTCGGGCTGGACTGTTCCCATGAGGCACAGGGTCAAGACTGATTTGCATATAGGTGGGTCTGAACTGAGGTGGCGAAGTGAGCTAAAGAATGATGATGGATTCAACCCAGATCTGTGACTGGGGGTGAGTGTCTGAAAGGTTTCAGTGCTCCATCCATCATCTCCTTGTGTTTGCTTTGTTCGCCCTAAGTTGGCAGGGTATGCCCAGACGTGGGTCCCTTGCTCACTTTGCCACTGGATTCAAGCTAGCCTGGCTGATGAAGGGTGTTACCCAGAAACTGGTCCCAGGATGCTTGTTTCCGGTTCATGGAAGACTTGGCTTAGCAGTTCGGGCTGGACTGTTCCCATGAGGCACAGGGTCAAGACTGATTTGCATATAGCTGGGTCTGAACTAAGGTGGCGAAGTGAGCTAAAGAATGATGATGGATTCAACCCAGATCTGTGACTGGGGGTGAGTGTCTGAAAGGTTTCTGTGCTCCGTCCATCATCTCCTTGTGTTTGCTTTGTTCGCCCTAAGTTGGCAGGGTATGCCCAGACGTGGGTCCCTTGCTCACTTTGCCACTGGATTCAAGCTAGCCTGGCTGATGAAGGGTGTTACCCAAAAACTGGTCCCAGGATGCTTGTTTCCGGTTCAGGGAAGACCTGGCTTAGCATTTCGGGCTGGACTGTTCCCATGAGGCACAGGGTCAACACTGATTTGAATATAGCTGGGTCTGAACTGAGGTGGCGAAGTGAGCTAAAGAATGATGATGGATTCAACCAAGATCTGTGACTGGGGGTGAGTTTCTGAAAGGTTTCTGTGCTCCGTCCATCATCTCCTTGTGTTTGCCTTGTTCGCCCTAAGTTGCCAGGGTATGCCCAGACGTGGGTTCCATGCTCATTTTGCCACTGGATTTAAGCTAGCCTGGCTGATGAAGGGTGTTACCCAGAATCCAGTCCCAGGATGCTTGTTTCTTGTCCAGGGAAGACCTGGCTTAGCAGTTCGGGCTGGACTGTTCCCATGAGGCACATGGTCAAGACTGATTTGCATATACCTGGGTCTGAACTAAGGTGGCGAAGTGAGAAA
Organism: Calotriton arnoldi; assembly: GCA_963921515.1. Taxonomy (NCBI): domain Eukaryota; kingdom Metazoa; phylum Chordata; class Amphibia; order Caudata; family Salamandridae; genus Calotriton; species Calotriton arnoldi. The sequence continues at coordinate 397,337 of CAWUFW010006162.1, forward strand.
AGAATGATGATGGATTCAACCCAGATCTGTTACTGGGGAGGAGTGTCTGAAAGGTTTCAGTGCTCCGTCCATCATCTCCTTGTGTTTGCTTTGTTCGCCCTAAGTTTGTAGGGTATGCCCAGATGTGGGTCCCTTGCTCACTTTGCCACTGGTTTCAAGCTAGCCTGGCTGATGAATGGTGTTACCCAGAAACCAGTCCCAAGATGCTTGTTTCCGGTTCAGGGAAGACCTGGCTTAGCAGTTCGGGCTGGACTGTTCCCATGAGGCACAGGGTCAAGGCTGATTTGCATATAGCTGGGTCTGAACTAAGGTGGCGAAGTGAGCTAAAGAATGATGATGGATTCAACCCAGATCTATGACTGGGGGTGAGTGTCTGAAAGGTTTCAGTGCTCCGTCCATCATCTCCTTGTGTTTGCTTTGTTCGCCCTAAGTTGGCTGGGTATGCCCAGACGTGGGTCCCTTGCTCAATTTGCCACTGGATTCAAGCTAGCCTGGCTGATAAAGGGTGTTACCCAGAAACGGGTCCCAGTATACTTGTTTCCGGTTCAGGGAAGACCTGGCTTAGAAGTTCGGGCTGGACTGTTCCCATGAGGCACAGGGTCAAGACTGATTTGCATATAGGAGGGTCTGAACTGAGGTGGCGAAGTGAGCTAAAGAATGATGATGGATTCAACCCAGAACTGTGACTGGGGGTGAGTGTCTGAAAGGTTTCAGTGCTCCGTCCATCATCTCCTTGTGTTTGCTTTGTTCACCCTAAGTTGGCAGGGTATGCTCAGACGTGGGTCCCTTGCTCACTTTGCCACTGGATTCAAGCTAGCCTGGCTGATGAAGGGTGTTACCCAAAACCGGTCCCAGGATGCTTGTTTCCGGTTCAGTGAAGAACTGGCTTAGCAGTTCAGGCTGAACTGTTCCCATGAGGCACAGGGTCAAGACTGATTTGCATATAGCTGGGTCTGAACTGAGGTGGCGAAGTGAGCTAAAGAATGATGATGGATTCAACCCAGATCTGTGACTGGGGGTGAGTGTCTGAAAGGTTTCAGTGCTCCATCCATCATCTCCTTGTGTTTGCTTTGTTCGCCCTAAGTTGGCAGGGTATGCCCAGACGTGGGTCCCTTGCTCACTTTGCCACTGGATTCAAGCTAGCCTGGCTGATGAAGGGTGTTACCCCGAAACCGGTTCCAGGATGCTTGTTTCTGGTTCAGGGAAGACCTGGCTTAGCAGTTCGGGCTGGACTGTTCCCATGAGGCACATGGTCAAGACTGATTTGCATATAGCTGGGTCTGAACTGAGGTGGCGAAGTGAGCTAAAAAATGATGATGGATTCAACTCAGATCTGTGACTGGGGGTGAGTGTCTGAAAGGTTTCAGTGCTCCGTCCATCATCTCCTTGTGTTTGCTTTGTTCGCCCTAAGTTGGCAGGGTATGCCCAGACGTGGGTCCCTTGCTCACTTTGCCACTGGATTCAAGCTAGCCTGGCTGATGAAGGGTGTTACCCAGAAACTGGTCCCAGGATGTTTGTTTCTGGTTCAGGGAAGACCTGGCTTAGCAGTTCGGGCTGGACTGTTCCCATGAGGCACAGGGTCAAGACTGATTTGCATATAGCTGGGTCTGAACTGAGGTGGCGAATTTAGCTAAAGAATGATGATGGATTCAACCCAGATCTGTGACTGCGGGTGAGTGTCTGAAAGGTTTCAGTGCTCCGTCCATCATCTCCTTGTGTTTGCTTTGTTCGCCCTAAGTTGGCAGGGTATGCCCAGACGTGGGTCCCTTGCTCACTTTGCCACTGGATTCAACCTAGCCTGGATGATAAAGGGTGTTACCCAGAAACCGGTCCCAGTATGCTTGTTTCCGGTTCAGGGAAGACCTGGCTTAGCAGTTCGGGCTGGACTGTTCCCATGAGGCACAGGGTCACGACTGATTTGCATATAGGTGGGTCTGAACTGAGGTGGCGAAGTGAGCTAAAGAATGATGATGGATTCAACCCAGATCTGTGACTGGGGGTGAGTGTCTGAAAGGTTTCAATGCTCAGTCCATCATCTCATTGTGTTTGCTTTGTTCGCCCTACGTTGGCAGGGTATGCCCAGACGTGGGTCGCTTGCTCACTTTGCCACTGGATTCAATCTAGCCTGGCTGATGAAGGGTGTTACCCAAAAACCGGTCCCAGGATGCTTGTTTCCGGTTCAGGGAAGACCTGGCTTAGCAGTTCGGGCTGGACTGTTCCCATGAGGCACAGGGTCAAGACTGATTTGCATATAGGTGGGCCTGAAATGAGGTGGCGAAGTGAGCTAAAGAATGATGATGGATTCAACCCAGATCTGTGACTGGGGGTGAGTGTCTGAAAGGTTTCTGTGCTCCGTCCATCATCTCCTTGTGTTTGCCTTGTTCGCCCTAAGTTGGCAGGGTATGCCCAGACGTGGGTTCCTTGCTCATTTTGCCACTGGATTTAAGCTAGCCTGGCTGATGAAGGGTGTTACCCAGAAACCAGTCCCAGGATGCTTGTTTCCTGTCCAGGGAAGACCTGGCTTAGCAGTTCGGGCTGGACTGATCCCATGAGGCACATGGTCAAGACTGATTTACATATAGCTGGGTCTGAACTAAGGTGGCGAAGTGAGTTAAAGAATGATGGTGGATTCAACCCAGATCTGTTACTGGGGGTGAGTGTCTGAAAGGTTTCAGTGCTCCATCCATCATCTCCTTGTGTTTGCTTTGTTCGCACTAAGTTGGCAGGGTATGCCCAGACGTGGGTCCCTTGCTCACTTTGCCACTGGATTCAAGCTAGCCTGGCTGATGAAGGGTGTTACCCAGAAACCGGTTCCAGGATGCTTGTTTCTGGTTCAGGGAAGACCTGGCTTAGCAGTTCGGGCTGGACTGTTCCCATGAGGCACATGGTCAAGACTGATTTGCATATAGCTGGGTCTGAACTGAGGTGGCGAAGTGAGCTAAAAAATGATGATGGATTCAACTCAGATCTGTGACTGGGGGTGAGTGTCTGAAAGGTTTCAGTGCTCCGTCCATCATCTCCTTGTGTTTGCTTTGTTCGCCCTAAGTTGGCAGGGTATGCCCAGACGTGGGTCCCTTGCTCACTTTGCCACTGGATTCAAGCTAGCCTGGCTGATGAAGGGTGTTACCCAGAAACTGGTCCCAGGATGTTTGTTTCTGGTTCAGGGAAGACCTGGCTTAGCAGTTCGGGCTGGACTGTTCCCATGAGGCACAGGGTCAAGACTGATTTGCATATGGCTGGGTCTGAACTGAGGTGGCAAAGTGAGCTACAGAATGATGATGGATTCAACCCAGATCTGTGACTGGGGAGGAGTGTCTGAAAGGTTTCAGTGCTCCGTCCATCATCTCCTTGTGTTTGCTTTGTTCACCCTAAGTTGGTAGGGTATGCCCAGACGTGGGTCCCTTGCTCACTTTGCCACTGGATTCAAGTTAGCCTGGCTGATGAATGGTGTTACCCAGAAACCAGTCCCAGGATGCTTGTTTCCGGTTCATGGAAGACTTGGCTTAGCAGTTCGGGCTGGACTGTTCCCATGAGGCACAGGGTCAACACTGATTTGAATATAGCTGGGTCTGAACTGAGGTGGCGAAGTGAGCTAAAGAATGAGGCACAGGGTCAAGACTGATTTGCATATAGCTGGGTCTGAACTAAGGTGGCGAAGTGAGCTAAAGAATGATGATGGATTCAACCCAGATCTGTGACTGGGGGTGAGTGTCTGAAAGGTTTCTGTGCTCCGTCCATCATCTCCTTGTGTTTGCTTTGTTCGCCTTAAGTTGGCAGGGTATGCCCAGACGTGGGTCCCTTGCTCACTTTGCCACTGGATTCAATCTAGCCTGGCTGATGAAGGGTGTTACCCAGAAACTGGTCCCAGGATGCTTGTTTCCGGTTCAGGGAAGACCTGGCTTAGCAGTTCGGGCTGGACTGTTCCCATGAGGCACAGGGTCAAGACTGATTTGCATATAGCTGGGTCTGAACTGAGGTGGTGAAGTGAGCTAAAGAATGATGATGGATTCAACCCAGATCTGTTACTGGGGGTGAGTGTCTGAAAGCTTTCAGTGCTCCATCCATCATCTCCTTGTGTTTGCTTTGTTCGCCCTAAGTTGGCTGGGTATGCCCAGACGTGGGTCCCTTGCTCACTTTGCCACTGGATTCAAGCTAGCCTGGCTGATGAATGGTGTTACCCAGAAACCAGTCCCAGGATGCTTGTTTCCGGTTCAGCGAAGACCTGGCTTATCAGTTCGGGCTGGACTGTTCCCATGAGGCACAGGGTCAACACTGATTTGAATATAGCTGGGTCTGAACTGAGGTGGCGAAGTGAGCTAAAGAATGATGATGGATTCAACCAAGATCTGTGACTGGGGGTGAGTTTCTGAAAGGTTTCTGTGCTCCGTCCATCATCTCCTTGTGTTTGCCTTGTTCGCCCTAAGTTGCCAGGGTATGCCCAGACGTGGGTCCCTTGCTCACTTTGCCACTGGATTCAAGCTAGCCTGGCTGATGAAGGGTGTTACCCAGAAACTGGTCCCAGGATGCTTGTTTCCGGTTCATGGAAGACTTGGCTTAGCAGTTCGGGCTGGACTGTTCCCATGAGGCACAGGGTCAAGACTGATTTGCATATAGCTGGGTCTGAACTAAGGTGGCGAAGTGAGAAAAAGAATGATGATGGATTCAACCCAGATCTGTTACTGGGGAGGAGTGTCTGAAAGGTTTCAGTGCTCCGTCCATCATCTCCTTGTGTTTGCTTTGTTCGCCCTAAGTTGGCAGGGAATGTCCAGACGTGGGTCCCTTGCTCACTTTGCCACTGGATTCAAGCTAGCCTGGCTGATGAAGGGTGTTACCCAGAAACTGGTCCCAGGATGTTTGTTTCCGGTTCAGGGAAGACCTGGCTTAGCAGTTCGGGCTGGACTGTTCCCATGAGGCACAGTGTCAAGACTGATTTGCATATAGCTGGGTCTGAACTGAGGTGGCAAAGTGAGCTACAGAATGATGATGGATTCAACCCAGATCTGTGACTGGGGAGGAGTGTCTGAAAGGTTTCAGTGCTCCGTCCATCATCTCCTTGTGTTTGCTTTGTTCGCCCTAAGTTGGCAGGGTATGCCCAGACGTGGGTCCCTTGCTCACTTTGCCACTGGATTCAAGCTAGCCTGGATGATAAAGGGTGTTACCCAGAAACTGGTCCCAGTATGCTTGTTTCCGGTTCAGGGAAGACCTGGCTTAGCAGTTCGGGCTGGACTGTTCCCATGAGGCACAGGGTCAAGACTGATTTGCATATAGGTGGGTCTGAACTGAGGTGGCGAAGTGAGCTAAAGAATGATGATGGATTCAACCCAGATCTGTGACTGGGGGTGAGTGTCTGAAAGGTTTCAGTGCTCCATCCATCATCTCCTTGTGTTTGCTTTGTTCGCCCTAAGTTGGCAGGGTATGCCCAGACGTGGGTCCCTTGCTCACTTTGCCACTGGATTCAAGCTAGCCTGGCTGATGAAGGGTGTTACCCAGAAACTGGTCCCAGGATGCTTGTTTCCGGTTCATGGAAGACTTGGCTTAGCAGTTCGGGCTGGACTGTTCCCATGAGGCACAGGGTCAAGACTGATTTGCATATAGCTGGGTCTGAACTAAGGTGGCGAAGTGAGCTAAAGAATGATGATGGATTCAACCCAGATCTGTGACTGGGGGTGAGTGTCTGAAAGGTTTCTGTGCTCCGTCCATCATCTCCTTGTGTTTGCTTTGTTCGCCCTAAGTTGGCAGGGTATGCCCAGACGTGGGTCCCTTGCTCACTTTGCCACTGGATTCAAGCTAGCCTGGCTGATGAAGGGTGTTACCCAAAAACTGGTCCCAGGATGCTTGTTTCCGGTTCAGGGAAGACCTGGCTTAGCATTTCGGGCTGGACTGTTCCCATGAGGCACAGGGTCAACACTGATTTGAATATAGCTGGGTCTGAACTGAGGTGGCGAAGTGAGCTAAAGAATGATGATGGATTCAACCAAGATCTGTGACTGGGGGTGAGTTTCTGAAAGGTTTCTGTGCTCCGTCCATCATCTCCTTGTGTTTGCCTTGTTCGCCCTAAGTTGCCAGGGTATGCCCAGACGTGGGTTCCTTGCTCATTTTGCCACTGGATTTAAGCTAGCCTGGCTGATGAAGGGTGTTACCCAGAATCCAGTCCCAGGATGCTTGTTTCCTGTCCAGGGAAGACCTGGCTTAGCAGTTCGGGCTGGACTGTTCCCATGAGGCACATGGTCAAGACTGATTTGCATATACCTGGGTCTGAACTAAGGTGGCGAAGTGAGAAAAAGAATGATGATGGATTCAACCCAGATCTGTTACTGGGGAGGAGTGTCTGAAAGGTTTCAGTGCTCCGTCCATCATCTCCTTGTGTTTGCTTTGTTCGCCCTAAGTTTGTAGGGTATGCCCAGATGTGGGTCCCTTGCTCACTTTGCCACTGGTTTCAAGCTAGCCTGGCTGATGAATGGTGTTACCCAGAAACCAGTCCCAAGATGCTTGTTTCCGGTTCAGGGAAGACCTGGCTTAGCAGTTCGGGCTGGACTGTTCCCATGAGGCACAGGGTCAAGGCTGATTTGCATATAGCTGGGTCTGAACTAAGGTGGCGAAGTGAGCTAAAGAATGATGATGGATTCAACCCAGATCTATGACTGGGGGTGAGTGTCTGAAAGGTTTCAGTGCTCCGTCCATCATCTCCTTGTGTTTGCTTTGTTCGCCCTAAGTTGGCTGGGTATGCCCAGACGTGGGTCCCTTGCTCAATTTGCCACTGGATTCAAGCTAGCCTGGCTGATAAAGGGTGTTACCCAGAAACGGGTCCCAGTATACTTGTTTCCGGTTCAGGGAAGACCTGGCTTAGAAGTTCGGGCTGGACTGTTCCCATGAGGCACAGGGTCAAGACTGATTTGCATATAGGAGGGTCTGAACTGAGGTGGCGAAGTGAGCTAAAGAATGATGATGGATTCAACCCAGAACTGTGACTGGGGGTGAGTGTCTGAAAGGTTTCAGTGCTCCGTCCATCATCTCCTTGTGTTTGCTTTGTTCACCCTAAGTTGGCAGGGTATGCTCAGACGTGGGTCCCTTGCTCACTTTGCCACTGGATTCAAGCTAGCCTGGCTGATGAAGGGTGTTACCCAAAAACCGGTCCCAGGATGCTTGTTTCCGGTTCAGTGAAGAACTGGCTTAGCAGTTCAGGCTGAACTGTTCCCATGAGGCACAGGGTCAAGACTGATTTGCATATAGCTGGGTCTGAACTGAGGTGGCGAAGTGAGCTAAAGAATGATGATGGATTCAACCCAGATCTGTGACTGGGGGTGAGTGTCTGAAAGGTTTCAGTGCTCCATCCATCATCTCCTTGTGTTTGCTTTGTTCGCCCTAAGTTGGCAGGGTATGCCCAGACGTGGGTCCCTTGCTCACTTTGCCACTGGATTCAAGCTAGCCTGGCTGATGAAGGGTGTTACCCCGAAACCGGTTCCAGGATGCTTGTTTCTGGTTCAGGGAAGACCTGGCTTAGCAGTTCGGGCTGGACTGTTCCCATGAGGCACATGGTCAAGACTGATTTGCATATAGCTGGGTCTGAACTGAGGTGGCGAAGTGAGCTAAAAAATGATGATGGATTCAACTCAGATCTGTGACTGGGGGTGAGTGTCTGAAAGGTTTCAGTGCTCCGTCCATCATCTCCTTGTGTTTGCTTTGTTCGCCCTAAGTTGGCAGGGTATGCCCAGACGTGGGTCCCTTGCTCACTTTGCCACTGGATTCAAGCTAGCCTGGCTGATGAAGGGTGTTACCCAGAAACTGGTCCCAGGATGTTTGTTTCTGGTTCAGGGAAGACCTGGCTTAGCAGTTCGGGCTGGACTGTTCCCATGAGGCACAGGGTCAAGACTGATTTGCATATAGCTGGGTCTGAACTGAGGTGGCGAATTTAGCTAAAGAATGATGATGGATTCAACCCAGATCTGTGACTGCGGGTGAGTGTCTGAAAGGTTTCAGTGCTCCGTCCATCATCTCCTTGTGTTTGCTTTGTTCGCCCTAAGTTGGCAGGGTATGCCCAGACGTGGGTCCCTTGCTCACTTTGCCACTGGATTCAACCTAGCCTGGATGATAAAGGGTGTTACCCAGAAACCGGTCCCAGTATGCTTGTTTCCGGTTCAGGGAAGACCTGGCTTAGCAGTTCGGGCTGGACTGTTCCCATGAGGCACAGGGTCACGACTGATTTGCATATAGGTGGGTCTGAACTGAGGTGGCGAAGTGAGCTAAAGAATGATGATGGATTCAACCCAGATCTGTGACTGGGGGTGAGTGTCTGAAAGGTTTCAATGCTCAGTCCATCATCTCATTGTGTTTGCTTTGTTCGCCCTACGTTGGCAGGGTATGCCCAGACGTGGGTCGCTTGCTCACTTTGCCACTGGATTCAATCTAGCCTGGCTGATGAAGGGTGTTACCCAAAAACCGGTCCCAGGATGCTTGTTTCCGGTTCAGGGAAGACCTGGCTTAGCAGTTCGGGCTGGACTGTTCCCATGAGGCACAGGGTCAAGACTGATTTGCATATAGGTGGGCCTGAAATGAGGTGGCGAAGTGAGCTAAAGAATGATGATGGATTCAACCCAGATCTGTGACTGGGGGTGAGTGTCTGAAAGGTTTCTGTGCTCCGTCCATCATCTCCTTGTGTTTGCCTTGTTCGCCCTAAGTTGGCAGGGTATGCCCAGACGTGGGTTCCTTGCTCATTTTGCCACTGGATTTAAGCTAGCCTGGCTGATGAAGGGTGTTACCCAGAAACCAGTCCCAGGATGCTTGTTTCCTGTCCAGGGAAGACCTGGCTTAGCAGTTCGGGCTGGACTGATCCCATGAGGCACATGGTCAAGACTGATTTACATATAGCTGGGTCTGAACTAAGGTGGCGAAGTGAGTTAAAGAATGATGGTGGATTCAACCCAGATCTGTTACTGGGGGTGAGTGTCTGAAAGGTTTCAGTGCTCCATCCATCATCTCCTTGTGTTTGCTTTGTTCGCACTAAGTTGGCAGGGTATGCCCAGACGTGGGTCCCTTGCTCACTTTGCCACTGGATTCAAGCTAGCCTGGCTGATGAAGGGTGTTACCCAGAAACCGGTTCCAGGATGCTTGTTTCTGGTTCAGGGAAGACCTGGCTTAGCAGTTCGGGCTGGACTGTTCCCATGAGGCACATGGTCAAGACTGATTTGCATATAGCTGGGTCTGAACTGAGGTGGCGAAGTGAGCTAAAAAATGATGATGGATTCAACTCAGATCTGTGACTGGGGGTGAGTGTCTGAAAGGTTTCAGTGCTCCGTCCATCATCTCCTTGTGTTTGCTTTGTTCGCCCTAAGTTGGCAGGGTATGCCCAGACGTGGGTCCCTTGCTCACTTTGCCACTGGATTCAAGCTAGCCTGGCTGATGAAGGGTGTTACCCAGAAACTGGTCCCAGGATGTTTGTTTCTGGTTCAGGGAAGACCTGGCTTAGCAGTTCGGGCTGGACTGTTCCCATGAGGCACAGGGTCAAGACTGATTTGCATATGGCTGGGTCTGAACTGAGGTGGCAAAGTGAGCTACAGAATGATGATGGATTCAACCCAGATCTGTGACTGGGGAGGAGTGTCTGAAAGGTTTCAGTGCTCCGTCCATCATCTCCTTGTGTTTGCTTTGTTCACCCTAAGTTGGTAGGGTATGCCCAGACGTGGGTCCCTTGCTCACTTTGCCACTGGATTCAAGTTAGCCTGGCTGATGAATGGTGTTACCCAGAAACCAGTCCCAGGATGCTTGTTTCCGGTTCATGGAAGACTTGGCTTAGCAGTTCGGGCTGGACTGTTCCCATGAGGCACAGGGTCAACACTGATTTGAATATAGCTGGGTCTGAACTGAGGTGGCGAAGTGAGCTAAAGAATGAGGCACAGGGTCAAGACTGATTTGCATATAGCTGGGTCTGAACTAAGGTGGCGAAGTGAGCTAAAGAATGATGATGGATTCAACCCAGATCTGTGACTGGGGGTGAGTGTCTGAAAGGTTTCTGTGCTCCGTCCATCATCTCCTTGTGTTTGCTTTGTTCGCCTTAAGTTGGCAGGGTATGCCCAGACGTGGGTCCCTTGCTCACTTTGCCACTGGATTCAATCTAGCCTGGCTGATGAAGGGTGTTACCCAGAAACTGGTCCCAGGATGCTTGTTTCCGGTTCAGGGAAGACCTGGCTTAGCAGTTCGGGCTGGACTGTTCCCATGAGGCACAGGGTCAAGACTGATTTGCATATAGCTGGGTCTGAACTGAGGTGGTGAAGTGAGCTAAAGAATGATGATGGATTCAACCCAGATCTGTTACTGGGGGTGAGTGTCTGAAAGCTTTCAGTGCTCCATCCATCATCTCCTTGTGTTTGCTTTGTTCGCCCTAAGTTGGCTGGGTATGCCCAGACGTGGGTCCCTTGCTCACTTTGCCACTGGATTCAAGCTAGCCTGGCTGATGAATGGTGTTACCCAGAAACCAGTCCCAGGATGCTTGTTTCCGGTTCAGCGAAGACCTGGCTTATCAGTTCGGGCTGGACTGTTCCCATGAGGCACAGGGTCAAGACTGATTTGCATATAGCTGGGTCTGAACTAAGGTGGCGAAGTGAGCTAAAGAATGATGATGGATTCAACCCAGATCTGTGACTGGGGGTCAGTGTCTGAAAGGTTTCTGTGCCCGTCCATCATCTCCTTGTGTTTGCTTTGTTCGCCCTAAGTTGGCAGGGTATGCCCAGACGTGGGTCCCTTGCTCACTTTGCCACTGGATTCAAGCTAGCCTGGCTGATGAATGGTGTTACCCAGAAATCGGTCCCAGGATGCTTGTTTCCGGTTCAGGGAAGACCTGGCTTAGCAGTTCGGGCTGGACTGTTCCCATGAGGCACAGGGTCAAGACTGATTTGCATATAGCTGGGTCTGAACTGAGGTCGCGTAGTGAGCTAAAGAATGATGATGGATTCAACCCAGATCTCTGACTGGGGTTGAGTGTCTGAAAGGTTTCAGTGCTCCGTCCATCATCTCCTTGTGTTTGCTTTGTTTGCCCTAAGTTGGCAGGGTATGCCCAGACGTGGGTCCCTTGCTCACTTTTCCACTGGATTCAAGCTAGCCTGGATGATAAAGGGTGTTACCCAGAAATCGGTCCCAGGATGTTTGTTTCCGGTTCAGGGAAGACCTGGCTTAGCAGTTCGGGCTGGACTGTTCCCATGAGGCACAGGGTCAAGACTAATTTGCATATAGGTGGGTTTGAACTGAGGTGGCGAAGTGAGCTAAAGAATGATGATGGATTCAACCCAGATCTGTGACTGGGGTGAGTGTCTGAAAGGTTTCAGTGCTCCGTCCATCATCTCATTGTGTTTGCTTTGTTCGCCCTACGTTGGCAGGGTATGCCCAGACGTGGGTCGCTTGCTCACTTTGCCACTGGCTTCAAGCTAGCCTGGCTGATGAAGGGTGTTACCCAAAAACCGGTCCCAGGATGCTTATTCCGTTTCAGGGAAGACCTGGCTTAGCAGTTCGGGCTGGACTGTTCCCATGAGGCACAGGGTCAAGACTGATTTGCATATAGCTGGGTCTGAACTGAGGTGGCGAAGTGAGCTAAAGAATGATGATGGATTCAACCTAGATCTGTGACTGGGGGTGAGTGTCTGAAAGGTTTCAGTGCTCCGTCCATCATCTCCTTGTGTTTGCTTTGTTCGCCCTAAGTTGGCAGTGTATGCCCAGACGTGGGTCCCTTGCTCACTTTGCCACTGGATTCAAGCTAGCCTGGCTGATGAAGGGTGTTACCCAGAAACCAGTCCCAGGATGCTTGTTTCCTGTCCAGGGAAGACCTCGCTTAGCAGTTCGGGCTGGACTGTTCCCATGAGGCACATGGTCAAGACTGATTTGCATATAGCTGGGTCTGAACTAAGGTGGTGAAGTGAGCTAAAGAATGATGATGGATTCAACCCAGATCTGGTACTGGGGGTGAGTGTCTGAAAGGTTTCGGTGCTCTGACCATCATCTCCTTGTGTTTGCTTTGTTCGCCCTAAGTTGGCAGGGTATGCCCAGACGTGGGTCCCTTGCTCACTTTGCCACTGGATTCAAGCTAGCCTGGCTGATGAAGGGTGTTACCCAAAAACCGGTCCCAGGATGCTTGTTTCTGGTTCAGGGAAGGCCTGGCTTAGCAGTTCAGGCTGGACTGTTCCCATGAGGCACAGGGTCAAGACTGATTTGCATATAGCTGGGTCTGAATTGAGGTGGCGAAGTGAGCTAAAGAATGATGATGGATTCAACCCAGATCTGTGACTGGGGGTGAGTGTCTGAAAGGTTTCAGTGCTCCGTCCATCATCTCCTTGTGTTTGCTTTGTTCACCCTAAGTTGGCAGGGTATGCCCAGACGTGGGTTCCTTGCTCATTTTGCCACTGGATTTAAGCTAGCCTGGCTGATGAAGGGTGTTACCCAGAAACCAGTCCCAGGATGCTTGTTTCCTGTCCAGGGAAGACCTGGCTTAGCAGTTCGGGCTGGACTGTTCCCATGAGGCACATGGTCAAGACTGATTTGCATATAGCTGGGTCTGAACTAAGGTGGCGAAGTGAGCTAAAGAATGATGATGTATTCAACCCAGATCTGTTACTGGGGGTGAGTGTCTGAAAGGTTTCAGTGCTCCATCCATCATCTCCTTGTGTTTGCTTTGTTCGCCCTAAGTTGGCAGGGTATGCCCAGACGTGGGTCCCTTGCTCACTTTGCCACTGGATTCAAGCTAACCTGGCTGATGAAGGGTGTTACCCAGAAACTGGTCCCAGGATGTTTGTTTCCGGTTCAGGGAAGACCTGGCTGAGCAGTTCTGGCTGGACTGTTCCCATGAGGCACAGGGTCAAGACTGATTTGCATATAGCTGGGTCTGAACTGAGGTGGCAAAGTGAGCTACAGAATGATGATGGATTCAACCCAGATCTGTGACTGGGGAGGAGTTTCTGAAAGGTTTCAGTGCTCCGTCCATCATCTCCTTGTGTTTGCTTTGTTCGCCCTAAGTTGGTAGGGTATCCACAGACGTGGGTCCCTTGCTCACTTTGCCACTGGATTCAAGCTAGCCTGGCTGATGAATGATGTTACCCAGAAACCAGTCCCAGGATGCTTGTTTCCGGTTCAGGGAAGACCTGGCTTAGCAGTTCGGGCTGGACTGTTCCCATGAGGCACAGGGTCAAGACTGATTTGCATATAGCTGGGTCTGAACTAAGGTGGCGAAGTGAGCTAAAGAATGATGATGGATTCAACCCAGATCTGTGACTGGGGGTGAGTGTTTGAAAGGTTTCAGTGCTCCGTCCATCATCTCCTTGTGTTTGCTTTGTTCGCCCTAAGTTGGCAGGGTATGCCCAGACGTGGGTCCCTTGCTCAATTTGCCACTGGATTCAAGCTAGCCTGGCTGATAAAGGGTGTTACCCAAAAACCGGTCCCAGTATGCTTGTTTCCGGTTCAGGGAAGACCTGGCTTAGCAGTTCGGGCTGGACTGTTCCCATGAGGCACAGGGTCAAGACTGATTTGCATATAGGTGGGTCTGAACTGAGGTGGCGAAGTGAGCTAAAGAATGATGATGGATTCAACCCAGATCTGTGACTGGGGGTGAGTGTCTGAAAGGTTTCAGTGCTCCATCCATCATCTCCTTGTGTTTGCTTTGTTCGCCCTAAGTTGGCAGGGTATGCCCAGACGTGGGTCCCTTGCTCACTTTGCCACTGGATTCAAGCTAGCCTGGCTGATGAAGGGTGTTACCCAAAAACCGGTCCCAGGATGCTTGTTTCTGGTTCAGGGAAGGCCTGGCTTAGCAGTTCAGGCTGGACTGTTCCCATGAGGCACAGGGTCAAGACTGATTTGCATATAGCTGGGTCTGAACTGAGGTGGCGAAGTGAGCTGAAGAATGATGATGGATTCAACGCAGATCTGGGGGTGAGTGTCTGAAAGGTTTCTGTGCTCCCTCCATCATCTCCTTGTGTTTGCTTTGTTCACCCTAAGTTGGCAGGGTATGCCCAGACGTGGGTCCCTTGCTCACTTTGCCACTGGATTCAAGCTAGCCTGGCTGATGAATGGTGTTACCTAGAAATCGGTCCCAGGATGCTTGTTTCCGGTTCAGGGAAGACCTGGCTTAGCAGTTCGGGCTGGACTGTTCCTATGAGGCACAGGGTCAAGACTGATTTGCATATAGCTGGGTCTGAACTGAGGTGGCGAAGTGAGCTAAAGAATGATGATGGATTCAACCCAGATCTGTGACTGGGCGTGACTGTCTAAAAGGTTTCAGTGCTCCGTCCATCATCTCCTTGTGTTTGCTTTGTTCGCCCTAAGTTGGCAGGGTATGCCCAGACGTGGGTCCCTTGCTCACTTTGCCACTGGATTCAAGCTAGCCTGGATGATAAAGGGTGTTACCCAGAAACCGGTCCCAGTATGATTGTTTCCGGTTCAGGGAAGACCTGGCTTAGCAGTTCGGGCTGGACTGTTCCCATGATGCACAGGGTCAAGACTGATTTGCATATAGGTGGGTCTGAACTGAGGTGGCGAAGTGAGCTAAAGAATGATGATGGATTCAACTCAGATCTGTGACTGGGGGTGAGTGTCTGAAAGGTTTCAGTGCTCCGTCCATCATCTCCTTGTGTTTGCTTTGTTCGCCCTAAGTTGGCAGGGTATGCCCAGACGTGGGTCCCTTGCTCACTTTGCCACTGGATTCAAGCTAGCCTGGATGATAAAGGGTGTTACCCAGAAACTGGTCCCAGTATCCTTGTTTCCCGTTCAGGGAAGACCTGGCTTAGCAGTTCGGGCTGGACTGTTCCCATGAGGCACAGGGTCAAGACTGATTTGCATATAGGTGGGTCTGAACTGAGGTGGCGAAGTGAGCTAAAGAATGATGATGGATTCAACCCAGATCTGTGACTGGGGGTGAGTGTCTGAAAGGTTTCAGTGCTCCGTCCATCATCTCATTATGTTTGCTTTGTTCGCCCTACGTTGGCAGGGTATGCCCAGACGTGGGTCGCTTGCTCATTTTGCCACTGGATTCAAGCTAGCCTGGCTAATGAAGGGTGTTACCCAGAAACCAGTCCCAGGATGCTTGTTTCCTGTCCAGGGAAGAGCTGGCTTAGCAGTTCGGGCTGGACTGTTCCCATGAGGCACATGGTCAAGACTGATTTGCATATACCTGGGTCTGAACTAAGGTGGCGAAGTGAGAAAAAGAATGATGATGGATTCAACCCAGATCTGTTACTGGGGAGGAGTGTCTGAAAGGTTTCAGTGCTCCGTCCATCATCTCCTTGTGTTTGCTTTGTTCGCCCTAAGTTGGTAGGGTATGCCCAGATGTGGGTCCCTTGCTCACTTTGCCACTGGATTCAAGCTAGCCTGGCTGATGAATGGTGTTACCCAGAAACCAGTCCCAAGATGCTTGTTTCCGGTTTAGGGAAGACCTGGCTTAGCAGTTCGGGCTGGACTGTTCCCATGAGGCACAGGGTCAAGACTGATTTGCATATAGCTGGGTCTGAACTAAGGTGGCGAAGTGAGCTAAAGAATGATGATGGATTCAACCCAGATCTATGACTGGGGGTGAGTGTCTGAAAGGTTTCAGTGCTCCGTCCATCATCTCCTTGTGTTTGCTTTGTTCGCCCTAAGTTGGCAGGGTATGCCCAGACGTGGGTCCCTTACTCAATTTGCCACTGGATTCAAGCTAGCCTGGCTGATAAAGGGTGTTACCCAGAAACGGGTCCCAGTATGCTTGTTTCCGGTTCAGGGAAGACCTGGCTTAGAAGTCCGGGCTGGACTGTTCCCATGAGGCCCAGGGTCAAGACTGATTTGCATATAGGTGGGTCTGAACTGAGGTGGCGAAGTGAGCTAAAGAATGATGATGGATTCAACCCAGAACTGTGACTGGGGGTGAGTGTCTGAAAGGTTTCAGTGCTCCGTCCATCATCTCCTTGTGTTTGCTTTGTTCACCCTAAGTTGGCAGGGTATGCTCAGACGTGGGTCCCTTGCTCACTTTGCTACTGTATTCAAGCTAGCCTGGCTGATGAAGGGTGTTACCCAAAAACCGGTCCCAGGATGCTTGTTTCCGGTTCAGTGAAGAACTGGCTTAGCAGTTCAGGCTGGACTGTTCCCATGAGGCACAGGGTCAAGACTGATTTGCACATAGCTGGGTCTGAACTGAGGTGGCGAAGTGAGCTAAAGAATGATGATGGATTCAACCCAGATCTGTGACTGGGGGTGAGTGTCTGAAAGGTTTCAGTGCTCCATCCATCATCTCCTTGTGTTTGCTTTGTTCGACCTAAGTCGGCAGGGTATGCCCAGACGTGGGTCCCTTGCTCACTTTGCCACTGGATTCAAGCTAGCCTGGCTGATGAAGGGTGTTACCCAGAAACCGGTTCCAGGATGCTTGTTTCTGGTTCAGGGAGGCCCTGGCTTAGCAGTTCGGGATGGACTGTTCCCATGAGGCACATGGTCAAGACTGATTTGCATATAGCTGGGTCTGAACTGAGGTGGCGAATTGAGCTAAAGAATGATGATGGATTCAACCCAGATCTGTGACTGGGGGTGAGTGTCTGAAAGGTTTCAGTGCTCCGTCCATCATCTCCTTGTGTTTGCTTTGTTCGCCCTAAGTTGGAAGGGTATGCCCAGACGCGGGTCCCTTGCTTTCTTTGCCACTGGATTCAAGCTAACCTGGCTGATGAAGGGTGTTACCCAAAAACTGGTCCCAGGATGCTTGTTTTCGGTTCAGGGAAGACCTGGCTTAGCAGTTCGGGCTGGACTGTTCCCATGAGGCACAGCGAGAAGACTGATTTGCATGTACCTGGGTCTGAACTGAGGTGGCGAAGTGAGCTAAAAAATGATGATGGATTCAACTCAGATCTGTGACTGGGGGTGAGTGTCTGAAAGGTTTCAGTGCTCCGTCCATCATCTCCTTGTGTTTGCTTTGTTCGCCCTAAGTTGGCAGGGTATGCCCAGACGTGGGTCCCTTGCTCACTTTGCCACTGGATTCAAGCTAGCCTGGATGATAAAGGGTGTTACCCAGAAACCGGTCCCAATATGCTTGTTTCCGGTTCAGGGAAGACCTGGCTTAGCAGTTCGGGCTGGACTGTTCCCATGATGCACAGGGTCAAGACTGATTTGCATATAGGTGGGTCTGAACTGAGGTGGCGAAGTGAGCTAAAGAATGATGATGGATTCAACTCAGATCTGTGACTGGGGGTGAGTGTCTGAAAGGTTTCAGTGCTCCGTCCATCATCTCCTTGTGTTTGCTTTGTTCGCCCTAAGTTGGCAGGGTATGCCCAGACGTGGGTCCCTTGCTCACTTTGCCACTGGATTCAAGCTAGCCTGGATGATAAAGGGTGTTACCCAGAAACTGGTCCCAGTATCCTTGTTTCCGGTTCAGGGAAGACCTGGCTTAGCAGTTCGGGCTGGACTGTTCCCATGAGGCACAGGGTCAAGACTGATTTGCATATAGGTGGGTCTGAACTGAGGTGGCGAAGTGAGCTAAAGAATGATGATGGATTCAACCCAGATCTGTGACTGGGGGTGAGTGTCTGAAAGGTTTCAGTGCTCCGTCCATCATCTCATTGTGTTTGCTTTGTTCGCCCTACGTTGGCAGGGTATGCCCAGACGTGGGTCGCTTGCTCACTTTGCCACTGGATTCAAGCTAGCCTGGCTGATGAAGGGTGTTACCCAGAAACCGGTCCCAGGATGCTTGTTTCCTGGTTCAGGGAAGACCTGGCTTAGCAGTTCGGGCTGGACTGTTCCCATGAGGCACATGGTCAAGACTGATTTGCATATAGCTGGGTCTGAACTGAGGTGGCGAAGTGAGCTAAAGAATGATGATGGATTCAACCCAGATCTGTGACTGGGGATGAGTGTCTGAAAGGTTTCAGTGCTCCGTCCATCATCTCCTTGTGTTTGCTTTGTTCGCCCTAAGTTGGTAGGGTATGCCCAGACGTGGGTCCCTTGCTCACTTTGCCACTGGATTCAAGCTAGCCTGGCTGATGAATGGTGTTACCCAGAAACCAGTCCCAGGATGCTTGTTTCCGGTTCAGGGAAGACCTGGCTTAGCAGTTCGGGCTGGACTGTTCCCATGAGGCACAGGGTCAAGACTGATTTGCATATAGCTGGGTCTGAACTAAGGTGGCGAAGTGAGCTAAAGAATGATGATGGATTCAACCCAGATCTGTGACTGGGGGTGAGTGTCTGAAAGGTTTCAGTGCTCCGTCCATCATCTCCTTGTGTTTGCTTTGTTCGCCCTAAGTTGGCAGGGTATGCCCAGACGTGGGTCCCTTGCTCACTTTGCCACTGGATTCAAGCTAGCCTGGCTGATGAAGGGTGTTACCCAGAAACTGGTCCCAGGATGCTTGTTTCCGGTTCAGGGAAGACCTGGCTTAGCAGTCCGGGCTGGACTGTTCCCATGAGGCACAGGGTCAAGACTGATTTGCATATAGCTGGGTCTGAACTGAGGTGGCGAAGTGAGCTAAAGAATGATGATGGATTCAACCCAGATCTGTGACTGGGGGTGAGTGTCTGAAAGGTTTCAGTGCTCCGTCCATCATCTCCTTGTGTTTGCTTTGTTCGCCCTAAGTTGGCAGGGTATGCCCAGACGTGGGTCCCTTGCTCACTTTGCCACTGGATTCAAGCTAGCCTGGCTGATGAAGGGTGTTACCCAGAAACCGGTCCCAGGATGCTTGTTTCCGGTTCAGTGAAGACCTGGCTTAGCAGTTCGGGCTGGACTGTTCCCATGAGGCACAGGGTCAAGACTGATTTGCATATAGCTGGGTCTGAACTGAGGTGGCGAAGTGAGCTAAAGAATGATGATGGATTCAACCCAGATCTGTGACTGGGGGTGAGTGTCTGAAAGGTTTCAGTGCTCCATCCATCATCTCCTTGTGTTTGCTTTGTTCGCCCTAAGTTGGCAGGGTATGCCCAGACGTGGGTCCCTTGCTCACTTTGCCACTGGATTCAAGCTAGCCTGGCTGATGAAGGGTGTTACCCAGAAACCGGTCCCAGGATGCTTGTTTCCGGTTCAGGGAAGACCTGGCTTAGCAGTTCGGGCTGGACTGTTCCCATGAGGCACAGGGTCAAGACTGATTTGCATATAGGTGGGTCTGAACTGAGGTGGCGAAGTGAGCTAAAGAATGATGATGGATTCAACCCAGATCTGTGACTGGGGGTGAGTGTCTGAAAGGTTTCAGTGCTCCGTCCATCATCTCCTTGTGTTTGCTTTGTTCGCCCTAAGTTGGCAGGGTATGCCCAGACGTGGGTCCCTTGCTCACTTTGCCACTGGATTCAAGCTAGCCTGGCTGATGAAGGGTGTTACCCAAAACCGGTCCCAGGATGCTTGTTTCCGGTTCAGGGAAGACCTGGCTTAGCAGTTCAGGCTGGACTGTTCCCAGGAGGCACAGGGTCAAGACTGATTTGCATATAGCTGGGTCTGAACTGAGGTGGCGAAGTGAGCTAAAGAATGATGATGGATTCAACCCAGATCTGTGACTGGGGGTGAGTGTCTGAAAGGTTTCAGTGCTCCGTCCATCATCTCCTTGTGTTTGCTTTGTTCGCCCTAAGTTGGCAGGGTATGCCCAGACGTGGGTCCCTTGCTCACTTTGCCACTGGATTCAAGCTAGCCTGGCTGATGAAGGGTGTTACCCAGAAACCGGTTCCAGGATGCTTGTTTCTGGTTCAGGGAAGACCTGGCTTAGCAGTTCGGGCTGGACTGTTCCCATGAGGCACAGGGTCAAGACTGATTTGCATATAGCTGTGTCTGAACTGAGGTGGCGAATTGAGCTAAAGAATGATGATGGATTCAACCCAGATCTGTGACTGGGGGTGAGTGTCTGAAATGTTTCAGTGCTCCGTCCATCATCTACTTGTGTTTGCTTTGTTCGCCCTAAGATGGCAGGGTATGCCCAGATGCGGGTCCCTTGCTCACTTTGCCACTGGATTCAAGCTAACCTGGCTGATGAAGGGTGTTACCCAAAAACTGGTCCCAGGATGCTTGTTTTTGGTTCAGGGAAGACCTGGCTTAGCAGTTCGGGCTGGACTGTTCCCATGAGGCACAGGGTGAAGACTGATTTGCATATAGCTGGGTCTGAACTGGGTGGCGAAGTGAGCTAAAGAATGATGATGGATTCAACTCAGATCTGTGACTGGGGGTGAGTGTCTGAAAGGTTTCAGTGCTCCGTCCATCATCTCCTTGTGTTTGCTTTGTTCGCCGTAAGTTGGCAGGGTATGCCCAGACGTGGGTCCCTTGCTCACTTTGCCACTGGATTCAAGCTAGCCTGGCTGATGAAGGGTGTTACCCAGAAACCGGTCCCAGGATGCTTGTTTCCGGTTCAGGGAAGACCTGGCTTAGCAGTTCGGGCTGGACTGTTCCCATGAGGCACAGGGTCAAGACTGATTTGCATATAGGTGGGTCTGAACTGAGGTGGCGAAGTGAGCTAAAGAATGATGATGGATTCAACCCAGATCTGTGACTGGGGGTGAGTGTCTGAAAGGTTTCAGTGCTCAGTCCATCATCTCCTTGTGTTTGCTTTGTTCGCCCTAAGTTGGCAGGGTATGCCCAGACGTGGGTTCCTTGCTCATTTTGCCACTGGATTGAAGCTAACCTGGCTGATGAAGGGTGTTACCCAGAAACTAGTCCCAGGATGCTTGTTTCCGGTTCAGGGAAGACCTGGCTTAGCAGTTTGGGCTGGACTGTTCCCATGAGGCACAGGGTCAAGACTGATTTGCATATAGCTGGGTCTGAACTGAGGTGGCGAAGTGAGCTAAAGAATGATGATGGATTCAACCCAGATCTGTGACTGGGGGTGAGTGTCTGAAAGGTTTCAGTGCTCCGTCCATCATCTCCTTGTGTTTGCTTTGTTCGCCCTAAGTTGGCAGGGTATGCCCAGACGTGGGTCGCTTGCTCACTTTGCCACTGCATTCAAGCTAGCCTGGCTGATGAAGTGTGTTACCCAGAAACCGGTCCCAGGATGCTTGTTTCCGGTTCAGGGAAGACCTGGCTTAGCAGTTCGGGCTGGACTGTTCCCATGAGGCGCAGGGTCAAGACTGATTTGCATATAGCTGGGTCTGAACTGAGGTGGCGAAGTGAGCTAAAGAATGATGATGGATTCAACCCAGATCTGTGACTGGGGAGTGAGTGTCTGAAAGGTTTCAGTGCTCCGTCCATCATCTCCTTGTGTTTGCTTTGTTCGCCCTAAGTTGGCAGGGTATGCCCAGACGTGGGTCCCTTGCTCACTTTGCCACTGGATTCAAGCTAGCCTGGCTGATGAAGGGTGTTACCCAGAAACCAGTCCCAGGATGCTTGTTTCCGGTTCAGGGAAGACCTGGCTTAGCAGTTCGGGCTGGACTGTTCCCATGAGGCACAGGGTCAAGACTGATTTGCATATAGCTGGGTCTGAACTGAGGTGGCGAAGTGAGCTAAAGAATGATGATGGATTCAACCCAGATCTGTGACTGGGGGTGAGTGTCTGAAAGGTTTCAGTGCTCCGTCCATCATCTCCTTGTGTTTGCTTTGTTCGCCCTAAGTTGGCAGGGTATGCCCAGACGTGGGTCCCTTGCTCACTTTGCCACTGGATTCAAGCTAGCCTGGCTGATGAAGGGTGTTACCCAGAAACCGGTCCCAGGATGCTTGTTTCCGGTTCAGGGAAGACCTGGCTTAGCAGTTCGGGCTGGACTGTTCCCATGAGGCACAGGGTCAAGACTGATTTGCATATAGCTGGGTCTGAACTGAGGTGGCGAAGTGAGCTAAAGAATGATGATGGATTCAACCCAGATCTGTGACTGGGGGTGAGTGTCTGAAAGGTTTCAGTGCTCCGTCCATCATCTCCTTGTGTTTGCTTTGTTCGCCCTAAGTTGGCAGGGTATGCCCAGACGTGGGTCCCTTGCTCACTTTGCCACTGGATTCAAGCTAGCCTGGCTGATGAAGGGTGTTACCCAGAAACCGGTCCCAGGATGCTTGTTTCCGGTTCAGCGAAGACCTGGCTTAGCAGTTCGGGCTGGACTGTTCCCATGAGGCACAGGGTCAAGACTGATTTGCATATAGCTGGGTCTGAACTGAGGTGGCGAAGTGAGCTAAAGAATGATGATGGATTCAACCCAGATCTGGTACTGGGGGTGCGTGTTTGAAAGGTTTTGGTGCTCTGACCATCATCTCCTTGTGTTTGCTTTGTTCGCCCTAAGTTGGCAGGGTATGCCCAGACGTGGGTCCCTTGCTCACTTTGCCACTGGATTCAAGCTAACCTGGCTGATGAAGGGTGTTACCCAGAAACTGGTCCCAGCATGCTTGTTTCCGGTTCAGGGAAGACCTGGCTTAGCAGTTCAGGTTGGACTGTTCCCATGAGGCACAGGGTCAAGACTGATTTGCATATAGCTGGGTCTGAACTGAGGTGGCGAAGTGAGCTAAAGAATGATGATGGATTCAACCCAGATCTGTGACTGGGGGTGAGTGTCTGAAAGGTTTCAGTGCTCCGTCCATCATCTCCTTGTGTTTGCTTTGTTCGCCCTAAGTTGGCAGGGTATGTCCAGACGTGGGTCCCTTGCTCTCTTTGCCACTGGATTCAAGCTAGCCTGGCTGATGAAGGGTGTTACCCAGAAACTGGTCCCAGGATGTTTGTTTCCGGTTCAGGGAAGACCTGGCTGAGCAGTTCGGGCTGGACTGTTCCCATGAGGCACAGGGTCAAGACTGATTTGCATATAGCTGGGTCTGAACTGAGGTGGCAAAGTGAGCTACAGAATGATGATGGATTCAACCCAGATCTGTGACTGGGGAGGAGTGTCTGAAAGGTTTCAGTGCTCCGTCCATCATCTCCTTGTGTTTGCTTTGTTCGCCCTAAGTTGGCAGGGTATGCCCAGACGTGGGTTCCTTGCTCATTTTGCCACTGGATTCAAGCTAGCCTGGCTGATGAAGGGTGTTACCCAGAAACCAGTCCCAGGATGCTTGTTTCCGGTTCAGGGAAGACCTGGCTTAGCAGTTCGGGCTGGACTGTTCCCATGAGGCACAGGGTCAAGACTGATTTGCATATAGCTGGGTCTGAACTAAGGTGGCGAAGTGAGCTAAAGAATGATGATGGATTCAACCCAGATCTGTGACTGGGGGTGAGTGTCTGAAAGGTTTCAGTGCTCCGTCCATCATCTCCTTGTGTTTGCTTTGTTCGCCCTAAGTTGGCAGGGTATGCCCAGACGTGGGTCCCTTGCTCACTTTGCCACTGGATTCAAGCTAGCCTGGCTGATGAAGGGTGTTACCCAGAAACCGGTCCCAGGATGCTTGTTTCCGGTTCAGGGAAGACCTGGCTTAGCAGTTCGGGCTGGACTGTTCCCATGAGGCACAGGGTCAAGACTGATTTGCATATAGCTGGGTCTGAACTGAGGTGGCGAAGTGAGCTAAAGAATGATGATGGATTCAACCCAGATCTGTGACTGGGGGTGAGTGTCTGAAAGGTTTCAGTGCTCCGTCCATCATCTCCTTGTGTTTGCTTTGTTCGCCCTAAGTTGGCAGGGTATGCCCAGACGTGGGTCCCTTGCTCACTTTGCCACTGGATTCAAGCTAGCCTGGCTGATGAAGGGTGTTACCCAGAAACCAGTCCCAGGATGCTTGTTTCCGGTTCAGGGAAGACCTGGCTTAGCAGTTCGGGCTGGACTGTTCCCATGAGGCACAGGGTCAAGACTGATTTGCATATAGCTGGGTCTGAACTAAGGTGGCGAAGTGAGCTAAAGAATGATGATGGATTCAACCCAGATCTGTGACTGGGGGTGAGTGTCTGAAAGGTTTCAGTGCTCCGTCCATCATCTCCTTGTGTTTGCTTTGTTCGCCCTAAGTTGGCAGGGTATGCCCAGACGTGGGTCCCTTGCTCACTTTGCCACTGGATTCAAGCTAGCCTGGCTGATGAATGGTGTTACCCAGAAACCGGTCCCAGGATGCTTGTTTCCGGTTCAGGGAAGACCTGGCTTAGCAGTTCGGGCTGGACTGTTCCCATGAGGCACAGGGTCAAGACTGATTTGCATATAGCTGGGTCTGAACTGAGGTGGCGAAGTGAGCTAAAGAATGATGATGGATTCAACCCAGATCTGTGACTGGGGGTGAGTGTTTGAAAGGTTTCAGTGCTCCGTCCATCATCTCCTTGTGTTTGCTTTGTTCGCCCTAAGTTGGCAGGGTATGCCCAGACGTGGGTCCCTTGCTCAATTTGCCACTGGATTCAAGCTAGCCTGGCTGATAAAGGGTGTTACCCAAAAACCGGTCCCAGTATGCTTGTTTCCGGTTCAGGGAAGACCTGGCTTAGCAGTTCGGGCTGGACTGTTCCCATGAGGCACAGGGTCAAGACTGATTTGCATATAGGTGGGTCTGAACTGAGGTGGCGAAGTGAGCTAAAGAATGATGATGGATTCAACCCAGATCTGTGACTGGGGGTGAGTGTCTGAAAGGTTTCAGTGCTCCGTCCATCATCTCCTTGTGTTTGCTTTGTTCGCCCTAAGTTGGCAGGGTATGCCCAGACGTGGGTCCCTTGCTCACTTTGCCACTGGATTCAAGCTAGCCTGGCTGATGAAGGGTGTTACCCAGAAACCGGTCCCAGGATGCTTGTTTCCGGTTCAGGGAAGACCTGGCTTAGCAGTTCGGGCTGGACTGTTCCCATGAGGCACAGGGTCAAGACTGATTTGCATATAGCTGGGTCTGAACTGAGGTGGCGAAGTGAGCTAAAGAATGATGATGGATTCAACCCAGATCTGTGACTGGGGGTGAGTGTCTGAAAGGTTTCAGTGCTCCGTCCATCATCTCCTTGTGTTTGCTTTGTTCGCCCTAAGTTGGCAGGGTATGCCCAGACGTGGGTCCCTTGCTCACTTTGCCACTGGATTCAAGCTAGCCTGGCTGATGAAGGGTGTTACCCAGAAACCGGTCCCAGGATGCTTGTTTCCGGTTCAGGGAAGACCTGGCTTAGCAGTTCGGGCTGGACTGTTCCCATGAGGCACAGGGTCAAGACTGATTTGCATATAGCTGGGTCTGAACTGAGGTGGCGAAGTGAGCTAAAGAATGATGATGGATTCAACCCAGATCTGTGACTGGGGGTGAGTGTCTGAAAGGTTTCAGTGCTCCGTCCATCATCTCCTTGTGTTTGCTTTGTTCGCCCTAAGTTGGCAGGGTATGCCCAGACGTGGGTCCCTTGCTCACTTTGCCACTGGATTCAAGCTAGCCTGGCTGATGAAGGGTGTTACCCAGAAACCGGTCCCAGGATGCTTGTTTCCGGTTCAGGGAAGACCTGGCTTAGCAGTTCGGGCTGGACTGTTCCCATGAGGCACAGGGTCAAGACTGATTTGCATATAGCTGGGTCTGAACTGAGGTGGCGAAGTGAGCTAAAGAATGATGATGGATTCAACCCAGATCTGTGACTGGGGGTGAGTGTCTGAAAGGTTTCAGTGCTCCGTCCATCATCTCCTTGTGTTTGCTTTGTTCGCCCTATGTTGGCAGGGTATGCCCAGACGTGGGTCCCTTGCTCACTTTGCCACTGGATTCAAGCTAGCCTGGCTGATGAAGGGTGTTACCCAGAAACCGGTCCCAGGATGCTTGTTTCCGGTTCAGGGAAGACCTGGCTTAGCAGTTCGGGCTGGACTGTTCCCATGAGGCACAGGGTCAAGACTGATTTGCATATAGCTGGGTCTGAACATGAGGTGGCGAAGTGAGCTAAAGAATGATGATGGATTCAACCCAGATCTGTGACTGAGGGTGAGTGTCTGAAAGGTTTCAGTGCTCAGTCCATCATCTCCTTGTGTTTGCTTTGTTCGCCCTAAGTTGGCAGGGTATGCCCAGACGTGGGTTCCTTGCTCATTTTGCCACTGGATTTAAGCTAACCTGGCTGATGAAGGGTGTTACCCAGAAACCAGTCCCAGGATGCTTGTTTCCGGTTCAGCGAAGACCTGGCTTAGCAGTTCGGGCTGGACTGTTCCCATGAGGCCCATGGTCAAGACTGATTTGCATATAGCTGGGTCTGAACTAAGGTGGCGAAGTGAGCTAAAGAATGATGATGGATTCAACCCAGATCTGTTACTGGGGGTGAGTGTCTGAAAGGTTTCAGTGCTCCATCCATCATCTCCTTGTGTTTGCTTTGTTCGCCCTAAGTTGGCAGGGTATGCCCAGACGTGGGTCCCTTGCTCACTTTGCCACTGGATTCAAGCTAACCTGGCTGATGAAGGGTGTTACCCAGAAACTGGTCCCAGGATGCTTGTTTCCGGTTCAGGGAAGACCTGGCTTAGCAGTTCGGGCTGGACTGTTCCCATGAGGCACAGGGTCAAGACTGATTTGCATATAGCTGGGTCTGAACTGAGGTGGCGAAGTGAGCTAAAGAATGATGATGGATTCAACCCAGATCTTTGACTGGGGGTGAGTGTCTGAAAGGTTTCAGTGCTCCGTCCATCATCTCCTTGTGTTTGCTTTGTTCGCCCTAAGTTGGCAGGGTATGTCCAGACGTGGGTCCCTTGCTCACTTTGCCACTGGATTCAAGCTAGCCTGGCTGATGAAGGGTGTTACCCAGAAACTGGTCCCAGGATGTTTGTTTCCGGTTCAGGGAAGACCTGGCTTAGCAGTTCGGGCTGGACTGTTCCCATGAGGCACAGGGTCAAGACTGATTTGCATATAGCTGGGTCTGAACTGAGGTGGCAAAGTGAGCTACAGAATGATGATGGATTCAACCCAGATCTGTGACTGGGGAGGAGTGTCTGAAAGGTTTCAGTCCTCCGTCCATCATCTCCTTGTGTTTGCTTTGTTCGCCCTAAGTTGGTAGGGTATGCCCAGACGTGGGTCCCTTGCTCACTTTGCCACTGGATTCAAGCTAGCCTGGCTGATGAATGGTGTTACCCAGAAACCAGTCCCAGGATGCTTGTTTCAGGTTCAGGGAAGACCTGGCTTAGCAGTTCGGGCTGGACTGTTCCCATGAGGCACAGGGTCAAGACTGATTTGCATATAGCTGGGTCTGAACTAAGGTGGCGAAGTGAGCTAAAGAATGATGATGGATTCAACCCAGATCTGTGACTAGGGGTGAGTTTCTAAAAGGTTTCAGTGCTCCGTCCAACATCTCCTTGTGTTTGCTTTGTTCGCCCTAAGTTGGCAGGGTATGCCCAGACGTGGGTCCCTTGCTCACTTTGCCACTGGATTCAAGCTAGCCTGGCTGATGAAGGGTGTTACCCAAAAACCGGTCCCAGGATGCTTGTTTCCGGTTCAGGGAAGACCTGGCTTAGCAGTTCGGGCTGGACTGTTCCCATGAGGCACAGGGTCAAGACTGATTTGAATATAGCTGGGTCTGAACTGAGGTGGCGAAGTGAGCTAAAGAATGATGATGGATTCAACCCAGATCTGTGACTGGGGGTGAGTGTCTGAAAGGTTTCAGTGCTCCGTCCATCATCTCCTTGTGTTTGCTTTGTTCGCCCTAAGTTGGCAGGGTATGCCCAGACGTGGGTCCCTTGCTCACTTTGCCACTGGATTCAAGCTAGCCTGGCTGATGAAGGGTGTTACCCAGAAACCAGTCCCAGGATGCTTGTTTCCGGTTCAGGGAAGACCTGGCTTAGCAGTTCGGGCTGGACTGTTCCCATGAGGCACAGGGTCAAGACTGATTTGCATATAGCTGGGTCTGAACTGAGGTGGCGAAGTGAGCTAAAGAATGATGATGGATTCAACCCAGATCTGTGACTGGGGGTGAGTGTCTGAAAGGTTTCAGTGCTCCGTCCATCATCTCCTTGTGTTTGCTTTGTTCGCCCTAAGTTGGCAGGGTATGCCCAGACGTGGGTCCCTTGCTCACTTTGCCACTGGATTCAAGCTAGCCTGGCTGATGAAGGGTGTTACCCAGAAACCGGTTCCAGGATGCTTGTTTCTGGTTCAGGGAAGACCTGGCTTAGCGGTTCGGACTGGACTGTTCCCATGAGGCACAGGGTCAAGACTGATTTGCATATAGCTCGGTCTGAACTGAGGTGGCGAATTGAGCTAAAGAATGATGATGGATTCAACCCAGATCTGTGACTGGGGGTGAGTGTCTGAAAGGTTTCAGTGCTCCGTCCATCATCTCCTTGTGTTTGCTTTGTTCGCCCTAAGTTGGCAGGGTATGCCCAGACGTGGGTCCCTTGCTCACTTTGCCACTGGATTCAAGCTAGCCTGGCTGATGAAGGGTGTTACCCAGAAACTGGTCCCAGGATGCTTGTTTCCGGTTCAGGGAAGACCTGGCTTAGCAGTTCGGGCTGGACTGTTCCCATGAGGCACAGGGTCAAGACTGATTTGCATATAGGTGGGTCTGAACTGAGGTGGCGAAGTGAGCTAAAGAATGATGATGGATTCAACCCAGATCTGTGACTGGGGGTGAGTGTCTGAAAGGTTTCAGTGCTCCGTCCATCATCTCCTTGTGTTTGCTTTGTTCGCCCTAAGTTGGCAGGGTATGCCCAGACGTGGGTCCCTTGCTCACTTTGCCACTGGATTCAAGCTAGCCTGGCTGATGAAGGGTGTTACCCAGAAACCGGTCCCAGGATGCTTGTTTCCGGTTCAGGGAAGACCTGGCTTAGCAGTTCGGGCTGGACTGTTCCCATGAGGCACAGGGTCAAGACTGATTTGCATATAGCTGGGTCTGAACTGAGGTGGCGAAGTGAGCTAAAGAATGATGATGGATTCAACCCAGATCTGTGACTGGGGGTGAGTGTCTGAAAGGTTTCAGTGCTCCGTCCATCATCTCCTTGTGTTTGCTTTGTTCGCCCTAAGTTGGCAGGGTATGCCCAGACGTGGGTCCCTTGCTCACTTTGCCACTGGATTCAAGCTAGCCTGGCTGATGAAGGGTGTTACCCAGAAACCGGTCCCAGGATGCTTGTTTCCGGTTCAGGGAAGACCTGGCTTAGCAGTTCGGGCTGGACTGTTCCCATGAGGCACAGGGTCAAGACTGATTTGCATATAGCTGGGTCTGAACTGAGGTGGCGAAGTGAGCTAAAGAATGATGATGGATTCAACCCAGATCTGTGACTGGGGGTGAGTGTCTGAAAGGTTTCAGTGCTCCGTCCATCATCTCCTTGTGTTTGCTTTGTTCGCCCTAAGTTGGCAGGGTATGCCCAGACGTGGGTCCCTTGCTCACTTTGCCACTGGATTCAAGCTAGCCTGGCTGATGAAGGGTGTTACCCAGAAACCGGTCCCAGGATGCTTGTTTCCGGTTCAGGGAAGACCTGGCTTAGCAGTTCGGGCTGGACTGTTCCCATGAGGCACAGGGTCAAGACTGATTTGCATATAGCTGGGTCTGAACTGAGGTGGCGAAGTGAGCTAAAGAATGATGATGGATTCAACCCAGATCTGTGACTGGGGGTGAGTGTCTGAAAGGTTTCAGTGCTCCGTCCATCATCTCCTTGTGTTTGCTTTGTTCGCCCTATTTTGGCAGGGTATGCCCAGACGTGGGTCCCTTGCTCACTTTGCCACTGGATTCAAGCTAGCCTGGCTGATGAAGGGTGTTACCCAAAAACCGGTCCCAGGATGCTTGTTTCCGGTTCAGGGAAGACCTGGCTTAGCAGTTCGGGCTGGACTGTTCCCATGAGGCACAGGGTCAAGACTGATTTGAATATAGCTGGGTCTGAACAGAGGTGGCGAAGTGAGCTAAAGAATGATGATGGATTCAACCCAGATCTGTGACTGGGGGTGAGTGTCTGAAAGGTTTCAGTGCTCCGTCCATCATCTCCTTGTGTTTGCTTTGTTCGCCCTAAGTTGGCAGGGTATGCCCAGACGTGGGTTCCTTGCTCATTTTGCCACTGGATTTAAGCTAGCCTGGCTGATGAAGGGTGTTACCCAGAAACCAGTCCCAGGATGCTTGTTTCCTGTCCAGGGAAGACCTGGCTTAGCAGTTCGGGCTGGACTGTTCCCATGAGGCACATGGTCAAGACTGATTTGCATATAGCTGGGTCTGAACTAAGGTGGCGAAGTGAGCTAAAGAATGATGATGGATTCAACCCAGATTTGTTACTGGGGGTGAGTGTCTGAAAGGTTTCAGTGCTCCATCCATCATCTCCTTGTGTTTGCTTTGTTCGCCCTAAGTTGGCAGGGTATGCCCAGACGTGGGTCCCTTGCTCACTTTGCCACTGGATTCAAGCTAACCTGGCTGATGAAGGGTGTTACCCAGAAACTGGTCCCAGGATGCTTGTTTCCGGTTCAGGGAAGACCTGGCTTAGCAGTTCGGGCTGGACTGTTCCCATGAGGCACAGGGTCAAGACTGATTTGCATATAGCTGGGTCTGAACTGAGGTGGCGAAGTGAGCTAAAGAATGATGATGGATTCAACCCAGATCTTTGACTGGGGGTGAGTGTCTGAAAGGTTTCAGTGCTCCGTCCATCATCTCCTTGTGTTTGCTTTGTTCGCCCTAAGTTGGCAGGGTATGTCCAGACGTGGGTCCCTTGCTCACTTTGCCACTGGATTCAAGCTAGCCTGGCTGATGAAGGGTGTTACCCAGAAACTGGTCCCAGGATGTTTGTTTCCGGTTCAGGGAAGACCTGGCTTAGCAGTTCGGGCTGGACTGTTCCCATGAGGCACAGGGTCAAGACTGATTTGCATATAGCTGGGTCTGAACTGAGGTGGCAAAGTGAGCTACAGAATGATGATGGATTCAACCCAGATCTGTGACTGGGGAGGAGTGTCTGAAAGGTTTCAGTGCTCCGTCCATCATCTCCTTGTGTTTGCTTTGTTCGCCCTAAGTTGGAAGGGTATGCCCAGACGTGGGTCCCTTGCTCACTTTGCCACTGGATTCAAGCTAGCCTGGCTGATGAATGGTGTTACCCAGAAACCAGTCCCAGGATGCTTGTTTCCGGTTCATGGAAGACTTGGCTTAGCAGTTCGGGCTGGACTGTTCCCATGAGGCACAGGGTCAAGACTGATTTGCATATAGCTGGGTCTGAACTAAGGTGGCGAAGTGAGCTAAAGAATGATGATGGATTCAACCCAGATCTGTGACTGGGGGTGAGTGTCTGAAAGGTTTCTGTGCTCCGTCCATCATCTCCTTGTGTTTGCTTTGTTCGCCCTAAGTTGGCAGGGTATGCCCAGACGTGGGTCCCTTGCTCACTTTGCCACTGGATTCAAGCTAGCCTGGCTGATGAAGGGTGTTACCCAAAAACCGGTCCCAGGATGCTTGTTTCCGGTTCAGGGAAGACCTGGCTTAGCATTTCGGGCTGGACTGTTCCCATGAGGCACAGGGTCAACACTGATTTGAATATAGCTGGGTCTGAACTGAGGTGGTGAAGTGAGCTAAAGAATGATGATGGATTCAACCCAGATCTGTGACTGGGGGTGAGTGTCTGAAAGGTTTCTGTGCTCCGTCCATCATCTCCTTGTGTTTGCCTTGTTCGCCCTAAGTTGCCAGGGTATGCCCAGACGTGGGTTCCTTGCTCATTTTGCCACTGGATTTAAGCTAGCCTGGCTGATGAAGGGTGTTACCCAGAAACCAGTCCCAGGATGCTTGTTTCCTGTCCAGGGAAGACCTGGCTTAGCAGTTCGGGCTGGACTGATCCCATGAGGCACATGGTCAAGACTGATTTACATATAGCTGGGTCTGAACTAAGGTGGCGAAGTGAGCTAAAGAATGATGATGGATTCAACCCAGAACTGTTACTGGGGTGAGTGTCTGAAAGCTTTCAGTGCTCCATCCATCATCTCCTTGTGTTTGCTTTGTTCGCCCTAAGTTGGCAGGGTATGCCCAGACGTGGGTCCCTTGCTCACTTTGCCACTGGATTCAAGCTAGCCTGGCTGATGAAGGGTGTTACCCAGAAACTGGTCCCAGGATGCTTGTTTCTGGTTCAGGGAAGACCTGGCTTAGCAGTTCGGACTGGACTGTTCCCATGAGGCACATGGTCAAGACTGATTTGCATATAGCTGGGTCTGAACTGAGGTGGCAAAGTGAGCTAAAGAATGATGATGGATTCAACCCAGATCTGTGACTGGGGGTGAGTGTCTGAAAGGTTTCAGTGCTCCGTCCATCATCTCCTTGTGTTTGCTTTGTTCGCCCTAAGTTGGCAGGGTATGCCCAGACGTGGGTCCCTTGCTCACTTTGCCACTGGATTCAAGCTAGCCTGGCTGATGAATGGTGTTACCCAGAAACCAGTCCCAGGATGCTTGTTTCCGGTTCAGCGAAGACCTGGCTTAGCAGTTTGGGCTGGACTGTTCCCATGAGGCACAGGGTCAAGACTGATTTGAATATAGCTGGGTCTGAACTAAGGTGGCGAAGTGAGCTAAAGAATGATGATGGATTCAACCCAGATCTGTGGCTGGGGGTCAGTGTCTGAAAGGTTTCTGTGCTCCGTCCATCATCTCCTTGTGTTTGCTTTGTTCGCCCTAAGTTGGCAGGGTATGCCCAGACGTGGGTCCCTTGCTCACTTTGCCACTGGATTCAAGCTAGCCTGGCTGATGAATGGTGTTACCCAGAAATCGGTCCCAGGATGCTTGTTTCCGGTTCAGGGAAGACCTGGCTTAGCAGTTCGGGCTGGACTGTTCCCATGAGGCACAGGGTCAAGACTGATTTGCATATAGCTGGGTCTGAACTGAGGTGGCGAAGTGAGCTAAAGAATGATGATGGATTCAACCCAGATCTGTGACTGGGGGTGAGTGTCTGAAAGGTTTCAGTGCTCCGTCCATCATCTCCTTGTGTTTGCTTTGTTCGCCCTAAGTTGGCAGGGTATGCCCAGACGTGGGTCCCTTGCTCACTTTGCCACTGGATTCAAGCTAGCCTGGATGATGAAGGGTGTTACCCAGAAACCGGTCCCAGGATGCTTGTTTCCGGTTCAGGGAAGACCTGGCTTAGCAGTTCGGGCTGGACTGTTCCCATGAGGCACAGGGTCAAGACTGATTTGCATATAGCTGGGTCTGAACTGAGGTGGCGAAGTGAGCTAAAGAATGATGATGGATTCAACCCAGATCTGTGACTGGGGGTGAGTGTCTGAAAGGTTTCAGTGCTCCGTCCATCATCTCCTTGTGTTTGCTTTGTTCGCCCTAAGTTGGCAGGGTATGCCCAGACGTGGGTCCCTTGCTCACTTTGCCACTGGATTCAAGCTAGCCTGGCTGATGAAGGGTGTTACCCAGAAACCGGTCCCAGGATGCTTATTTCCGGTTCAGGGAAGACCTGGCTTAGCAGTTCGGGCTGGACTGTTCCCATGAGGCACAGGGTCAAGACTGATTTGCATATAGCTGGGTCTGAACTGAGGTGGCGAAGTGAGCTAAAGAATGATGATGGATTCAACCCAGATCTGTGACTGGGGGTGAGTGTCTGAAAGGTTTCAGTGCTCCGTCCATCATCTCCTTGTGTTTGCTTTGTTCGCCCTAAGTTGGCAGGGTATGCCCAGACGTGGGTCCCTTGCTCACTTTGCCACTGGATTCAAGCTAGCCTGGCTGATGAAGGGTGTTACCCAGAAACCAGTCCCAGGATTCTTGTTTCCTGTCCAGGGAAGACCTGGCTTAGCAGTTCGGGCTGGACTGTTCCCATGAGGCACATGGTCAAGACTGATTTGCATATAGCTGGGTTTGAACTGAGGTGGCGAAGTGAGCTAAAGAATGATGATGGATTCAACCCAGATCTGTTACTGGGGGTGAGTGTCTGAAAGTTTTCAGTGCTCCGTCCATCATCTCCTTGTGTTTGCTTTGTTCGCCCTAAGTTGGCAGGGTATGCCCAGACGTGGGTCCCTTGCTCACTTTGCCACTGGATTCAAGCTAGCCTGGCTGATAAGGGTGTTACCCAGAAACTGGTCCCAGGATGCTTGTTTCCGGTTCAGGGAAGACCTGGCTTAGCAGTTCGGGCTGGACTGTTCCCATGAGGCACAGGGTCAAGACTGATTTGCATATAGCTGTGTCTGAACTGAGGTGGCGAATTGAGCTAAAGAATGATGATGGATTCAACCCAGATCTTTGACTGGGGGTGAGTGTCTGAAAGGTTTCAGTGCTCCGTCCATCATCTCCTTGTGTTTGCTTTGTTCGCCCTAAGTTGGCAGGGTATGTCCAGACGTGGGTCCCTTGCTCACTTTGCCACTGGATTCAAGCTAGCCTGGCTGATGAAGGGTGTTACCCAGAAACTGGTCCCAGGATGTTTGTTTCCGGTTCAGGGAAGACCTGGCTTAGCAGTTCGGGCTGGACTGTTCCCATGAGGCACAGGGTCAAGACTGATTTGCATATAGCTGGGTCTGAACTGAGGTGGCAAAGTGAGCTACAGAATGATGATGGATTCAACCCAGATCTGTGACTGGGGAGGAGTGTCTGAAAGGTTTCAGTGCTCCGTCCATCATCTCCTTGTGTTTGCTTTGTTCGCCCTAAGTTGGCAGGGTATGCCCAGACGTGGGTCCCTTGCTCACTTTGCCACTGGATTCAAGCTAGCCTGGCTGATGAAGGGTGTTACCCAGAAACCAGTCCCAGGATGCTTGTTTCCGGTTCAGGGAAGACCTGGCTTAGCAGTTCGGGCTGGACTGTTCCCATGAGGCACAGGGTCAAGACTGATTTGCATATAGCTGGGTCTGAACTAAGGTGGCGAAGTGAGCTAAAGAATGATGATGGATTCAACCCAGATCTGTGACTGGGGGTGAGTGTCTGAAAGGTTTCAGTGCTCCGTCCATCATCTCCTTGTGTTTGCTTTGTTCGCCCTAAGTTGGCAGGGTATGCCCAGACGTGGGTCCCTTGCTCACTTTGCCACTGGATTCAAGCTAGCCTGGCTGATGAAGGGTGTTACCCAGAAACCGGTCCCAGGATGCTTGTTTCCGGTTCAGGGAAGACCTGGCTTAGCAGTTCGGGCTGGACTGTTCCCATGAGGCACAGGGTCAAGACTGATTTGCATATAGCTGGGTCTGAACTGAGGTGGCGAAGTGAGCTAAAGAATGATGATGGATTCAACCCAGATCTGTGACTGGGGGTGAGTGTCTGAAAGGTTTCAGTGCTCCGTCCATCATCTCCTTGTGTTTGCTTTGTTCGCCCTAAGTTGGCAGGGTATGCCCAGACGTGGGTCCCTTGCTCACTTTGCCACTGGATTCAAGCTAGCCTGGCTGATGAAGGGTGTTACCCAGAAACCGGTCCCAGGATGCTTGATTCTGGTTCAGGGAAGACCTGGCTTAGCAGTTCAGGCTAGACTGTTCCCAGGAGGCACAGGGTCAAGACTGATTTGCATATAGCTGGGTCTGAACTGAGGTGGCGAAGTGAGCTAAAGAATGATGATGGATTCAACCCAGATCTGTGACTGGGGGTGAGTGTCTGAAAGGTTTCAGTGCTCCGTCCATCATCTCCTTGTGTTTGCTTTGTTCGCCCTAAGTTGGCAGGGTATGCCCAGACGTGGGTCCCTTGCTCACTTTGCCACTGGATTCAAGCTAGCCTGGCTGATGAAGGGTGTTACCCAGAAACCAGTCCCAGGATGCTTGTTTCCGGTTCAGGGAAGACCTGGCTTAGCAGTTCGGGCTGGACTGTTCCCATGAGGCACAGGGTCAAGACTGATTTGCATATAGCTGGGTCTGAACTAAGGTGGCGAAGTGAGCTAAAGAATGATGATGGATTCAACCCAGATCTGTGACTGGGGGTGAGTGTCTGAAAGGTTTCAGTGCTCCATCCATCATCTCCTTGTGTTTGCTTTGTTCGCCCTAAGTTGGCAGGGTATGCCCAGACGTGGGTCCCTTGCTCACTTTGCCACTGGATTCAAGCTAGCCTGGCTGATGAAGGGTGTTACCCAGAAACTGGTCCCAGGATGCTTGTTTCCGGTTCAGGGAAGACCTGGCTTAGCAGTTCGGGCTGGACTGTTCCCATGAGGCACAGGGTCAAGACTGATTTGCATATAGCTGGGTCTGAACTGAGGTGGCGAAGTGAGCTAAAGAATGATGATGGATTCAACCCAGATCTGTGACTGGGGGTGAGTGTCTGAAAGGTTTCAGTGCTCCGTCCATCATCTCCTTGTGTTTGCTTTGTTCGCCCTAAGTTGGCAGGGTATGCCCAGACGTGGGTCCCTTGCTCACTTTGCCACTGGATTCAAGCTAGCCTGGCTGATGAAGGGTGTTACCCAGAAACCGGTCCCAGGATGCTTGTTTCCGGTTCAGGGAAGACCTGGCTTAGCAGTTCGGGCTGGACTGTTCCCATGAGGCACAGGGTCAAGACTGATTTGCATATAGCTGGGTCTGAACTGAGGTGGCGAAGTGAGCTAAAGAATGATGATGGATTCAACCCAGATCTGTGACTGGGGGTGAGTGTCTGAAAGGTTTCAGTGCTCCGTCCATCATCTCCTTGTGTTTGCTTTGTTCGCCCTAAGTTGGCAGGGTATGCCACAGACGTGGGTCCCTTGCTCACTTTGCCACTGGATTCAAGCTAGCCTGGCTGATGAATGGTGTTACCCAGAAACCAGTCCCAGGATGTTTGTTTCTGGTTCAGGGAAAACCTGGCTTAGCAGTTCGGGCTGGACTGTTCCCATGAGGCACAGGGTCAAGACTGATTTGCATATAGCTGGGTCTGAACTAAGGTGGCAAAGTGAGCTAAAGAATGATGATGGATTCAACCCAGATCTGTGACTGGGGGTGAGTGTTTGAAAGGTTTCAGTGCTCCGTCCATCATCTCCTTGTGTTTGCTTTGTTCGCCCTAAGTTGGCAGGGTATGCCCAGACGTGGGTCCCTTGCTCACTTTGCCACTGGATTCAAGCTAGCCTGGCTGATGAAGGGTGTTACCCAGAAACCGGTCCCAGGATGCTTGGTTCCGGTTCAGGGAAGACCTGGCTTAGCAGTTCGGGCTGGACTGTTCCCATGAGGCACAGGGTCAAGACTGATTTGCATATAGCTGGGTCTGAACTGAGGTGGCGAAGTGAGCTAAAGAATGATGATGGATTCAACCCAGATCTGTGACTGGGGGTGAGTGTCTGAAAGGTTTCAGTGCTCCGTCCATCATCTCCTTGTGTTTGCTTTGTTCGCCCTAAGTTGGCAGGGTATGCCCAGACGTGGGTCCCTTGCTCACTTTGCCACTGGATTCAAGCTAGCCTGGCTGATGAATGGTGTTACCTAGAAACCGGTCCCAGGATGCTTGTTTCCGGTTCAGGGAAGACCTGGCTTAGCAGTTCGGGCTGGACTGTTCCCATGAGGCACAGGGTCAAGACTGATTTGCATATAGCTGGGTCTGAACTGAGGTGGCGAAGTGAGCTGAAGAATGATGATGGATTCAACGCAGATCTGGGGGTGAGTGTCTGAAAGGTTTCTGTGCTCCCTCCATCATCTCCTTGTGTTTGCTTTGTTCACCCTAAGTTGGCAGGGTATGCCCAGACGTGGGTCCCTTGCTCACTTTGCCACTGGATTCAAGCTAGCCTGGCTGATGAATGGTGTTACCTAGAAATCGGTCCCAGGATGCTTGTTTCCGGTTCAGGGAAGACCTGGCTTAGCAGTTCGGGCTGGACTGTTCCCATGAGGCACAGGGTCAAGACTGATTTGCATATAGCTGGGTCTGAACTGAGGTGGCGAAGTGAGCTGAAGAATGATGATGGATTCAACGCAGATCTGACTGGGGTGAGTGTCTGAAAGGTTTCTGTGCTCCCTCCATCATCTCCTTGTGTTTGCTTTGTTCACCCTAAGTTGGCAGGGTATGCCCAGACGTGGGTCCCTTGCTCACTTTGCCACTGGATTCAAGCTAGCCTGGCTGATGAATGGTGTTACCTAGAAATCGGTCCCAGGATGCTTGTTTCCGGTTCAGGGAAGACCTGGCTTAGCAGTTCGGGCTGGACTGTTCCTATGAGGCACAGGGTCAAGACTGATTTGCATATAGCTGGGTCTGAACTGAGGTGGCGAAGTGAGCTAAAGAATGATGATGGATTCAACCCAGATCTGTGACTGGGCGTGACTGTCTAAAAGGTTTCAGTGCTCCGTCCATCATCTCCTTGTGTTTGCTTTGTTCGCCCTAAGTTGGCAGGGTATGCCCAGACGTGGGTCCCTTGCTCACTTTGCCACTGGATTCAAGCTAGCCTGGATGATAAAGGGTGTTACCCAGAAACCGGTCCCAGTATGCTTGTTTCCGGTTCAGGGAAGACCTGGCTTAGCAGTTCGGGCTGGACTGTTCCCATGAGGCACAGGGTCAAGACTGATTTGCATATAGGTGGGTCTGAACTGAGGTGGCGAAGTGAGCTAAAGAATGATGATGGATTCAACCCAGATCTGTGACTGGGGGTGAGTGTCTGAAAGGTTTCAGTGCTCAGTCCATCATCTCCTTGTGTTTGCTTTGTTCGCCCTAAGTTGGCAGGGTATGCCCAGGCGTGGGTCCCTTGCTCACTTTGCCACTGGATTCAAGCAAGCCTGGCTGATGAAGGGTGTTACCCAAAAACCGGTCCCAGGATGCTGGGGGGGAGTGTCTGAAAGGTTTCAGTGCTCTGTCCATCATCTCCTTGTTGTTAGACCTGGCACCATTGGCGTGGGTCTCCCCTCCATTTTTCGCTTTTTGTCTCCTCTGTGTTTGCTGGTGTTAGATGCTCTGGGCGCTGTGCCACGGCCATTCCGTGCCACAGCGCGAATGCTCCCTATTGTAAATTGACTGTATGAATTGATGTTCCCATAATTGGCTCATTTGGTTTACCTGTTAGTCTATAATATAGTGGCCTGTGCGTGCCCAGGGCTGGTAGACTGAATGCTGCTGGTGGGCCTGCCGAGCTGATTGCGCCACCCACAGAAGCAGCTTGTAAAGTGGAAAGTCGAATTTAGTATGCCTGAGCTCAGAATATTAAAGTACATCTTTTAGTGAGGGTTATTATTTTTATATTCTGTGTCTGAAAATACCACTTTGGGAAAGTTGGTATTTTCTTGCCTGAGTCTTCCAGTGTGCTCTGCTGTTATGTGTATTGGCTGTCTGGTTTTGGAGGGACAGGGTAGGTTGAACCCGACCTGGGTCGAGTAGAGAGATCTGCAGCTGGAGTATGGGGAGGGGTGACCCTTTGATCTGAGCAGGGCTGGGCCTGGCAAGGTGAATGATGGCTCCAGCCCCCACTGTGCGTCTGATGGCAGACCCCCTCTTCCTCAAAGACAGGATGCCGCCTCGTAAATAAAGTGCTCCAGGACCACATCGAACTGGTTCTGGCTGGGTTCAGTGACTTGTGACTTTTGAGAGAACAAAGGCGAGGGGGGTATAAAGATGTGCGCGAAAACCCCACGAGTGTGTTACTTCTGGATGCCAAGACGAACCTCTGTCCGTGTAACTAGAGGGAAAGGACTTTGAAACTTTCATCCATCTTGCTGAAGCAACTACCCAAGGGCCTGATTTGAGCTCGCCTCCTGCTGAAGTCTCAGGGACATTAGACTTCACCCATCAGCCGTCTGGATTCCTATTTGAGGGGGATTCTACCCGCAGGTGAGGCCTCTGTTGAGAATTCCAGAGCCTCTGGTTCTACTGCGGGGAACACGGACGGAAATCATCGCTATCGCTATTGTGGGCCGCTGCAGCTGAGGAGCTGTGCCGCTGAGTGCCCGCATTTGCCCTCCTACGAAAATCATCGTTATCGCTATTGTGGGCCACTGCAGCTGAGGAGCTGTGCCGCTGAGTGCCCGCATTTGCCATCCTACGGAAATCATCGCTATCGCGGGCCGCTGCAGCTGAGGAGCTGTGCCGCTGAGTGCCCGCATTTGCCCTCCTACGGAAATCATCGCTATCGCTATTGTGGGCCGCTGCAGCTGAGGAGCTGTGCTGCTGAGTGCCCGCATTTGCCCTCCTACGAAAATCATCGTTATCGCTATTGTGGGCCACTGCAGCTGAGGAGCTGTGCCGCTGAGTGCCGGCATTTGCCATCCTGCGGGAATCATCGCTATCCCTATTGTGGGCCGCTGCAGCTGAGGAGCTGTGCCGCTGAGTGCCCGCATTTGCCATCCTACGAAAATCATCGTTATCGCTATTGTGGGCCGCTGCAGCTGAGGAGCTGTGCCGCTGAGTGCCCGCATTTGTCATCCTACGGAAATCATCGCTATCGCTATTGTGGGCCGCTGCACCTGAGGAGCTGTGCCGCCGAGTGCCCGCATTTGCCATCCTACGAAAATCATCGCTATCACTATTGTGGGCCGCTGCAGCTGAGGAGCTGTGCCGCTGAGTGGCCGCATTTGACGTCCTACGAAAATCATCGCTATCGCTATTGTGGGCCGCTGCAGCTGAGGAGCTGTGCCGCTGAGTGCCCGCACTAGACACCACTTCCAGGATCTGGTTACCATCTGCGTGTGCCGCTGGGTGCCCGCCTTTTAAGCGCCGTCCCAGGATTATCGTGAGTGCACGCCATGGACCGCTACAGCCGGGAGCTGTGGCCGCTGCGAGTCCGCCTGTCATCACCGTGGCTTCCTTGTGAGGCTGCGTGCCGTGCCCCTTTACATCTCAGGTACATTGTGTATCACCGGGTTGCGTGGACCCCGGCCCCGAACTAAGTCCGTTCCACCCCAGTTTCGAGTGCCTTTATTGCTTTTGTAGTGAATCTGTAATTATGTGCATTGTGGCTTCTTGAGTGCTTTTAGCCTCGTGTTCAGTCTATATATAGATAACTATTTTTCTATAACTACTTGTGGTGTCCATTTGTAGCGTCTCTCCTGTGTTATTGTGTATGGTCATAACTGCTTCACACATTGCCTCTGAGATAGGCCTGTCTGCTTGTGCTACGTTACCACAGGGTTGAGCAGGGGTTATCAAAGGGTGTAGCCCCCTTACTCTGACTTAGGAAGAAGGATCCCTATTTGGGCCTCGGCGCAAGCCGTGGCCAACTAGAGATCCCCATTTCTAACACTTGTGTTTGCTGTGTTCGCCCTAAGTTGGCAGGGTATGCCCAGACGTGGGTCCCTTGCTCACTTTGCCACTGGATTCAAGCTAACCTGGCTGATGAAGGGTGTTACCCAGAAACTGGTCCCAGGGTGCTTGTTTCCGGTTCAGGGAAGACCTGGCTTAGCAGTTCGGGCTGGACTGTTCCATGAGGCACATGGTCAAGACTGATTTGCATATAACTGGGTCTGAACTGAGGTGGCGAAGTGAGTTAAAGAATGATGATGGATTCAACCTAGATCTGTGACTGGGGGTGAGTGTCGGAAAGGTGTCAGTGCTCCATCCATCATCTCCTTGTGTTTGCTTTGTTCGCCCTAAGTTGGCAGGGTATGCCCAGACATGGGTCCCTTGCTCACTTTGCCTCTGGATTCAAGCTAACCTGGCTGATGAAGGGTGTTACCCAGAAACTGGTCCCAGGATGCTTGTTTCTGGTTCAGGGAAGACCTGGCTTAGCATTTCGGGCTGGACTGTTGCCATGATGCACAGTGTCAAGACTGATTTGCATATAGCTGGGTCTGAACTGAGGTGGCGAAGTGAGCTAAAGAATGATGATGGATTCAACCCAGATCTGTGACTGGGGGTGAGTGTCTGAAAGGTTTCAGTGCTCCGTCCATCAACTCCTTGTGTTTCCTTTGTTCGCCCTAAGTTGGCAGGGTATGCCCAGACGCGGGTCCCTTGCTCACTCTGCCACTGGATTCAAGCTAACCTGGCTGATGAAGGGTGTTACCCAAAAACTGGTCCCAGGATGCTTGTTTTCGGTTCAGGGAAGACCTAGCTTAGCAGTTCGGGCTGGATTGTTCCCATGAGGCACAGGGTGAAGACTGATTTGCATATAGCTGGGTCTGAACTGAGGTGGCGAAGTGAGCTAAAGAATGATGATGGATTCAACTCAGATCTGTGACTGGGGGTGAGTGTCTGAAAGGTTTCAGTGCTCCGTCCATCATCTCCTTGTGTTTGCTTTGTTCGCCCTAAGTTGGCAGGGTATGCCCAGACGTGGGTCCCTTGCTCACTTTGCCACTGGATTCAAGCTAGCCTGGCTGATGAAGGGTGTTACCCAGAAACTGGTCCCGGGATGTTTGTTTCCGGTTCAGGGAAGACCTGGCTTAGCAGTTCGGGCTGGACTGTTCCCATGAGGCACAGGGTCAAGACTGATTTGCATATAGCTGGGTCTGAACTGAGGTGGCGAAGTGAGCTAAAGAATGATGATGGATTCAACCCAGATCTGTGACTGGGGGTGAGTGTCTGAAAGGTTTCTGTGCTCCGTCCAGCATCTCCTTGTGTTTGCTTTGTTCGCCCTAAGTTGGCAGGGTATGCCCAGGCGTGGGTCCCTTGCTCACTTTGCTACTGGATTCAAGCTAGCCTGGCTGATGAAGGGTGTTACCCAGAAAGCAGTCCCAGGATGCTTGTTTCCGGTTCAGGGAAGACCTGGCTTAGCAGTTCGGGCTGGACTGTTCCCATGAGGCACAGGGTCAAGACTGATTTGCATATAGCTGGGTCTGAACTGAGGTGGCAAAGTGAGCTAAAGAATGATGATGGATTCATCCCAGATCTGTGACTGGGGGTGAGTGTCTGAAAGGTTTCAGTGCTCCGTCCATCATCTCCTTGTGTTTGCTTTGTTCGCCCTAAGTTGGCAGGGTATGCCCAGACGTGGGTCCCTTGCTCACTTTGCCACTGGATTCAAGCTAGCCTGGCTGATGAAGGGTGTTACCCAGAAACCGGTCCCAGGATGCTTGTTTCCGGTTCAGGGAAGACCTGGCTTAGCAGTTCGGGCTGGACTGTTCCCATGAGGCACAGGGTCAAGACTGATTTGCATATAGCTGGGTCTGAACTGAGGTGGCAAAGTGAGCTAAAGAATGATGATG
This sequence comes from Calotriton arnoldi, assembly GCA_963921515.1. Taxonomy (NCBI): domain Eukaryota; kingdom Metazoa; phylum Chordata; class Amphibia; order Caudata; family Salamandridae; genus Calotriton; species Calotriton arnoldi. The sequence goes on from CAWUFW010006162.1 coordinate 439,901, forward strand.
GATTCAACCCAGATCTGTGACTGGGTGTGAGTGTCGGAAAGGTTTCAGTGCTCCGTCCATCATCTCCTTGTGTTTTATTCCTCTAAGAACAGCTTCATACTAGGGCCCTTTGATCGCTCCGGGGAGCCCATCAGGCAGATGTTGTTGCACCTGGACCTGCCCTCAGGGTCTTCCGCTCTGTATTGTAGGAGGACGACCTCTGCCTCCACCTTTTTAAGGTGCTCCTGCAGTTCTTTATTAGAGGGGTGAAGACCGCCAGCGCAGATTCTGTCTCATCCACATGGTATGACAGCTTGCGTTGATTGGCGTGCAGTAAGTTTACCTCCACTGAAAAGGAGTCAATATGAGCCTCCAGGGAGTTCTTGGTGTCCAGGATTGCTTGGAGTACCTTGTCAAACTGCGCTGAGTGCACCTGGAGAGTCTTCTCCGGGTGTTGAAGGCTACTGAGGGTCTTATCTCCCTGTGACGGGTCCATTTTGGCAGCACCACCCACTGTGTGTTGCGGTTTAGTGCCTTTGGGTTTCACCATGACCATGGGGTGATGTGGGAACCCAGGTGAGCTGCTACCGATGGGGCCCTCTGCGGGAAGCCAAGCTGGGTCCCCCAAGGTTCAAGTAACAAGGCATCCCACTCAAGCAAAGGCAGAGGATCTGGAGAGAGGCTGCTCAAGTGTTGACCCTGTCGCAAGGGGTGAAGAACAAATGTGAATGGACAATGCAGGCCGGTCCCTTCAGAGAGAGGCACGTCGATAGCAGCGGTTGGGGGTGGGGGGCCATCACCGGAACCCCAGGAGCAGAGGTCTGGACAGCAGCAGGTATCAGTACAGCAGGAGATCTGGTATGGCAGCCCCCCACCAGTGGCCTCCCAGCGGCTCAGCCTACCTCACCAGTTCCCAGTAGGAATCCAGAAGAGGGACCATCCAGCAGCCCCCCACAAGGCCACCGGCTACAACAACGTGAGACTCCAAGATCTACACCTGGGAGCACGGCCCAACCAGTCCCGATCACCCCAGCAAGGTGGGCAATCTGTGCGTGTAGTTGCCAAACAGGGTCTGCAGAGTTTACCCCGGTAGCCAGGCCAACTAAATGTCCCAGTAGATCCTGACCAATTGGAGCAGTCTCACAATGTAGGGCTGGACCAGGAGCCGCCCGGGAAGCCTAGCCCCACACCACCAGTCAACCACCGTGTGACCCATTCCCCGGCGCTGTGAGGCTCTGCGCCACCTAGAACAGACAGGGTAGCGTACGCGAGCATGCCTCCACCCCAGGAGCAGTGCAGGTTGAGTAGAATTCACGCAGGGCCACCCATCACAAGGTGCTGGTTATCAAGTGGCAGCAGGTTCCACTGTCCCATGAGGCCGGGGGATGGGAATCGTACCCAATGTCGCATTGGGCCATCCATGCCCTCTCACTCATGCAGGGGACCAGGAGATGGGAGGCACCCTCTGTTTGCCTGCAGCGCGCCATAAACTCAAGTGGGGGCAAGAGACAGAACCATCCTACATCAACAGGGCTCCATGGCAGTCGGATCCAGTGGCCGCTGGCACCCACCACTGTAGGCCAAACTAGGGGCGTGGTAACCAGCAGTCCAGTACCACCCCAGCTCCTGCATGTCCGTGCAGGGTGACGGCAGCAGCTTGGAGTCTCTCAGCCGCCGGATGCAGCAGTCGGGCAGTCGCAGGGCTCTCTGCACCAACACAGGCCGCCACCAGGGACTCCAACTGACACAGCACCCAGGGCACTCAGGTAGGCCTCAGCCCCTCCTACTTCTCACAGGGGCATTTATCCTCAGAGCTCTGGAGAACAGCACATCAGATGAGGCAGCGGATATGGGGCCCCCTTGCCCTACTCACATCCGCTGTGTACCTCTGTGATAGGGCAGCAGCATGTGGGCTCGACCGGGCCTCAGTCCAAGACAGGTTGGGTCCCGATGAGGTGTGCTCCATTGGTGACGGGCCTTATGTTACATGGAGGGAGTCCAGGGGGACGCACTGTTTGTCTTGCCTAACTTGCGGGGCAGGATGGAAGGAATAAAAGGCGGATGGTTGTCGGGCCCACTACTGAGCTCCTGAACTACCGAGCTCCTGATTACACATCTGGGCTAGCCGCCATCTTGGCCACGCCCCCTAATGTAGTACATCATGTATACATACATGCAGTGACTTTTAGGTTAATGTTTATCGACAGTGTAGTTGCATGTACTGAAAGAGTGTGTTTGTGATGTCCTTCTCAGTTCGGTCCCCAGTGTGAGATTTAATAAATTACCTGTACGCCATATGTCATGAAAATCCCCAGCAACCAACCGATGTGCAAGAGGTGACTCGCGAAAGATATAGCTGTCAAGTGTGCTTCCAGGAAAGTCCATGTACACATCATTGAAGCACCCCTAGCATTGAGGACAGCTTGTATCTTGATGGAGTGCCAGAAGTGTCTGTAGTGGAAAAGGTGTTACCTATGGTTAGGTGGGTGAAGTGCTACAAGACTGCAATAGTTGGCACAATACACAAGGGAAGTGGGAAAAGGTTTAGAATTTCCTTCTACTTTTTGTCTTTCCTCCAATGACTGTGGCATGGCGATGAACTGGTGCACACTTCTGTTCAGTACTTTGTGCAAGCATAAAGATTGACTTGCCTGTGAGATGCCTACATTGTCTGATATAACCCCTTGGAAAGACCCAGTGGCCATGAAATAGAGTGAAAACAGTATTTTAGCATGAACATGAATAGCCTGGAAAGGGGATGTCTGTGAATCAAGCTCCTTCTCACAGTCTGCAACCGTGTCAAGGATCACTTTAGGTGAGCAGTGGGATCTAGCATTGACTGCTTCCCAGGATGCAGGATGTGTCAAATATATTGCTACTTTGCCTATAAGTTCTCTTTCTCTCTCAAATACTTGTTCCTCAAAGTGAAGAGCACACATACAAAGACATTCACTGACATAGTGAACCCAAAAAATTGCTTGGTGTATGAGTTCACTTATCATGTGGTCAGTATGCATGTGATTTGCTGGTGTTGTATTGAATCTCACTTGTGAATAGATGGTGGAGTGATCGCTCCTCCCTTGTATTAATAGATGTGCTCTATGTGTTGTAAGGATTGTTGCACTACGTTTGTCAGAAAAAAATGTTACATTTTATAAACAAGTTTAAATTCAAAAATTGCAATTAAAAAGATTTGTAAAGTCATAGCAAACATTTTCTTATTATTTTCCAATTTTCTCTAACGTTATATGCATTCTTCATTGCATTCTAGGGCAATATGTGGCAGTACAAGTGATCGGCCATGTGTTGTGTTTGACTTACTCCAAGGCTTGACTGAGTTCATTTAAGCCTATTTTGTTCCTTTTAGAGGTGTAGTACATTTAGAAGTGTATTTTGTGACTTGCAATTGGTTTACTCATTTGTAGATGTGTTTTGGTATTTGCATGACCCTCACTAAGTCACTCCTTAAATTTCTCTAAACATAAACACCTCGTACATTTATTATAACGATAGGAGAGTCAGAGGTTATTTGCAATTTTCATTCTGTAGTAAGTAGGTAGTATGACTGTGGTACTACACTACATACTACAAGATGCAATTTGCGAATCAGTCCATAGGGTAAAAGGTCAAGTTTCGAATGATTGAGAAAGCGGTGTCAATAGACCCCCGTTTCATACGTTCTTACCGTAATGCCATTTCAACAGTACTTTGAACAGAGACACAATGCTAATCAGATTAAGTGGTGCTTTGTTGAACAAATTACACCCAATCTAGGTGGTTGTAACATCTAGACCACATTGTCACCTGGAGAATAAAGAGGAATACACCATTTGAGAGCAGTACAGCGGTGTTTGAATGATTGCAAGGAATGGTCACATTTGACAAGAAGCTAATCTCCCTTTCACTCCTCCCACAGACTCACCCATACTTCAGCTTCCCATAATTGGGATATGTCTTGCACCCATTCCGTACTACCACTCTGTACCCTTGATGAATTAGGGTATGAGCTGTAACTTGGCAATACATGAAATTCACATGAATTTTAGTGCTTTACGTGTCCTTGCCATGTACTTAGTAAGGCGAGACACATGAGACCTTTGTCTCCCAACACACCCTAAGAGTTTTTACTCAGCGTTTGTACGCAAAAAACACACACACACACAATTTTTGGGGTTTCTTTTTTTTTTTTGCTTTAGCAGCATACTTCCATTGTTATAATTTCTCAATAAAATTGTTGCTTGGACACACCATATGTATAAGTAAGTGTACCATTGATAATATAGGGCCAGATTTAAAGTATTTAAAGTTTGGTGGGCAGAGTAGTGTCCATTTATGTAATGGAGGACAATACATCAGCCATCCCATGGGTGCACTGCCTGCCAGATTTAGAAATGAATGCCAACTCTGTAGTCATCTATGTACAAAGAACAGAACTGTCATCCCAGAGGTTCTGTTTTGATGGCCATACACCAAACTATGGACATTTTTTTGCTTTTTTGCTTTTCTAAAACAAACGCCCAGGCTGTGAGGTCTTTATTGTTTTTCCTGTCCATCCCACCAGGTTTTTCCTAATGGTGTTGGACAGGAAAACGGTATTACTCCATCCACCCTAAATAAGGCAGATGATGTAATGTCCTTAGTGTGATAGGCCCTACCTGTCGAGTTGTTGGCAGTATTTCATCCACTGAACTAAAAGGGGCTCCGTTAACTGAATAGTTAAGGTTGGCCCATTTCTAAATGAGGCCAGTGGACTGAGGGTTTGGAGGGCAGGGTACTCTTTCGCATTTGCAATGGAGTACCCTGACCCCCAAACTCTAAATCGGGCCCATAGTTTCTCCTGTTTTTATTATAGACAATTTGCTTATACTTCTGAGTTTCACCATTATGCTTTTAAAGTTTCTGTTCCCTGCACATGATATCTTCCTCTTGTTGATACACACTGTATGGATGCCATAATTTACAGGGTTGTTCACAAAGGTAACTTACACTTGTGAATAACTTTGCATGTGCAATTTACTGCTACACTTTTGAGTAACTTTACTACTTTTGGCTATTCACGAAATCTGATTGCAAAGTTACTCAAACAAAACAGCAGATTCTCCCTAAGGTAAAGTGTAGGGAAATTAAAAGAGTTTATTAACAAAACAAAAATATTAAAAATATTGTTTATGGTAAATATTTATGTAAATTAATATTATGTATTAATTTTTAATATAGAACTAAATAAAAATGCTACAGCAGTAATAACTTTATTTTGAATTTAATATTAATTAATGTACATGTAATATATTATATTAAATTATTTTTCGTCTTAAATAAAAATAAATTCTTACCTAAAGAAAACACCAATTTTATTTATTATGCATTCTTAGTTATAAAAAGTGATTTACAGAAGTACAGAATTTATTAAAAGCAATGTAATTATATTTGAATAAAAAGTATTATTACATTAATTGTAAATATTTTTAATATGGAACTAAATATAAAATGTTACAGCAGTAATACCTCCATATTGAATTAAATATTTAATTAATGTACATGTAATATATTACAATAAATTAATTTTCAAGTTTTAAATACAAAATTAATTCTTACCTAAAGAAAACAACAATTTTATTTATTGTGCATTCTTAGTTATTAAAAGTGATGTACAGAAGTATAGAATGTATTCAAATCAATTTAATTATATTGTAATAAAAGGTATTAATACATTTTTTAAAATATTTTCTATTTAAATTACAATATGAACTATATTTATAAATTCATTTTAACATTAAATGATATTAATTTATATTTTTAATTATTTAAAATAATTTCATTTAATTTAATACTATTTTTACGGGGTTTTATTTTAAGTCCTTAACTCAAATTGTTTCTTTGGGAAGGGGTTGCAATACCAGCGGGTGGCCATGTGTGGTGCTAGACTTACTCCAGCTCTGAGCTGGAGTACTTTAATACTATTTTGACTCTTTTTCTGGCTCTAGTTACTATAGAAGTGAAGTTTGTGAATAGCTGAGGGCTTACTCTTTTGCAAGTAAGTTGAGATTCCTGTCTATACCCCTCCCTGGCCTTCCCTAAACCTCTCCTTACTCTTCCTTTAACCCCGCCCCTTTATTAATAAATATTCCCCATTTTCCAGGCACTGCCCTGCATCACTCCCACATTTCCTACTAAAACCTATATCTATATGTGCGTAGACTCCACAGTCAGGGCAGAGATCTCCACGCATATGGGTATTAGAGTGTGGCGCAGCCACTCGCATCCTGCCCGATCTTGATGTCTAAACTTGTGTCGGGGGCTGGGACACACTGCTGGCAGCTGACAGGAGGCATGGGGGCACACAGGTGGGTCACAGCACAACCCGTACCTTAAGATGGCAGACCCGCTGGTGTTGCTCTTCTTTTAGTGGTCTTTGTCTCCATTTTCCCAAGCCTTCTGTTTCCAAGTGTTCCCTGGTGAAGGCCTCTGGGTTTAAATTTAAGCACAATCCAAAACCACATAGGAATCCATGGTCCCTTTCCCAATCCAAGATGGGTTAATATGCATTTCCATTGCTCTCGACCCTCCTGGTTGTTTCTTTTTTTTTTTAAGTTTAATAAGCTTTATTAAGTTACAAAGAAGTCAATACCATACAGTAAAGGCCTAAGGAATAACAATGCATAGACAATCTTATAAACGAAATATAATAGGCAAGAAAAAATCATAGTAGAAAGCTGTTTTCATTTTGGGAAAAATAAGGGAAAGGAAAGAGGGGGAAAGGGAAAGAGTATGACATAAACATATTAATAACAATAACCACTAAAAAGATGTCAATGCTATTTTCCTAAGAATTGTAAAATATGAAAGAAACAAATAACTGTTGAGTAAAAATTTCACCAAATATTTAGAAGGATAGGAAAGGTAGAGGATAGAACAAAGAGGAAAGAACAAAATTCACGGAGGTTGGAAATTTTCAGAACAATAACGAGAAACATTATTGATTGATACCTTATTTAAATATGTAATTAATGGTAACCAAAAACATCTCTATTCACATTTGTATTGCATTGAGAGGCATAAGCAACATCTAACCTGTGATATTGACATACAGTATTCCACCAAGGCTTAATTGAAAGCTTAGTCAAACATTTCCAATTGATCGTAATTTGTTGAAATGCTAAAGCCAACATAAGATCAAACAGTCCTCGTTGATGAGAAGGCAAAGGAATGGATTCTGACAGACTTCCCACAAAAAGAAGAGCATTAGATATAGGTGTGTGAATCTGAAAAATGCTAGAAAGGCGATCCCAAATTTGCGTCCAAAAAGAAATAACAGGAGGACATGAGAAAAAGAAATGTGAAAGATCTGCTGATGGAAAGTCACAGGACCAACATTTCTTATTATCTGTGTGTGTGAAATTGGCTATAGAAATGGGAGTGAGATAAAGCCTGTGATAGAGGAAAAACATATATTGAGTAGTGGAAGCGGATCTTGAGATCCTCAGCGAACTAGCCCAAATTTTATTCCATACGTCAATGCTCCATTAAAAGCCTAAGTCTGATTCCCAAGCAAGTTCCACCTTAGTTTTGTCCCGTTCAGAATTTATGGTATAGAAACATTTATAAATTAAGGAGGCTTTTGGAATTAAAACTAATAGTTTAAGGAGTGGATCTTGAGTAATAGGAGCTTCATCTAAAGGAGAGAGTAAAAATGTTCAGAAGTAATTCCATTAGTATGGAAAATTTATGTAAGAAGGAACGAGGACATTTGAATGTAGCCTAAAAATCAGGAAATGAAGAAGGAGTAGTGCCATTGAATAAATCGGTAAACCAAGTGGTTCCCTTAGCTCTCCATGGGGCCCAATACAAAGGTCTATTATTTATAGTTATGAGGCAATTATACCATAAAGGAGAATGTAAAAAAGTATTTCTGGTTATGAGTTGTGACTGAAGACGAGGTCGTAACAAAGAGCAAGTATATTTAAATAATGGGAGAGGTGTGAGGGCATTTTTGGCAGTAAAAGAGAGAACTTCCTTGGTCGAGAAAGGAGTAAACAGACAAAGTTCAATATTGACCCATAAAGGAGTAAAGGGAGTGGATTTCGTGTGAAGCCAATGAGAAGCTTGCTTTAAGCTAAAAGCTTTGTGATATAAGCGAAAGTCTGGGAAGTTTACCCCACCAACAAGTCTCGGTTTTCTAAGATGAAATAAAGAAATTCTAGATGTTTTATTTTTCCAGAGAAATTTGGAAAGAAAAGAGTCAATTTTTTTAAAAAGGTGACAGGGATACGTAAAGGAATCATTGAGAAATAATATAATAAGATAGGAGTAATCATCATCTTAATGGAGTTGAGACGACCACACCAGGAGAGAAAGAGGATTCCAGGATGAGAAAAGCTTGGATATACGATCTAGAGCTATATTCATATTCGAATTAGTAATAGAGTTGGAAAACCAGATACCAAGATATTTAATTTTGGAGCTATTCCAGTGAAAACCAGTAGATTCAAATTGTTGTTTGAGACAAAATTTTGTTATTGGAAGAACCTCGGTTTTATCAGAGTTGCTCTTATAGCCTGATACCGCTGAGAAATCAGAAATTTCTTGTAATAATGAAGGAATAGAAGAATCTGGATTAGAAATGAAAAGCAAAATATCATCAGCATAAGCAGATAATTTCAGATGACGATCTCCATATGGGAATCCAAAAATAGAAGAATTTTGACGGATACGGGAAAGAAAAGGTTCAAGTGAAAGAACAAACAAAAGGGGGATAATGGACAACCCTGCCTAACTCCTCGATGAAGTGAAAAATACTGCGAGGTTTGACCGTTTACAATAGTAGAAGCAAAAGGGGTAGAATAGAGGAGTGAGATAAGGGAAATGAATTTAGCACCAAAACCATGCCATCGGAGAGATTTAAATAAAAAGGACCAATCTACCCTATCAAAAGCTTTTTCCGCATCAATGGAAATCGCCGCAAGAGGAAAAGATAGAGAGGGAGCTCTATTAAGAACATTAAAAAATAGACGAGAGTTATCAGAAGTTAGTCTACCTTTTACAAACCCACATTGTTCGGGAGCTATTAAATGGGGGAGGAAAGATTCCAGGCGCATTGCTAAAAGTTTAGCAAAAATCTTATAATCAACATTTACCAATGAAATGGGGCGATAATTTTTACAAAATTTGGGGTCTTTACCTTCCTTATGAATAAGACAGATAGAGGCTTCTAAAAAGGTACCACTTGCTGCCCCAGTAGAACAAAAATGTTGGAACAGATTAAAAAGTTTTGGCAATAGCAAGTTTGAAAAATGGAGATAGAACTCTACAGAGAAACCATCAGGACCTGGGGATTTATTTTTCTTTAAAGAATTCAAGGAGGAGGAGACTTCCTGTGGTGAAAGATCCGTGTCTAAAGAAGCAAAGTCTAGATCAGAAGCGGAAGGAGGAGGAATAGAGCTAAGATATTCATTGATAAGTGAGTCGGTGGGAGGCGACTCAGGAGTGTATAGAACGCTATAACATTTTGTGAATTCAGCTAGTATGTCTTTATCTTTAAAGAGGTGTGTGCCATCATTAGATTGAATGGATTCGATAAATGTTTTCTCTTTTCTAGATTTTAAATAATTAGCAAGAAGTGAGCCGGCTTTATTACGGCCACCATAATATCTGGCACTGCTACGAAGCAGAGTGAAAGAAGCCTTGTCAGTAGAAATTTTGTTAAATTCCATCTTAGCTTTGATAAGTTGTTTCAGGGTAGAGTCTGATGAAGAGGTATAAAACTGATGTTCTAAGTGTTTAATGGAAGATAAAAGAACTTTATGCTTATTGGAGGATAGTTTCTTTTTTGGACACAAAATCTATAATAAACCCACGGGCGGTGGCTTTAAAGCTGTCCCATACCGAAACGGGAGACATAGAGGTATCTTCATTAATAGAGAAGAATTCTTCAGCAAAAGAGATGAAAGAAGAGGAAAAAACTGGATCCTGTAAAAGATAATTATTAAACCTCCACCTAGACATTCTAGAACGATGAGGAAGTAAGTCGAAGTCAACGACTACTGGAGCATGATCTGAAATCAAAATGGGCTCAATCGAGGAGGAAACAAGGTTTTGAGCTAAGGGTTTGGAGAGAAATATATAGTCAATCCAAGATAAGGATCCACGAGGGGGAAAAAGGAAAATTCTGATTGGTCTGGATTGCATAGTCTCCAGGCATCGACCAATTGAGTCTGTGTGATAGTATTAAGAAATTGTTTGTGAGGTTTGTGAGGAATAAAAGGGACCTGGGATTTGCGATCAATAAAAGGGTCTAAAACTTGATTGCAATCCCCTCCAAGTATGAAAAATTAATCTTTATTTTGAAAAAACTTGTCTGTAACACTAGGCCAAAAAGAGGGATCGGGCTGAGTTGGACCATAAAGGTTAAACACAGTGAGAGGAATATTGTTAACTAAAAGTTTAACTAGAATCCACCTGCCATCAGAGTCAATATCTTGTGTAACAACCGTGCATTTCAATTTTTATGGCATAGAATAACAACTCCATTCTTCTTTGTGTTAGTAGGGGAAACTAACACTGAACCAACCCAACTACGTTTAAGTTTGAGAGCTTCAGCCTCAGATAGATGGGTTTCTTGTAACAAAACTAAATCAGGTTTATAAGAGGCTAAATGTGAAAGAATTCTCTGCCTCTTTATAGGGTTATTAAAACCTTTTACGTTCCATGTGATAACTCTAAATGTGAAAAATTAACATTAGATAAACAACATTGTAATATTGAGAAAAAATGCAAATAAGTAGAAAATGAAAAATGAGCATTTGAAAAACTAAGCAGATGAAATAAAGAAGTAAGGTAATGTGATAGAAAATGAAGAAGAGAAATGGGAATGATGAATGATAAAGGAGAGTTAAGAAAACAGCAAAATCTTGCAGTAACTGGAAGAAAAGGGATCAAAAACAGTAAGGAAAAAGAGGACATGAAATGATATAGGGAGGATCAAGCAAAGAGAGATAAAAGAAGATCATGTCTGTTAGAGAATAGGAAGAAAGAGGGAGAGGAGGGAAAAGGAAAGAGAGAGAAGAAGCAAGCATAGACAGTACATATCCAAAAAGGATGACTGAGAAAAACATACTTTAGGGCAGAGGTCTTCAAACTTTTGGGTGCCGAGACCCCCCTGTCAACATTTTCAGTCGTAAGGACCCCCTCCTGACAAACATTTCTAAACCTGTAGGCAGGGCTACTGGAATTATGAGGCAGGTGAGGACCAAATTACACGACAGGCTTGACTAAATTGTGTGGGAAGAAAATTTCAATAATGTTATGTGATGCTGCGTTATTTTGGGATAGAATTGCTTCATTATTTTGACATTTTTTGCACACAGTAACACTGAGGAAAGATTTCACCCCATCAGTACCAGTTTATAACCAAAATACAGCAATTCACATCAGAAAGATGTCTAGTCAACCTCTGTGATGGGCCTTCCACTCTGCAGGAATACGTGCTGCCACATTAGCTGCCACATGGCTGGGAGCAGCAGGGGTCCCTTAAAACCCTGGCGGTCTTGTGCAGAGTTAAGCAATTTACCCATGCCGCTTTCCTCTCACCCCTCCCTTCCATCCCTCTCTCCTCTCCTCTCCTCTCCCAATCCCGGATCCCTCTCTCACTTTGCAGGCCATTTTCTTTCACCCCTTTTTACAACTTCTGAACTCTCCCCATTCAACTTCTCACTTCACCCTTAATCACCTCTTGCCATTCTGTCTTTCCACTGCCCTCATCTCTAACAGTCGCTCGCATTTATCTCATGGCCTCTCTGGCCCCGTCACCTCCCGTGCCCATCTGCACTTCTCATTCACCTCAAGTCTCTCCATTCAAATTGTTGTCTATTTGTACCTTACACCTCTCCAGTCCCCCCATTCATCTTTCACATCTCCCCTTTGTTCTTCCACACCTTCTTGAACCAATGTCCCTCTACCCCGTTACCTCAGCACCAGTGCTTAATTTGAGCAGGTGGTTTCCGGTGCTCCGCACTGGCACCTAATTGTGCACACTGGCACTAGGATCGTCTGCCACATGGTGGCTCTGTCTGTGTAATTTAGAGACGAGCAGAACAGCTGTTTATTAATTCAATATACATTAAAAACTATAAACTCCTGACATCCATGCCATTCTTATAGTTTTGGGGGCTTGAAATAGTCTGAACAGTCACATTTGTACAAGTGATATGGTTGGTAGTTGCATAGGTATTGTCATTGGCCGCACAGGCAAGGCAATGGGTGGGTGGTTAAAGTTGCAGTGGCCTACTGGTGAGGTCCCTGGCACATGTTTTATTACAAATTAATCTGCTCAGCACCCACCCCAGTACTCCCTCTCTTCCCCTATCGCTGCTGTCCCTTACCCATGTCGCATCAAATTACTTTTAGGTCACAGATCATCTCTCAGCTATCTTCTCTCACAGTTTAACAGTAGCCCTCCTCTGTGCCCTCAACTTTCCCTCACACTCACTTCTTGCGTGTCTGCACTTCCCTTCAGCACTTCACATTTCTCCTCATCCCTGACCTCTTCAATCGAATTCTCTCACTCCCTTGCTGTCCTTTCTCATCCTCTCATCTCTCCTCACCGAGCACACAGGTTGAACCCGTATGCTCCTCTTGGCCTGTGCCACTCTGCTTATTGTTCCCTAATTCAGGAAGGCACGAATTGTCTGTCTAGCTGTTTTGGTGCAGGCCGCACAGTTATGGAACATGCACCCTCTTTGCTTCGCTCCACCAAGAATCTATTATTCTTTAGGAAGATATAAAAACCTGGCTCTATGCTCTGTAGGTTACCCCATTTGGCTGGTTCTCCTTCCCCTTCTGTGTGTTTCTCATTTGCCTTCAGGCAGCAGATGGCTATTAGCCCCAGGACACCTTTTGGTAACAGTAGCGCGCTACAAATGTAAATAATAATAGTAATAGGCAGAAGCAGGTGAGCCACTAGACCCAAACTTCGCGGGGGCCTACACTCCCAGGCAGGGCTGGCCCTAGCACTGGGCACACACGGTGCAACAGTCTTTTTGGTGCCCCTCCCCAGTTTCCTCCTTCTCCATAAATTCCCTCACTACCACTCACCAACAATGCACCTCATCTCTCTGTAGCACCTTTCTGACAAACATTTTTTTTTATAGCGCTACTCATAGTTTACTCACACTCAGGTGTGTGATCTGCATAGTACATGTTCTTTGTAGCAGGCACATTAACCCTCTGCACTGTGTGGGTGACAAGAGTGCCCATGTGAGTGCACGGTGTGCAATGCAACAGTGTGAGTGTAGGGAAAGAGGAGTGACTGCAGGGTGAGTGAGGTGACCATATGAATTTGGGTGCGGATGTAAGTGCAGAGTGGGACGAATGAATGCATGGTTAATGATGGGCTTGTTTGAGTGAGTTGCAAATTGAGCAGTGAGGGGGCAGGTGAATGAGGTGTCACATGAGTGCAGATGAGTAGTGTGACTACAGGGTGAGGTACAGGGTGAACAGCGCAAGTGCATTGTGAGTGCAGAGTGATCACTGAGTGCAGGGTGAGAGGGTGAATGGTGTGAGTGCATGGTGATCAGTGTGAGTGCATTGTGATCGCTGTGAGTGCAGGATGAGCGTGAAAGTGAAGTGCGAGAATGAGGAGCGAGTTGTCTGAATGCAGGGTGCATTCCCGGCACTTGATGTGACTCAGAATATTATTGACGGCGGCGTAGGGTTTAAGATATAAGTTAAACTATTGCTATTATGGCATTAATCAGGGATCGAGGGTGGAGGAAATAAATGATATGCTAATCCTGCAACACACTTACAGTCTTATGATTAGGGTTGCCTGCTCATTATTTTGATGTCCCAGATGGTACAAAAATAAGCAGTCACCTAAAGCTGTATATTTCAGCACTCATCTGTGCGTACTTGGAACAGCAAATATAAATAGAAAGCACTTTTAATTGTGTTCTAGGGCTGCCTCAATGATCCATGACTGATAATTAAAGGGAACAAAGACAGAAAAGTCACATTACGAATGAACGCATATGATTTTATTTACAATCCTATTTAGTGTCAAAAGGAGGCCTTTGCAGGCTCTTTAAACATCAAATGGCTGGTATTTTTCTTTTGGCAACCCTACTTTATATTTCTTTTCATGAAATGCATTCTCACACTACTGCAGTAAATGTAAAATACAAATGTAAGGAATAGGCAGAGTGGGGGCCCAGGGGGTACTGGAACTAGAAAAAAGAAACTAAGCCTCAGTAACCAGTTTACAAAAGGTATGTAAACATGCAAATGGTCTTTAAAGACCTGTGAAAAACTCAGGCGTGCCGTGCTGTGCTGGAGATAAGACTGCAGACACAGCCCAGCGGAGGCCACAGCAGCTCGAGCTGAGACACACTATGGGGGAGGAGGGGGGCTGAATCCCTTGAAGTCCTATGGGCCTGGGCAGAAGTGTGACCGGGAATGAGCGACCCCCTTTCCATCACTCCACGGCCCCCCTGGGGGTCACGCCCCACACTTTGAAGACCCCTGCCTTAGGGGGACAAAGAAATACAATGGGGCAAGGACGACACATGACAAGACGGACCACCCAAACTCAGGACGTCCGGTTCGCATCGGGACGAGGAAGAAATAGAATAAGGACCATACGGATTGATAAAACATAAAACAAACCTGTAAGAAAATATAAAAAAGACAATTAACATTGGAATAATACAAAGAGAATTAAACATCTGGCAAACGGATGACAAGAGATATGACAAACATGAACCACTTATGCTATTGTAAATGAATATTGTTTAGAAGAAATGAGCCACAGATAGAACATTACTAAGTGAAGAGGAGTAACAACCAAGAACGAAACCATGTCATGACCAGGAAATGTCTAAAATATTAATACATAAGGAAAACCAGAAAGTCAACCATTGGAAGGGCCAGCAGTATCCATGGCACTTGTAGTATGAGAATGAATACATTTCCTAAGCTCCACAGGATCTTGAAAGGACGAAGTCCGATTTTGATAGGTCACCTTGAAGATGCAGGGATGAAAAAGCCCATATCGAGCACCCAGAGATCGCAGAGGGGCCCGAAGACTGAGGAACCCTTTTCTTCTTGCTGCTGTAGCATTAGATACATCCTGAGAAATATACACCCTCTGACCAAGCCAAGAAATTTGACGTTTAGCTCTAGCTGCAGATAAAATTGAAAGCAAGTCAGTATATTTCAAAAAAAGAATAATGACTCCCCTTGGCTTGACCGGAGACGTAGAGCTTGAAGAACGTGGACCCAGTCTGTGAGCTCTCTGAATGCTAAGAGATGTAGAAGAAGGCATATCCAGGATCTTCGGTAAGAAGGAGGAAAAGAAGGAGACAGGGTCGTCACCCTCAAGGGTCTCGGGCAGACCATAAATGCGTAGATTATTTCTCCTATTTCTGTTTTCCAAATCCTCTGTATGATGTCGAAGGTCTCGGATCTCTCCCTCCAAAGAAGAAAGCCTCTGAGAGTTGTCTTGTACCACAGAGATTTGCTGCTCCACCAAAGAAACTCTACTCTCCATTGCAGACCATCTCTCCTCCAAGAGTTGCATTTTACTGTTGGTCTCCTCTACAAAAGGGGTGCAGAGCTCAAATTTCCTCCAGCAACATTTCCAAGGAAATAGGAGACGACGGTTTGTCAGGAGAGGGAGAATCATGCTTTAGACGTTTAGAAGATGATGAAGGTGAAGAGGTTTTTGTAGTGATGGACTGTGATGACACAGAACGATTAGAAGTAACACCTGCCATCTTTTCAGCAGTATGGGATGAGAATGGCACTGAAGAAGGCATTGGTGTTGATGAGGAAGAGCGATTTTTAGGTACAAAAATATGTTGTGGTTTACGCAGTC
This sequence comes from Calotriton arnoldi, assembly GCA_963921515.1. Taxonomy (NCBI): domain Eukaryota; kingdom Metazoa; phylum Chordata; class Amphibia; order Caudata; family Salamandridae; genus Calotriton; species Calotriton arnoldi. The sequence continues at coordinate 455,748 of CAWUFW010006162.1, forward strand.
TTCCCATATATAGAAGGAGCACAAGTAGCACATAGGATAATATACAGTCTATATAATAACCATAACTTACAGACCTCACAAAAAAAAGAATAATGTAGAGTAGTCTCTTGAGATGACTAAAAGCTTCACAAAAGGAGATAATAGTCCATTATAGATCTGAATAATAACATCAAGCAAAGATGATCTTGAGTGGAGAGGTGTGGTGCAGCGGCCAGGGCAGCTGACTTCGGAGCACAAGGTTCACGGTTCGATCCCCGGCTCCGGCGGCAGCTCAGCACCATGTGACTCTGGGCAATAGCTCACTTAATTTCCACTCCGGCCCCCAGCGCCTTGAGACCTGTAAGGGTGAGTAGCTGTGCTATATAAAAACGGACTTACATTTCACCAAGAGGGGAGCCAACTGTGGACAAGTAAGTCACGTACCAGAGATTAGTGATATGCAACTAGGAGAGCCATGCTGAGAAGAAACTTCCAATAACCGGAAGGCTGGTTGTCTGAAGAAAAGAGGCTCCAAAAAGCTGAAGTGCTGTTAAAAAGGCACCAACAGAGAAATGGCTCCGTGAGACTTGTAATTAAAAGAAGTGAAAATCAAAGCTTTTGATGTAGAGGATGCCATGAGGATTCCTTACACGACATGGCAAGTGGACAACGCTGTCAGAAATATCACTCAGAATATAGTTTATAATAATGGCTGACAGAGCAATGCAGGCATATTAGTTATTGCTCTGAGATAAATTAAACATCTGTGAAAGTGGTAAAAGCAGAGCAGCAAACTGCAATACCAAGTTGCTCCACTAAGCAGAAATGTTACCTTGAAAACCGAGCAAATGTTGAAATAGAGCAGACACCGGCAGTCCATGCGTTAATTCCAGTAAGCAATGACTCGGCAATCAAAATAGCGGGCGCGCTGAGGAGACTGCATCGACGACGAAAATGAGAAGAAGCAGAACGCGCTTCATGTTGAAAAAACGCTCACCATACGTGCAGCATCTTCCGACGTTGAAAACAGGTGCTGTCCGGTAGTAAAAAGGTGCAGAAATATGCACCCGCGGCTAATAAGTGTCCCGGTGCGGCGGAGCCTCCGATTCAGGCGGCCATCTTAAGTGGCGCCGAAGCCACGCCCCCCCTCCTGGTTGTTTCTGATGACCTTTTGTCCTTTTTTCTGGAATTCCTGCCTTCCTACAGTCTCCTGCTGCTTATTGTCTTCTGGAAATCAGCCTTATTTCCTCCTTTAGGAATTCCACTGCCATCTTGGCAGTTTTTTTGCCCTCATGCTTTTTTCTCCATAAGCGATTCCTTCTGGATAGTACTTTTCTGATTCGACACATACTAAGTTGGCAGCAACGTAGCTATTAGAAGGGGTCGCCCTTACCTCTGGCAGACCAAAATAGTCAAGATCTGGAATCTTTTGTCTGTTCACGACCCGAGATCCCTGACTAGGCATTCGTTTGCTAACAAGGAGAGGCAGAGGCGTAAACTCTGTAGCTAGTTTTGTGAATAGCATTTTGTAGTATGTTTTGTTGTATCACAAAACATAATACAAAATGCAGTTTGTGAATAGACCCCTTCGTTTTTTTATTCTGTGCTCCCACTGGCAGCATGAAAATTGTAAACAGACTACTCCATGCCTTGTGGCTTTGCATCCCATGCCATAAATTTAATATTATATTTTTCATTTTGCTTGAATTTTTTTACCCAATAGTGATTGTTTATAACTCCGTTCTTAATAATGTTTTTCAGCATCACAGGTTGTAGTCTGGAATTGGGTAGGGAATATCGTTGCATCTAAATAACATAGCCAAAATATCAAGGAGAAAAATATCAACAGGTAACTGCACATAGGGAAGTATAGATCTATTATTCTTAACTTCAGCAGTCCAGGTACTGGTAATGTCCAGGCTGGGATACTGTAATGTCCTGTACCTGGGGGTGTCTAAAACCCGGCTGAAGAGACTTCAGTGAGTGCAGAATTCAGCAGCTCGTCTTCTGTTGGATCTTCCCAGACAGACTCCTATGGGAGCTGCACTCTCCAAACTGCACTGGTTGCCTCTGAAACAGTTCTGGCCCTGTGCATCTGTTAAAGGGCTTTTTGCAAACAAAGGTCCTCGCTAACTACATTCATTCAGCAAGCCATACCTCCCTGCCAGGAATCTTAGATCTTCTGGAGCTCTGCTGGCCAGCACTCCCACAGTAAATAGAGTGCCTATCGGGGGCTCCTCGCTTAGTTAATTAGTGCCAAAATGGTGGAACTCCCTGCCCCTCCAGATTCGGCATGCCCGTCGGAATCTCTTCTCTGAAAAAAATTAGAAACCTGCCTGTTTAGCTCAGGCTGATTTTACGATACATTGGATGTGCTCTGGACCTTCTGGAGTTGGACTTCAGCACTGGGAGACTTTGCCTGAAGTAGCCATGCGTTTTATAAGTCACAATATTATTATTATTATTATTATTAACTCCACATCTACGTGCCTTGAAACATTGAGCATTAAGTCTGTGTACAAATCATTGGCAGAATTCTTGATTTCCAATGGCACACCTTTGCCAATGCCAATGCCTTGTCTATCTATCGATTCCAGTGGATACTGATCACATCCACATCTAGAATCTCATATAATAATGCCCGTGAGGCAAGGGCGCAATGTTCAGACCACTTGCCTCCTGCATCTTTGACCAAACTCCCAGCCACAAAGTAGAAAGTCCTGCATAACACCATACAATATGTACAATGTCCCTATTCAGCACACAATAGGAATTCTGGCACAAGTCCACTCTAGAGAGTTTGTACAGTGTCCAGTGATAATCATAAAGTAGTTTCAAAAACATACATTTGACACGTTCTTCCCATAGACCTTTGTATAGAGGGTTCAGAATTTTCAGACCAATCGTCTTCCCTAAATTGTGTTTTTAGCCTATTCTGCCACCTATTTAGCAGAGTTGTTGCAAAAGCTTGGAGTTTAGTTCTTCAATCAGGACATTGTAGATTTCGAAGACCTCCCCTTTGAAAACTCACCACCTTTTCAAAGATAGGAGAGCCTTGTTCTGTAAACAGTACCAGGCACAGCCTGCATCACAGATAGTGTCTCAGTTACAAGAACCTCCATTGCCGGTTTCGATGTACATTGAATCCTATTTTCAACTCAGCAAAGTATTTCAGGGTGCCATCCTCCAGGAGTTGCTTCATAGAAAGGGTACTCTACATAGACCACTCCAGCCTGAAGAGAGCTTGTTGAAAATGGGGGTCTCTAGTTGGTAGAGGTAGGTACCTTTGCCCAAGTAGGGACCCTTCTTCCTAGTCAGAGGGATACACTTCTAAAATAACCCCTGCTCACCCCCTTGGTGGCTTGGCATGAGCAGACAGGCTTATCTCAGAGGCAGTGTGTAAAGCATTTGTGAATACATACAGTAATACAGTGAAAACACTAAAAATGGACACACCAGTTTAGAAAAATATGTAATCTTTATCTAAACCCAAACAAGACCAAAACGACAAAAATCCACAATACAGTAATACAAATATTACTTTCAAATGGTAGAAATAGTTTAGTTCAAAGCAAACTGCAGATGCGACACTTTTCACACAAAGTACCTTGGATGCGTCACGCACACAAACAAAAAGGGTCGCGGGGAAGGTGATGCGTCGGTTCCTTACACTCAGGGAAGGTGATGCGTCGGCTCCTTGCTCCAGGGGAGGTGATGCGTTGGTTCCTTACCGCTGCGCAGGGGAGGTGATGCGTTGGTTCCTTACCGGAGAGGAGGTGATGCGTCAGTTTCTTACTGCGTGGGGAGGTGATGCGTCCGCTTCTTACTTTGTCCCGCAACGATGCGACAGACCTGGCACCTCGATGCAACGATCCGGGACGATGCATGGGTTCCTGCAGCCACACAGCAGGGCTTGCGTCGGAATCGGTGCGGTGATCTCGGACTTCGGAGACCGGTGCACTCAATGCGGCGTGCAGCGATTTCTCGAGCCGCGGGCAGGCGCTGCGTCGGTTTATTTGGCGATGCGTCAGAAATAGGTACGAATGCGTCGCGCTTCTCGTTGTTCCGTTGCTTTTCCAGCTCCCACAGCCAGAACAACCTCCAGAGGCCCAGAACAGCTACAGGCACCTCTTGCCAGGTCAGAACTCCCAGCAAGGAAGTTCAGGGGAGCTGGGGGTGAAGTCTTTGTGTCCCTGAGACTTCAGAAAAGGAGACAAGCTCTTCTTCAAGCCCTTGGAGATCTTCCTCAAGCAGGGGACACAGCAAACAGCAAACTCCTTTTCCCTATCCTTGGCAGACAGTAGCCACTGCAGGCCAACCCCAGACAGCAAATAGCACAGGGGCAATATTCCTCCTCAGTTTCTCCAGCTCTTCTCCTTGGCAAAGGTTCCTCTTGATTCCCAGAAGTGATCTAAAAGTCTGGGGTCTGGGCCCCTCTTTTTATACAGTAAATCTCGTTGTTCTCTGTGGCAGAGAGGCTCTTTGCCCAGCCAAAACCAGTTCTGTCCTCTCTGGTGCAGCTTCCTGGCAGGAGGTGGAGACAGCAGTGTCTTTGGCAGACCAGGCCCATTCAGGTGTGAAAGAAATCTCCTCCCCCTACTCTGAATGCAGCCCAGGTCTATTCAGCCCAGCCATGACTCACCCTGGAAAGGCAGGACACACCTCAACCCCCCAAGTGGCTGTCTGAACAGAATGTACATCCCCATCCCCTGTCACTCTCAAGCCAGACAGTCAATACTCAACCTAGCAGAGGCACACTGGATGGTTAGGCAAGAAAATACCTACTTTCTAAAAGTGTTATTTTCAAACCCAAAATGTAAAATTCACCCTCACTAAAAGATGCATCTTAACATTCTGAGTTCAGGCATATCAAACTTTATTTTTCTATCTTGTTCCCATGGGCAGTAATGCTCTTAAGATGTTATGAGCAAACTCCCCATTCTATCCTATGGGGACAGATAGCCTTCCAATAGTTAAAAACAAAATTGGCAGTATTTCACTATCAGGACACGTCACACACATAAGGGCATGCCCTACCTTTCACATACACTGCACAGGGGTACCTTGGGCCTACCCTAGTGGTGAATAACATGTAAGAAAAGGGAAGGTTAGGGCTTGGCAAGTGGGTGCGCTGGCCAAGTCGACATGGAAGTATCAGACTGCACACAGGCTCTGCAATGGCAGGCCTGAGTTGCATTTACAGGCTGCTTATGTGGGTGGCACAATCAGTGCTGCAGGTCCACTAGCAGCATTTGATTTACAGGCCCTGGGCACACACAGCGCACTGTATTAGGGACTGACTAGTAAATCAAATATGCCAATCATGGAATCGCCAATCCATAACAACAATTGACAAAGGGAGCACTTGCACTTTGGCACTGAACAGCAGTGGCAAAGTGCCCAAAGCATCTAGACCAGCAAACCAAAGTCGAACACACAGCAACATAACAGGAGGCAAAGGCACAACTACAGGGGAGACCCATGCCAATGATGCCAGGTCTAATAGACCCGACCACCAATGACGAATTCAGAATTATTCCAAATCAGTACTTCATGATGCAAGAGTCTATTTTCACAATATATGGGTTGAATCCCAAACATGATCCAACACTCCAAAGACTGAATTGTTTGCTCATTCTCTCTCCCACATAGGAATGCAGGACCAGTGAGGACATTCACCAAATGCCATTTGATGAGCACCCAGTCCAGTATTTCCGATTTAGAAGAGAAGTGGCATGCTAGAAGGGATAAATATTGTGCCCTGTAATAACAGGCTATTTGTATAATAACCCATCTGACTCCATTATAGTATTAAAGTTTGGGCTCTTCCACATGAAGACAACTGAGTACATGATTACCCCTAACCGCTTCTTGACATTTCCTTCAAGACAGTCCACTTCTCCACCTTAATTCATAGGCTAAAAGATTTTGGCACGTAAGGAATTATGCAAGGATAACCTCTGACCTCTCCAAGGTTTAGTAGGGTTCTATAATTTTTCAAGTCCTCATTCTACCTGTTACAACTACATAGATGACAACCAGATAATCCCCAAACTAGAAAATCAATTAGACCTAGCCTGCTCCGAACTAGAGAATTACCTCCAAGACGTGAATCAATGAATGTTAACCAACCACCTGAAACTCAGCTCATCCAAAACCAAGATCCTCGCAGGCGTAAAATCTAGAACTGGCACTTGACAGCCATATGAATCAGGGAAATTCTGTCTCCTTCGATGCTATCAACTGAAGTAAGAAACTCAGGAGTTTCTTTAACATATCATTTGCCCTTCAAGTGAACCAAGTTGTTATTGGAACCACCTTCTACACTAAGGGGCGATTACGATACGGCTCGTAAAGGCTCCGCCCTGAGGGCAGAGCCTTTAGGGCCACATCGTAATGGGCCACTCGGTTTCCTTTCCGACCTCCTCATTATGTTGGAGGCGGTTGGAAAGTAAGCTGGCCGGTCATTCCGGCTGGCTTCCGGCAGGCTCGGAAGTCAGATGTGATCACGGTTTCCAACATGGTTTCCATGCTGGTCTGTCCCACATGTAAACCATGTCAGAAAGCTTGTTTCGGGGCCCCCAGCAGGGCCCCCTTTGGTGCACGTCCTCTGGTTGGAGGCGAAGGAGGCACCTATGGTGCCCTCCTGTTGATCCCTGCACCCCGTGGCAGGGATGAACTGCACCTCCCATTTCACTATGGAAGCATGCATTACAGCCAGTTTACGGCCGTAATGCATGCTCCCATAGTGAAATATAGGAATGCGACCAAACTGTGTTCAGTTGCATCCTAATGAGGCATTTGGGACCGCCGACAGGGTGTCGGTTGGTCCCAGGACCGGGTCGGTGTTGGGCGGAAGTAATTCCGCCCAACATCATAATGAACCCCTATTGTAGTGTAGTTCCTATTTCCCTAATAGGCTCTGCGCATTGGAATAATATAACCTATAGGTTTGACATAGGACTAAGGTCGGTATGTCCCTATCGATTATATTAAACTTAATTACCTGTGCCAGCTAGCTCAGAGGCCACTAGAAACTCCTTGAGAACAAGAAGGGAGTAGTTTCTGGCAACCGAAAAACATGACAACTTTGTTTCCCTTTAGAAGCGGAACATGTCTCAGAATCGTGGAAACAATAGATAACAGTTTCACTCATTCAATCGTGCATGCTTAGTTTCTGCAGAGTTACACAGAAAGGAAAGACGGGCGTTTCAATAAAAAGGGTTTTATTGAACAGTCTTGTTTCTTGTGTAAGAGATATGTGCTGTTATGATCACAAGACAGTATGCAAGATAAATAATGTACAGCGTAAGCAGTAGAAATAAATAATACTGCGATAGCATTATCTTTTAGCATATATTCACGTACATAAATAACATGAGCTAAGAATGCGAGTACTCATACAATGCGTCTCTATGCTAGTTCTACCCGTGTACCTAACCTAGTCTAGGTGTAGGGAAGAGTAGAAGTAGGTGGAGTATTCTCTAGTATGGTAGACTAAGAGTAGGTTAAGTCTAGTATGCCAAGAGTCCCTCTAGGATCTAGTCAGCTCCATACCTTGAGAATGAGAGAGGTGGGAATCTCTTGCCGGATCTTGGAACTCTAACACCCCGCGAAGGGAGTCAGAACACTGGAAGCTGGATTCGTCTGCGTGCAGGAATGACAGCGTCTTCTCAGTGCGTCAGGCCGGGATACGGGCTCCTCTGAAGTCGAGGTCTCCTCTGACTTGCTTGGGCAAGGGAAGGTATATTTATACCTGGTAGGTGTCGAGGAATGTTAGCATTGACGTGAAGTCGGACAGAGGAAGACGTCAGGAATGAACCCTTAAGGTATAACGGTTCATACATAATAGATGAGTTCTTGGAGAAATCAATAGTCCTGTGCTAGGGAACTCCCGAAGCTTAAGGGTCCGGTTTCTAAGAACTCGTTGTGACGTTAGGGTGGACGGATGTCGGTGACCATGCCTGTATTTGGAGTGCACGGTTAATGCCTAAATAAGGACAGGGATTCTATGCCTATATAAGGGCAAGGCGAATTGTGCCTATATAAGGACATGATTCAGGAAAACCTATATACGGACCCCTAAAGCGGAATACAACACCCACTCCATCTACGATTGAACGATAATACTAAATGCTAAACATTTAAAATGCTAAACATAAAATTGAGTACCACATATTACTAAAAACATTTCTAAAAGCATATTAAAAGAAGCTTAAAACTGTTGAAATGCCATAGGTACTGTACATTTAAAGCATTGTTTTCATTCTAAGCATATAACGGAAGTGGAATGCAACGTGAATGAAACAGTAATATATACATATGATGATATGGTCGATAAGTTCTTACAATCAAAGCCATTGCATATCATGGAAGTAAATGAAATTTTAGACAAGTAAGGTGACAATGTGTCCCTGGAAGTATTCAAAAAAGTCCGTTTTATAAGACTAGTTCTACTGTAAGCAGATTGTTCATTTGCCATGTCATTTCAAAAAATTTAAAAAAGAAAAAAGTTCAATTCTGGGAAAAGTTCCAAGTTTGAAAAATATGAAGGCCAAATGTAATTGTTGCCCTGGTACACTGTGAGCCGAATCAAAGTCAGTGTATGGGTCTGGCATAAACATTAGATCATCTATGTCCGTAGCCAAAATATCATCCACCGTAGTCGGTGACATTTGGAACACCTCGTTCAGAAGGTGAATTGCACAGAGATGTGAAGCATCGCCGTCAGCAGAGGATGCCGTAGCAATGTTCGCGTCCGTTGTTACCTGTGTGCCCGTTGATCCATCTCGTACCTCAGCAGCAGCCGGAAGTGTCTGTGAGATCTCAATGAATGCCGCCATCAGGATTGGAAGCCTCTGGGGACAACACACAGCATGGGCCGTTATCGGGTCCAGCAGAGTATCGATATCCGTTGGCATGACTGATGGGAGTGTTAGACAGGTGTCTAGCACGCATTCTTCACCGCAAAACAGGCAGCGTAGAACAGGTAAGATGCAATCTTGCCAGATTGGTCTGAATGACAGGAACCACGTTGTATTAAGTTCCCGTAGATGAGGCATGCCCAAAAGCTGTACTATTCGCTCACGGCATTTCCGTTCAAGGAGGGCTCTCTCCACATCGCTCGGAGTGATGTTGGCGAAGAGGCTTGCCATAGCGTAGTAGGAGGAATAGAAACAGAATTCCTGCAACAAGTGCTAGAATTAACGGCACACCACCAAACACCGAATGTGCGAAGTTTGGGACGATTCCGAGGACAGCCTGGAAAGGTGCTAATAGTCCGGAACAGATGGTCTTAAATATATGTACAATTCCGCTTGTATCTGACATGTTAAAGATACGTCCTATCATTTCTACGAAATGTATAGGGCAGTTTGTACGAATTAAAGCTTGTATCTCAGCCGAAGTCCTTGCAACTTGTAGATCATAGGTTTCTTTGGCCAAGGTCAAAGGCACTGATTGTTGTATAAGCATGGCTTTCATTCTGCTTAAAGTATCAAATCGTATAAAAGAGACATTCAACGAAGGCCATAGAGGCGACTCCCTGACTGTGTCTATTGGGGCAAACAATACTTGCATACAGCAAGTGACCCTGGCGTTGACCGTTACTAGATATGGGATGCCTGGCAACATGCCACAGCAACTCTGATCATTCAACATGAGGTAACTCCCATTATAAAGTTGTCCAAACGTTGGATTAATCACAGCAGCTGGTGTACCCTGCTGGTGGCAGGACAAGATTGCCACAGAACCATTACAAGCCCCATGTAAAGAAATGTCCTGACAAATTAGTGAACCGCTCAGTGCATTTTCACAGTGTGTACCGCTTAGAAACACTTCACGATCCCCACTCCAACATCTATAGGTGTAAGGTAAATTCCAGGATATCTTAATGTATTCTTTACCCAACCTTTCATATTTGCCTGCTTGCATCTGTTTAAGGCAATACTGAAACTGGAAAGTAGTCACAGGTAGACTAATTTTGCCATGAATAAGCCATTCTGTAGCTGGTTTTTCTGCCACTGTGAATGGTAATTTTTCAAGTTTTTAAATGCTCAGTACTGTATACTTTGCTCACCTTTGTGCCAATTCGATCTGTTTATCAGTTAGATTGTATTCTGTAAACAGAGCCGACGTGTTGATAAAACGCCAAGGCACATAGCCCGCACACAAAGATTGCAGCGTCCAGCTTAATAACATAATAGAACGTAACTGAAACTGGCCTTGTTGTAACATGGCTAAATCTTGTTCCAGTATGTCGATAGCAGAGGATACAATACTGTCCAATGAATAAATTCTGGAGGACAAAGTTGTTAACCCATTGTCGACCACAGAGAGATTTTCTCTAAATTAATACGATCAAGTTCACGTATTCGTTCTGCGGTCTCCATCTGTGACACCTTCCATGCTTCATTATAAGCAGCATAAATGCCGGCATATATGAAACGTTTTTGATGCGGTTTTCTTGGTCCAAGCAAAAATTCCCTAAGGTCTGCGTCTTCTTTAAGTAAAGATAAGTGTTGTTTTACATCCTTAAGTGTAGATTTTTGCAGCCAATCGAGGCATAATCTTCCTACACTGTATGTTGTTACTACCCCTGGATGCTGTCTTTGGATGTATTGTGGGTCTGGCCTATGAATAGTAAACCCCTGTGTTTTATTCAGGAATCTCCCTTGACAGTTGTTTGTGTCTGTGGGCCAGATCAACCATTTTCTCCAATCAGGATTTGTTCTGTTGAGTTTTAGTATGGTGTCAACTGTAACCGCTGCCTGTGTATTGTTATCACTTGCAGGTGTCGGTACAGAAGGAATTTTCATGTCTTTAATCTTGGCTAACCCAAGGCAAGACGTTTGTTGGACCGTGTCATTCAAAAACATTATTTGTTGAGGGACGATACAGGCTCTAAATAAGGCTTCTATCCCCTGCACTTGCCAATCTTTAGTACCCCAGACTGATTTTGTGTCTATTGTGTCTTTCCATAAGTCGAAACCCTGTCTAGACAGTTGGGCAATAAATGCTGCAGAGTAAATCTGTTTTGTATTTGTTAACATAATTTTCAGTCCTGTTTTGTTTATATTTTTATAGTAAAACGTTTCTGGATCAGATGTATTGTATCCTGAAAAATATGGAAACTTTTTAGCAAATGTTTTTTGAACTACCTTTTGGTGGTGTAGGACAATGCTTCCATTGGTTAAACATAAACACATTCCTAGAGTGTTGCAGATTTATGCAAAAATGATGACCATAGTGGTTATAGCAATACAGCTGTTCATAGTCTGATGAACCCTCTAAATATTCATTATTAGAAAATGCAGCAGATTTTTCTAGGTCAAACATCATATTATTCACAGTTTCAAAGTCCCAATCAGCAGAAAAGGTACTGGATGAAACAAAATCACTTAGTGAAATCTTAAATAAATGTGGAATGTTCAAATGTTCCGTCGGGCCAAAAATATCAAAATCTGTTTTGTCCCACACTATACCATCCTGTATAGGAACGTCTGTGATGTTCTCTGCAGACAAGTCTCTTGTTTCACGATGGGATGATTTGTGATGTTTCAAAAGTAAGTTCACTTCTTTTCTTTCAATGTCCAAATTGATGTATCTCCCATTTATAAGCACGCTCATAGTCATAACCAAAGCTAGCCAAAGCAGGAAGAAAAATATTCCAGAAATAGCCCAAAGTTCAATCCATGGTGAAACTAGATAAGTCTTTTTAAAAAAATGTAAAAAGTCTTGTACTTGCTGTTTAAAAGTTTTTGCTGCTGGCGACGTCTCGGGCTCACTCGGATCCTCAGAAAACGTATCAAAGTTAATGAAGTAGCCAGAAGCAGTTCTGTCAATTGTTGGAATTGCATCAGGATTCGTAGAAATCGCTGGGACCAGTTGATCACTTGTTACATTGGTGTAGACAGGTGTATTTGGACGAACTGTTACTTGTGTTTCAAGAGGGATGAGTTCCATAGCATTGTTGCTCAGTCCTTCATCTCTTACTGCTGAAGTCTCGATGGTTATCAGTCTTTCAGTCTGAACCTCTTGGATAGTAGCGAGAGGAGTGTGTCTGATACTAGGTCGGAGTCCACGAGGCCTACTATTTAGTATTGGCCACATACTGTGGTTTGATGAGGTCGATGGACACAAATCTTTTCTCCTTTTTTCCAGCAAGGGGCGGCAGAAGTACTGTTCTTGTTCCGTGTATGGCTAGGACAGGTACTGGTTGTCTGTATGAAGGTCCAAAATCCTTCTTGTCCGCAATCTTCTCTCTGACTAGATCCCCAACTTTTGGAATCCAGACAGGCCTTGCTGGGACCGCCGGTTTTTCCCCAGTGGTGGTTGGCTGCAGGAATACGTTGCTTTGTTTCGTTCTTAGTTCATTTAAGTCCTGTAAAACAGCCAAACAATCTTTGATATCAAAAGGTTTATTTTCCACCACTGTGCCACTGCTTTCCAGATCTGGCACCCACATTCTTGTCCCAAATAGGACCTCATATGGAGTGACCCCCCCTAGAGAACTTCTTGGCAAGTTGTTTAATGAGCGTTGGACCCCATATAGATGTCTGACCCACCCATCACCCGGACCTAATACCCTAGCTGTTATAGGGTATTATGTGTCACTCCACAGAATCAGTGATACTATCAGTATTGGATACTCTGAGAGGAAAGGCGGACAAAGGTCTTCCTCAAGCCCTGGTGTTATTGGATCTCTCCGATGCCTTTGACACGGTCGACCATAACATCTTGATCGACCGTGTCAGGGATGCGGGTATCGAAGGAATAGCCCTGGAATGGACTAGATCCTTCCTAACAAACCGATCTCAGGCAGTCCATCTTGGCGGTTTTACTACCCCCATGATTAAAACTACCTGTGGAGTCCCCCAGGGATCCTCACTTTCCCCTCACTTATTCAACTTATATCTTCTCCCCTTGATTCACGCATTAAAAGAAAGGAATATCCAAACCTTTAACTATGCTGATGATTTCCAATTGGTATTCCCCATCAATAACTCCCCGGCCTCCATCCACGAATGCCAGTCAACAATGCTGTTCATCCGTGACTGGATGAACAGCAACCAATTAAAATTGAACCCAGATAAAACAGAACTGATCCTCACGGGAGGCTCACTTAACCCCTGGAATTCCCAGTTCTGGTCTAAAGAACTGGGACAACCCCCGACCCCATCTAATCATGAAACTCTGGGAGTCATAGTCAATAATGACCTCACCATGAAAACCCAAATAGGATCTGTAATTTCTACCTGCTTCTTCCAATTAAGGAAAATAAAGAAAATCAGTAGATTCCTAACTCAGGAAGCAAAACTGCAGGCAGTCCTCGCCATGGTGATCTCACATATTGACTATGCCAACTCCTTATACCTTGGATCCCCGGCCTATCTCATCCACCGTCTCCAACTGATACAGAACCAGGCAGCCAGACTGATTCTGCAGGAAAACAAATGCCAACACGTCTCTCCCCTTCTGAAGAAATTACATTGGCTCCCTATAGCACAGAGATGCGCCTTCAAGACGGGATGCATCATTTTTAAATCCCTGAATGGCAGAAACCCCAAATTTATTAATAGTCTGATTAACAGATATAATCCAACCCGCAACTTGAGATCCGCCCACATGCACCTCCTGACAACACCCTCCTTTAAACAGAAACGTTTTGGCGGATCCAGGTTCTCCACACTGGGTCCAAGATACTGGAACTCTATGCCCCTAGAGATCAGATCTTGTACAGACCTCATGACTTTCCGCAAACTTCAAAAAACATGGCTCTTTAAACAGGCATTCGCGTAATTCGTGTAATCACCCGAACAAACTTTTATCCATCACCTTCCCGAGCAGCGCCAAGAAACCAATCCGGTGTACGAGCGCTATATAAATTAGGTATAACATAACATCACATAACATAACATATAGACTGCTTTATGTCCCGGTTTTTCTTTCCACAACAGAATTTCCCTCAGGATGAAACGGAGAGGAGTACTGCAATGCAACGCCCAGACTGGCCATGGCGTCTTTGTAAGCTCGAGAGTTAAACGCAGGTCCCTGGTCAGAATGTAGCGTGCCTATTGCGTATGTGCCGATAAAGACTTGCAAATCTTTTATAACAGTTCGAGCGTCAGCCGAGCGCTGAGGCCATATCCATAGGAACCTTGATTCAGTATTTGTGGGATTGCATTTGTCCAGAGGGACGCCTGCGCATAGATAGTCTAATGCTGTCTAACAATGGTGTCTGTACTGGGCAGCTACATTCGTAGCATGGTGTCGGGTGGCTTTCTCGCTGTAATTTACAGTCTAAGCAGTTATTGATGAATATGTGTATTTCTGTATTCATTCCAGGCCACCAGTACATCTCTTTTAATGTCAATATTGTTTTAGAGATCCCTTGATGTGACAGACCCTCCCCCAGATGTGTTTCATAAATCAAAGCTGCTCTACGTTCCATGTTTGGAATTACTCTATCCCCCACTCCAGGGATTCGAGCAAAAGGAATGTTGTTCGCATCAATTACATATGAGTACTTGAGTGGAAACTTTTTTGGTAACGCTGCACCACTGCCTTTGCTTGTAGCATTGACAGCCAACATTATCTCACTGTCTATTTTCGTTTTTGAACGAGTGATCGCAGCTACGGAAGCCGTCCGAACAGCCCCCTTTGCGGCTTCGTCAGCCAATGAATTCCCTGCAACGTGAACGCCATCACGTTGATGACTCAGTGTATGGATCACGTGAGCCTTTGGTAGTTCGCTTTTTAACTGAACTACTTGTTCCCAAAGCGTTTTATGCTTTATTGTGCCACCTTTTGCATCTTTGAACCCGTTTTCAAGCCAAGTTTGTATATATTCATTATACGACTGCACACAGTAGAAAGAATCGCACACTATTAGTGTGGGGAATTCTCGATCTGTACTTTCAAGTGCCAGTTTGAATGCTTGTAGTTCAGCTCGCTGAGCTGTGCAATCTCCTAGAGACTGGGTTTTTGTGACCATAGGTCTGAAGTTGCCATCTCGCATGCGACCTTTAACGATTGCACACACTGCACTGTAAGCTCGCTTACTCCCTGTTGCGGGTTGTGCGGATCCGTCAGTGTAAATTATGAATTCGTACTGATCGAGAGGCAGAATCTCAGTAGGCAGAGGACATTCATGTTCATATTGCAGGAACGCTTGTGTTTTTAGATCAGGATCAAAAACATATTCAACAACTGTTGCAGCAAGAGAATTAACCCATTGTATCCATCTAGGATGTAATGCTTTTGCATTTGGAATGCTCGCTTTAGTTACCGCCTCTAAGGCCGGAACTGGGGTTACGACAATAATGCGTTTCCCTTGGGCTAGAGCTCTTTCTTTTGCTACAGCGGTTTGAACTACCGTCAGAATTTTTTCTGTTGAAGTGAAGCGCATTTCTGCTTGTGTATACAAATGTGATTTGTATGCAATTGGTACTTTTTCACCCTCGTTAAATGTTAAGTAGGTGAATCCGCATTGACCCGAAATTATTCGGATCACTAAGTTGCGTTGACTTACGCGTGTTTGTAAGTGATTTGTTGCTAACATGCTAGCCTGGAGTGAACGCAAGATTTCTGTGTGTTCTTGTGTCCAGTTTTTGATTGAAAAATCAGGTTTGATTAGTGCGTAGAGAGGTTTAATCCTTTCTGCGTAATTTAGAATGTATGTTCTTCCAAAATTTAGGAAACCCAGAATGTATTGTACATTTTTCAGCGTTTTTGGAGGTTGGAGCAGCGCACACCTTTCTAAAAAGTTGGCTGCCAAGCTCTTGCCTTCACTTGAAAGCTCATATCCTAGAAACAGGACGTTGAGATGGGCAATTCGGGATTTTTAAAGTTGAACTTGTAGCCCTCAGAGGCGAAGCCCAGTATAATGGTGCTCACCCTGTTCAAGTGTTTGTCCAGGTCATCGTCTGTCAGATAAATATCATCGACATAGGACAATGCCTCATTGTCATAAATGTGTAGTAACTCAGTTACTCTCGCTGAGAATAACCCTGGGCTGTTCTTGAACCCTTGTGGGAGTCGACAAAATTGACGCTGGGTCCCCATTATTGAGAAAGCTGTTAAGTACCTGCTTCCAGGTACTATGTTTTGACAAAAGAAACCATTTGAGATGTCTAATGTGGTTTTGTATTTTTTACGCACAATGTTATTCATTAATGCTGTACTATGTGCATTTTGCGCTGCAAATGTTTTTGAACAAGTGTTTAAGTGTCTGTAATCCAAAACTAGACGATATGTATTGTCTGGTTTGGAGACAGGAAACAAAGGATTGTTCATTGAAGAGGTGCATGTTTCAATCACCCCCTGGTATTCAAGTTGATCTAAGATCTCCCTGACCTGTTTTTTAGCTTCTTGCTTTATTGGGTACTGCCTCTGTGCAGTAGGTTCATTTTTCAGATGTATTTTATGGTGAGGTGAATCCTCATCCCATCCTACATGATTTTTGTATAATGCTGGGGCTGTAGTATCCTCAGGTCATGTCATTCTGTTCCCTGTACCCAGCTGCTCAGTCAGTGTGAGTGGAATGCTTGGGTGCCTGTGTGTGTGTGAGACAGTTGGGAAGATGGGCTGAGCAGTTAGGAGGCTGCTCCTGGTGGGGTCTGTTCCAGCTTACAGCTACTACTGAATAAACTACATCAACTACAACTCGGCTACGTCTACTTTGTATGCTGTACACGTGGGGCCAGCCCACTACATATTTATGGCGACGATTTGGAGACTTATCCACGTTTTACAAGGTACCTAACGGAAGCTCAAAGATGACAAGCCTAGGATGTTTTCTTTTTGGAAGTAAACAACAGAAACTAGAAGCAAAGAAAGCAATTGGAACAAAGGATGGTCCTCAAATGACCACAGCATCCTCGCAAGTACATTTCCAGGAGGAAGTGGTACATAAGGGACAACTGATGTAGTGTGGAGTTAAAGGATAAAGACTTACTTTAAAGAAATGTTTATGTAGAAACAAGAAACAAGAGAAAAGTGGAGCAACACGCCTCGCAGCCCCACCAGTGTCCCTAAAAAACGGACAGCCCCAGCAAAAGCGTGCTCTGCTCATAATCATCATTTTTGATGGACTTGTAAGAATCATCTAGCGCTACAAAATATATAGTGAGACTCAAGATTAGCGTTTGGGTTATCCTGTCTCAACGCTGCACTTTGTAAATCCTTCTTTGGGGACAAGGTATGTGATACCTACTACAAGTATAAGCAGTTACTTCTGCTCTACAGAAATTCAATGGATGCCTGTGTGATTTGGATTTGGCAGTTTTTCATCGCAGGTACATGTGTTTGTACAACATGATTTCTTTTTGAAATGTGCACAGTCTGCACATTGGTCGGGCGTGAGTCATTTGGACATTTGTGCTATTTTAAAGCTCCTTGTGCGGAACTTTTCATGTCTTTGCTGTGGTCATCTGTACTTCAGACCGTGTGTCCGTGATACAGCGTGAGGAAGAGCTACCAGCCCTGTAATGGCATCAGTACCAGGACATTTGGTGAGATCTGTTGTTAATTTCGTTTTCCTTCATCTTGACTTTCGTCGATCGGGCAGTTTAACTGTCACCCTGCCATTTTAAAACAAGTGCGTGAGCCGAGGAAGGCGCGTGAGGCTTACCTGCTCTACGACGGTCACGTGCAGGATCTGCATGCCTTCCCTGACGTCGCTGCAGTTCGACAAGAATCGCGCTGCTCATGGTCATTCTCTGGCACAAACGTGCCTTGAGCCACCCGGCATTACATCATCAAACGTGCCGCCATTTTGATGTTGGCAGGGCTTGTTTTTTTGCCAACCACGCATGTTTCAATGCCAACCACGTTCATCGTTCACAGTAAAGTTTTTTTTTCAAATTGAAGAGCACGAATGTCGCAGAGTAATCACTTGTTTTTTTATCGACCTTCAAGACGATGGTTTTCGACCCAACGCTTTACAAACAAGCGCAACGGTTATCAGTCTCGACGAGTTGTGGTGAGTTCGAGTACTCTCAGGTTCAGACCTTGGACTCCGAATCCTGTGGCGAGTTAGTATTCCTTAACAAGTTATGACTTTCAGTTTCAGTGGGGGTCTCCTCGGCAGCATTGTATCATTCTTGCTCAAGCTTCATGTGCCATAACTTTCCAGTGCTCTATGGACAGCCTGTACCACTAGATTACGTTGACAGGCACACTGGTCAAATTTTAGAATTGATAGGCTTACAGTCCTTATTCTAAATTATTTGAGCGCCTGTCCACCTCGGTGACAGGCACACCATTGTCATTGTTTAATTACAAGTTTGTTGTCCTTCTCTACAGGATGTAAGGCTTCAAAGTCTTCTTTTCACAGGCAATTGACATTTATGTATTTACAGTGTGTTAGTGCTGTTTGCCAACATCGCTAATTGCGTTACTCACATACATGTTTTGTTGGCATGGGAGTGGGTCCTAGTCCCATGTCTCAGGTTTACGTTTTTTCCTTTTTCTGATGTTTTATCCCTGTCATTGGGATGGGAGTGGGTCCTAGTCCCATATCTCTTTTTCACGTAGGTTTTGTTTATAGATGGAGAATCCCAACCAAGGGGATGGGAGTGGGTCTTAGTCCCATATCTCAGATTCACGCATTTTCTTATGCTTTTTCCATGTCTGTGGGATGGGAGTGGGTTCAAGTCCCATTTCTCTTATTTACGGATTTGTTACTTTAGGTGTGGGTTTTAGTCCCATTACCTTGTGTGCGTGTGCCACACTGTACTGCGTTTGTATTTAATGATGCTGTACATGTCCTTGGGTATTAGTCCCATGTGACACTACTAGTTACGCTCCTTGTTTTTGAGCTTATGTCATTCCTTAGAGTGGGTTTGATGTACATCCTTTCTTCTGGATGTTTGTGTTTGGGTGTCAGTCCCAGTTACACGTTTGAACGTCATGTTGTGTTTTTAGTGTATAAATCGCCCTGCGCTTCACTTAGTGCTTTTGCGTCGTTCTGTTGTGTCGACGTATTGTGTGCGTTTGTCACACTGTGCTTCTTTCTGCTGCACAAAGTTCTTGGGTGCCAGCCCCATGCAACGTCATATGTACATTTGGGTGTCAGTCCCAATCATTGTTTTTTTTTTTTGCACTGGGGTTTTAGTCCCACAGTGTCCCTCACATGAGGGGTGGCGTATGGTGTTTTCGCCACAGTCTCCTCACGTGAGGTGTACTTCCTTGGGTGTTGTTCCACCCATTGTATTCTAGTCTGGGTTAAGTTTACCCTTTTCTTCTGTCTTGTGTGTTTTGCTCACTTGTGTATGTGAGCTCTTATTACGCTACTTATTGTTTTCTATGAAAGGAAGAGGATGGGTATAGTGCATGTGCATTTCTATTTCTCCATTCTTCTTTCTTTCTTCGTGCTTCCGTTTTCCCTCTCGTGATGTCATTCTTTGCATCCCTGGGTTAATGGATGGTTTACTTCATGTTTACATTATTGTGTATAGTTGTTTTCATTGTATAGTTGTTTTCATTTTTGTTGGGATCTTTTTATTGTTCAGTATAAAAGGGATAGGATATGTAGTATCCTCAGGTCATGTCATTCTGTTCCCTGTACCTAGCTGCTCAGCCAGTGTGAGTGTTCCGCGTAGAATGTCAGTGTGAGTGGAATGCTTGGGTGCCTGTGTGTGTGTGAGACAGTTGGGAAGATGGGCTGAGCAGCTAGGAGGCTGCTCCTGGTGGGGCCTGTTCCAGCTTACAGCTACTACTGAATAAACTACATCAACTACAACTCGGCTACGTCTACTTTGTATGCTGTACACGTGGGGCCAGCCCACTACATATTTGTATATTTTAGATGAATTGGAATATGGTTAGAGAAGGCAGGCATAATAATGTCCTCGCCATGTGGGCACTCCCTGACAAATTGTGGTGGCCAGTCTTTTTCTGCTAGAAGTATGTCATAGCCCCTTGAAAGTTTTTCCCAAAAAAGTGCTTTCACCGTCTAGGTATGTCTCCCTCCATCCGGAATGTAATTTCATATAACTTTTGTGGAGTACTAACCCTGGTGTCTACAGTCTCAACTGTAATGTACTCATTCAAGTCCACTGTCTCCAGAAGTTCCTTCAGGTTCTGGCGAGCTATTGCGACTTCTGCTGCACTGTCCAGCATTGTCTGAGCCCATTCTCCGTTCTTGAGTTGTGTTCTCAGTATCCTCGGCATGTCTGACCTTCAGACCTGCTACCTTCTTCTTTGAGAATTGAGGTTTTGATTTGTTTTTCGGAACGTGTTTGTCGTCTTTCGATTTCACGCGTTCTTCTCTATGTTCTGACCGTCCTCTTCTTTCCGATGTCTGTGACGAGATCTGAAAGGTATGAGAGGAACGTGTATCAGTATCTTGATACCTGTCAGGCTTTTTCAAATTATCCCTATTCCTGAGGTTATACCTCCTTTCAGAGGGCTCCTTTTGAGGAGACCTACCTCGGGATTGAGAACGTTTCTCGTTTGAATTTTGTTTATTAGTCTCCCACTTCTTTTAGAAGATGTAGGAGTTTGTTTAATAGAGTCCTTCTCAGGACTTTCAGATAGTTTTGGCTTCACTGGTCTTCCACCCAAACTATCTCTGCCTAATTCTGCATATGATTGTTCTATTATTCTGGGTAGCTCAGTTTGATGTTCTGTAACATCGAATTCCCTTAATCGTTGGCGGATCGCCACTGCTGCTGCTTCCCTTTAATATTAGATAATATTATTTTTGAGACCTTGTCGAAATTTTTCAGTAATTTCATACCTAAATTTAGAGCAGGCTCTGCCCCGTATTCGTTTTGAATTTGTTTCAGGACATCTGGTATTACTGCAATTGATGGAATACCATGTGTTTTAGTATAGATGGCAGCAAAGACTGAGCCCCAAGTGGTACATTCTTCCAGTTGTGGTGTGATCCCCATCGGTAAACAGATTGTTAGGATTCTGTGTTTCTCATTCGGGCTAGTATTTGGAAATACTGCTTCGATTTGAGTAATTTTTTGAGCTATCCAAAATGGAACTTGCTCACGTTTTGTGGGCATTTTTCCCATGACTGCGTATAGAGTCTGTGGTGTAATTTTTAGTGTATTCCCCTGTTGAGGAGTCTGATTTGGAAGTGTCAATGGTGGTTGGACTGTGAAAGTCCGCATGACATATTGGACTAATTGTCTGTAGATTTTTATTAACTCTGTAAGTTGAGTAAGTAATTCCTAATCCGTCATTATATCCAGTTCAGGATGAGGAGTGTAGCCGGCTAGAATCGGCCATGTTGCTCCTGGTCTACCTAGTGGACCGAGCCTGGTTATGTTTCTATGATGTTTTAGGGCGCCTTTAAACCAGAGCTGATGCTCCTGGTATGTTAGTGGAATTTCAATATCCTCGAAAGGAATATATTCCTCTGGTGGATCTTCTTCTTTGTAGAAGTGAATTAGTTTTGTTACTGAATTTGATTCAGGAAATATTACCCATGAATAGAATACCTCTGTCTGAAAGGATTCTAGAAGGGTTGTAGAGTTTCTCATGATTTTAACAACAAGCTTAACAACAAGCTTAGGCACATGCATTAATTAACCAACAAGCTTAGGCACATGAATTAATTAACCACTGTTAAACTAAACGTTTTCCTCAAGAGCCTTGAAAGATTTTGCAGCAGGCTTTTGATACAATTTGAGAGAAAACCTGCTGAGAATGGTAACAATATTAGAACTCAAGGAAGGTACCAAATTTATAATGAGTGAGTCTCAGACATTAGCTGTTAATATCTGGGACAGGCACAGAAAGGTTTGCCTTTGGACAAGTCATTACACTGTGATGCGTTCTGCACACACACACATATAGGCTCCCTGAATAATGCCAAAAAACTCATGATTCCCTGTGTGGAAACTTTGTTTAGGAGCCACAATCTCAAAGTGGCTAGCCAGAAGTGAATAAAAGAACTCAAAAAAACTGATGAAGCAGGACAGACGTCCAATGAGACTCCAGAAGACAGGGTAAGAGGAAAGTGCCAGACCTGCTGAATTTGAATAAGGGGAACTATGTTCAAGTCTCAGCGTCGGCTCAACATCCTGTGATTCTGGGCAGATCACTTAATTTCCCCATGCCTAAAAAAAATTAAAAATAGTTTGACCTTGTTTAAAGTACTGGTGCTCATGTAAAGTGCTCCAATACCTTTGGGCCAAGTTTGAGCTATATCTAACTACAAATAAAATGAGATAAAGGGGTCAAGCAACCCAGCAATGGATGAGTACAAATGCAAGCTGTTAGACCTGGCATTCTTGGCATGGTTTCCCCTGATTTTGTGCCTTTATACCTCCTCTTTTTGCTGACTTCGTTTTTGGTGGCCATAGGTTTCGGGACATTTTACCACTGCTAACCAGTGCTACAGTGTTTGTGCTCTTTCCTTAAAACGTGGTAACATTGGCTTACCCACAATTGCCATATTTAATTTACATATAGGTCCCTAGTAATGTGTACTACCTGTGCCCATGGCCTGCAAATTAAATGCTACTAGTGGACCTGCAGCACTGATAGTGCCACCACTTAAGTATCCCTTTAAACATGTCTCATGCCTGCCATTGCAAAGACTGTGTGTGCAGTTTAAACTGCCATGTAGACCAGGCAAGTAAAACCTCTTTCCAGGCCCAAAACTTCCATTTCAATACATATAAGTATCCCCCCCAGGTAGGTCCTGGACAGCCCAGAAAGAAGGGAGAAATGTATGTAAAAGGCAGGACATGTACTTATAGCTTTTACATGTCCTGGTAGTGAAAAACTCTTACATTTGTTTTTCACTACTGCAAGGCATATATCTCCCGTAGGATAACATTGGGATTACCTTGCTGCATTTGATAAGCGTATTTTCCAAATGAGAAATATCACTTGTTCATGTTTGTTGTCTCTGGAATCCTAATTTAAAATCCGAACTGATGGTGAAGTTGAATTTTAAATTGCAATTCTGAAAATGCCAGTTAGTGAGTTGGCATTTTCTTCCCTTTGCCATTTGGTGCTGCAGCCTGTCTCTGATCCCATGACTGGGTATAGTTGGCAGTTGGGCTTTGTGTATTCCATCTAGACAGCCACACACAATGGGAGCTTAGGTGTGACTGAGTGGGCTGGTCTGACAGGATGGGAGGGAGGAGCTGGACCCAGCCTCACTTAAACCTGAATAGGCTGTCCCCTATCCCACACAAATGGCTGCCTACCCCTTATAGTTAGTCTGGAGCCAGGCTTGGCAGAGCAGGGTATCTGTGCACTTCAAAGGCATGTCTCTAGAATTTCTCCACACTTCAAAGACACAACTTTGTATAAAAGAAGGGCAGCAAACCAACTTCAGTACACTTCTGGACCTGTGAATACTCTGCCAGGAAGAAGGGCTGCTGTGCTGCTGAAAAGACTGCCAATCTGCTGGACTGCTAATCTGCTGGACTCCTGCTTTGCTGTACTGACCTGATGCCTGCTGCCCTCTTGCCTGGGTGGGAAGGTCTGGACCTGCATCTCTGGAACCCAGAACCCAGAGTGACTCCGAGGGCTAGTTGGCTTTCCTCCTAATCTGAAGCCTCAGGGACATAACAACCTTGCCTCTGCACGTGGACTCTGCCATCTGTGAGTCTACCCTGCCAAGTGGTGCCACCCCAGTCCTGGACTCTTGGAAGTGGGCCTAAGGTGTTTACCACCAGAACTGACATATCTTCTCTGCTGAGCGGCGCATCCTCTACCCAAACTGACACATCTACATAGTTGAGCAGTGCACCCTCGAGGAAAACCGATGTATCGCTGCTGCTGCATGGATTGGGCCAGGCACAGAAGGTCAGCATCTCCTTCGCATGTTCAGAACCGATGCATCGGTGTGGCGCATCTCCGACCCTGGTCATTGCAGCCCTCATCGAAGGCAGCTCGACAACAGTGCCTCCGCATCATAGCCCCACAATTAGTCGGAACCAACACATCGCCTCAACTGCACCACGCTTCATCGTCTCAGACCCATGCAATGCACCGCAACCAGGTTTTAAGGTAGTTTGTTGAGCGGGCTTAACTAGGTCCCTGTAGCTTGCCAGCACTTCATCGCAATCAGCCTGAACCTGTAACTTTGTCCTGGTCCAGAGCGACCAGATATCGCTTGTTGGAGCTTTGTGCTTCATGGTGCTATTTTACCCTAAACATTTTTAATTCAATATCTCCGGTTTCCCTGATTGGATTTTTGTCGTTTTGGTCTTGTTATATTTATTAACATCTATTTTATTTTTCTAAACCTTGTGTAGGATCTTTTTGTGTGGTGTTGTCACTGTTTTACTGTTTGAAGTGTTGCACAAATACTCTATACATTGCCTCTCAGTTAAGCCTGACTGCTCTGTGCCAAGCTACCAGAGGGTGAGAACAGGTTAATTTTGGGGTTGTTTGTGCCTTACTCTGACTAAGATTGTGGTTGCTACTTCACCAGGGCTCACATCACAGTCAGTCAACACACCAATTTCTAACATTGGTGATCAGCGGTGAGAACGGGACTTGTGTTTGTGCTGTGCCATACAGTAATTTTGTGTATACTACCATCCCATATCCAAGACCAATTAGAGTAAATTCTCCCTGATTGTCCTTTTTGCTTTTGTCCTAATTTATTCTCTCTACCTGGCTGTTGTATCTGCGACCTCACCTGCAAAGAAGAAGCTTGAACTGGCCAACCTGGAGAGCTACACCATGGCCCAGTTCAATGAGTTTTGTCAGGAGAGGGTGCTGCCCGCTAAGAGAGCACTAAAAAGGCAGAGCTTCAAAAGGCCTTGAGGGTATTGGCAGAGGCCTACCAGACCCCAACAGCTGAGGAAGAGTTGGATGATGAGGCAGAATTGGAGCAGGACCAGCAGGAGGATCTTGGAAGGCAGTCTGTTGAGGACCATCCCTCCCCAGGAGGGAAACAGTGTGTCTACCAGGGGCCTGTCCCCAGAGGAGTTGGCAGACAGGAGGGAAGAGAGGAAGCTCAAGTTGGTGCTAGCCAAACTGAAACTGGAGAAAAAAAGGCTGAGAGAGCCTTGGCAGAAAAGAAATTAGCCATGGAGGAAAGGATGATAGCCCATGAGCTATGTCACAAAGAACTGGACATCAGAGCTAAGCAGAGTCCAGTGATAATGGTGGCAGCAATTCCTCAGTGCCCTCTGGAGACTAGAGGATCTACATTCCTAAAGGTCTGGTGCTTGACTATGTTGTTGGAGATGATATTGATAAGTGGTTTGAGGCTTATGAGAATTCCTTTCAGATGCACAAGATCCCTGAGGGGGATTAGGGGGATAGTCTGTGGAGGCAAATCCCGAGCGAGGGGAGGCACACCGTACTGGCCCTAGAGAATGATGTATCACCCCCCCCCCCATGAAAAAGGCCCTTATCAGAAAATATGGTCTGACCCCAGAAAGGTATAGGCAAAAGTTAAAGGACAGTCAGAAGCTGTCCCAACAGACCTGAGTGGATTGTGCTGATTCCTTTTGCAAGAAACCAGATGATTGGGTGAAGGACAGTGAAATAAACAATTATATGGGGCTATTCAATTTAAATGCAAAAGAGCACATGTTCATTCTTTTTTTTGCAGCTCTATGCCAACACCTGATTAACAGTAGGCTCTCTGACCCAGGGTGCTTGCTCAGGAGGCGGGCTGCTTAGTCAGCACTAGGGTCCATAAAAGGGTATCTGCTGGGATCACCACAAGAGTGGGCAGGGTCCCCATCGAAGAAGGAGGGAGGAGATAAAAATAAAAACAAGGAGTTCTCTAAAGGGCTGCAAACTAGTTTCTCAGGTCAGGACTCCCATCCCCCAACTGAAAAGAAGAAGACTTGGTTCCCTGACAGTAGGTCTGCTGGGAAGACACCCCCTAAGTTTTATGAGTGCCAACAGGGAGGGCACTTCAAGGGGGATACCAAGTGTCCCAAGTGGGTACAGCCTTCCACCAGTGGGCAGTCACTGGGGTTGACTAAAGTAGCTTTTGGGAAGGAGATTGTCCCAAATAGTGTGGGGGACAGGTTAGAGGTTACCCTAGTGTTCCTGGGTGACGGAGGGATGGTGCAGAGCTAGGAAAGTACAGGCAGTGGGTTACCATCAATGGACAGATGGTGGAGGCTCTAAAACACTGGAACCAGCATGACAACTGCCAGGTGTCATCTGGTGACCTCACAGCAGGTAGTCCCTAATGTTTTCCACCAAGTTGTTTCAGCTGACAGCCATGAAACTGACTTTCCAGTGGCTCTGGTTCCCTTTAAATGGGGGTGGTTTCAGGTTCCTTGAGGGTATTTGTGAGTCTGTCCATGCCTGTGGATTGTCTGCTTGGCAATGACTTCGAGCATACCGCCTGGAAGGAGGTGGAGCTCAGGTCACACTTGGAGATGTTAGGGTTGCCTGAGTGGGTATGCCTCACCACACAGACCATGGCAGGCCGAGAGGGTAGTTAGGAGGACCTGGAGCCTGGAAGAATGGCCCATGTGCCTGCCAAGAAGAGGAAGGGCAAGGGATGTGGGAAACCAGCTCCTGAGACTCCCACGGTCTGGAAGGAGGCTGACCCTCAAGGAGACGTCCCAGAGCCTTATGGGCAGGATGTGGCCAAACTGGGGAACCTGCCTGAGCTGGCCAACTGGCGGCAGGATGGAGGTCCCACCAGGGAGGAGTTCTCAAAGGCACAGAGGGAATGCCCTATGGGTCTATGGCAGCAGGCTGAGATGTAGGCAGCTCCTAGCACCTCTGGTAATCACCTGATTTACTGGGATAATGGTCTCCTGCATAGTGAGCCTAAGGCTCCTGAGTCTGGTGCAACCCATGTGTTGGTGGTCCCCCAGTGCTACAGGGCCTTCCTCCTGGAGCTGGCACATGATGTACCCCTAGCAGGTCATTTAGCGAAGAACTAGACCTTTGACAGGCTTGTTACCCACTCTTACTGGCCTCAAATGTGAAGGGCCTCAGATGAGTTCTGCAGGTTCTGTCCTACCTACCAAGTCAGTGGCAAGTCAGGGGGAAAGTGCAAGTCCCCCCTCCAACCTTTTCCTGTTGTTGGCGCCCCTTTTGAAAGGGTAGGAATCAACATTGTTGGGCCTCTGGACCCCAAGAAAGCCATGGGCAACATGTTTGTTCTGGTCTTGGTGGACCATGCCACCCAGTACCTGAAGGCTATCCCTCTAAGGACTGTGACTGTGCCCGCAGTGGCCAGGGCACTGTTGGGGATCTTTACCCGTGTGGGCTTCCCCAAAGAGGTGATATCTGACCCAAGTACCAACTTCATGTCATGATTGCATTGATAATATCAAGCTAAGCACCAAATTATTCAGAGAAGAAATGGCAGGCAATACTACTCTACATGCCCGTAGTCATCATCCCACCCCCCTGATTAACAGCATCCCATATGGAGAGATCCTAAGGGCATGGTGAAACTGTAGCACTGGCAACAGTTCTGCCCGGGAGTAGAAGGATATGGAAAGTAGGTTCAGACAACGAGGTTATTCCAACAAAATATTAACTTAGGCCAAAAAGAAACTTCAGGGGATAACACAAGATCAAGTTTTGTTTGGAAAAAATATAACCAAAAATGTAAGACAGAATACAACTACTCCTAGACTGATTACCACATATAACAAAAGAGCCAACCAGTTGAGAAGACACTTGAAGACGTCATCTGGAGTCAACTAAAAACGGACCCAGGTGATAGGTGGGCTAGTTAGGTGATTCGCCTCTTATCACATATAGGAGACCAAGATCATTCTGAGATCTTTTGGTACATAGTTACCAAGAAAATTCCACATCTGCCTCCTGGCTAGGGCGCCAAAGAGGGTCTTTCAAATGCAATATGTGCAAAGCCTGAAGAGTAGTCATAGCCGCAAGAGTTATACCACTTATAATGGGAGGTCCAAACAGATCAACAAATTTATCACATGCACTACTGAATTTTCAGTATATGTTTTGGAGTGTCCTTGCGGCTCTAGATATGTAGGGAGCACGAAATCGCAACTAAAAACAAGAATCCTTCAGCACATGCGAGCTGTAACCAATCAAGACTTCAGTTATCCTGTAGCCAGACACTTCTAGGAGAGGCACAACAGTGATTGTAGCTTGCTACAATTTTTTGGAATTGATTGCATCACTAAACACATTCGGGGAGGTGACAGAGAGAAACAGCTTCGCATTTTGGAATCACGATACATAATAGATCTCAACAGTAAAATACTGAATGGTCTTAATAGTGGAGAGGAACTAGCCACACACATTGGATCTATAATCCAAGTAGTGTAGGGCTTTTTGTACCATCAATACATACTAATTTCATTTGGCTCTCAGCATGTATGTAGATCATCACTCATGATAAAAGAGAATATTTTAGTCACTCAAACATTTTAAGTACACCTTATGCAATTTTAATATAAAAATTCCGCTACCTCATAGGACCATGTGAATCTAATAATGGACCATAAAGTTTTGGTATATAGGGGTTATAGCAAGATATTGGTCGATATTATCATTATTGAAGCCCTGGGAGATGTACAATTGTATTTATATTGTTAACAGCCAAAGGTGTGCGTTCTTATATCTTCCCACTCATATAACAGTATGGGATATTAGGGGCACTTGCCCTCGAGCACCCTTTCTCCTTCCAACATATGCAATAGTATGGGAGAACAGGGGCACTTGCCCGTTTATTGATTATAACCCACCAATATAATAGGTAGCTGGAATACACATATAATTATTATGCAATATTTTTCATTTTACATCTTCATTTTGAGCACTTAATGCACTTTAGTGGGTGTCACACACACTGAATATATGAGATATATACAGTGAAAAATTAACTATGTAACTTTGTAAAGGATATGTCCATAGAATATGACAATTAATTATGTTTTAAGTACTTATTGTGACCAGTACGATCCTTTGAATGTGAAATCTTTATTGATTATGATCAGGAATGACATCGAACAAATTTTGAATGTGGCATCTTTACTACGATTATTACGGTATTTTATCAGGAGCAAAAGAAACAACATTGATTGATTTTTTTGAAAAATGTTGGTGATGAGGAGATATTTTATTGCACATGAACTTCTGAATTTACATTTACTGTGATCAGAATCTGGTTGATATTGTATTCGCAGTATTTTGTCGATGTCTATGGACACACGTATACTATTTCTATGGGAGGTGGGGCGTGTGCTCACATGCTTGACAAAGGCTTTCGCTGAAACGCATTGCTTGCACAATAAATAAAT
This sequence comes from Calotriton arnoldi, assembly GCA_963921515.1. Classification (NCBI taxonomy): domain Eukaryota; kingdom Metazoa; phylum Chordata; class Amphibia; order Caudata; family Salamandridae; genus Calotriton; species Calotriton arnoldi. The sequence goes on from CAWUFW010006162.1 coordinate 484,928, forward strand.
GTGCTGTAAGCAAAAACCTTTTATTACTGTTACCCTAGTGTTGTGCTCCTCAATTGTATGCTGCTTTACATGTCATTAGTTGATAAATGTGTTGATAATTGTTTTTAGAATTTTTAGCTATGCACTTTTTTATGGATTTTAGATATGTCTGATGACTTTTTTAATTGTTCAAATACTTTTAAAAACTAGTAGTGTTTGTACTTGTATTTGTATACTTTGATGGTTTTAAACAAACCAAATAAAGTTATTCAACAAATGTGCTTTCCTCCGGTGTGCTGCATCCTTCATTTCCTATTGGATCGGGATTTACTCTGCATACTTAGACGGCAGCTGCCGCCGTCGCTGGCACCGGCACCGTCTAGCAGGTGGAACGGCTAACTAGCAGCAATTGGAGTGGAATAAATATATATAAGGTACATAGATCAGTTGAGAATAGTTAAGAATAGTGACTATATATTCCTCTATATGCACCTACCTTTCAATATTTTGTCCCTTGATATTTTGTCTATGATATCAGTATTCCATGATATTCTTGTACTGGATGTCCCAGAGTACAATCTAGCATGGGAAAATAATAAACATGTTGCCATGAATATCTCCTTTCTTTTGTCACTTTTTTTTAGGGAAATAAAATCCTGTTTTCCTTGTTTAAATGTGGCTGTAGTCTGCATTTCACCCTGGCTGCTGGCTGCTGGCTGTTGCAGCAGGTGTAGTGACATCAGAACTCAACTGCAGTAATTTATTACAGTTGAACAGGTACATTGTTTCTTTATAAGAGGCGACTAAAACGTCACAAGTCGCCTTTAATAAAGAATTAGACACTGGCTTGTTTACAGTGATTGCAGTCTCCCATGTATTATACTTCCACTATTAATACTTTATTCCAGTTGTCTGAAAAGAAGAGCTCTCCACAAGATGTTAAAAGTCATGCAACAATCCTCTCGAATTCAGGCCGACATATGCTCTCTCAAATTTCTGGTGAAATTATCTGGAGTGTCCAGCTGATTGTTAAACATATGAGCATGAAAGCCACTTCACATTGTATTTTACTGCACAACAAACACAATGGTTTTGAGCATGTCCCAACCCATTCCGACCTCTATTTTCTTAAGTGTGGCACTGCAGAATAAGGGTCCAAAAGGATTGGAACCACTTCTCCTCCAGCATGAGAAGCAGAAAGGGATCATTTGAAATTTCTGTGGCACACACAAATGTCCCAGGAGAATGCCCACTGTGATATTTCTCTGTTTACTCATCTTAGGATCAGAAGTGCAAAAACCTGTGTCGCAAAAAGAGTTTTCAATTTGCACACCACCTTTTGTGGCCTGTAACTTATATTGCAAACTGACTTATGAACGTCAGTTCGCAAAATAAGGACTCATAGTGGGCCATACACTGGTCTGCCTAATGAATATTTGTTAGGCCAGTCGCAATTTGCAACCACTATGTTTGTCTAAAATTACCGGGATTATAGCCTGCAAGGGTCAGCAGATCACCATACCTGTCATTGCTTTTAAAAACTGTATTTCCTTAAAATAAAAAGCTTTCAATTTTGGAAAACTTCAATGAGTGCAGGCAGTGATCCCAGGGACCACTGCCTACCCCACCTGAAGCTGCCACCCGGATTCCCATGGGGAAGGGATCCAAAGCGGAACCTTTTGCCTTTGCACATCATTTACCCCCCCCCCCAACATGGGGGTCAGCAACTGATCAATTGTGGTCGCCAATTCATAGAGACATACCATCCATAATTTGGAAGGAACACTCCTACACGGCCCTTCCAACTTGTGATTTGATATGGGTCAGAAGCCCCACTTGCAATTTGGAAAACTTTTCAGAATCTCAAAATTGAGGTTAGTACATAGAAAAGGGGTTTGCAGTCACAGACCCTGAGATTCTACGAACTGTAGGGTTCGTGACTGCAAAACTCTTTTGTAAATCTGGCACCTGATTCTTGCAGCATTTGGTCCCTTTTAAGCTGGATTCATATCAGGAACTTTTACCAGTTTTAAGATTGTGAAATATCAGGTTGGGAAACTTCAGGATGCGCAGATCTTCACCTACCCATCCCACATGCCTTCAAGGATCATAATTGTTGCATTTCATTACCACTGAAGAAAGCAATTCTACTCCCATAAACAGACCAAAAACGTAATGTATAATGATTAGTCGGGTATAATTAAACTCATTTGACAGGAATTCATTTTGGCATTCTGAATACCGCAGAAAGCATAGAATCTCATGATAACTGTGATGAGGACATGCACACCAGTCACATACAAAGCAGTCATTGACATAGATGGCAGATATATGCAAATTATACCTAAACACATCCAGACACACACAGAGCAACCCATCCACAGCCATCCATGTAGACAGATCTGCAGACACTGGCACCTCTGCACCCAGACCATCATGAACCCACAAACATAGCTTTCGTGGCATGAGGTCACCAATATGCCCAGATCGAGAAACATCTTGCAAAGCTAGATGGGAAAAGAAAGTGGGGCCTGGTCCAGGGCCGTATCACATAAAGGGAGAACAGGGATTGCCCGGTCCATCTTAGTTTGGCAAACTCCTGTTTGAGTTCCATGCAAACCCATCAAGCGGGGGCATAATTATCGGGTGAAAGTGGGTACAAGTGTTAATTTGCCGATAACCTTGTGGTTAATGGGTCAGTATGAAATTTTGCAGTTTGTGAGCAACATAAGCCTTTCCAGGGATTTAGGTTTTCAAAGAGATCTCAAGAGGGACGGGCAAAGAAGCTCTAACTTGCCATTGGTGCTATTTCATAGATCTGAATGGCAATTGGCAAACGCTTGGCATATTTAACTTACTTCTGACATTGTGAGTTTCATACAGATCTGTCAATGGGCGGCAGTTAAAGAGGAGCGCAAATGTGTTCATTTGCTGATATATTTGGGACCTTTTGACAAGGTCACACAAATTTCTTCAGGGATTTCCACATTTAGCTTTTTGTTGGTATGTCATGTTATTCCCAGCACAGGAAACTGAGGTTTCACAGAGATCTAGCGAGATGTGTGGGGGGCTAAGTTAAAGGGGTGGTCAAAAAATATTTGGTCTGCTAATAATGCTTACACTATTTCACAGATTTGGACGAAGATGATATAACCAGAATTGAATTTACCTGGCAAACTGCAAGTGCAGCTCGTGTCTGGCCGCATGGGAGAATGGGTGCTTGTGACAAGCCACTGTAGTCAATGGCCAAAGATTACTGCAGTTGTGGTAAGGTGCAGGGTGGATTTGACCAGACCCTATAGATAACCCCTGCTGCACATGGCTGAACGCCTCACTTATCAAGGGTAGGTTGCAAAATGATACAGAGGCGCTAGCATTCACCATCACTCCTACCACACATCCACCACATATATCCACACAACTATCAGTAAAACACTTTTAATTTTCCAGCTAAAATAACAACTTAATATGAAGTTACGGATAGCTTTAGTCATAACACCTTGATGTATATTGTAAAAACCTCTGAATTCAGTTACAAAGTACAGTTAATATGCATTATGGTTCCAAAAGAAAAACTCCCTTAAATGCCTTAGTTATTGTTAGGTCTGCAAACCACAACTTACACATCTGCCATGCAAATAAAAAGTCACACACCAAATGCAACTCTCATAAACAACAATAAATTGGAGAATTCACATCTGGGAGTTTCAACACATTGTCAGTGGGATCATACTGACACAACTTGTAATGTGAATGATAAGGTAATATCTCTTGTCATCAGTGACATCATTTCTGTAATTTGTCAAGTCATCTGGTACATCATAAATCCTGATTGGTTAATTGATTGAGAACGCAAGCAGTCATAAAATACAGACACTTCTATACACTCCAACTAATACATCTACTCCACAGTACACTCACACACACACTCCATGTAATAAACACACCTAACACTCTTCTTTGATACACACACTTCACAATGCCCCACACAGACACAGGGGCCTATTCACAAATGTAAATTCAGTTGTAATGTACATTTCCTATACATTATGATAGAATTCTCCTCATTTACTCCTACCAGGAATCTACAAGCAGATTCCGGACTGGCTTGAACCATTGTATGGGTGCAGAGATCTTTGCCACATTAGGGGAGATCTCCATACAAATATATTCATCTGAAGAGGTGGGATTTAGGCAATTCCTGGGCATCCCAAGTTGTGGTTAGCTTTGGAATTTAGTGAATATCTACAAACAAGTACATTATGGATATTTACAAACTCCTCACATTTTCCTTTCCACTCTAGAAAGGATGCAATTTTAAGTTCTGCCAAGGGCTGGTCTAATTCTTTTTCAGGGTGGGAAGGAAAATAAATCACCCCGAAATTTGGTGGGGGTCTAGGGAACAGGTTTCTCAAAATGGTGTACTAGCATGGGGGTTCCCATTCGTCTTGAGGAGTGATCTTCATCACAGAGAACTCTATATAGAGGGAAATGTATCCTGATTGAAAAGTCATATCATTTTCCATGGAATCCACATGGAAAGCTGCTCCAGGTGTAGCTTACCTTGTGGATTCCAATCAGAGTTTTTATAGTTAAACTACACTCAGACGTAGGGTTAACAATCCACGTTTAGTTTTACTACTTTGTTTGTGAATTGGCCTGGTGTGTTTTTCAAGAGTATGTTGAGTGAGGAGTATGGAGTCAAAAGTAGGGAATCTGTATCATGGTGATTGTGTATCTTTTGGGTGTGTGTATGGCGTAGCATGTTAGTATTGGGCATCATGGAGTATGTGTATCTGTTGGGTGTGCTGGTTTTCCAGGCAGATTTCAATATGTGTTTGAAAATAGTAAAACTTAGATTTGAATATCCAAGGGTAGTTGTACTACTTTGTTCATAAGGTCCAAAGTGCACACATACAGACATATGAAATATCTGACAAAATGAAACACTCCACAACACCCGATGCACACACTGCAAGCAATACACAGTCTAAACAAATGCTCCACACAATGCAGAAGTTTGCACACACCCTTGACACAATCATAACGTCTGACAAACACACTCATAATTCACACACTCATGACCATTGTTCCCCGTAACCGGGACGCGCGCACAGTGCCTTTACCAAGCGCACGCACACTCTTGCAAAGCACGCACGTCACTGCTTCACTCGAGATGGAGCCCGGGCCGGGGAAGGCAAAGCCGGACCCAATGGGGGCCCGGGCCAAACGCCGCCCATAGGCGGGAAGCCCCCCCCGGAACTCGGCCTCCCCCAATCAGGGGAGCAGGCCCCAAGCCGAGGAGGGGATTAAGAAGGGGGCAAGCGGCCCCGCGAGCATTCAATCCCCTCTGACGGCAAGAGGAGAAGGAATCCGACGTGGACCCGCTTCAAGAAAGGAGAAGGAGGTTACCTGCTGCAGTGTCCCCGGCTTTTCAGATCCCGGGCCGTTTTGCTGCAGCGACGCTTCCTGCCTTGGCTCCCCGCATCGACATCAGGGGACCCGGCCTGCTCGCCGAGCCATCCGCGACCCGGCTTTGCTTTCTCGGTGGGGACTCGACTTTGGTGGTCCCGGCCTGCCCGCCTCGCCTCCCGCTTTTCCCGCTTCACTGTGAGCGGCTAAGGGAGGACCGGTGATGCGGAAAAGCGGGGAGCTCCTGGAACCGTTGCGGACTGCCACCCACCCGCAGCATCAGCAGGCGGGGACTGCCGGGCCAAGCCTACAACACGAGGCCTTAAAGGGGCAGGTCCTGGGAGGCAACGCGAGCACCAGCAGGCGTCTTAAAGGGGCAAGAGCCCTCAAGACACCACCGGAAACAGGGATTAAGAGGAGTCTAGCATTGGGGATTATCGAGATGGATTTTGTTTTCCATTTGGCATAACTCCACCATTTTGGGCACCACGCACAGCCCCCAACAGTTGGTGGTACAATCACCACAAAGAAGCAGGCAGCGTTGGGGATTATTGAGAAGGGCTTTGTTCCCAGTTGATGTAGGGGATAAGTGGTGAGGAACAACTCCACCATTTTTGGGAACCACGCACAGCCCCCAACAGTTGGTGGTACAATCACCACAAAGAAGCAGGCGGGCTTGAGCTCTCAGGACTGTTGTACACAACCCCCGATCCACCATCTCAGCAACAGGCTACAACCGGCCAGATCGCGGCGGGATGGCCAACAAGCGTGGGGCAGCCAGGAGGGTGACACGGCTTCCCGCTCGCTTCAGGAACACGGAAGGCGATGCAGAGACTCCACAGAAGGGGCAGAAGAGGCAAAGGGGGGGCAACGGCCTGGAGCTGGACGAGGATCTGCAAGCGATGCTGGCTGCACCAGGGCATTGGTGGCTCTAAAAGGGACATCATAGGTTGACCAACAGATCAAGGATGGAGCCCATGGGAGAGGGAAGAAACAGCACCAGGCATCCCCGCCTGCACCACCCACCAAGAAACCTAGCACGAGGGGGCATGCAGCCAGAACGGTGGCCCCCGCAAAGAACCCCGAGACAAGGGCCAAGGTCCCGGCGGCCAGGAAGGTAGTGCAGGGTGGGCACATGGGTGCACGAGCCAAGAGCAGGAGCGCGGCATCCCCTGAGCTGGTTTCCAGCTCCGACGCCGAGGAGAGAAGCGAGGATGATGGGTCTGTAGCCAGCATGGTGGCCCCTCAGGACTCGCGCAGCAGTCGGATCAGCGCAGACAAGGGTAAGCACCTCAAGAGAAGCAGGGGGGTGCATGGACAGGCACAGCACGATAGCCTAGTGGAAAGGGGCCCAGGGCAAATAGTAAACCTGGGCACGCAACAGGGCGTGAGTAACTTGGCAATGCAAGGGCCATGGCCCAATCAGCCCCCTTGGCAGCTGGGGCAAGGGAGGGACCAGCAGGGTTTCCAGGGGAGGCGTGGGGTCCACCGGCTTGGATGCCATGGTGGCAGTGGCCGGGGGCAGGATCCTCTTTTGGGGCGGGTCCACCATGGTCCTCAGGAAGCCAGGGAGGCAGCAAGGAGCCAGGGCAAGAGCCAGACATAAAGGGAGGCACGAAAAAGGCAGCAGGGAAAAATAAACAGCACTCCCAACTGGCACAACAGGGCGAGGTGGAATCACCAGAGGAGGCCGCACAAGGGGGGCCAGCGGCCCCTGGGGCCAGCAAAGCAGGCGAAGGTGGGGCGACAGGTGAGGGCACAGACCCGAAAGGGAAGCCAGCCAGTGCATACCTGCGCCCTTCCCCGAGCGATCTTCCCAGACCACAAAGCTCCTGGGGTTGGCCAATCCGTGAAAGAAAGGATATGGAGGAAGGAGTTTATAGACATCTTCTCCCTGCTAGAGGTACGCCAGGCAGGCTTAGACCTGACAGCACAGGACAAGAAAGACGATGATAGGAGGGAGAGGCGCAAACCCAGGGTAGAGAGAACAATTGAGAATTGGATAAAAGCATTCAGGACCTTGGCTTGCGTTTTTGTGGAGAAATTCCCCCAGAGCGCGGCAGCACTCATTTTGTACGAGCAGAAGGTGCACGAGGCACAGTTGAAATATCAGGGAGAGGCATGGTTGAAATATGAAGAGGGTTTCAGGGAGAAGATGCAAACATGGCCAGTGATTGAATGGGACTGGCAGGACATGGAGGGTTTCCCAACACACATGGTGGCTGCCAGGGAAGGTGTCAGCTCCAGGGACAGCAATTTTCGCCCCTATGGGAGTAAGTGCAAATATGAAGGCCAAGGGTTCAGGGGTAAGAGCCAGGGAACCACCAAATCTGGGAAAACATGCTGGAAATTTAACAAAGATGATTGTAAATGGGGGGCAGGATGCAGGTTCAAACACGCATGTGGGTCTTGCGGGGGACACCACCCCGCAGTCCGCTGCAAGCAAGGCCAGGGGGCAGGAGCGGGCAAAGAAAGAACCGGCACAAAGATGTAGCGAGCGGGCCCCCACGGTCGGGGGGCCTGGGGCCAAGGGCAGGGGGCAGCTGCTACCAACCCCAATCAAAACCAGCAGGCTGGTTTATCTATTGGGCCAGTATCCTAAGGCAACAGACAGACAAAAGTTGGCAGAGGGTTTCACACAAGGTTTCATAATACCATACAAAGGTCCCCAAAGGGCACGGGAGAGCCGGAACCTGAAATCGGTAAGGGAAAACACAAGCATAGCACGAGACAAGGTAGGCAAGGAAATCCAGCTGGGGCGGGTGGCCGGCCCTTTCAACTCCCCCTGTGCTGGAGAACTTGATGGTCTCCCCACTAGGAGTGGTACCTAAGAAGGAGGAAGGGAAATTCTGGCTGATACACCATCTGTCCCACCCGCAAGGGCAGTCCGTCAACGACTGGCTGGAGCAGGATGCAGTAGACCTGATACGGCAGGAAGGAAGGGGAGCCCTACAAGCCAAAACAGACATTGAGTCGGCTTTCCGACTCCTGCCGGTCCACCCAGACAGCTACCATTTGCTAGGCTTCCAGCTAGACGGTAAATACTACTACGACAAATGCTTGCCAATGGGGTGTTCAATATCATGTGCATATTTCAAGGCTTTCAGCAGTTTCCTAGAGTGGGAAGTGGGGAGACGGGCCCCGCAAGGGGGTCGGGTCCATTACTTAGACAATTTCCTTTTTGTCGGCATGGCAAGCCCAGGCGATTGCGCCCTCCTCCTGCACAGCACTGGCACAGGAACTAGGGATACCGCTAGCACAAGACAAGACGGAGGGCCCGACCACGAAACTGTCCTTCCTAGGGATAGAACTAGACACGATTGCAGGGATATGCAGATTACCACCCAACAAGGTAGCGGAGCTCAAGGAGATCATGGGTAGGCTGAGGCTACAAAGGAAGGCCACGCTAGGCGAGGTGCAACAGTTGCTGGGGAAACTGAACTTCGCCACAAGGGTGATCCCGGCAGGGCGGGCATTTGCAAGGAGGCTGGCATGGTTGACCAGGGGCATGACCCAAAAACACCACAGGGTCCCCTTAACGCAAAGGGTAAAAGCATATCTAGACCAGTGGGAATCCTTCTTGTCCGATTTCAATGGCACACTCATGTGGCGCGAGCCATGGGTACCAGCGAATCAGCTTGAGCTGTACATGGACGCAGCAGGGGGCCTCGGTTTTGGGGCCATCCTAGGGACAGCATGGACGGCAGGGGCATGGCCAGAAGCCTGGAAACAAACAGGGGTCACAGCGAACATTTCACTGCTGGAGCTTTTCTCCATAGTAGTGGCTTTTCACATTTGGGCAGAGCAACTAGCAAACAGGCCGATAACACTGTGGTCTGACAACCACGCAGTAGTGCAAGCAATCAATACGGGGATGGCGAAATGTGCGTCTGTGATCGGCCTGTTACGAAAGTTGGTCCAATGCCAACTGAGGGCGAACATAGCGCTTAGGGCACGGCACGTCCCAGGAATAGACAACTCAGTTGCGGATGCCATTTCTCGTTTTCAGTGGGCAAGATTCCGAGACCTCGCTCCAAATGCAGACCAAGGGATGACCCCGGTGCCGGAGGAAGTATGGGCATGGGTAGAGCTGGTTTAGAAGCGATGCTGGAACATGCGCTGGCCCCAAAGACAACGCACCGATACCATAAGTGCTGGGCGACATTTACTGCAGCTACTGGGCTAACAAATGAGCAGTCGGCAGGGCAGAGCGAGGTCCTGGGTTTCATAGATTGGGCGTTTAGAGCAGGTAGGACAAAATCTTGGGCCCGGACCCATTTGAGCGCGGTGGCATACTACACAAATATGGCGTCGGGGCAGGACCCCACCTGGGGTTTTCACTGCAGGATGGCATTGAAAGGGTGGGGCAGAAGGCAAGTCGAGACGCAAGAAGGCCCATTCATTTCCAATTACTGCAGCAAATGGTAGGGGCTCTTGGGGAGTTATGCCCATCATAAAGCGAGGCCATACTTTTCAGGGCAGCTTTCGTGCTAGCTTTCTTTGGGGCATACAGAGTGAGCGAGCTGGTGGCTCCAGCAACAAGGAACGCAGGAACTGCATGCATACCCCGAACCGACGTTAGGTTCAGGGAGGGCCACATGGACATCCTGCTGCGGAGGTCAAAGACAGACCAAGCGGGCAAAGGGAGGTGGACCAGACTACATTGCATAAGGGAGAAATCATGCTGCCCGGTATGCCTGGTACGGAGATACATGGCGATCGTAGAAGCCAGAGAAGGGCCGCTATTCTGACATGAGGAAGGGACATTCCTTAGCCGTTTCCAATTCATAGCAGTGATGAGGAAGGCCCTGGGGGCGGCGGGGCTCCAACCCAGGGCATTCGGATCCCATTCATTTAGGATCTGGGCCGCAACCATGGCGGCTGGGCTGGGCATGGGTAGCGAGCAAATCAAGGGGATTGGGCATTGGGCATCTGGCACGTTTAAACGGTACATACGCCCCACCTCATACTGAGCCTGGATTTTCTCCCCCCCCCCTGTAAAGGTCCGACCACGCGGCGCAGAACGGTGTGGTTCGTGGGACATTCCTACATCACACGGGCACAACAGTGGGCAGCGGGCAGACGTGAATTTCTGCGGGATCTGGCTGCGGGACACCGAGGTGGTCTGGATGGGTCGGTCCGGGATGAAATGGGACCAACTGCTACCCACAGTGCAAGACGCGCTAGGGAGAGGTGGCAAACCGGACGCGGTAATTGTCCACCTGGGAGGTAACGACCTGGCCTCACTGGGCAGGAGAGCCCTGCTAATGGCAATGCAGGCGGACTTAGCTGCTTTGGCAAAATTGGTGCGCCCCGCTGAAAAATTTTCTCGGAGATAATAGCGCAGAAGTCCTGGAGGGGGGCGATAGACCTGGGGGCGGTGGAGAGATCCAGACGCAAGCTAAACATTACTATGACAAAGATATGTAGGGCCAACGGCTGGGGATTCGTAAGGCACAGCTTCATAAATCTTAGGTCGCCAGGCTACCACCTGGAGGATGGCGTGCACCTAACAGGGGTGGGGATGGATATGTTCCTGCTAAACATTGTGGGTGTGTTAGAGCAAATGGATTTCTCATAAGCGATGGGAGAGCATAGGGGAGCAAGGGGGAGCTCCCTCCGATCGGTGAGACCGTAGGTAGCATGGCGGAAGACAACCTAGAAGGGTAGGAAAGGAAGAGAAATTGATAGAAGTAGATGGAAGGCTCACGCAGTGTCCTTGGGATGCCTCATGGCAGGGGCACTGAGGGAGCAAACAGTGGCCAGTAGCCATGGAGAGAGTAGATGGAAGGCTCCCGCAGTCCCTTGGGATGCCTCACTGAAGGGGTACCAAAGGAGCGAGAGGTAGAACACAGCCGCAGGCTGGATAGACGAGGTGCTCACATGGGGTCCTTGGGATGCCATACGGCAGGGACCCGGAAGAGCAGGGAGGGGCCAAGATGGCACTGAAGGCAAGCGGGACGGCACTTGCGGCCCGGGCAAGTCCGGACGGACACACACCAAGTCTGTAGCAAGTTGAAGCCTAACCCCTTGGCGACAGTGGCCGTGGTATTGGGGCTCCCTACAGAAGGCGATCTGTCTGAGAGCAGATAACAGTCAAAAATGGACTGAATGAGCCACAATGGCAAATCGTTAAGCAAAACAACAAAAATGTTATGTATGACCATGAGAAACAAATGTATAAAATGTTTTAAGTGTTTAGTAAACTGCGACCTTTTTTGGCACCAAGCAAGTTGTCCATGATGTGTTTAAAGGTCAAAGGGGCACAGTTAGAAAATGGCGAAGGGAGGGGGAGGCAACTCGCCGCCTGGGAGGGGTTGGAGCCCGGGCCGGGGAAGGCAAAGCCGGACCCAATGGGGGCCCGGGCCAAACGCCGCCCGGAGGTGGGAAGCCTCCCGCCCGGGGCACAAGCCCAGGAAAAAGGGGCAACCGTGATTGGTCGCCCCAAGTGGAACTCGGCCTCCCCCAATCAGGGGAGCAGGCCGCAAGCCGCAGAGGAGATTAGGAAGGGGGCAAGCGGCCCCTTGAGCATTCAATCCCCTCCGACGCCAAGAGGAGAAGGAATCCCACCCACCCACTCCAGAGAAAGGCAGAAAGGCGGGCGTCGCAGCCGCAGGGGTTTGAGGTGAGGCAGAAGACAACCTAGAAGGATAGGAAAGGAAGAGAAATTGATAGAAGTAGATGGAAGGCTCAAGCAGTGTCCTTGGGATGCCTCACGGCAGGGGCACTGAGGGAGCAAACAGTGGACAGTAGCCACGGAGAGAGTAGATGGAAGGCTCCCGCAGGGCCCTTGGGATGCCTCACGGCAGGGGTACCAAAGGAGCAAGAGGTAGAACGCAGCCGCAGGCTGGATAGATGAGGTGCTCACATGGGGTCCTTGGGATGCCACACGGCAGGGACCCGGAAGAGCAGGGAGGGGCCAAGATGGCACTGAAGGCAAGTGGGACTGCACTTGCGGCCCGGGCAAGTCCGGACGGACACCCACCAAGTCGGTAGCAAGTTGAAGTCTAACCTCTTCGCAACAGTGGCCGTGGTATTGGGGCCCCCTCCAGAAGGCGATCTGTCTGAGAGCAGATAACAACCAAAAATGGACTGAATGAGCCACGATGGCAAATCGTTAAGCAAGGCAACAAAAATTTTATGTATGACCATGAGAAACAAATGTATAAAATGTTTTAAGTGTTTAATAAACTGCGACTTTTTTTGGCACCAAGCAAGTTGTCCATGATGTGTTTAAAGGTCAAATTGGCGCAGTTAGAAAATGGCGAAGGGAGGGGGAGGCAACTCGCCGCCTGGGATTTGTTTGAGACCGTTCACCAGCCACAGCCTTTAAAATGTGAGCGCCGTGAAAAGTATGATCTTTTTCTTGCCGGTGAAGTGCAGTGCGCATTTACAACCCACAGTGGAGCAGCAGTTATGGACTTTCAGGTTACTCTAGACATGGGCCTGTGGAATGCCATAAAAGAGTCTTGCGCAGGTGGCAGTTATACATGCCGTTTTCTCTTTTCGTGTCAGAGGGGTGGGGGGCCTGCACAGGTTCACCAGAAATGTTTATTTTCCATTTCAGTGAGTCTGCACGGTTTGTAACATGCATGCGCATGATACATGAAACAGTGATTTATTGTTTGATGGTGGTTTGTAAGCTTGGAAGCCCATGTCGTACTACAGCTGTTCGCACTGTAGAATCAGAGCTACTTTCCACTTGCATTTTAGAACATGCACTGAACAAATGTCATGTGTTAGACTGGTCCGGTCACCACAGTGGAGGCCATGTTCTCTCTCTCTCTCTCTGCACCACCCCTTCACCAGCTATACATTCAGGTATAGAACGGTCTCTGGTCGAGGCTGCTAAAAAATAAAATAATGAAACTGCTGTGTTTTACAATACAACTGGGAGTCGGGTTCATGTACCGGCCTCGGACCACCATTGGTAAATATTGCTGTTTTTTTATTGCTTTTTTATTTTTCATTTTTTATTGAGCAAGAAACAGAGACAGGTCATACAGAAAGGATTCATACATTACTGCTGAAAATACAGGTAAAAGGCAGGTAAAAACACTTTAATAAAGGATCATCATCTGGTTCATCTAGCTCCAGATACCGTAAGCTCATATTACGCATTATGACAACATCTAAAACCTTTTTATCCAATCACATACTGCAATAATACTTTTTTTTTTTAAACGGTGACAATAAATATGCATAAAACCACTACTAAGATCTCTAAAGCAGCATTAGCCTCTTCCGTCGAGAGCGGAAGTTTACCCTACTCATATTGGAGAAGAGACAGAAGAGTAGTCTTTCCACGTGGCCTTAAATATTCGGAGTGCCCCAATCATCTTTGCATATGCCTCCTCAAACTGATAGATCCGGGCCAATTTAGTAAGCCACTGCCCTATTTTTGGGACCTTGGATGATTTCCAATTCTGCAACAGCAAGGCCCTAGCTACCGCTGTTGTAATAAAAATAAAATATTGCCGATATTTTGTTAGCTAGAATCCTGCATGAGAGAACCCAAATAGGGCCAACAAAATTGATGGAAGGATGGCCATTGATATGCAAAGACTAATAAACTTAAAAACCTCTTCCCAAAAGTGCTGTAATCTAGGGCATGTAAAAAATATATGTACCCACCCACCGGCCGCCTTCATCTTACATCTGGAACATTGGTACGGAGTTGATGGGAACATTTAATGTATTTTAAGAGGCATATAATATGTCAACCATCTAGATAGAAAAGACATTCTCTTTAAATTAGCCGCTCTCAATGCTTTGTGACCAATCACACTCAGTAGTTGCCATTCTTTATTGTTAAACCTGCAGCCTGTTTCCTGTAGAATTTTTGGAAGCATCTCCTCAATTAGCTTACTATTCACCCGCTGCCGTAGGAGCTGACACCAGTTTCCTATTCCACACAATTTCATATCATTAATACCCGTTAATATTGTTCTTGCTAAATCATTAATCATTATATAATTATTTTTAAGGAAACTTATTATTTGGATACAACTTAACCATAAAGCTTGATTTTGGCCCCCAAATTGCTGTAAAAACGATTACCATGTTATCAAGATATTAAGATTATAAAAATCACCTAGTTTCAGGAAACTCAGGTCGCTCCAGGACTGCAGCACCCCTAGAGAGAGCTGTAAGCCCCAGATCCCACAGTCTTGGACATAGGTAAGTGCATGGCATGCCGGTATATTATGTGGTTTGTAGAATAGCTGAGTACATAATGCTATTATCGTTATGACCTTATACCTTGCTCTCTTAGATAGTTTCGTTGACCGAAGAAAAACTGGAAAATTGATTGCACTTTCTTTTAACATATGGTTTAGAATAAAATTGTCATATTTTGATGATGGTGCTACTAGTTGTATTGCCAGGCTGAGCAAAGAGGCCTGTTAGTATGTAGGGAAGTGTGGTAGTGCTCGCCCCCCCTGCTGTATGTCTAATTAAAGGATAGAGAGTTTTACCCAAGCTGGTTTCTTTGCCCATACAAATTCCCGAATAACTTTGTCTAATTACTTAAAGTATGAGTTCTGCACTCTCAAAGGGAGATTCAAAAACAAAAATACAAACAAGGGGAGTATTGACATTTTAACGAATGAAACTCTACCCATGAATTTCAAGGGTAATAACGTCCACCTTTTTAAAATCCTGTTTGCTTTTATGAGGGTATTCCCATAATTTAGGTGGACCAATTGCATAAAGTCGACTGTTGCATATAAAACTAAATATCTTATGGGCCGTTGTGACAAAGTCTGTAACTCTGCTGGCAGCTGGGCAGCTGTGGAAGTAAACAGAAGCACCTCTGTTGTAGACTGGTTAACTTTATAGCCACCCAGGCTTGTAAACGCCTGTATTTCCTCCAGCGCCCCCTGGATATTTGCCCTTTTGGCCTTCAGATATAGGATTATATCATCAGCAAAAAGTTACATTTTTGCCATCCCCGTTATAGGGGCTAGGATTGCTGGATTGGAACCAATTTTGACCACTAGTGGCTCAATAAAGAGAGAGAATAGGAGTGGGAATGATGGGCATCCCTGTCACGTGCCACGCCTAATCATCACCTCTCCCACCTGTTTCCCATTAATAATTATCTTTGCTACGGCCCCCTTGTATATTTCCTTTAGCATCGCTATCAAGTGCGAAGGAAAGCCAAGCTTCCCTAGAGTAAAAAACAGAGCCTGCCAGTCAGCAAGATCAAACGCTTTTTCTGCACCCATCATTAAAATTGCGGCTTCATCCTTGTTGACTGAAAAATAATCAATAGCCTGAATTAAAAAAAAGTACTCGCTGCCATTGATCTACCTGGGAGTAATCCTCTTTGGTGACCATGAACCACTTGTTGCATACAGGAAGCAATCCTATTCGCCCAGATTTTAATGAAAAGCTTATAGTCTGCATTTAATAAGCTTATTGGGCAATATGAGTTAGAGTCGCTTGGATCTTTATCTTTTTTAGGAATTCTAATCACAACTGACTCGTTGAATCTGTTGTAAATGGGGATCCCTTCCATAATTTGGTTAAACAAGAATATTAAAAATGGGGAAAGCTCGCTTAAAAACATCTTGTATACTTCAACAGGAATACCATCATTACCGCTAGCCTTAGCACTAGCCATACCTTTTAGTGTTTCAGTTAGTTCTATAGGCTCAATAGGAATACTCAAGGCTTCGATACTGTACCTAGTAATTTGTGGTAATTGAAATGTGGTGAAGTAGTTTTCTAATTCCTGTGGGTCCACTACCTGTGCTTTATCATAAATTTGTTTAAAATGGAGAAGAAATATTTCTACTATACTAACTTTCTCTTCTACCATAATTGCAGTACTAGGGTCTCTTAGTGAGATTATTTGCCTATTCTGCTGCGTTTTGGTAGACCACACTAGATATTTGCTTATGTGCTGGCTTTCTTCATACACTTTCTGTTGGTATGCCTTACTCCCTGTAATGTCTTCTAAAATAAAGAAGTTTATTAGTTGGTCTTTCACGTTTGCCAATTCTTTCTGCAATGCCTTTTCATCTTGCTCTCTTAAACTCACAGAATTAAGCTTGTTCCTAGCCCGTTTTACTAAGTTTTGTAGGATTTCTATCTTCTGCGTTCTCTGCTTTTCAATCCTAGCTTTATAGGAGATAACCCGACCCCAAAAAGAAGCCTTAAACGCTCCCCATACCATAAAGCTTGGGGCCGTATTTATATTATCCTGGAAAAACAGTTGTATAAACTTTCGTGTTTCTTCAATCCATAATAAGTCCGTAAGCAGAGCTTTATCAAACTGCCATCTGGCATTATTTCTTCGCGATGCTCCTACTAATATGACTAGGGAGACTATTGAGTGGTCTGAGAATGAGTTGGTAATGATCTCCGACTGCCTTCTTTCTAATTGCTTATCTATCAAGTAAAAATCAAGTCTTGAGGCTGATTTGAATCTTGCCAAATAGCATGTAAACTGAGAAAGGGCTGGGTGATCTGCGCGCCATGAATTTAATAGAGCAAAATCTTCCTTCATAATCTTGATCAATTTCAAGGTTTTTGGTTTTAACTGTTGCTTAGCTTTATTGAATGTGTCTAATCGCAGATCTTGTATGAAATTAAAATCACCCCCCATGACTGTGGGACCTTGCACATTTATTAACAGGTCATAAATCTGTTCTAAAGTTTTAGTGTCATCATAGATTGACCCATAGTAATTCAGAAAAATAAGAAGGACCCCAGCAACTTTAACCTCAATCCAGATCCATCTTGCTTCATCGTCCCGGATCACCCCTCTCACCTCCCAGTCCAATGTACTCGAAAATAGGATACTAACTCCTCAAACTGCGCTATTGGCCGGGGCAAAATACGCTTGTGAATATTTCCTTGGCAATGACAGTTTGGGAGAATTGGACTTAAAATGCATTTCCTGCAAAAATATTACTTCAGGAGAAAAGGATCCTAACCATTTTCACAGTGCCCCACTTTTACGTGCATTTAAAAGACCATTTACATTACAGGAGATTATCTTTATCCTTTGTGACATTCCTAAAATTTAACCATAACCCTACTAATTAGAAAAAAGTATTTTGCCCTTATCTTTTTTTTCGCCTTGACATATCCTTACTAAACCTTGCTTCTTGGAGTTTATACAAACCCCTACTTTCCACAATTACCGCAATTACCACCTCACCCCCTCCTCTCATACTGTTCTTATGCCTTACCAAATTCTGACCTATTCTTGTCTTGCTCTTTTTTAGCTGCCCAACCCTACTCCACACCACTACCCATACAACCCTCCACCCCTGTCCCATCAGAAGAGGGGAATGGCCCTTAACTCCCTTCCTCGGCCCCCCCACCCTTTTGGCGCCTTGACCTGGCACCTGCCCACACACTTATGCTCACCCCTCCTTTGTGAAGTGTAGTTACCCGCTTCACAACCTCCCCAAATCCACGGTAAAGTGCTGGCAGTTAGAAAAAAAGCGTTTGTGCAACCCTTATTATAACTACACTGGCTGGGGAATACTCATCCGAGCATTAGCTTATATCCTAAGCCCTAAGCCTTTGCTAATTAGATGTAAAATATCAAAATTGGCAGGGCCATAGGTGCTATGCATCCTCCTGCAGCATTCTTTACCCTGAATAAGGCCCACATTCCCTAGTCCCTGAAGAGCCCTTGTAACAGAGGAACTCTCCTCGGGTATATGGGTATATTAGCCTGCCAGAAAAGAAAAAGTGCAATGTGCCAAGTGCTCAAAGTAACTTCTCGCAGTTTATAAACCTACCAAACGCTGATTATAGTCTGTAAGCTGACCCTAAAGTGCTATTCTAACAAGAATAGCCCATTCCCAAAAAAGTGCTAGTGTATGAAAGTTCAAATTGCAAAATGTATAAAGTGCAGGAGTGCAGAGAGTCTAAGTCTAATAACTTGTGTGGCACATCCTAGCTCATATATCTGGCTCCACCATAGAGCAAATCAAACAAAACTCATTTTTTCTTCTTCTTTCCTTCTTTTTTTAATTACCTTGGTTTTTTCCCCTCATATTATCGCATTGTCTCTACAATTAATCTAATCCTTGATTAGCACTAGCCTTTACTTGCTTGAGCCACCTTTGTAGCACAGCATGGGCTTCCTCGAGAGTGGCACATAGATGAAATTAGCCTTTAAATAAAATTTTCAGTTTGGACTGTTGGATAATAGAAGCCTGTGCTCCTGCACTCTTAAACTGACCAATCAGCCCAACAAACTCTCTTTGCCGACGTGCTGCAAGTGCCGACATATCAGAAAAACTCTCACCGTTGACCCATCAGTTACCACAATATCCTTTTTCTGAATTGCCTTACTTAAAATGGCTTCTCTTATATAAATATCTGAAAAATTTACAATCATTGTCCTAGGGTATTTAGCCCCCGCTGAACGTTGTGCCGGAATCCTGCGTGCCCTCATTATGGTAAAATCTTCTGGTGCATTCTCAAGTATATGTTCCTTAATCATTGTTTCCATATATAACATGGGATTAGACTGGCCATTTATGCGTTCCTTGTCCTTCGGAATACCTGTAAAGCGCAGGTTCGATCGTCTCGTATAATTCTACATTTCATCCATTTTGAATTGAGAGTCCTGTAGTTTTTTTCAGATTAGCAATATCACTTCCCGAGTCAAAGAGTGATCCTCAATGTCTGACACTCATTGCTCAAGTTCTTTCATTCTTTCTGAAATTTGCAGTACCATATCTTCAATTTTGTCTAGCCTTTGATGAACTATGGCAATTTCCTGGGCCTGCAAATGTTTACATTCACGAATCTCAGCTAAGATAGTTTCAAAGAATTGTTGGACCTGGTGCATCGAGGATTGGCTGTCCCTAGGTAGCCCAGTTGATATCTCATTGAGTTGCTGTTGAGCTGGACAACCTATAGCATTGGCATGGTCCTCCACCTGGAGTCTTTGTAATGGCTCTTCCTGCAAAAGCACCATGGTGCCTGGAACACCGGTGGCTTGGGGGAGTACAGCAGAGTCTTCTCCCAGCCTTGTTGGGCAAATATTTTGCCCTGCCAAATTCTCCATAGAAGCTACTACAACAGGGTCGCTAGACAATACTCCACCTGTAGCCTAACCCTTTAGGTGGGAGCTGAAGCACTCAAGCATTGGTTTGCGGCTTTTTGCGAATATTGGATAGTCCTTATGAGATTTATTGGCCATATTCCCATCTTCAGGTCCAGTAGATGTAACTATTGGCACAAGTCCACTGCCGCTAACATTTTGCGAGTTGATAGTGGCCTTAAGATTTTCCGCCCCCAACATACTCAGAGTTTTATCAATCTCTGGTTCTGCCCTAGAGTCCATATCAATAGTGGCTAGTTCTTGGGGGGGCCCAAATAAAGCCAATGCAGGGGGAGAGCATGTACTGGTCGAGAGACCTGGGGATAGCTGCTCCATAGATTTATCTGCTACTCCACTTTTTTTCACAGTTCTTCTCTCTCCTCACTGCCAGGATGCACTTTGCGTAGCTTTCCTCTTAGCGCTCTGAACTACAGTTGAGGGGCTCAACGCTGAGGCTCCAAATCCTGCTCCTGCTCCTCTCAAAACCATTTGTCGCATAGTTGTCCATTCAGCTTCGAAGAGATTTTGCTCCATAGTTGTCATATAAGTAGAGAAATGCCAGATATAGTTCGCGGGTAATTTGGCTACTGGGGAACCTCCACTATTCTGGTATGGGGTATGTAAAGAGCACACGCCTGCTCAGGGACCCCAAGCTGGGCAGGGCTGGTCTGTCGGGATGACTCCTCGACCACAAAAGACCTCCTTACCTCAGCTTGACGACTTCCTTCATTCAGCTTAGCTGCCGTCACCGTCAGCACTCCTTTCCATAGCCGATATTAAGAGCTGGTTTTGTGTTTCAGGTATCAGCAACTGCCATAGCTACCGTGCCCAGTAGCTCCGCATTTTCGGCGTTTCAGACCCAGAAGCTGTTCCTGGCCAGGCACTACGATGTGCACGCAACCTGTAGCAAGGGGTGGAGTTTTCGCGTGCTTAGCAGCAAGGCATCGGGCTCACCCTCGCCGCCTTTTTACTGCTTTTTTAATGTTTTCTTTTTTTCACATGATAACACATGACTGATTCCTGTGATTTTTATGATGTTGCTCTGTTGCTGTGTGTGTTCAATTAGGGCTGGCTTTAGCACGTTGGTGAAGTTGCACCTGGCACCAGTGGGGTGGGGGCGCTGTGTTAAAAATAACTTTTGGGTTTAAAAGTGGGTGTCCAGGTGTCTTCAGGCAACAATAAAATGTCAAGATAACTCTGGTGATTAGTGCTCCTGCTGGAGAGAAAACAGAGTTTTGTCTAGTGGCAGTTTCCTAAAGTAGCGCAAAGGGTTAATGTGTTTGCTGCAAAGAATGTGTGACTGACATTTACCATGCAGATCACACAACTGAGTGTGAGTGTAGAATGAGTAAATCTATAATAAATTAAATGTCTGCCAGCCCAGAGAGGGGCTTTGCCGATATGAGGGGCATTGTTGCAATGTGGTGGTCAGGGATTTCATGGAGAAGAAGGTCAATGGGAAGGGCGCCAAAAATATTGTCACACTGGGCCCCACCAGCGCTAAAGTCAGCCCGGTGTTCAATTAACTCTACTACAGAGTTACTAATTTCAGAGCAACATTCCTAAATGTAGTGACAATTTTGCATCCCTTCTGTTGACCCTGTATTTGGTGTGTTGCTCCCTGTTTTTCAACCTCATTCAGTAGTCCCTGCTTTACATAACCAACCGCCTTTTGCAGCATAGAAAATAGCTCCTATTATAGTTTTTAGGGTAGCATACCTATTTTCCCATACTCTTTCATTCTTTTAAAGCAAAACCATGTTGCGATACATTACATCATCACAAACTAGAAGGCCTGCTTGTTCCTAAGCACTCAGTAAGCCCCTGATTGCAGTCTCCAAGAATGACATCTTGACTCCATGGGCCAGTGGTCAGTGCCGAGATATCGAAGAGTTCTCTTAGAAACTGTTTAGTAGACCTTTTTGAAACCAATCTTTCAAGGGAATCTTGCCTATTCACACATAATGTACTGGTATCTTTTTGCAGTAAATCCCTTTTTGTGAGAAAAGAAGAGCATATAAGGACATCAATGTTAGCTTAAGCGTAAGCGCTGTTTCAATCTGCCCAAGGTTCACGCTCAGTAAAAGTGCCCAAAAATAAATCAGGTGACTGAATTGCACAGTGTGCAACTGGGAAATCTAGGATCAATCCATAATTGACCAAATTGTGTGATACTGCTCAAATACTTTTTCGCCAAGTATCCTGTTTGTTCAGTATCACATATGAAAGCATTTCTAAATACTTGCATTCAGAAAGTGTCTGTACAAAAAATGTCTTGTGTTTATTAAATAGCCTCTAAAGGTTGCCAAGTAAACATGAGGGAGGGTTGGCATAGATTTCCAAGTTGTAGCTATCACTTCTGTCCCATCATCGGCCCTGTCAGGCAATCTGTTTTTCCAAAGGAGCTATGAATTATGCAGCCACCGTATATAAGAATCCGAGCATAGACTTCGACTGCTCTACATCTGTGGGCTTTCTTCTCCTCCTTTAACACACTCTTAGGTAACACATAAATCACTATGCTAAACCTGTGCAGGATTGGCTTGCACAAGCACATGGTACAATGTAGCATCACAAGTATAAGGTATTGCCAGGGCCGCTGAAATTATGCAATTCTGCGTCCACTGCTTTTTGTTTGCATAGTTATGGATTTGCCACACAATCCATCAAGTGCCACATAATTTGCAAATTTTAACCAAAAAAATAATTGTTTCTAGCTCAAACTAATCAAAAGGTACTAAAAACGTTGTGACATATGTGTTTGTGCGCGGAAGGCCCTTTGCATAGGTTAGCTGGTCATCTTTCAGTTGCTTATTTCTGTATTTGGTTGGTAAAATAGGACAGGATTACCATGTATAAAAATTATAAAATAATTAAACAACACTATGAAAAAATGTGCTTTATTATGGCATATAATTTGCATAATCTTGCTGCATACTTTAGTCAAACCTGCTGCATAATTTGGTACATAATTCCAGTGGCCCTGTGTATTGTTGTTCAGCTTTTGTACAGCGCACAATGTGCCATTACTATAGTTCCATTGAATATATAGACACTAAAAACGTTCTCTAACACACTCTTTCAGGCTATATACTCTCTCCCCCTCTCTCTGTCTCCTTCTGTGCCCCCAACCACCCCAAAGGACAAACCATTCATGTTCAGTACGGAGCTCTGGATGAGGAATTTAAAAAACATTTTAAAAATGCATTAACAAAGAGGCTAGCAGCCAACGGCAGATCAATTGGCTTTTTTAACTCTGGTGTTATCCAAGACCTTTTGACTTTACTAAAACTATGTGTGTTACATAGCTACAGGGCTTTTCAGTCAGGCGTCCTCCATTAGTCTGTTGTTGTGTCATTTACATTTTTCTTCCACCCATTCCAGCATGCATTATGCAGCAATGAGTCAGTCCTCTTCAGCCATTGGCTGACTTCACTGTAAGTTACAACATGATGTCCTTTTAGAAGGAGTACAGCCATACAATAAGTAGTTATTTTCGGAGCCAGGAACTAGTAATGTGTGCTTTTTGCAGACCAAGAAATATTTTTGCTTTCAACAAGGTTTATTTTTTTAGATTTATGAGGGCACACCAGCTTACCTAACAAAAATGTTGTGCAAAACCGCAACAGAATAAAAACAGAATTGCCAAAGCCAAAAGGCTTGCGGCTAGCATCAGGCTGCTTGGCTTTGCTAATGCTTGTTTATTTTTGCAGCAAAAAGTTCCCTGCTCAACCAAATTGTGTGATCCTATGAAAATACGTTATTACACCGAACCTCCATTTTGTTCATTATTACATGGGAGCACCTTCAAACATGTGAGTGCAGGATGTGCACTCTACAGAAACCTTAGTGCTTCTGATTTAATAGTTTACAATATTTCTCCAGCTATAGCACAAATCAAGCCATCATAAAATGTATACATGAGAATGGACTTGCCTCTTAATTCAGTAGTATTCATTGTTATTAGGACAGAGCCAGGAATGTAAGGTGAAAGACGTTTGTGTGTTAAGGAAATACTTTCTTGACTTTTGAATGCACCTTATCTTACTCTTAACATGTTTGTTGAATAATTTAGAACTAGAGCCAATCCTTGGCTTGGCTCTACTCATTAATTTCTTGGCTCGTCCACCTCTACTCTGAGGTACTCCTTCTCCTGTATTGCTATATTCTGGGGTCAGTGAATTAAAAATTACTGAAATAGAGATGGTCAGGGTAATTGAGTATTTCTTATGTTGCTCTTTTGTCAGTCTTCCACATTACTTTGTGGTTTTGTACAGGCCCTATGTGATGCATCTGTCTGTCACCAAAGCAGACATACAAGCTGCTAAATGTACACTAGACCTACATTGTATCTTTCCTTTCTCAGGGTTGCTGAGTGCTATTGACATACACCATCTGCCGTTCTTGATTGTCTAACTAATAGCATGCTTTGCATTGTGTGGCTTGTCAGCCATGTTCGAAAGGTCATCTACCCTATTTCAAAAACTGCTTGTTTCACATAGAAGACCAACAGTAAACTTAGCTCTCATTTTGTGCAGGTTCACGCTTTCATTCATAACATGCATTGTTGTACCTTCTCTGTAAACAGACATAGACATACTGGAAGTAAACAACTTCTGGAAGAAATAGGCAAACTCTCTATGGAATTGCCATGCATTCATGTACTTACAGAGGATGGTAAACCCTCATCTTCCTTTTGCGAGACCAGTCACCATTCTCACATCGCAATATTCCACGTTGGCGTCCTCAAAGACCTGCCGTATTCACTCGAAGATTTCACTTTGTCTTTCCATTCATTGTTAAGTGCCATTACCCAAGAGGTCACTGTTATTTGAAGCAGCCGAGTCACATCATAAGAAACTATGCAGTGGAAAGGCACACAGGAACCAAGCTCTTAGAAAAGGTTCTGTATGCTTGTGCACTAGGTGCTGCGCAATCCCAGTGTTAGTGCTGCACCTCTTCAAAATGTAGAGGCGCACCACTGCTCAGGAACTGTTATTTGCTTTTGTTATGTTTTACAACCTGCGCTAAAGACCTTCTCTTTAATCATAGGCTTGTCAGACAATAAAGCATTTAGATTTGAACTGGCGGTCGTCAGTACTCACAAGTCGCAGGTAAAGCTGTAGACAACACAATTTAAATTTGGGTCACTGTGTAAATCAAGCAAATAATCCACATCTTTTCTTTTGTTGCAGGCTACTACGTCATTGACACACAAAGATTTATTAGGCACACATGAGTACAAGCAGAAAGTAGAGGTAAATATTCCCTAGAACTCCAGTGGTGCATGTCATAAATTGTGATAAAACAATGTGATTTAACCATCTTGCTCTATTGCAGGCGTCTAAGAAGGTACTACACATAGATTTGGAGAGGCAGAAGTGAGTACACACAGAAAGACCAGGTAATTATGTGGCGAAGTTCACTTGTGGTGCATCTTGTTCATTTGTAGTACAACAACCTGGCTTTATCCATCTTTTCTTTTGTTGCAGGCTTTTCAACCTGTACTACAC
The DNA here is from genome assembly GCA_963921515.1 of Calotriton arnoldi. NCBI lineage: Eukaryota > Metazoa > Chordata > Amphibia > Caudata > Salamandridae > Calotriton > Calotriton arnoldi. Next base: position 509,912 of record CAWUFW010006162.1, read on the forward strand.
ATAGGTTTGGACGGACAGGCTTGAAAACAAGAAATAAAATCAGGTAATTATTTGGTAGATGCCCCTTGTGGTGTATCTGCTACATTGCACTATAAAGTGTTTGAATCATCTTCTTCTACTATGGGCTTCTAAGACAGTAAATAGATGCGGACAGGCAGATGGGAACATGAGCAGAAAGACCAGGTACATATGTGATAGATTTCCCCTGTGGGGCATCTTATATGCTGTAATATAACAACCTGCTAAATCCATCTTTTCTTCTATTGCAGGTTTCTACAACAATATTAAACATAGATTTTGACAGGTAGATGTGAGTGCAAGCAGAAAGACCAGGTACCTATATTGCAGATGTCCCTTGTGGTGCATCTGATACATTGTAATATAACAACCTGCTTTAGTTTCTTTTTCTTCTATCGCAGGCTTCTAAGCTGATACTACACATAGATTTGGACAAGCAGAGGGTACAAGCAGAAAAAACAGGTAATTATTTGCTAGATTTCTCATTGGTGCATCTGGTATAGTGTAGTACAAACAACAAATATGCGATGTTACAACGCATGCGATACATCGCATGCCATTACAACGCGGTCGTTACAACGACCGCGTTGTTACATCGCATACCATTACAACGCAAGTCGTTACAACAACTTGCTGTAGGGGGCGCTGGATGTTGGAATAGTATAATTTACTATTCCAACTCCAGTCTGTGCAATAGTAGGGAAGGTGTTGGATTTTAAATCCAACACCTTCTGCCCCCTCCAGCAAGTCGTTGTAACGACTTGCGTTGTAAGGGTTTGCGATGTAACAACGCGGTCATTATAACGACCGCATTGTAATGGCATGCGATGTATCGCATGCGATGTAGAGCATGCCTTCCATAAACAACCAGCTTTAACCATCCTTTCATCTATTGCAGGCTTACCAGGTAGTGCTACATATAGATTTGTAAGTGCACGTGTGAGGATAAACAAACAATTCCAGGTAGTTATTACATTTTCTTGGAGATACCTCAGTACTGTAGTGCTGTATAATGCATGGGATTTATAAGCATAGAAGATATAGCTAGGATACTGTCAGGTACCCCGAAGTGTAAGCCCATCTCCAATGTGGTGCGACAGCTCCATTGGCTGCCAGTAAGAAGCACAACGAAATTTAAGGCTCTCTGTATTGCCTATAAGGCAATTCACAATACAGGACCAGAATGCTTGAAGAAATCTTTCTTGGCTTACACACCCAGCAGATCTCTTCGCTCAGCAGATGCCAACCTTCTGATCGTCCCCAGAACCAAGAAAGCCAACTGGGGTGACAGAAGCTTCATAGTGGCCACATCTAAACTGTGGAACTCTCTCCCCTTGCAGATTAAGGCTAGTCCCACACTGTTATCATTTAGAAAACAAATAAAAACTTGGCTCTTCAAGCAATAGGCTTCCACCAGCTTTCTGCTTATCCTTCCAGTACATAGCGCCGAGACACCTACGGGTATTTGCACGCTTTTTACGTTTTTAAAATAAATAGCAGGCTAAGACCTGTTATCAGCAAAATGTTCAAGTGCAAAGCTGTTGCTTCTTCGGGGGGTGGCACTTCACCACAAAGAAAAAAGTTCTGCCTTTTATTCAAGGAAGAGTGGATGAAGGAAATTGTGAAGGCTGAGACACTGAAATCATGGAACAAGGTTCATATACAACTGGGGGAGTTATTTCACTACAGTCCAGACGTGGTTCTGATCTGCAAAGCATGTGCTGAATCAAAGATTGTTGGGGACTTTTCCATTGGCAAGAAGTGGAGCGATGGCTGAAAATTGGATTACCTAAAACTCCATCAAAACAACAAAGTACATGAATCTGCTTTGGTGATCGTAAGCAACAAAAGTGCTACTACCGCCAGGTCGGGATTTGGAGTGCGCACCATGCTGACATTAACTGGTGTGAACAGAGTGAGCAGATTAGAAGTGTTTGAGCGGCAAAGGTCCTTGCCAGAAGTAATAAAGGTTCTCATAAACAATGTGTTGCTGGCAGTCGCGATGAGCAATTCAATGTTGCCTGTTCAAGACATTTATGACCACCTAGCACTGTACATGAAGATACCAGACAGCTGGAGGAGCAAGAATTATGCCTTTGAGTTTCTTGTTGCCATTGACAGCATGAAAAGCTCTGAAGCCATGGTAGAACGTCACAATTGTCGATATTGCACAATGATAATTAATGAGAGCACAGACATTTCAATCACCAAAATGCTCATCCTGTACTTCAAGTTCAAATCTGCAACATGAAAACAGCAAAAAACAATGTTTGGGGGAATATTGAAAATGAGCACTTGTAATGCCGAGGCTATCATTTAAAGCTGTGAAAGACTTCTGCACTGCTAATGAACTGAACCTTATGAAAATGGTCATGTTTGCGACAGTTGGAGCATCAGTGATAATGGGAAAGAACAATAGTGTTGCTACCCACCTTAAGCAAAAAATTCAGCATCCAGTTGAGCAGCATTGTGTCGTCAACAGAGAAGATTTTTGAATTGACGATGCCTGGAAGAAGGTGCCGAGGCTCAAAGAAATGGAGATATTATTGAGGACAGTCTACGCTATATTCTCCAGATCTCCTCAAGGAAGACAAAGCTGCACAAAATTGCATCAGTAACTGAATCCGAAGTAGTATCGTTTCGACCACCTAATGAAGTGCAATAGATTTCAAGGCATTTTGCAATAAGTGCTCTAATACGTAATTATGAAATTGTACTCAAGTACTTTTAGTATGAGAACATTTTTAAAATTATCCAGGTGCTAAATATCGCTACAAAACGCTGTCTAATGCCATCTACCATATTTCCCTTGCAGCACTGAATGACATTCAAGCTAAACTGTCCTCTTTGTTCAAGCTGTTTCAAAAAAGCTTGTTGACCACTGTTGAAGCTGTACAGTATGCCAGAGCTAACATTGGCCAAATTAAAGGCTAGTACTCAAGCAACACAGTCTTTTGGAGCAGCAAGAAATCTACTCACTTTGTACAGGGAAGATAGAGAGTTTGACAGTGGGCCTATTTTGTCTTTTGTTTCACTTCTGTGTGACCATATGCAAAAAAGCTTCCCTGTGGATGAACTGAAGGAGTGGGCAAGCTTCAAATTCCAGGCAATAGCAACACAATCACAATTTGACTTTGGGACTGAGAATGTACAGACTTGTGGAAAAGTATAATATTATTTTGGTCATGGGAGATTGTGAATCACCTGATGATGTTGGTCAACAGTATAGAGAATATAAGTTGGTTGTGACCGAACATGTAAAATGTGGATTGCTTACAACCTTTAAAGGCATGTTGAATTTCACTCTGCGTAATGCTGCTCAGTATAATGTGGTATCTCAACTTGTAGATGTCTCTACAACATTTCAAGCATCAAGTGCAGACTGTGAACGAGTATTCAGCCTTATGAACACTATCAGCTCTAAATCTAGAAATATGCTAGAGGAGAATCACTTGGATAAGCTGTTGAGGACAAAGGCCTACCTCTTAAATGGCAAAGTGAACCTTGATAGAGTTTATCAGCACTGGAAGAATGGCAAGGACCGGCGAGAGAAGCAAATATGTTACACATCTAAGGACGGCACTTGACTTGTCTGATTCACCCTTTCCCACAGTCTATGTTTGGCTTGGATGGGCACATTTTACACACTTCCTGTTAGCAGGGTCATTAGTCATTAGTTTGCACATCACAATGTAACTGTGTTGGTTAATTGTCAACTTGCTAAATGTATATACGCTTGTATAGTCTTCCAGCATTCCCCCACCAAATAAGTAGTGCTCCAATCAAGAATATTCAGTAACATTTTATAATAGTGCTACCTTCTGAGTCCTGTCCTTTTCTAAACCTGTGGTATAGGTGCAACTAGAATAAACAATTCATGTCATGATAGTCTGTATTCACATTGTAAAACTGTCTCAAGGCCCTGTTAATTAGAGCTATATGTGTGAAATGCACTTGTTCTCATTGTGAACAAAGGTTTTGAGTGGTAATTGCCACAGATTTATATACTCACATGCTGCGCTAGCATGAATGGTTCACATAGCCTTAGCTGTAGCACACAGAGATCTTGCACTGCCGCACAAAAATACTAGAGGGAACATTGCTCATGACTATCTACATCCATAGTAATACAGAAGCCCTTGGTTTATAAACATATGTGGGTTTTTTAAAGGTCAGCCCCTATTTATATTCTATTAAACACAAAGATACGACAGACCTGAAAGGTGGAGATGGACAATAGTACTGTATTCTATTACAGAGTTTTGTTATGCCCCTAGACATCTCTTTTTGAACGTCATGAGACTCTCAGCCACCATATTAGCATGCTTCATCACTGAGTTTGCTACTCACCAAGAGCCTTAAGGTTTCACATATTTGGGTGGCCTTCTACAATGGCCATGTACAATGGAACTTTTTATAAGAGATCTTTTTTATCTCATGTCAGGTGTGAGATACATTCACTGGGTGGAACCAAGGACCAGGTGGGACCAGTATGGAACTAAAATTACTTCATAGGAGACCTAAATTATTTATTGGCGTCCCTTGTCTTAAGGTTCAAAAGAATTAGGATATTGTGGATGATTATCATCTCCCTTAAATGGGTCTACATTTTTCAGCCAACCATTATATCCCCAAAAGGAGTCTCTGGGTTTCTTCAGGACCAGAGCACTCTATTCCTTACCCCCTAGTATCCTGTTTATATTCTCTTTGGACTCCCATCTGATATTTAACACGCATGCAAGAATGTAAAAAAAGAACTTTCAGAAGGCATATTTTTTAAATAATAAGCTAGTAGTTCTATCAGCAATCTTGAGAGTAGTCCATTGTTAGAAACAGAGCCCATCATTGTCTGTTGTATAATCTAATTTCTGTGTTGCCCATCTGATGCATTGCTAAATTAAAAATCAACACCAAGACAGTATTGGTTAATGGACCATAATAAATAATTACAACCATTCACACAACCCTGACTAAAGATATGCAGAAAAACTTGCGTGGTAGCACACATGTTTTCAAAAGCAAAGGTAAATGTTTTTATGTAGTTATGTCCCTGCCTTGCCTCTTTCATAATCTACACTATTTTACACCTAATTAGGGTTGGGGAGAGAGACATGAAAAGAGAGGCTTGGTTGGTCAGCTTAAAAGATTGAATAATAAAAATATGTAAATAGTAATGTTAGAGGCATTTGTTGCCAGAATGTGAAGGCGAGCAAAGTAAAGATCAAGGGCCTGATTATGAGTTTGGTGGTCCTCCTGTGGGTTCACCACTGCTGCGCCAACAGGATGATTTCCAAGTCTGTGGTACGCCTGCCCACCGGATTGCGACTTTAATCCATGACGGGTGGGCAGTGCTGCTGCGGTCTCAGGGCTTTGGCTGTTTAAGGCTCATGGGAGAGCCTTCACAACAGACCGCCACCATGACAGTGCCTGCAGCACATTCCTGCATGGTGTGGCATGTACCATGTTGTGCATGCCAAACTGTACATGAACAGGTGTGAAATTCTAGGGAGGCACAATATGTGCCCCCCCTATGGACTGCCAGGCCCAGAAGCAGCAGGGGGCCCTGTTAGGGCCCCCTTAGTTGCCTCTCTGCCACCCTTTTCATGATGGGCTCACCGCCATGAAATGGGCGGCAGACAGGCAACTCGTAATATGCTCAGCCAGCATATTGCTGCTCCTTTCCGCCGTGCCACCACCAAGGGTTCCTGGATCCCAGCGGAGGCGGCAGTCCTGTGGTGGTCCGACCACCACACTCAGAATACTGTGGGCATACCAGCAGTGATGGCAGTGGTCAGACCACCACCGTGACTACGGTAGTCCTGAGGACCACCGTATTTGTAATAATGCCCTAAGCGTGTGCAGTCAGTCTCACCTCGCTCAAACACAACCCAGCAGATTTCCCCATTCAGGGATGGCATCTGACTTGTGAGCTGATGAAATGGATGCAAAGCTGTGTTGTTTAGAAACGAGATGCCCTGCATCAAGTAATGCTTGTTGGCATCTTCTATGTCTGTGTCATCAAGCAGCCTCAGCAGTCTGTGTGTATGTACTGGATGCAGCAGTTCATAAGCTACGGCGTGCCTCATGGTATCGGCTTGTCTGCTCCTTGATCTGGAAAAACTGCTGGATAAGAACAGCAGCATTTGTCAAAAAACCAGAGCCATAGGCGTGTTTTACAATATTTTGTACAAGGTCAAATCTTCACTGAATGGGATCAGGTAGAATAATCAAAGAGGCAGATGGATTTAGGAATGCTAAATTAGCAAAGGTAACTGATAACTCGAGGAACTAAAATTGGAGTTTGAGGTTGTCAAAGAACCCAAGACAACAGAATTGGAATAAAGGTGCTGGGATCAGGGTAACATTGCACCTTCTATGTGCAAGTTATTATGTCAACTTTCATGCAAATCTTTTTTTGGGTATAATAGAGACTAACCATGTATGGTACCATCATGTGAGATGAGGTGGATTTAAGATAACGATTAGCAAATATGATGTCTGTGTGATCTATGCCTGATGTGTATGCATCAGGAGTATATATTAGAGTACAGCATTAAAAATTGTGCCACTATCTTAGACGTGTATGGGAATCATGTGGACTGACATGTTTAAGAGAAAAGGGTAGTCCTTCATCAAGAACCTAAATGAAGGCCCAATGAATGTCATCACTGAGCCACAAGTGTGGGTCTTTAGCTTGTCAAACTATTGATGTTATTTTTGCAATAGTATCTGAGTCATTGACATGTGATTAGTAAAGGATGGTAATTTTTCAAGTTTTACCCATTTTAAATAATTTTCACTGTGGCCTTTTTTGAAAGACTGAGAGGTAATCCTGGTGGTTGCTCATTGGCATTGTATATTCCTTTTATGCTCACCTGCACGCATTTTGACTTTCATTGTGGTCAACCCTCAATACAGTAGACCACAGGGGCAATTCATCAAGTCGATGGCATATTTGCTATTGCAGTTAGTATGATTGTAGAGTTCCCAAGGGATATTCCTGCTTAGAACAATCTCCTTTGTTACTCTGGTGAATTTGCAGACACTGCTTTGGCTACACTGTTACTAGTGGTAAGTTCCAGATAGTAGGTTGTGGAAAAGGTTCAGGAGCCTTTTTTATGTCTTGTGTGTACCAAGTGATCTTCCTCTTTTAAATGTAAGAAATGGCTTCTCATAGTTATTAGTGTCTGTATTTAAAAAACTCCAATGTTTATTTATGATTCTTCTTAATGAGTTGTAGTTGTTTGAGTTATTATATAGATGCCCAAGATACGTGATGGAAATAGGTAATCCACAATTCCAGATGCATATACTACATGCAATACACACACCCAACACACACAGTTTATGTGATATAATCCTTTGTACAAACTGTTGAGAAGCATACACTCCTAACTAATCATACACACATGTATAAAACGCATATACTCCACAGTCTTTACACTCAGAATGATATTTACGCTTGACACAGAGAAAATACAATACAGATGCCCCACTTCTGTCTCTATCCTTCTGACAGTGGCGGTTGCCACATACAAAAGGTAGTGGGCGGGGGATGGGGAAGTGCAGGAGGGGGAGCGCGGGGAGAATAAAAAAAGAATAAAACTTACTTTAAGTTGACGGCCATGTCCCACAGCGCGGGGGGTGCTTCTTCTTCCATGTCCCAGCAGGCACTGGGGCTGCATCAGACTCCCTGTCCAATCCCCGCACTGCATAGCACGCATTGGCCTGAGCAGGCTAGAAAGATGCCCTGCTCAGACCAGGGAGTCTGCTCAATGCAGCCGGGCTGGGGAAACCTAAGTGCGCATGTGTGTTTTGGTCGACCTGAGACGGCCGGCCAAACACACATGTGCAATTAGAGAGTGCACATAGCACTCCTCCTACCCACTCCAATGCCCCGCCCCCTCCCTGCACACGCTGGCTGAGCCAGCTGCTTAATAATAAAACGATATTCAAATATCGTTTTATTTTTTAGCTACTAGCTCTGCCAGTGGGGCGACGCTCCTGCCTTCTGATACTACGAACTCTTGAAAGAAACACATTCTTGACACACACAGCCATAAAATACACACACATCTGACTCTAAATACACTGAGTTTGGTATGCATGCTTGACATACCTGGAGGATACACTTACTTTACACCCAAAGCACACAAAACACACACACACATAACTACATATATATATTTACACTAAAATTGATAACACACAATCCTAAACCACATACACACACACTATTGACTCCATCAACGTCTGGACTTTTTTAAAGCATTTTTCCAGATCTGCTGGGGCCAGCTACAAGAACCTCATGCCCTGGTCAGCAGGAGGAGGGTCACTGCACTACATAAAGCCATCACTTTTCCCACAGCATGGGATTGTTTGGCTGCATTTTTCCAGCTCTGGTGGGGTCCAACTACAAGGCCCTCATGACCTGGTCAACTGTGCAGCCCTACGCTACATAGCGCCATTGTGCTCCCGTCTCATCCGCCTGCGCCCGTCAGTGGCCGTAAGAAGATGGACTACCCCTCTCTCATCTATACCATGATCAAGATGGGTAAGCGTGAGTTGGGAGGCAAATCCAACTCTGAATTTAAAGGTACAATAATTTATTGTTTCTTTGAGAGGGCAGTGGGTGTTATGTAAAAGGAATCAAACTTGCAAAGAGGCGTCTTTCAATTGATATTCCTGTCCAGGCTCCGCAGGGCATGGCTCAGACAACAGCTCAAGTCCACCGTGACCCCCGCTCCGAGTTGCCTATTAGGAATAATCCAACTGCTATTTTCCCTTTATCCATTTCAAGGCCAGCCTTGAAGTGTAAAAGGGGATCTAGTAGAGCTCCAAATATTGAGAAAAAAAACATTTGTGCCCCTTTAAATGATGTTTCTAATACTTCCATAAATGTAGACATTAACACTTTTACTGATTTACTTTGTGCCAAACTTAAACTGCTTTTAGATATTAGCCTGCATCCATTACATGAATGTCTTGGAACCACTGATAGGCTTTTGTCCAAACTAGGTACAGTAGCCACTAGTCTACTGCCCCTGTTCACCCACCACGTCTCATTCCTGCTCCACTAATGCAGGAATCAGCCACCATGCTATAAGACATTGTGGTCACTCAATCTGTAGATTCATATTCTGGGGCAGATTTACATGCCCCCTGCACCACCAGTACGTCACTTTTTGCGCATTCCACTTCTCCAAATTTACAAGGAGAGGAAAAGTCACCCAGCGTGACTTTTCCTCTCCTTGTAAATATGGCCCCTTCACTTGCAGCACTTTGCGTGGAAGGGGCGTTCCATGGGTGTTGCTGTGGGTGTTCCCACGCAACACCCATGGAACGAGACACATTTCCAGATTTACGAGGAATCGTAAATCTGGAAATGCGTGTCAATGCTACGCCTCCCCAGAGGAGGCGTAGCGAGGCGCAACGAGGAGTAATGTTTTCATTTCGCCTCGTTTTTTCCTCTTTCAAAGCGTGCTGTATTCTACAGCACGCATTGAAAGAGGAAAATGCCTGTAGTAATTGTTTTTGTGCAGGAAGGTGCCCCTTCCTGCACAACAACAATGTCCCCATGACGCAGGCATCCTTGCACCATGGTGCAAGGGCGCCGGCGCATGGCTGCAGTTTGTGCGCCAGCGCAGGGGAGAGCACAGGAATGCGACATATTATTGTAAATATGTCGCATTTCTGTGCTTCGGATGTGCCACAGCGTGGCGCAGCCTAAGGGCTTGCGTTGCCGCGCTGCGGCACTTCCTTGTAGATCTGCCCCTCTGATAATAAAGCTCTTACAGCCAGCAAATCAGGCAGGATTGTTAAACTCTCCATGGGGAGGTTAGGAGGAGTTGGAGCTGATGTGAGTCAAGCTCGTATACACCGTTACGAAGCTCACGTAATGAATTTGCCCCAGCAGCTCACCCATACGTAATAATGTTGGCTAATGTCCCATGTTTATCCCCACAGACTGTAGAGACCACAGCTCAGTTAAAGAATAAGATCACTAATTTGTTGACTAATAACACCAGATTTAACATCATAATTACAATGAGATCTTAGTGATCCACGGAGTGGCTTGAATAGGCTGTTCACCAAAAACATACAGTGGTGATCACATCATTGTTACCTTCAAATTACCTGGTCAGGAATCTTTTGACTCAAACCCAACAAGGGATTATAAGACCTGGGCCATTCCAGATATTTCTGTTGGGTTACTGCTTTCCACATCTACAATCTACTATACAGCCTGCCTTTCCTATTACACGTCCCCTGCACCACAAGATACCTGATGCCCAAATCCCACTGTTTGCCACTCTCAGATTTGGCGCAGTACGATTGACAGACAGCACCTGGGATCTCTTCCTTGTTTATAGCCCTTAATGCCATTCTGCCTGCTGTACATATATGTAGTATAATTGTATGTTACACAATGTTTCCAATATAAATATAATTTGCTGGATTATTGCAGGTAGTTCACATAAATTAAATGTTTATAATTGGTCAAGCCTTATAAACTCGTATGATATTGTTATGCTCCAGGAGGCTTGGGCCACAGGGGAAATTAGCTGTGGTGGGTTTGCTTTCTACTTATTTCCTGCACTGCCCTGTTCTTTGGGTAGAGCCAGTGCTGGTTTAACAACTTGTTTTAGGGTTACAGTACAGTATGATAAAGAATTGATTCCAGTCAGTAGCATTTATAGCCAAGAATTTTACCTAAAATTGCCAGGCAATATGAATTTCTTTTAATTAAGTTTTGCAATGATATTTGTTACAATGATGGTTTTTCTACTGCTGACAATCAAAATATTTGTGTGCTAGTTTAAGTAATTGATGATTTGAGAAAACTTTGTTTACATGCATCTACAGGCTTTACACTGTTGATGGGGCGAGACTTCAATGCCAATTTTCACCAGAGGAACTTCATCTCACTGTACATGCCTCTGATCATAAAAGTAACATGCTTTTTTATTACCTGGTTATCTGCGAGCTATGTAATGTTAAAAATTGTATGCAGATGAACAATTGTCAGATACCCACCTTTGTCAAAAGGGGTTGTTAACATATTTTATAAATTAAAAATGAAAGCACAATTGTCTTATATTATGAATAATTTTAAATAATTTCGTTTAATTTAACATTATGTCCTGTGGGATTTTATATTAAGATCCTACCTCCATTATTTTCTATGGAAGAGTGTTGCAGTACCAGTGGTTGGCCATGTGTGGTGCTGGACTTACTTCAACTGTGAGCTGGGGAAATTTGCTACTATTTTGGGGCTGTAGAAAATTTAGAAGTGTAGTTTATGAATAGCAATGGGCTTACTCTTTTGTGGGTGGATGGATGTCCCTTCCAAAACCCCTCCCTAACCTTCCCTAAAACTCCTGATTACTCCCACCTAGACCCCATACCATTTACAAGTAAGTAGGCCTCTTTTCCCATCCATTCCCCTTGGTCCCTCCTTCATTTACTACTAAATAGTAAACTTACAGGTGTGAGTATCTCACCATAGAAAAGATAGGAGAGTTGGAGGATTTAAACTGACAGTTTTGTGAATAACATTATGTGGTGCTTTAGTAGTCCTATTGTAGTACTAATAAACATAATACAAAATGATGATTGTGTATAGACCCATTTGATATTGACAAGTTGATATTAATCTTGGTGTTTTCATATTCATACAGATCCATCAAGAGGGGCCTAGTTACAAAAAGGAGGGCAAACACATGTTAATTTGCTAAAATTATTGCCACTGTGTGATCCATCTGCACAAAGTTTGTCAGAAGTTTGAAAGGATTAGTTCTCCATTAGTATGTCAGGTTATATGCCAGTCCAGCCATCGGGACAAAGCTGAAGGAGAGTCAATACAATTTTCATTTGCTTGTAACTTTGGTCCTGTTTGATGAATCTGTATCAAATATGGCAGGCAGTTAACAAGTTACACCCAGTACATGTATTTAAGGTTTTGTGATGACCCAATGGGAATTTGGCAGAGACGTTGCCTTAACATTTTTAAGGTAACCCAGATCCATCAAGGAGGAGAGTTACAAAATCACAATCCCAAGCTCTAGTGAGCCCAGCATTGCTGAGCCAGGTAGATAGACAACCCCCCGCCCACCGAACCCGGAAATCAACCACTGCCCTCTTGAACCATTTTTCTGCCAGTTATCCTTCCTCAGAAAACACACTCCAGTTGTAAAAATAATCCATGCCAAATTTTAATTGTATGTTGAAACATTTTGTATTCTGGAATGATGAATATGGACTTACCTTTTACCCGTGTATCATCTGTTGTGCACCTACTCATGAATATATGTGAATTATAATGATGAAATATCATGTAGTTCTGACTGTGGGGTTTGTTTTCTTTGTAGACAGTCTGTTTCTTACAACTAAGGGTTGTTTTGAGTAATGCAGAGGCATGAATGGTGGAGTGCATTCTGTGTTGCTCTATATATATAGGGAATTTAAGGGCTTTTTGGGTTTCGTGTTTGCTAAACCATAACTAAACTTAAACTGTGTTTTCCCAGTTACCTTAATGCTTTTTTATGATGTACCACATTCACATGCCACATACCCATTCTGCCCTGCGTGAAGACGGCAGATGAAGAGGTGGTGACAATAACCACTAATTCACAGAGCCAAGCTCATGTTCCCAGCATGGATAAAGCGGGGTTGAAGAAAAGTTTGAAACAGGTGAAGTTGTTCATGAATGTGTAAATGAAGATCAAGGAAAAGGTACCAGTGGCCTGTTTCAGTTTGAATATCAGAGTGAAGAACTGTTGCAAAGTCATGGGCAGTGGAAAGAAGAGACAATCTCTTATCCAACAAATGAAACACTCTAGTTGAATATTTGAGTCTCAAGAACCCCCAAGGGATGAAAGCAGTTTTAGCGGTGAGTCGAGTTGCTGATGCCAATCAAAGTGCAAGGTCATCTGTCAGTAAAGAGTAATCAGCAGTATTCACAAGTGAAGATACAAGAGCCATATCAACTAAGGCAGTGTACAGAACTTGTAACAAAAGACAGTGGGAAAATGAAAGATTTGAATCGATCAGAGAAGAACCAGAAGTAGTTGAAATTGTTTCAGGAAATAGTGAGAGTGAATCACCTGTTGCTAAAAGACCAATAAGAAAGAGAATCTTGAACTGAAAGTATGTATTGGACCTGGCCCTTTCTTAAGGGTCACCCCCAAACCTTTTGCCTTTACCCTCCACTTTTTTTGCTGAATTTGTTTTTGCTGGCCTTAGGATTCTGTTCACATTACTACTGCAAACCACTGCTAAAGTGCTTGTGCTGTTTCCTCTAAACATGGTTGAATTGGCTTACACCCAAATGGCATATTTAATTTTCTTATAAGTCCCTAGTAAAGTGCTACTACATCTACCCAGTGCCTGTAAATTAAATGCTACTAGTGGGACTGCAGCACTTATTGTACCACCCACTTAAGCAGCCCTTTAAACATGTCCCAAGTGCCGTTGCAGCCTACGTGTGCAATTTTAAACTGCCATTTTGACCTGGCAAAATAAACTCTTGGCCATGTCCAAACCTTCCTTTTTAATACATATGTCACTACTAGGGTAGGCCCTAGACAGCACAGAGGGCAGGGTGCAGTGTATCTAAAACGTTTGACATTTACTTTTAAGTTTTACATATCCTGGTAGTGAAAAGCGGCTAAAGCCATTACTCGCTACAGAAAGGCCTACCTCTCCCTTAGGATTACATTGGAGTTCCCTTATTACATTTAGTGAGTTGTAACTTCAAAATGGAAACAGGTAACCAGGTCATGTTTGGTGACTTTTCAATTGTAATGCAAAATCCTCTCTCATGATGAAGTCGGATTTTAAATTCCAATTTTGTAGATGCCTCTTTTAGAAAGTTGGCATTTTCTTTCATTAGCCATTTAGTGCCTGCAGCCTGTCTCTGTGTCACATGGCTGGGTGTAGCTGACAGCCACACACAGTAGAGAGCTTAGGTGTGCCTGGAAAGGCCATCACTGGCATGATGGGAGGGTGGAGCTGAGCACAGCCCTACTTACATGTGAATAGGCTGTGTCCTGCTTCTAGACAAAGGGCTGCATACCCCCTGTAGTTAGCCTGGAGCCAGGACAAGGAAGGCGATATGCCTGTGAACATGAAAGGGAAAGCTCTAGAAGCTTCTCCCACCTTCCAGAGAATGGGGGAACCAGGTATAAATATTGGAACTCAGACACCACCTCTTCAGCACACTTCTGCACCTGTGGATACTCTGCCAGTAGGAAGGACTGCTGTGCTGCAGAAAGGACTCCCTTTCTTTTGGACTGCTGCGCTGAAGAGCTGCTGCCCCCTGTGCTGACCTGCTGCCTGCTTGACAGGTTGAGAAGGACTGGGCCTATATCTGTTGAACCCAGGACCCCAGAGTGACTCCGAGGGTTAGTTGGCTGGCCTCCTGACTAGAACCTCAGGGATAGAAGGCTCCAATAACCTTGAACCCAGCACCTGAACTCTGCCATTTGTGAGTCATATTCTGCCAAGTGGCACCACCCCAGCCCTGGACCCTTGGAAGTGGGCCTGATGGTGCTCTGCCAGCCCATCTCTGGATCCAGCAGAACTAACACATCTCCTCTGCTCCGCGGCACAACCCTGAGCAGAACCGACAATTCACCTCTGCAGCGAGTGTTCTCCTAATGCAAGGACTCGCCATGAACCTCGCAGCCCACATCGAACTGCTGCCTGAGCAAATCTTTCACGACACAGGCCATCACATCACAAATCTCTTGTCGACGGCAGCCTCAATGATGACACGGGTTCTTGCAACCCAGCCTCACAGCTCTTCGGAACCAACGCTTTGCCTCAACTGTGTGACTCATCCTCGACGCGGGACTTTGCATCACAAGCCCTCATCTAAGGGATCCTCAACAATGGAGTAGGAACTCACATCGTAGCTTTGCAGATGCTTGGATACCGACGCATTGCCTCGGATGCGTGATGCATCCTTGGCGCGGAACCTCGCAACGCTCCACAACCAGGACTTAAGGTACTCTTGTTCGGCACGCCTAACTGCGTCTCTGTAGCCAGCCCACAGTCCATTGTGGTCAGCCTGAGCTTGAGGCTTGTTCCTGATCCGGTGCAACCAGATATACACAGTTGGTGCTTTGTGCTTTTTGGCACTATTTTTACTTAAATTTTGAAATCTATATATCTCTGGTTCTACTGACTGGATCTTTTCTTTTTTGGTCTATTTTTTTAAACTGGTGTGGGATCCATTTGTGGTGTGTTTTCTCTGTGTCACTGTTTGAAGTGTTGTCCAAATACTTTACAGAATGCCTCTAAGTTAAGCCTGACTGCTCTGTGCCAATCTACCAGGCTGTTGAGCACAGGTTAATTTAGGGTTTGCTTGTGACTTCACCCTGACAAGGATTGTGGGTTCTGCTTGAGTAGGGTTTCACCCTCCTCAACCAGTAACCCAATTTCTTACAGTACACTTCACCTGAATTGGTACAACTGGCATCTATGTCTGAAGAAGAAGAGCCAGATACAGAGATCTGAAGTCCAATAAACTGTTGCCAATTCATCTTTGAAAATGATCTAGGAGAAAAGCTTCCTTGAACGTTTGCCAATTCTAACATTGGTGGAATAATTTTTCAAATTATAAATCTGAACTTTGCAAAGAATTTTGATAAATAAATAAAGTCTTGAGATTTTTTAAGATCATAAATTGAGCAAACAAACTGAAAAGATTGACTTGGAAGTTTGATTTTGATTATTTTAAACTCCACAAAGGTTGATCTAACTATGGTACATAATTAAATTGAGACTAATACACAGCTATATACATAATGATTAGTAGATGGATCTAATGGTAATATCTGTACAAAAATGTTGGGTGATTATGTTGATATTATGGGGGTTGAGAATTGTTTGATGTGCACTTTTTTCCTTCATCTGCGAGTGAAGAAGCTCCATATCAAAAGCTAATCATTTCCTATATTTTGTTCTGTAGTGTTTTTGTTAGTGTGTTTTATAAGCTGGTGTTTCTATCGCCATGATTATCAGAATTCAGCATTTTGTTTAAAGATCTTCCTGTATCCGAAAATGCTGGGAATAAGGTAACTTACAGTAAATATTTCAATACAATTGTGCAAACTAACTCTACATCTCAAAAGACTAAAAGGGTATATGTGTTTAACTTGAATAAAGAAGCGTGTGAATCTTTAAAGAATATAATGAGAGGAGACAGAAGATTCGGAAAGAATAGAAGGATGAAAAGAAAATCAGAGAGCAGATTAAGGCTGAAGAGGAATTTAGGTTTTCAAATTTTCATCCTAGGTTGAGAATGGAGCATGAGAGAAAGGGTGAACTGTGTATGGAATATTATGAATCTAAAGGAGGTGAATTTGTTGGAAAGAGTGAGTGTGAAAGGAGTTATGTGGTTAATGAAGATTTGTGGTTTGCTGAAGAACTCATGCATAGAAGAATCTATTATGTCTGTGATGACTGCTTATTTCAAACTACCACGTAATTGTGTTGGTTCTTGCTGTTTGTCTTTAGAGTTTCCTAGACGCTATCATGTGAATGAGATGAAAGATGCTGTTGGTATGAAGAAAGTGAAAAGTGATTTTGGACATATAGCACTAGATTTATTAGGTGCTATGATTCCATCTATTGGAGTGGCTATGAATAATGTGAAAATTATCTATGCTTGTGGATAGACTTGATTCTAATACAGCAAGCACATTAATGCAGATTAAAACATAACTAATTGCTATGCATTCAATGATTATTCAAAATCGCCAAACACTAGATATCCTTCTTGTGAAGGAAGGCAGTGTTTGCAAGGTATTAAGGTGAGAAAATGCTGTAACTTCATTCCCAGTAACAGTAGGGTAATTAACGCTTATGTCCTAAACATAACTAACATTTCTCGTAAAGTTCAAGTTTTAAAAGAGCATTGCTTGAGGGAAACAGTGGACATGGGTTAGTGATATAGGAAAGAGTTTTAGCAAGATTGGTAAGTGGATCGATAGTTTGGGAGGGCTATGCTTAGAACTATATTAAGCCCTGCAATTGTGGGTGTAAAGAAAAAGGGAGATCATCTCAGAGGGAGTAGGATGAGACTGAACTAGATGATGCCAGAGATCAAGTGCTTAATAAAATGAAGCTGTTGGAGTAATCAAATTGCGAGAAGCAGAAAACGTTGCAGACTGTGGTATAAATAATTGTTTGTTTTAGTGATTATAGAATAATGATGGGGGTTTGTGAGAATTTTGGGGCATTCATAAAATTGTGCATTATTAAAATTGTGCAAAATGTGAATTTACACTTGATTTTATATGTGTACACATATTTGATGATATTGCTTTTGGAACAAATTTACTATGACATGTTAAAGTGCCTTTTCCTGACTTATGCTTACTAGGGCTCAGTTATGCTTCAACGCCATCTTTTCCAAAATGGATTTTCGACCCTGCACATTCACTGTTATTATTTTTGCAGCAAACAGTCAAGCAAAGTCATGTTTGTTTATTTCCATTGACCTTGTTCTTGCTGTTCTTAAACAAATCTTTCCAACATGGGCTCAGTAATGTTGCGATCTTCAAGGTCTCTTCCGCTAGCTCACTGTACTGTATTCATTCACAATAGTTCACTGTTGTTTTGTAACTAGTTAGTATTGCCAGATCTGGATGACATTAGCATAGAAGGGTTGAATCAATATTCATTTAGTGGGATAGTGCTTAGATGTTAAGGCAATATGACATTTATTAAAACTGTGCTCTGATTTGCTGAAATTCAAACTCTTTTGCTCGCACCATGTTAAACTTGCAGGTTTAGTTATGCTCTATGAGAAGCTTTCTCTATAAACCCTCGATTTTGGAGGTGAGTCAGAATTTTCCTGAGACCTTTCCGGTGCTACTAGGGATGCTGCCTGATTTCTTACTGATTTTTGCTGCTCATTTGGGACTTAGACTTTTTCTGATTTTGCTTACTATTCTTTATCTCTATTACAGAGAGCATTGATGCCAATGCCTTATGCATCTGCAGTTTAAAATTTGTGTATTGTACCATTTTGCATTTTTGTAATAAATCTTTTTACATTTTCTAATTCTGCCCTAGAACTCACTTATTTAGTCTGCCCTTACTTAATTACCTGTATTTTGATGTGTTGTATGGTGCCTTGTCTCATGAAATTGAGGTTTAGCACTGTCCCGACCCATTCACCCATGGGCATGCTAATGAGGTGTCTTTTTGGGTTGTAAGAATTTTGGGTCCATGCCCACACTGGAGCAATATAAATTTCACTCAGGCCTCATAGCAGGTCAAGGTGCATGGTAGGGATGATATGTTCTTTGTGAGAGAGACAAAGATGGAATCAGGGCCTGCTTCCAGGAAGAACCTTTGCCACATGTATCCTGGAAAACATCTCCCTCTGCTCATTTTGCCCCTTTTTCGCACCACCCAATGGTCTGACAGAATCTTTCTTCTCCTGCCACACGCCCACCTTGTCTGCACCACTGGCAGACAATGTTGTTCCCTCCAACGATCTGCATCAATGGTAACTACAAGGGCTGTCTCTTCCTCAGTGAAGTTCCAGTGCCTTTTGAGTGGGAATGGCTACATTATGGAGGCTGCAGCCATAGTAAGATTTCCTGAAAGTCATACAGTCCAAAGGAAAGAGGGAGGTGCCTAGGATGTATGTGAATTAGGGACTTGTGATTGAGCTTAGTTGAATGCGTTTTCCAATACTTTTCCATAGTGGAGGTGAAGGCCTCTGCCTCTGCTGCAGAGATCTCTATCTATATGTGTAGTTCAGAAATCTGATTGTAAAGTTACTAGTGGCAATCTCAATTGTAACAATCTCGACCCCCTCCTGTAAGGTTCTGGAAACTCACAAATCCTACTAAAAAGTGGAGATTTCCTCCTGGAATTAGTGAATACCATTGAGGTAGAACTCCACATAGTCATAGTCAGAAGTATATGTGTGCAGATAGCTCCACACAGATTTATTTTTGTGAACTGTGTCCATGAAATCATAATATTTAAGATAAATGGCCAATATCTCCCAAAAGCTCAAGATCAGTCTAAAAAACTCAGCCAAACGATGCAATGTTCATGAAAATCCTGCTAACTCTTCTCTTTAGCCATGCATTCTGCCTCTGTCATCCATCACGCTCTCTACCTAACTTCTCCTTCACTAAGGATGGAGAAACTCCATCAGCAAAATCAAGTCTCTTCTTTTCCTCAAATAATTTACAACACCATGTTCACATTCCGAACATGTGTACTACTATTACTTAAACTACACAGAAAAATATTTAACACCCCACCAAAGATCATAGCTGCCCTGAAGTGGGGGCAATGTGACTTGTGAATGCCAGAATTAACACCACCACTGTCAACCACACAAGTGTCTTAGATCATCCTCCAACAGGAATACACTACCCAGCATAGATCCCATCACCTCCTCCCTCTCCATCACCTTGGAGACCACCAACCCCAATATTTCAACCAGCCATAGGCAGCTACCACTAGTACTATCACTTCCACTGACACTAGAGCCAATAACTGAGGTAGTAATGCAGTAATCACCAACATTTTCACAGAGATCATCAGCTACCCAACGGCACACAGCAGCGCCAGTGCTCTTATGGTACAGGTATTGCACACATAACTACTGTGCAGGTTTATATTTTATTTTTTTTAAAACATATTCTAGTTAGAGAGTGGTTACTTCGGCTCAAACCAAGAACCTTGGAGCAACATAATGATATTGTGAGGCTTCGTGTCACCCTTCTTCTATTTGCAAGGCTAGTAGGATGACTGTGAACAGGTAGCACCATCAATAGCCCATAGCAGAGCAGCAGGCTGGACTAACTAATCAAAGAGTGGAAACAGAAAGCACGGAAGAGCCAAACCCAGACTACCATCATGAGTTTTAGCAACAGCTAGTTCTACAGCCATCTCTACAACAAACACAAACAGTGATGATTGTTGCGCTTTAAGTCACAGCCAGTAAAGCAACTCAGTGTGTAGTGTTTCATGGATTTTGATCATTTTGAGGTCAATACAGTGGGTACCATTAAGTTGAGTAATAGCAGCATCTATTATTTATAGCACCATAGAATGGTACAATGGCAGTAGCAAGCACTAAAAGGCAATTTATCTTTTTTGGAAATTCCGGCCAAAAACAGGAACTGTCTTTTTAGCATGGTCCTTATGTCAACAAATCAATAGTAAGGTGGTCCACCTCAGACCAGATTCAGATTCGTTACAGAAAGCAAAATGAAATCATACGATTTAGCTGTACGTTTGCTTAGATCCTGGTGTTAATATCTGCCACCAAATCAGATTTCTTCAAAATTACCTAAAACCATTTGTGTTTACTATTTCCTTTGTGCCTGTTGAGACCATAAACATATTAAAGACCTGCACATGTGTGGTGTCCTTGCACGTGATAAAGTGGGATTCTTATCTTATCTTACCATCACTAAGAATCCTCAGGTCGTCTGAATCTTTTTATCTGCTGAATAGTGTGAAGGGAAGAAAATCCAATCCGGTTATGCAACAATTTAGAATCCAGCTTGCCTTCAAGGATCACTGACTCCGAATTCAAATTTTAGGGGTTTATTACAAAGCCAAGAATAACTGCACATACAAGCACCTCAACACGAGGTTAAAGAAATAAATGGGCACTAATACAAACATCATCCTACGCAGGAGTCTCATCCGACTCAGGATAAGAAGAATCGTTAGCTCCAGAAGCATTAAACTAGCAATGAAGGCTCCAATCTCTATATTATTCTTCATTTACCTAATAAAGAGAAAAGCATTGATCTGTCCCTACTCTACCACTAAGGTGACATCCCTACTTAACAAGTTTCCCCAGGCAAGAGTAGAAAAGGTAAAGGTGTCAGCTGTGAAGACTTCCTAAGAAGTGCACTCACTTAGCATTTGAGCTCGTTCTAAGATGCTCCTTCCTAACTAGATCTCTCTCTTTCGCCCTTCTCTCAGATCTCCTCTACCTCTAATCTGCTCTCCTCCCTCGGGGCACTATCCCTAATACAAAATCCACATACAATAGAACACGCCCTTGTCACGCCTCTCAGGCCAGGTCTTCCTTCTCGTACTTTTCCATCGAAACTCTTACTTCATCCAGGACGGTTACAGTGACCTTGGGTCCCAGGCACCTTCTCCGCTGAAAGTATCATCCCTGCATTCCAGTATACTCCCATCTCAATGTCTCCCACCATCCTAACTCCTAAAACAAAGAGCCAGTCTTTCACTAACGAGGCATGTGTCCTTGCACCTGCAACAGATAATACATTCAACAACTTTCCTCTGTGCGAAATCTACTGTCGGTGCCCAGAGAGCCTTCCCAAGAGAACACCTTCTCGGCCTACAAAATAAGCTAACATAAGAACGAACAGGCCTTTCTTTGACGTATATGCAGTCAGGCCTTTACACAATTTAAACACACAATTCTAATCACTTGATAAGCATTGGTTCATTACATTTCATATGCGAAAAAGTGAACTATACGTGCAACTTAATATGGTACACGTTTTAACTACTGCATCTCGATTGCACATGAGCTAATTCATTTATGCATCATTTTAAACGCGTTTCAGTTAAGCATTACATTTACATGATTATAATAGCACAATTACTCTTCTATTCACTCTAATAAATGCGGTTTAGAACTAAATTTTACCGGCCATTCATTAATATATATCTGGATATATGCGCTTGATTATGATGCACCCCTACAAATTTCTCGAGAACATGGCACTCTATCAGTTCCCCCCTTTGATGACTCCTGTCATCACACTTTTACAACTCTTCTTGGAGAAAGAACCGATCTAAACAGAACGTGTTGCCATTCTCCCCTGTCGGAAACTCTCCAGACTCTTAATATTTCGATAGTGACTGTCCTGCAGTCTAGCCATTCTCGTCTCATTTTCTCTCAAAGCTCTCTCAACTCTGCCCGTCTTATACCACTTGTATGCTCTGATAAGACCCCACAAGCAAACCACTCAAACCACAATGATAATGAGAGGTCTCAGAACATAGCCAAGGAAACCCTTCCCCAAATTCGCAAACCAGCTTCCCACTTGGCCAAATCCCTTGCCAACTTTCTCCCAAACTCCCTCTTCAGTCAAATCCTCTATCTTAGTATGGATCGTAGTGATGTTACTTATATATTTCTCCAGATCCTTGCTGTTGTATGGTATATAAGTACAGCACTCTTGAACTTTCAACATTCTACAGACTCCACCCTCTTTGGCCAATAGGACATCCAAAGCAAGACGATTCTGCAAAACCATTGTCCTTATCGACAACATCTCTCCATCCACAAGTATCAATGACTTTGCTGTATTCATTGACAATTCATCAACCACAGTCGCCAATCTCCGGATCTTCACATCATTCAGGATCACTCCCAAACTTGGTATCATCGCTCCAAAGATATCTCCTACTACCGCACCTGCACTCTCACCTCTTTTCACTCTTGAATGCTTTCCACCTTCCAAAAGTTCCAAATCCTCTGCATGGTAAATCTTTGGAAATATTATTCCCAAATAACATGTGCCATACCAGTTCGCTGGCAATCTCACATAAGCATTCCTTCCACACACATAATACACCGTAGGTATCACTTGTACAGGACCTTGCAGAAAATTCTTTGCTGATTCCTCCATAGTGAAAACATGATCACACTCACTCTGTCCCACAGAGACCTTATCATAATAGGTCTGCACATGTCTCACGCACAACTTCCCCCTTTGCACCATATCCAATGCTATAGGGCCAAAACTTCCCTTCGCTCTGTGTAATCTCTCCTCGTCTGTCCAATCTACAGGACTATCTCCGGTATTACGTGTTTGTGTTAGTTTTCTATATCTATCTTCTACCTGATTTACAAACTTTTTGTTTACTTCTGTTAATGCACATGTTAAATTGTGTCTATGGGCATAGGCTGTATCTATATTCGAAGTCGGTATGAAGTACTTTCCAAGTCTATCTTCCGCCTTGTAATAATCGTACTTGTTCAAATGTTTATGGGCAGGAACCTCTGAAAGCATGGCATCATAGTTGGAAAAGAAATACTCATAGTGACCTCTCCCATAAAACATACTAAGTAACAAACTACACGAAATTCCATAAGTCAGGGGAAGATGGTGGTATCTAATACCCTCATCCACTGAAGCTGGCAACTGCATACACACATAATCTTTCGCATCCATCGCATCCACGTACTCATATAGCAGCTTAGCATATGCGTTAAGCTTAAAATCACCTCTAGACAAACCTACATGTAACCTACGACTCTCTTCTATTAGCAAAGCTCTTTCAGCTCCTATGTTTTCCTCCTTTTTGCTAGGTGTAGTGGGTGTAGGAGTCCCTTGTACCCCCCCCCCACTGCTAGCTCGTGTGGAACCCCATATGAAACTACAATTACTATGATTATAGAAACTATCACACCCCCTATAAATGTGCCTACTATCAATTTGGATCTACGGTGTGGATCTCTAGCCTCCATGATTTCGAAAAGCTCTCAAAGTTCTTGGCTTCAGCAATGACCACTCAAAAGTCTCTGTCTTCTTCACGCGTGACTTGCTTAACCAGTTCGAACAACACTCCGAAACAGCTGGAAATCCCCTTTCAGCTACAGTTCCTTATTTACATAGTCCAGAAAAGACTTCCCTAAGTCCTCGTTCCTCTTCTGCGGAAAGTCCCTAAGTTTATTCTTCTTCCACTCGGACCTAGGTTATCTTCTTCTTTAGACTTTTTATTTACAACAAGTTTATACTCAGTCCAAAATAAGATCAGCTCCAAGCGCTTCTAAAACATGATGCAAAAGTTCAAGACGAAGAATTATCATTTCATGTGAAGGTGGCTCAAACCCAAATGACGGAAATTCAAGTCGATGCAAAACCAATTGTCGAACTTTACTCAGAAGTGGGGGATTCGGAACCGTGAGGGTCAGTATTCCTTCGATTTCGAGCCCTGGCACTAACAGCACCACATCCAACACCACGTTCGGGCTCTTGCTGACCACCAGCACGGACCTCAGCCTCCCTGAACTCACTACACCCGGCATCGGTCACTGCGTAAGTCCACTCCGGGGTAGCGTATCTCTGGCAAGTTACTCTCGTTCTTTTCGACCTTCTCCCACCTTCTTGAGCCTGCTCTCCGTCACTTGCTTCCGATTCAGACGTCTCAGACACTGGAGCAAGATCTCTTTTGGGTGCCAACCTCAGATTCAGTCACCTCTGTCTTTCAGGCCAAGCCTCCTCGGTTCTGGTCGTTCTTCCGCTTTCCCCCTGAATACCCTGTGCACCACTTCCTTCTTCTGCTGAATTTGACTCTACTCCACCCACAGCAACACCCCCGTCATCCGAGTCAAAGTCGGGGTTCTGGGTGTCGGAACCCTCTTCTGCTTGTTCCGGTGCACAAACAGCTGCATCAGCGGCCCTCACAGCTTGACTTGTCCTCTCATGTGGCCCTGCCACATCAGCTGGATTTTCATTCACGAGAGGAGCTGTTTCTTCCGAGGGTGCTGAAACTCTGCGGGTATGGGAAGCATGCACCCAGTTCGGCAATCCTCCGCACTTCACTGCTGTGTTCGTCACCAGTATTACCTGGTACGGGCCTCGCCACCGAACATCCAGACAGCTCTTCCTCACGTGCTTTCGAACAAGCACCCAATCTCCTGGACACAGGTCGTGGCACAGATCACTCGAGGCCGGAACAGCTGCAGCTTGCACCTGCTGGGACACAGAACGGACCACATCAGATAGTCCTTTACAGTAATCGAGAATCAAGTCATCAGTGATGTTTATCAAAGCTGTAGCTGGTACTGCTGGCAATCGCATCGCCCTCCCCATCAGAATCTCATGTGGAGATAACCCAGTTCTCCTGTCGGGGACACTGCGAATACTCATAAGCACAAGCGGCAGGGCATCAGGCCACTTCAGAGACGTTGATGAACACACTTTTGCCATCCGGGCTTTCAAGGTTCCATTAACCTGTTCCACTATCCCAGAAGCCTCTGGTCGATAACTGCAATGTAGTCTCTGATCGACATTCAATGCGGCACAAAGTAACTTCATGATTTCACTGTGGAAGTGTGTTCCTCTATCTGATTCCAAAGAGGTTGGAAAACCAAACCTCGGGATAAGTTCCCTCAACAATAACTTAGCCACTGTGAGAGTGTCACACCTACGTGTTGGGTAAGCCTCCACCCACCGTGAGAATACACACACCACCACCAAAATGTACCTCAACCCATTGCACTTGGGCATCTCTATGAAGTCTAGCTGCATCCTATTGAAGGGTCCTCCTGACCTCCCAATGTGACTCAATGTGACCACAGTCTTCTTTCCAGCATTCATCTGTTGACACGTAACACATCTCTGACAAACTGCTTCAGCAATTGCACGAAATCGTGGGTTATACCATGTCTGTCTAAACACACGCACCATTGCATCTCTGCCAAGATGTATTGGACCATGTATCAGTCTCGCCATCGGGCTCAACAGATTCTCTGGCAACACCGCTCGACCATCACTGGAAACCCAAACCTCAACATCTCCTCTTTCACATCCTGCTCTGATCCATCCATCTCGTTCTTGATCTGAAACCTCATCCTGCAGTCGCTTGAGTTCCTCCCAAGTGTCTGCCATGGCCAACATCATGCTGAGCTCGGTTCTTTCTTGGCTCTCTCCTGTGTAACCCCCTGTGAATATACATCCTTGCTCTGCACAAAAACGGGCAACTTCATCGGCGTAGTTGTTTCCTAGAGAGACAAAATCATTCCCCTTTCCATGAGCAGCACATTTGACTACTGCGATTTCCTTCGGACATTGCAATGCATCTAGTAGCTGTCTCACATATTCCCCATTCCTAATGGGTGAACCAGATGATGTCATGAATCCCCTTTGTGACCATAACTGTCCGAAGTCATGAACCACACCGAACCCATACTGGCTGTCAGTGTAGATCGTGATTCGGATTTGATCCGCGGCCAAACAGGCACGAGTCAAGGCAATGATCTCAGCTACCTGCGCGGAGTGTACTCCTTCTAGACAAGCAGCCTCAACCACTCCTGAGATGGTACATACAGCAAACGCTGCTCTCAACTGACCAACACTGTCTCTTAGGCACGAACCATCAACAAAGAAAATTTCATCAGGGTCAGTCAGTGGTTCGTCGACAATGTCAGGTCTCGGTTTGGTGCATAGCTCAGTCACATCAAGACAATCATGGTCCTCACAATCTTCATCATCTGTATTCGGTATGGGCATTAATGTCGCAGGGTTTAAGACAGAGCACCTTTTCAGAGTCACATTCTCTGCGGCAAGTATGACTTGCTCATACCTCGTTAACCTGTTATTCGTTAGGTGCTGGGTCTTT
Organism: Calotriton arnoldi; assembly: GCA_963921515.1. Classification (NCBI taxonomy): domain Eukaryota; kingdom Metazoa; phylum Chordata; class Amphibia; order Caudata; family Salamandridae; genus Calotriton; species Calotriton arnoldi. The sequence goes on from CAWUFW010006162.1 coordinate 536,318, forward strand.
GTCCTGGTCATTAACAATTCAACAGAGTGTGGTACATAAACTGTCAGAGGGTGACCCATTACAATGCTTTCACATCTTTCAATGCTGACACCTGTTGCAGCAACGGATCTGAGACATCCGGGCAACGCAGAAGCTACTGGATCTAAAGTAGCTGAAAAATAGGCAACTGGTCTACGGACACCTCCATGGTTCTGAGCCAAGACTGACAATGCACAACCTTCTCTCTCGCAACAGAACAGTGAGAAAGCCTTGTTGTAATCAGGCATTCCCAAAGCTGGTGCACAACACAAACCCTCTCTCAGTCTTAGGAATGACATCAAGCATTCCTCGTCCCATGGTACCGGATCACTCACATCCTTGTGCGTCAGCCTCTGCAAAGGCTTTGCCTTCAAGGAAAAATTGGGAATCCACTGGCGACAATAGCCGACCATTCCCAAAAACATCCTGACCTCCCTCTGAGTGGTAGGCACAGCCATGTTCATTATTGCCTCAATTCGATCTGGTGACACCTTCCTCTTGCCTTTCTCTATTCTGTGACCCAAGTACTGCACTTCGTTCAGACAGTACTGCAACTTGTTCGGAGACACCTTGTGTCCATTCTCTGCCAAATGATTCAATAGGGCTATCGTGTCTATCCTGCAAGCGTCTTCTGTTTCTGAGGCAATAAGCAGATCGTCTATGTACTGCACGAGAACTGAGTTCTGTGGCAATACGAGACTTTCAAGATTCTTCTTCAAGATCTGATTAAAGATCGATGGACTCTCTGTATACCCTTGAGGGATACGACACCACGCTAACACACGATTTTCCAGCCGGAAAGCAAAAAGAAATTGGCTTTCTTCGTGGAGCGGTATCGAGAAGAATGCTTGACACAAATCAATCACGGTAAACCACTCGGCTTCGCATGGGATCTGAAACAGTATCACTGATGGATTCGGTACCACTGGACAACATGGAACAACTATCGTGTTGACCTTTCGCAGGTCTTGCACGATCCTGAACTTCCCACTCGGTTTCTGTAGTCCCATGATGGGTGAGTTACATGGGCTACCTCTTATCTCCTTCAGAATTCCCTGCTTGATCATGGACTCGATTACAGGTTTAATCCCTGCAATAGTCTCGGGTGACAGGTTGTACTGGGGCGTTCTAGGGAATTCGACATTCTGCTTAACCTGGATCTGTACAGGTTCAAACCCTTTGATCAGTCCGATCTCTTCTCCCGTGAGGTCCCACACCTCATGTGACACAGAATCTCTCAAATCTAGTGGAAGTTCCTCCACTGTCACCACAGGATACATTTCTATGCACAAGTGCTGATTCGCAACCTTGAAGGTGGCATCATCATCCTTCGTCTGGACCTCAACTCCCCTAGGTGTGCAATAGATGGTACAATTTAACTTACACAATAGATCTCTTCCTAACAGACAGACTGGACTCGAATCGCACACCACAAACTGATGTCTATCTCGGAAAGAGCCTATTCTCACTGGAATCGGTTCAGTCAATGGGCTAGTTATCCTCTTGTTCGCCACTCCAACAACTTGGATCGATTGTCCCGAGAGGGGTAGGTTGGGGACTACTGCTGATCTTACAGTAGACCGGGTAGCACCAGTGTCAACCAAGAGGGTGGTAGGATGACCATCAATGTCTGCCTCCACAAAAGGTCCTCTCTGGTCTACCTCCAAGACTGCTCCAAGTGTGCAGTCTTCCTCCCCCTCAGGCACCGTCAGGCCAACGGGTCTGGGCTGTACTCATCATACCCTTCGAAAAGGGGCATCTGCTGGTAAGTCCGCATTCCTTGCGGCATTCTCGGTGGCTGGGGAACTTGCACCTGTGGGTTAAACGTCCCCCTTTCATCGATCTGGGCTTCGTCACAGTATTGACTACCTCCGGCACGGGTGCCTGAACCACTTCTACCTCCTGTTGCACCTGATTGGCTGGGTTCAAGGGACACTCGCGCTTCCAATGTCCAATCTGGTGACAAAGATGACACGCAGTGGTCTTCTTCAATGTCGCCACATCCATTCCCGTCTTAGGATCTACAGGTTTCCCTTTTCCCTGACCTTGCACATTCTGGTTCCCTTGATTGTTTCCCTGTCTTCTTCCCAGCGTCCCTCCGTTAGGCTGGACCTGAGCTGGTTGCATCTGAACAAGCATCAGTTTGTCCTTCAGCTTCCGGTGCTTCGAGTCTACTTCATCACTACAGTACCTCGCATACCGCAAGATTTCATCCACCGGCTTGTTCTACCAACAGATCAAATGTTGCTGTATCATAAGACTAACCTCTGGTCTCAATCCTAGGACAAACTTTGAGACAAACTGTCCCATATCCTTGGGGTCTAAGGTATCTAGTCCACTATACTGTTTAAAAGCTTGCAAGAGTCGTTCATAATACTCATGCACTGTCTCCTTTGGTTCCTGAACAGTTCGATCTATCTTAACCCAATCAATGTCTTGAGGCGAGATCTTCAACTTCAACCATGTAATCACTTGTTCGAACTTTTTCATGACTATAGGTGACGGACCATTTGTGACAGCATCCCTTTCAGGTTCGGAGGTCGGCCACTCAACTGCAATTTTACAAGCTGACCATAAGTCTCCTGGTACTACAATATCAAACAAGGTGTTCAAATCAATCCACAATACCTTCGAAATTTTAACAAAACGGTCAACCTGTTTGTACCACTCTACTGGTTTTCCCTCAGCCGAGGAAAATCATTTGTAAATGCAGCCAAATCACCTCTACTCCATGGCACATGCACGTACCCTCCGTTCTGTACTTCTCGTAAAGGATAGTTCTCTACTCCTGATGTCCCTCCCCCGGAGGCGGCGTCTCTGCTACGTTCTTTTTGGAAATCTTCCTCTTAGACCACCTTTCCTCCCAGTTGTTAAGCATGACCCATATACGCATCCCTACAATCAGGTCCCTGATATGTGTCCTCAGTCCTATGACCCTTTTCTCTTCCAGCTCTTGATCACTGTATTGCAACCTATGGGATCCTTGCAGCGATTTCGTTTTAGACAAATCCACCTCATATCTCTTTGCCAATTCTGTCAATTTCTCATGTGCGGTCCTCGCTTTACGAGTCACATCCTTTGCTACAAAAAGCAGCTCATCTGGTTCATAGATCTCTATTCTATCCAACAGGCAGATTCCCGCTAATCATTTCGTCTACCTCTGCCTTCAACCTCACTACATCCAACATCCTTGCCCTCATGGCACTCCTCAAAATTTCTCGACAAGCAGCACCATTCCGTTCATCATAATCACAACTTTGTTCTGGTGGCTTACTCTCTTCTATCGTATTCCTAGAAACTGATCTATTTCCTGAGTTGTCTTGCTCCACATCTCCTGCCATCCCATCACTCTGATTCCTCACAGGTGGTACCCACATTCTCAAGTCTGATCTGGACTCGACCAAAGACCTTGGTCTTACCGGTCTCACATCCACCTGTCCCCTAGAGGAGTCTGCGGTGGCTGGCAATGGCGTGCTCGCTTCTATGGGCTTCGGAGAGTGAACCATTCCCTCCTCTACACCATTCCCTCCAACGCTGATCCTCTCTCTCCCTGTCGTCTGCGATAGACTTCCTTCACTTACTTGATCTGGGTCATACACTGATACTATAGGACCAATGGTAAAAGGTACCGTCAGGGCATCCGGCAACCTCATACTTCCCATTGAAGGTTGTGTTCCCACTCCCTCCGTTCCTGTGGAGATTTTTCCCACTACTCTCACATTTGTCTGATTCTGTGACTCGCCAGTCCCTCCTGCCACAGTTGATTTTCCTTCGCTATACTCTGGATTTAATGGAGGTGGTCTCTCTGACAGCAGTCTCTCTACCAAGCTGTCATCCGTATCACTGTCATCTTCCTCTGCACTCCTTGCCTGCGTACCTCCCGTTTTCTCTAGCAACGGATATAATCTATCCCCTTCAATCGTTTCCACTCTCCACCTTTTCTCCAGTGCATCCCATCTCGCATCTTGAAATGCCCTGATCGACTTCTTCACCCTTTCCTGACTTCTGTCTCTCTTCCTGTCATACGCTGCTCTAATCCATGCGTGTAACGCCTCAAACTGTGTGGGTCTGGGTAGTGGTCGCAAAGAAGACATCACAGATTTCAACTGGTACAACACTTCCAACCTGAAAGTACCATAGCGTGGGAAAGTCAATTCTCCCTCTCCCTGTGTCATTTTATGCCAATTCTCAAGCCAAATTATAGTATGCAATCCCACATTCTTAGCCATGTAATGTGCTGGCGTATCTTCGGGAGGGGCTTCCTCTCCACCCCGAGTAACCACATGTCTATCACCTCTACAGAGTTCTCGTAAAACTTTAAAACATTTCATGATGAAGCAGATTTCCGTTCACGCACAAGATTTCGTTTTTACTTCCTGATGTCAGTCCACCAATACCAGCGAGGCTCACACCAACCGACCTATCGCAGCGCGGCACTGTCTGACGTCACTCTTCCTCCGCTCGCAGCAGTTCCCCTCCTTTACAATTCACCTCTCACTCTTCACACGCGTCGCAATCACACTCTGAAGTAACTGTCTGTCCACGAAACGACCGGACAATCACCTCTCTGACTGTCTGTCCACCAACGACCGAACAGTCTCTCGAAACTGTTGACCTCGAATCTGGCAACTGTCTGTCCGCGAAACGAACGGACAATCGCCTCTGACACAATCGATAGGATCCAAACACTCAATGTTTCACACACAACAACCTACGACCAGCGTCGGTTATTCACACACTCACACATACGCTCCCTATCATCAGTGGGTTAATCAACGACGTCTCATGACTCCCACAACCTCTGGTCAACAATCTCAACTCTGGGTGTCTTCTACACCACAATCTCTTATCCCGGGATATCGAATCAAATCTCTCGGCCCCGCGCGCGCTCACGGTCCGATCCTCAATCACACGACTCTCATTCCAACTCCACAAGACATCACACAATCAAATCAACACCGCAATCTAACAAGCATCACCCTGTTCATACTCACGCTACCACGAACTGCTACTTCCGCCGCACCGTCATTCTCCGTCAGTTTTCAGCGACCGCCGTCGTCCTCCTCTTACAATCCACTGGATCACCATCACTCGGGCTCTATGGGGCAAATAATCTCTTATCCTAATCTAGATCTCCCATTACTATCAGAGGAAACCATCCTACTCTGCTACCAACTGATAAAGCAGGATTCTTATCTTATCTTACCATCACTAAGAATCCTCAGGTCGTCTGAATCTTTTTACCTGCTGAATAGTGTGAAGGGAAGAAAATCCAATCCTGTTATGCAACAATTTAGAATCCAGCTTGCCTTCAAAGATCACTGACTCCGAATTCAAATTTTTAGGGGTTTATTACAAAGCCAAGAATAACTGCACATACAAGCACCTCAACACGAGGTTAAAGAAATAAATGGGCACTAATACAAACATCAATCCTACGCAGGAGTCTCGTCCGACTCAGGATAAGAAGAATCGTTAGCTCCAGAAGCATTAAACTAGCAATGACGGCTCCAATCTCTATATTATTCTTCATTTACCTAATAAAGAGAAAAGCATTAATCTGTCCCTACTCTACCACTAAGGTGACATCCCTACTTAACAAGTTTCCCCAGGCAAGAGTAGAAAAGGTAAGGGTGTCAGCTGTGAAGACTTCCTAAGAAGTGCACTCACTTAGCATTTTGAGCTCGTTCTAAGATGCTCCTTCCTAACTAGATCTCTCTCTTTCGCCCTTCTCTCAGGTCTCCTCTACCTCCAATCTGCTCTCCTCCCTCGGGGCACTATCCCTAATACAAAATCCGCATACAATAGAACACGCCCTTGTCACGCCTCTCCGGCCAGGTCTTCCTTCTCGTACTTTTCCATCGAAACTCTTACTTCATCCAGGACGGTTACAGTGACCTTGGGTCCCAGGCACCTTCTCTGCTGAAAGTATCATCCCTGCATTCCAGTATACTCCCATCTCAATGTCTCCCACCATCCTAACTCCTAAAACAAAGAGCCAGTCTTTCACTAACGAGGCATGTGTCCTTGCACCTGCAACAGAAAATACATTCAACAAACTTTCCTCTGTGCGAATCTACCAACCGTGCCCAGAGAGCCTTCCCAAGAGAACACCTTCTCGGCCTACAAAATAAGCTAACATAAGAACGAACAGGCCTTTCTTGACGTATATGCAGTCAGGCATTTACACAATTTAAACACACAATTTTAATTACTTCTCTAAGCATTGGTTCATTACATTTCATATGCGAAAAAGTGAACTACACGTGCAACTTAATATGGTACACGTTTAACTACTGCATCTCGATTGCACATGAGCTACTTCATTTATGCATCATTTTAAACGCGTTTCAGTTAAGCATTACATTTACATGATTATAATAGCACAATTACTCTTCTATTCACTCTAATAAATGCGGTTTAGAACTACATTTTACCGGCCATTCATTAATATATATCTGGATATATGCGGGTGCGGACTAACAGTGATTATGATGCACCCCTACAAATTTCTCGAGAACATGGCGCTCTATCACACGCTAAAGATTAAGGGGATGTATACCTGCACCCACCATCTACAGAGACATGTTCCTGTGTGGCTCTGGTAAAATGAGTTTGCCAAATTGTAGAAATGTCCATGAAAAATCCTATAAAATATATCCAAGTGGACTACACGGGAGTCAGTCACAAGAGAGAGTGATACCTGTCATGCACTTTAAAAATGTACAAATCTAGAATAAGGGCATATAAAATATTGGGTGTTCTTATGGAAAGTATATGGAAATTCCAAATAAGTGCTGAGATTAAATGGCACAGAATGTAAGCCATTTTCTGTAATTAGATGACTCGTGAGATATAAAGCATTCTCGAGGCAAACATTTGTTGTGGGCAGTGTTTCAAAAGACTCCCAGGTTTAAGCAACTAGTGAAAACGGTAGGGGGCTAGAAAAGACAGAACTTTACGGCACATGGCTTAAAAGATGTGGCTGGTGTATATAGAGACTGTTTCAGGTCTTTAAGAAATCCTAACCAGGAGCGCAATATCTTGCTTGTGAAAAGCCCTGTGTCCATTTTCTCCAAATGATGCACCCCCACTACATTAAGGACTGTACATTGAGAGTTACTACATTGAGAGTCACTACATCAGGAGTCACTACATCACAGGTAAGCTTTGAACAATTACTTCAGGTGCAAATGGCATTACATTTCAGGCAAGTAAAAGTATGTATTAAATATGTAATAATAATATTAATTGATAATTATTTTTTAAGGAATAAGTAATATTAATCTATAAACCGTAAAATATCACTATATATAATATTAAGTATTTATAAGCATGAATAATTATAATCGTTTTAAAAAGGCATGAGTGAGTCAAAAAAGGAGAAAATGAGGAGAAAAATACTAAAGGAGGATAGAATATATATAAAAATGAATTTATATGTACATATAGTATAAATATATCCAAAAACTAACTCCACTGTAGTAAAGGCAAGCATTCACCCAAGGTAACTTTTCATAAATGCAAATGTATTACTTCATGGAAAAAGAAAATACACTCAACACGTTTCAACATCAACTGCCTTGTTCACAAGTGATTTTGTGCAAATCAGTTGCTCCCCAATAAACCACAAGTGCAATCAACATAGACAAAGGACACCGAAAATCCAGAGCGAGGAATTCGAGAGCGGCAGCCATCTTAGCCTAGTGCAAACTTATACTGATTCAAAATGCATTTTCACATTTTAATCAATAATCAAGCTATCCTCATGTGTCGAAACATGATGAAACCTTCCACATGTCTTGTAAATTGCCTGATTAACTATTACATAATCTCTCAAGAAAGTAAAAAACATTACAGTTAAATGGCAGTCGTAACATATACTAGGGACTATATTAGCTGTTTTTAAAGTATAAAATAGTTGCGGAGCATGAGACAGCTCATATTCAATATCTCATTTTGAAATGGCAATCCATAAAACACATTGTAAACAATATGACAGAGATTATCGTCACGATTGATGTAGCGCAAATTTGCTCTTTTATTTGTAGGGATGCATTATAATCATGGGTAGTCAGCACCCACATATAATCCTTTGTTATATTAACTTAGGACATTAGAATGTGAACTGTAATAACATGAAGGGTGATGTATGAGGGGTAATTTCAATGTGAATGTGAAGAAATTAACGTTGCAATAAGATGAGTTTAGTTGAAAATATTAACGTGCAGAATTCATACATGCTGCTGTCAATTATTGACGTATTTTAAGTGCTTATGTAACATGTTAATTTAGATGTGCTCAGTAAATAATGTATATTTTATATGTGTAATTTTATAAGGCCTTGTGCTATTTCTTATGTTGGCCGATTTCTGTAGGCCTGAATTGTGAATTTCATGTGCATGTTGAATTTGTTCTTTCTCAAGTTTCTGTTGCAGGTGGAGAATTCATCCTTGTTATCTAGAATAATGTCTTTGTTTTTGGAATTAGACTCAGGAGAAGAGGATACATTGCACGCTCATAATGATAATGAAGAACGGTTATACTTTCTCATCAGAGTAAGCCTGGGAATCAAGGTCATCTCGCCAAGGCCTGGGATTCTTGCTGCCTAGTGGAAAATCCCAGTCGAAGAGGTGGCTTGACTGTATGGTGTGATGCTGCAATGTATCATGGGATACTACCTGTAATATTGATGTATCGAATTTAGGAAAGTGTCCGGGGACTTCTGCCTTGCCTTGAGAGAGAGAGCATCTTAGAACGAGCTCTGTAGCTTTATGATACTTGACCCATCTAACGTGAAGAGACTTCTTAGGAAGACTTCACATGCTGACACCTTCATGGATCTTATCTTGGGAAATGCTAGTTAGGGATGTCACGTTAGATGTAGTGTAGGGACAGACTAATGCTTTATACCCACAAACTTCCAATGATGGGGGAATCTCGATGTCTGCGTGTCATCTTCTGTATTCTGGTTCTCAAACTGATTATCCTGTGCATGCGGCACTGTCTTAACTTCACAAGTAGGTTTGGCTTTGTATTAGTTCCATTGTATTTCTACACCCTCATCTTGAGGTGTCTGTATGTCCAACTGTTCTTGGCTTTGTAATAAACTAGCTAAACTTTATCGGGAGTCTGTGATTCTTAGGACTCATGGTAAAATTGGAACTGCAATGTTTAATTGGCTAACGATTTCTCTCCCTTCCCTGCTTTCATGCTGATAAAAACAGCCATCGACCTGGGGTTACAGAGCAGATCTAGAACGTGGAACCCGGCTCCTTCAGTTGGTAGCAGAGTAGGATGGTTTTCACATGAAGCGGGGGGAGAATGTAGAAAAATCTAGAAAAGACCTAAACCCCTAGAGCTCCAAAATAGACCCCAGTGATCGAGAACGGAGAACACAGCACTTTGGTGAAGACCGGCAGGGCTTGATGGTGCAATGAGAACAGCGGCAAACGGAGGAGTGTGTATCAATAGGGATATACATCTGTTATTCAGCGCCTTGAGACCCTTGGGTGATACGTCCATGATACAACCACCACGATGGAGATAAAAACACAAACCACAACACCAAAAAACACGCGATGGGCCAAAGCGCGATGAGGAAACCAGCAACAAGCAGCGCCAGGCCTGCAACACACACCTGGCAGGCGTCAAAAATCACCATAAAAGTTGAAAAAACAGCCACATATAAAACTGACCAACACCCAAGCACCATGGAGGCAGCCGGAGCAGGCGCAGAGGACGAGCGCAACCCCACAAGCAGCCCGGACGACCAGCCTGGGACCTCGGCGACAGGGAAGGGCAAGGACAAGAAGACGAGGAAGACCAAGTTCAGTCCGCAGGCGAACAGGATCATAGTCACTGAGGTGATGGAACACCATCAACAACTCTTCGTCACCTCCAACGCGTCATGGGCACCAAAAATGGAATATGGCGGGACATCGTCGACAAGGTAAATGCCATCGGAGAGCACAAGCGGACAATGGATGAGGTCGAGAGGCGATGGAATGACATCAAGCGGAAGACCAAGGAGAAACTCACCGCCAACCAGAAGGCAGCAACGCAGACCGGAGGTGGGGGCCCAGCGCCACAGCTGGAGCTGGATGACATGGAGGAGCTGGTGTCGACAGTCATCAGTGTGGAGACTGTGGCTGGAGTCGGGGGACCGGACACTGCTCGACAGGGCACAGCACAACCGCAACAGGGTGAGTGACCACCAGGTACTGGGGGATGGGGGAGATGGCCACAATGGCACCCATGCACAAGCAAGCAGGGCACAGTGCACACCCACAATTACCCTGGGTCCTCGCCCAGACCCACAGACTGTCACAATGTACAATGCCATGCTGTCTGAATGTCAACCTGTACCATGCTGCTACATACATGTGGACACATTGTAATACACCATCTCCCCTTCACATCGCAGGGGCATCGTCAACACCTCCTGCAGAGCAGTCCCAGCCACTCTTCACTGATGACGAGGAGGACAACACCAGCATCAACACCCAAACCATCCAAGACATCATTGACCTCATCTGCCACTCACCTCCAGGAGCAGGGCAGCCCAGCTACATCGAGGAGACCCCACCCACCACCCAAACCACTCAGCAGGAGGCACCCACAGCCCCGGCACCCTCCCAAGTCCCCCAGGAACAACAAATGGCCTTCCAACGTCGTGTGCTGGAGGCCCAGAGTGAGACGGCTGAGCAGGTGCGGTGGGGTTCGACCTCATGGCTACCAAACTGGACGCCATCCTTGGGTGTCTATGTCCGCCCCATGGTCTCCAATGAGCCCTGACTGACATTGCTGGAGTCATGACACGGAGGGAAGAATACCTGTCCGCTCAGAGTGGCTCCAGCGATCCCAGCTGTGAGCTGGCACACATGTGGAGGCTCATGGAGGACATGGTGCGGATGGAGGCGGAGAGGATGGCAGCAAAATGTAGCTGGCATCTACCAGGCCCTGCATGTCCTCATCATGGCATTGCTGCCACAAGGTGTGGCGATGATGAATGCTGCTGCCCCCCCAACATCCACATCCCCGCCCCCTGGTGTGTCAGTGCCTCCCAGTGCGGCAGCCGTATCCACTCCAGCACCTGATGTGTCATTGCCACACAGTGCAGCCGACAATCCTCCACCGGCCCCTGATGTGTCAGTGGCACACAGTGCCGCAGCCGGTACTGCAACACCAACAGGTGGGGCAGAGCAAACATACGAGGACGTGGATGGGCTTGAGTTCAGAAGGAAGCATTCATTTCCACCACCTTGCCTGTTTCTGCTTGGTGCCGCACATGGCCTCAAGACCTACCACTGACCCCCGATACACTCTGATGCACTCACCTTGGACTGCGAAATGGACTGCCACATCCTGTTTGATGACCAATGACACGGCGGACAGACTGCGGACTGTACCCTTCCTCTTCCGCAGTACAGGTCATCCCCGGATGGACACTGGCTGGCCCTCCACGGGCCCATATTGTGTAGTGTGCTCGGCATTGCCCTGTACCACTCCAGCTGCATGACTGCACTGGATGTGCAAATAAACATCCAGTGATGCACTGCTGTGTAATGTCTTACATCATTCATGTATGGATGTGTGGATGAATGTGGGGACAGTGCCTTCCCTTGCATCAATGATGTTCATCCTGTGGGATGCCAGTCAGAGGGTGCGACATTGCATTTTGTGTACCGGGTCCCGTGAACACTACAACAGGGACACACGCATCAGTCACTTCCTTGTCCGGGCATGGACTGGACCACGCCCAGAGCCCACAAGTCATTGTTGCAAGCCCTGCACTGGTCCGGCGTACGGCAGGCCAGACCACTCCGCTAACGCCCCGAGGGAGGGCCCTAATTGCTACCCATCGCAGCCGTTCTCGCTGGTGGTGTGCAGGTCGCTGGTCTAGTTGTCAGCATGTCACAGCCACTCCCTGAGGGCAGGTTTTCACACACACCACACCCATCCGGCACAGGCGTCACAGGCCATGTGACTCCGCCAACATAAGGGGCCGACGACGTCACATTCCCCTCTTCCGGTGGTGACTGGATGACGGACGCTCCACGGTTTTCACTCATATAGGGCCCATGAGTTGTTGCGCACAGGGTTAGTGGCATCCGAGGCCTTGAGTACGGCACGGGCCTACCACCACATGGCGCAGACTGGGGTTGCACAGGGTTAGTGGCATCCGAGGCCTTGCGGACGGCACGGGCCTACCACCACGTGGCGCAGACTGGGGATGCACAGGGTTAGTGGCATCCGAGGCCTTGCGGACGGCACAGGCACCCCGCCACAGGACGGTGACTTTGGGTGCACTGTGTCAGTGGCACCTTGAGCTGCTGAGCGGGTGTGCAGCCTGCGATGATGCCCCGTCCCGGCGGTCCGGACAGCTCAGGTTTTGTGTGCCCTGTTGGACCGCAGTGTAGGCCAGAGCCAATGGGCAGCGCGGGCCTACCGCCACATGGCGTCGCTTCCGGGATCCCAGAGTTTGTGGCACCCATTGGGCTGAGCGGGTGTGCAGCCTGCGATGGTGCCGGGTGCACTGGTATGTCCTATGCCATGGAGTAATCAAGACCCAGCACCAAACGTGAGACCTGGTGGCCTGCGGAGCGGGGCTGCATGATGTGGAGGGTGCCATGTCCACGGGCCCTGGGGTTGTGGCTTGCAGGGGCACGTGGTGAAACCTCCTGTCTATGCGCCGGTGGCGGAAGGTGAGCATTGAGGCCTGGGTGTGCATGGGCGGGCATGCTCCGATGGGCGGCGGGAGGGGTTGGGGTGCCTCTGCCTGGGTGTGCATGGGCGGGCAGGTGATGTGGTCTTGTGCAAATGTGTGTACTGTGCCAGTCATGTATCTGGACTCTGTTTCAGCTGATGGCTCTGACTCAGATGTGTGACCTGGTGTCCTGCTATACATACTGGCACATGGTTGGAGACACACCGGTGGCAGCAGGTGAGCAGTGTGGCCTGGGTGCGCAGGGGCGGCACTCTCTCTCTCTCTCTCCTCTTCTCTCTCTCTCTCTCCCTCTCTGTCTCCTCTTCTCTCTCACTCTCCCTCTCTTCCTCTCTCTCCCTCTCTTCCTCTCTCTCTCTCTCCCTCTCTTCCTCTCTCTCCTCTTCTCTCTCTTTCTCTCTCCCTCTCTCTCTCCTCTTCTCACTCACTCTCCCTCTCTTCCTCTCTCTCTCTCTCCCTCTCTTCCTCTCTCTCTCCCTCCCTCTCTTCCTCTCTCTCTCCTTCGCTCTCTCTCTGTCCTCTGATGTGCGCAGGACACACCTTCTCATCATGTTTTTTGTCTTTGACCTACGTATTGTCCCGAGGGGAGCGGCCATGTGTCTTCATTTCATTTCGGTGTTCATTTTAATAAAGTTTCATTTGTTGCTTCGGAAGTGAATGTGTGCTGCTCATTTCTGCGATGACACATGCATGTCACCAGTTGTGATTGTGCGGCATCAAGCGGAATATTTTGTACATGTTTAGGTATGGCTGATATGGCATGTCTCTGGTCGGGGGGGGGTGGTCCTGGGGGTGGTGGCGGTGGGTGTTGTGGCCCTCTTGGGTGTCCGGGCCGCATGATGGGTGGCTCCATGGCATCTGTTGCCCTTCCGAAGTCGCCCTGGGCTGTGCTCCCTTTTGGTTTGCAGGCTGCCGTCCGACTTTACACCAGGTCAGAGCAGGTGTAGATTTCCTGGTGCTAACGCACCTTATCGCCTGTTTTGTGTTTTTATCGCCAATGTGGCTGGTCGTTGAGAATGTTGAGGTGTGATGTTGTCGCGCCTTTTGGCACGGGAACGCCCACTCTGCATCTCATTAGCGATAGTTGTGGGGGTCCTCTTTGGCGATGTTTTTTGCGGCTGCTATCGCGGGTAAACTGGTGCTGTGGGCTGTTAACACCGGCTTGTGAATGGGGAGGTAAATTTATCACGACTTTGGCTGCGATAAAGTGCCGTTAATTAGGCGATAGCTCCTTGTGAATATGCCCCTGAGTTGTCGTGACTGTCTGACTGCAGGCTTGAGGAGTTGTTGTGAGACGTCATCGGCAATTCCACCTAAGACAGGGACCTTTGTGTGAATGGGACGTATGAGAATTGTATGGTAAACCTTGTGTACAGGGGTGGACTATATTGATTCAGGTGACCAGCGCAGGTTGAGGGTCTCTTTGTGTGAATGTTCTTGAGTGATTGAATTCTATCAATATTTTAGAAAGGCAGACAATTACGGAGATGTGATTGTGTGAGTGAACATAAATGGAGAAATAGTAAAGGAGGGTGAGTCGCTGCAAGGAGAAAAAGGTGAGGTCAGAGTGTGCTGCGGTGCAATAGGTCGGTGTGAGAGAGCCCCATCCCGGCCCAGGGATGCACTTACCCCTCAGGATGACATAGTTCATTCCTATGTACAACAGCGGAGCAGGACCCGGAACACTAACACTAGTAGCGGGAAAAACGGAACGATAACCCCGCCCCCATGTCCTGTGCCCATACAGGGGGAGAGTCACTGGAGTGACGCGGTGGGAGGAGGCGGAGCTGACCCCAGAAGAACCAGTAAGCCACCAGAGAAAAGGAACGGCGTGGAGGAAGAAGAGAGAGTGAATCGGACGGAAGGAGAGGACAAGAGAGGAGCAGATCGGGTGGAAGACTCAGGCGGAACAGATCGGGTGGAAGAACCGGGCGGAACCAGAGACGAGGTCGTTGAAACTGAGGAGGACGACGAGCCGTGGAGCGAGGAGTGGTGGTGTCCTACGGAGAAAGCCGGAGAGTGGCCGCAACTCAGGAGAGTTGCGGCGGAGCCGGTAAGTGACAACGAGGGGGGGTGAATGGGGAGAAGGGAACGAGGGTAGGGGGGAACAGAGGGGAGCGGTAAGGGAACGAGAACCTCATCCCGGGCACTGGGCGTGAAATGCTAGTCACCCGCACCTGATTCTTCCCCTAACACCCTGTGGCACGTCACTGTGAGAGACAGGACAGAGGGGCTGATACAAACCCCTAGTATACCGAAGAGTCCACCTGTTGTAGGAAGCAGGAAACTCAAAGGGCCGTGACAGACTAACCTGAGAAGAAGCATTCCTGGTTAGGTTCTTTACTTTGTTTCTTCTGTTTCCTTTCCTTTTATTGGAGACATCCCTTTTTCTTTTCCTCACAAATTCATACGGGCACCGAACGGGTGTGGTGACGGGTATACGTTTCACTAAACCTCCACAAAAGCATTAACTGACCGCTCTTTTCTCTCTCTGTCCCGAGCCTCCGTGGAAGACCACTGAAGAGAGAAAGTGAAGGCACGACGGAGGACGCACGAACAGGGAAGCTGGAGGAGGAAAGCCGGACAGACGGAGAAGCCCAAACACGCCCCCCCTATATCGGGACAATTTGATAACGTCAATAAAGCTGACATTCTTAAGAAGTACATCCAGCCTCCGCTTCTGTTTATCCGGCCCGCGCTCCCACAGTCGGTTGATGTAACGCTGCCCTGGGATTGGCTGGTAGTCATCAGGAAGCGGGGATTGAGAAAATCTTGTTATTCAAATGAAAACTTTGACTTAATCATGCGATGCTTTAGAGTGGTACGAGATCTGTTCATGGGAGATCAAGGAGTAGTTACTCGAGTGGGTGAGGAAGCACTGCCCAAGGATACTCCAGCACGATACATGGCAAAAAAAGTAGGACTCCGTACTATAGTTTGGCTTCAAAATTGGCACAAAATCACTGAAAAAGAGGGAGATTTGGCTTTCCCACATTATGGTTAATTTCAATTGGAGGTGTTGTATCAGTTGAGGGGGGTGATGTTTTCACTACGGCCAACCCAGTTTGAGACATTAGATGCGTTAATGCAAGCAGCACATGCAAAGAACAGGGAGAGATTCCATGGGAAGATGAAGAAGGCAATGAAAGCATATCAGGATGCACGATGGGACGTACAACTTAAAATATGGAGACTGGACACCATTGAAGGAGATAGGTTGTACCCAATGTTCGTGAGAGAGGGAGATACTTAGGATAGGAGTGGAGGGTAAAACGGAAATGATGGGAGCGATACCGACGACAGCCTGTTAGACAGACTATTGGCAGAGTGTCTGCTATATCTTAATCATCTTTACCAAGCACAACACGCTCGTGTCAGCCGGCTTGTGGTGCTCTCATCTGTGGGCACTCGGATTTATGGGCACGCAAAGGAATAAAGGTTCTATGGGAGAGAGGAGGATGGTTGGTGCCTGCAAGCCGGGAGAATCTTGAAGTGCCTCTAGGAGGCTGCCCGTAATCTTGTACTTGGCAAAATAAACTTCACTTACTTCAAGCAAGCGCGTCCGCCTAATGTTCCTTCATTGATGTAATACTGGTGTTGATCGCTAAATCTACGTCTGCAGCGTCATTGACTACAGCAATTCGGATCAATGGCAGGAAGCAATCCGGTCAACGGTGATGGACGACGGGAGGCAGTCCAATCCAGTCCAGTCAACGGTGTTTTACAAGGTTAGAAGTACAAGCAGAACCTCATTACGGGCAGGTTTGCTCTGTGGGCGTTCCTACTGCTATCGTATCTATAATTAATTAATTACTACGTGCGTGCACGGCGGCCATTTCTTTTCTGTGCCTGAAGTCGTACGTCAAAGTCAGGCACATAGTACAAGTCCTACCACCTCTAAAAATAGAATGCTTTAAATCTGCAGGCTTTTTCAGTATTTCTGGCCTGTTTTATGTTACGGCTATGCTTAAGTGATTCCAAGTGATACAAAAAAAAAAAATCTACGGTGACAGGCACACCATTTTATTCATCCTGCCATTGATATTGTCATTTATATTTTACGTTGTATCACCTCAAATGATGCCAAAAGTTCTACACTCACCAATGAAGATGTTTTACAGTAACAGTGTACCACACCATTTTATTCAAGCTGTCATTGATATAAGCAAAGCTTCTGCTTATGTTACGGTGATAGGCACACCTACATCAGTTTTCTCGGATAATCTAAACCATTTTGGTATTTTTCATCCATGGTATATTAATTTGCGTATACCATGCAATCCTTTAATGCTCCTCCACCTTTTCTACAGTCACCTGGAGAGCCCACCGTGCCTTGGAAGGAATGGTTTCGAGCGTTCAACGCATTTCTGGGAGCAATCGATGGGTTCAAGTTTAAACCTGAGAGGAGAAGATGGATATTAGAACACTCACCAGGTATGGAGGGTCAGGAAATATTCACACATTTGCCAGTCTACACACCTCAGGATGGTGAAGAATTGGATGAATATGAAGAAGCTGTCAGGAGATTGGAGAAACAGTTTTCTAAACCTCAAAACTTATTAGTGAGAAGACACAAATTATTTTCAAGAGAACAAACGGCCACTGAATCTGCCTCTTTACGTGTACTAACAGCCAAATGTGAGTTTGGTAATTTCACAGATCAATTAATCAGAGACCAACTAGTCATTAGGTGCTTTAATAAAAAGATCCAAGAGAGACTGCTTACATGCAAGAATCCACCCTTAGATGAAGCTGTTGAGATTGCCAATGCTATCCCAAATTCAAAGCACTCGGTCAAAGAACTAAATAAAGCTGATGATGCAGTACTTGTAGTAAAGGGCATCAAGTCTTTGGAAAACAAGACTTTTGACAAACCTAAAACGATGGAATGGAAAAGGCCACCAACCAGTGGCAGTGTTTGTTATCATTGTGGATCCAAATTTCACTTAGCTTCTTACATACAGTGTCCAGCTATTTCTAGAGAATGCAACAAGTGTGGTATTACGGGTCACTTTGGAAAAATGTGCAGAGCTAAAAGAGGAAAAGTGAATGTAGTCACGGAAGATGGTGACCAAAGCATAACCAATTATATGAATAATTTATTACTGTATGTGTCAGTGCATGAGCAAGTTGAGTGTGGTAACACCAGTACAGTTTCAACTGATGAATCTGGGGGCAGCACTGATAGCTGTTATGATAGGATTCATTGTGTTAGAAGTCATGAAAATGATTTTCCTTTGCCCAAATATCCTATTGAGATATTTAAGATGGGAAGCATGATGATACCGTTGCTTACTGATTCAGGTTCTAAGATCACTATCATATCCAAAGACATTGTCACTAAATATAATGTGGAGGGAACATTATTGCCACCTGATGTGTTTCCTCAAGGGTATGATGGCACCAGGATTGACCTTCTGTTTTCTTTTTTTTAAACAGTCATTAGTTTCAAGGGCCGAGAGGTTCAGGGGAAGGTCTATGTGTCATGCACCGGACCAGATATTCTTGGGTGTCATCACCAAGCCTGTTTGAGTATTGTTCTAAAGCCGAGTGGTGTGCATCAATTTTTGTCGATTATTGATGATGAATCCAATGGACATGGAGACAACATGCATGCTTTGCTGGAGAGCCATAGTAACATATTGAGTGAACAATTGGGTATGTTGAAAGGGTTTGAGCATGTCATCAAGGTAAAGGAGGGGTATATTCCTGTTAAGCACAAACTGAGAGGTGTGCCCTTGAGTGTAAGGGACAATTTGAAGAGTGTGCTTGACAATTTACATAGGGATGGCATAATTGAACTGATTGAGTCTTTCTTATGGCTTTTTCCCATTGTGGTAGCGAGGAAGAAGAATAACAAGATCAGAATGTGTATTGATTTGAGGAGCCTGAATCAAGCAAACTGGGTGGATGGGTATCCTCTACCCAAAATTGAAGAAATGATGTGTACATTTTCAGGAGCCAATGTGTTTTATAAGCTTGACCTACGTTCTGCCTACCATCAGGTTGTTCTGGCTGAACAGACAAGACATCTCACTGCTTTCATAACACCCTATGGTATGTACCAGTTCTGCAGGATGCCTTTCGGTCTCGCTTCAGCTGCTGCGGTTTTTCAGAGGGTCATGACTGAAGTTGGGAAGGGGTTGGATGGTGTCTTGGCATTTCAGGACGATGTGTTGGTTTTTGGTAAGGCTGGTCCTGAACACCTCAAGAGGCTGAATGCGGTTTTGAATGCTATGAATGAGAGAGGTCTTAAACTCAGGAAGGATAAGTGTGTGTTTGGTGTGAGTCAGGTTGAATATTTGGATTATGTGATATTGGGCAAAGGTATTGGTCCCAGGCCAAGATTATTAGAAGCTATTGAAAAAGTACCTGTTCCCACAGATAAAGAACAGTTGAGAGCATTTTTAGGAATGTGCGAGTACTATTCAAAGTTGGTTCAAAATTCTTCAACTATTGTTGAACCTCTGTTGGCCAGCTAAAGAAAAATGTCAAGTTTGTGTGGAGTGAGTTACAAATGTTTGCCTTTAACATGATCAAAGGAAGTTTAGCCAATGCTCCTTTGTTGAGTCCATTTAGTCCTGGAGAAATTCTTACTATAACTGTGGATGCAAGTACGGTTGGCCTTGGAGCTGTGCTGTCTCAGGGTCTGGGTGATTGTGCTGCACTGTGGCTTTTGCCTCTCGCACACTCAAGCCCATTGAAAGACAGTACTCTGTCATTGAGCGTGAGATGCTTGCTTGTGTCTGGGCAGTTGAGCATTTTAAAGCCAACGTTTGGGGCACTAGATTCAAATTAAGATCAGATCACAAACCGTTGATTCCTATTTTAAATGGTACAAATGTCCACTCATCGAAGGCCACTCCTAGATTGGTGAGGTTGAGTGTCAAGCTGTTTGAATACAACTTCTTGGTAGAATACATTCCTAGAGGTAAGAATAAGAAAGCAGATTGCTTATCTAGACTGCCTATCACAGGCAAAGAAGAAGTGCTGGAAGATCAAGAGGATGTTGAGTGTTTTGTGGCCAAAGTGTTTTCTTTGCAAGTCAAGTGTATTAGTGAGAGAGTGGAGATCTGCCTTGGGTCAAGACTTGGTACTGGGGAAAGTTCTGGAGTAAAAACGGGTGGCCGAGGGAAGGTTGTCCTACTATTGATCTTCAGCCTTTTAGTAAGTTCCAATCTGAACTTTCTTTGGAAGATGCATTGCTGTTTAGAATGGACAAATTAGTACCTCCATGTGTTGTCAGGGAACAGTTTATTAACATCAGCCATGAAGGTAATCTGGGTATGACAATGACGAAGAAGAGGTTGAGAGAAAACTTCTGGTGGCTGGAATGGATCAAGAGGTGGAAGAAAAAGTTGGAAAATGTCCTAATTGTGTGAAAAATTACAAAGGACTAAGGTGTGTCACTCCGCCTATGAGCATTCCCGAGGTTCCTCGGAAGGTGTAGGAGAGAGTGAGCATTGATTTTCTTGGACCGTTTCAAATTCTTCCATCAGCTCAAAGGTTTGCCATAGTATTGATTGATCATCTGTCTAAATGGCTTGAAGTACAGTTTATTGGTGAGCCTAATACTAAGAATGTTATCGTTTTCTCACTGATGTTTTTGCAAGGGAAGGGTTTCCGTCAGAGCTGTTGTCTGACAACGGAGTACAATTTGTTTCTTCAGACATGGAGGATTTTTTGGAAGGGGCCGGAATCAAACAGAAAAGGTGCAGTCTTTACCATCCCCAGGGGGAATGGTAAAGTTGAGAGAGCTAATAGAATGATTTCGGATTGTGTGAGAGGGGCTGTACTTGAAGGTGTTGATGTGGGTGATGCTGTGCGTGCCATGCCTTGGTCATATCAACATACCCCCCAAAGTGTGACTGGGATTTCACCTTTTACTGCGTTGAGAGGCAGGGGCTCGCAGGGTTTGTTGAGGCCTGCCTGGTTGAACAACTTACCTAAGGTAAAATCTGCAGGACTCGGGGCACATGACATTGAGTTGGCAAGGAACAGAATCAAGAGTAGTCAGATCAAGAGTAAGGAACAATACGATGTCATAAAAGGGACAAAGAGGGTGTTTTTGGAGAAGGGTGATTATGTGCGAGTGAAACTACCGGAAGCAAGGAGGTTTAAAGGGAAATTGAGATATGGTCATGCATATTGTGTAGAAGAAGTGAGCAAGGACGGGTGTGCTGTGAAGCTGCAAAATGGTCAGTGGTAGAATTGGGCCTAAGTTGACAAAGTAAAGGGGTTTGAGACTGTGTGCAGAGAACCTGTGGGAAGTGAAGTTGTCAATCACCCCAGTCCATTGTCTCTTATGTTAAATAGATGGGTGTGCAAAGTTGCTGGTAGATTCAAGCATTATGTAATGTCGTAACATGATTTGTTTCTTTTTGAGCATGCAGTGTTTTAAATGCTCTGGGTTTTTTTGTTCTTCAGGTGTTATCATTATAACATTTTGAAAGGGGGGATTGTTATTGTTATGGTTATTGTTTTCCTTTTTGTTATATTGTAAAAGGGGGAGGTGTGTTATGTCTTAATTATCTTTACCAAGCGCAGGAGGCTCATGTCAGCCCGCTCGTGGTGCTCTCATCTGTGGGCATGCTGATCTATGGGCATGCAAAAGAGTAAAGGTTCTACGGGAGAGAGGAGGATATTTGGTGCCTGCGAGCCGGGAAAGTCTTGAAGTGCCTCTGGGCGGGTGCCTGTAATCTTGTACTTGTCCAAATAAACTTCACTTACTTCAAGGAAGCATGTCCGCCTTATGTTCCTTCATTGATGTAATAGCGTCCTCCACATTACAATCCACATTCAGAGGATTGAACAACTGGCAAATGCAGCAAATATGGAAAGAGCGGTAACAACACAGACATGCCCTAGTGCAGGGGTAGTGGGAAGGATTTTAACAGGAGTAGAAGGAACAGGGATACCGGCTTTAGGAGGTGCAGAGTCAAGTGGAGTCAATGCTGCTTTACTGTTGCCGGTAGCTCCTACGGTACCGGTCACTATCGGACCTGTAGTCTCTGTGTACAACCCAAGCTTAGTGGAGAACGCTAGTCAACAACAGTCAGGGTTAGAAGAAAGGGTCAGCTCAAGGGGAAATGTGACCATGAGTGGGAACAATCCGTTTCTGGTGCCTATAGAATCTCGTACTCCATTGCCAGCAACTGCAGAGCCTTTGAGAATACGTGTTGGGTCTAGTACCATACGATCTGTGTCATTAGCGCACTCAAATTCAGATTTGAGAATGTGGAAAGCTCCAGTCAGGGGGCCCATGGGAAGGATACCAGAAGTAGGCACAGGTCAGGGAACCTCTGGAAACCAGCATGTCTTACAGACCCCAAATTCGGAGAATGCGCAAAGAAATCGGAGCTGTGATAGAGAAGGACAGAGTAGCGCGTCAAGTCAGGGCACAATCAAAGCTGCGGTAAAGGCAAAATTATTGGATGTAGTAAGGTTGAAGACTGAGGTGGATGAAATAATCAGTGGGAACTTGCCTTTGGAGTGGATAGAGATTTATGAGCAAGATGAGCTGTTGTTTGTGTCGACGGATGTCACCCGTAAAGCGAGACGAGCACATGAGAAATTGACAGAATTGGCCCAAAAATATGATGTAGACCTGTCTAAAATGAAAATGTTACAGGGAAACCAGAGGTTGAATTACAGTGATCAGGAACTGGAAGAGGAAAGGGTAACAACTTGAAAACACATATTTGAGAGCTGATCATAGGGATACGCGCATGGAGCATGCTTGACAAATGGGAGGAAGGATGGTCAAAGAAAAAGTGCTTTAGGAAGGTGATGGGAGAAACGCCCCCTCCAGGAAGGGGAACACCAGGAATTTAGGCATACCCATTGTGAGAAGGGCCAGCAGCGTTCACAAATGATTTTCCTCGGCTGAGGGAGAAACCTGCTGAATGGTATAAGCAAGTTAATCGCTTTGTAAAGATTTCGAAGGTGTTGTGGATTGACCTGAATACATTGTTTGACATTGTGGTTCCTCGTGACTTATGGTCCACCTGTAACATCGCTATTGATTGGCTTTCTTTTGAACCAGACAGAGATCCCATAACTCACGGTCCTTCACCTTTGGTTATGAAAAAGTTCGAACAAGTAATTACGTGGTTGCTGTCTAAAATAGCCCCACAAGATATCGATTGGGTTAAAATAGATCGGACGACACAGGAACCCAAAGAACCAGTACATTCTTACTATGAACGGCTCTTGCAAGTCTTCAGGCAATACAGTGGTTAGATACTCTTGACACTAAAGATATGGAACAGTTCGTCTTCAAATTTGTACTGGGACTGAGACCGGAAATTAGTGTTATGATTCAACAGCAATTAATCTGCTGGCCAAACAAGTCCATAGATGAAATCCTACAGTATGCCAGGTATTGCAAGGATAAGGTGGATTCTAAGCACAGGAGAATAAAGGACAAGTTAATGTTGGTCCAGATGAGGAACGCGAACAGAGTAGATCAGGTGCAGACAAACAGGGAAACAATAGGTCTGATTTAGGGAAACAATCAAGGAGGGGTTCAAAATGCTCCGAACAATGCTGGACAGGGAAAAGGAAAAGGTGTTTCGACAGACCCCAAAATGGGTATGGACATTGACACGCTAAAGAAAACTACTGCTTGTAATTATTGTCACAAAATCGGGCATTGGAAGCATGAGTGTCGATCAAATCCAGCAAATCAGTTTCAAGAAGGAGAGCTCGTACAGGTCCCAGATGTAATAAACACTGTGACAAGACCCAGATCTTATAATAGGGGAGGTCAGAATCAGCTATGCAAGTACCCCACAGAGTAATCAAGCGTACCACCAAATGCCTATCATAGAAACTCTAGATGGATTCGATTAGGACCTGTCACAATGATGGTGCCTGAGGGGGGAGGAAGACTGTACCCTTGGAGCAGTCTGAGAGGTAGACCAGAGTGAACTGTATGTGGAAGCAGGTGTAGGCGGTCATCCCATTACATTCTTGATTGACACTGGTGCTACCCATTCTACTGTGAGATCTGCAGTAGTTCCAAACCTACCCCTCTCGGGACAGTCGATCCAAGTTGTAGGAGTTTCGAATAGGAGAATGACAAACCCATTGACAGAGGAAGTACCCTTGAAAATAGGAACTTTTCAGGATCCACAAATTCGTGGTGTGCGATTCGAGTCCAGTCTGTGATCATGATCTATCATGCAAACTGGGATGTGATCTCTTATGTAAACTGAATTGTACCATCTATTGTACACCCAGGGCAGTAGAATAACAGACTAATGATGATGACATTGCATTCAAATTGGCGAACCAGAACCATTGTGTAAACATGTTCCCAGTATTGACAGTGGAGGACATGCCATGGGATTTGAGATACACCATCTCTCCCGTGGTTTGGGACTTCACAGGGGAAGAGATAGGATTGATTCGATGAGTTGAGCCAGTTTGTATACAGATCAAGCCAAATGCAGAATTTCCAAGCATGCCCCAATGCAACCTGACCCCGGAAACGGTGGCAGAGATTACACCTGTGATTGATTCCATGATTTCACAGGGCATCTTGAAAGAGATAATAGGAAGTCCATGCAATTCATCTATCATGGGGTTACAGAAGCCAAGCGGCAAATATCACATAGTTCAAGATTTGAGGAAAATTAATGCGATTGTGATTCCATGTTGTCCCGTAGTACCGAATCCATCTGTGATCCTGTTTCAGATTCCTTGAGAGGCTGAATGATTTACTGTGATTGATTTGTGTCAAGAATTTTTCTCCATCCCATTGCATGAGGAAAGCCAATTTTTTTTGCTTTTCGGCTGGAGAATCGTGTTTTAACATGGTGTCGTATCCCACAAGTGTATACTGAAAGTCAATCTATCTTTAACCAGATTCTGAAAAAGAACCTTGAGAGCTTGGTGCTGCCACAGAGCTCAGTGCTTGGGCAGTACAGTGATGATCTCCTGATTGCATCGGAGACAGAAGAGGCTTGTAGGGGTGACACAATTGCCTTGCTGACCCATTTAGCTGAAAATGCACATAAGGTGTCACCGAGCAAGATTCAGTACTGCTTGACAGAAGTTCAGTACTTGGGTCATCGCATTGAAAAAGGCAAGAGAAAGGTGTCGCCAGACCGCATTGAGGCGATCATGAAAATGAATGCGCCTACCACTCAGAAGGAAGTCAGGATATTTTTGGGAATGGTTGGCTACTGCTGACAATGGATCCCAAAATTCTCATTGAAGGCAAAGCCCTTATAGAGGCTGACACACAAAGATGTGAGCGATCCGGTACCCTAGGATAACGATTGCTTGGTTGCCTTCTTGAAGCTGAGAGGATGTCTTTGTTGTGATCCAGCTCTGGAAAATGCCTGATTACAACAAAGCGTTTTTGCTATTTTGCTGTGAGAGGGATGGTTGTGCTCTATCGGTACTCATCCAGACACATGGGGGTGTCCGTAGACCAGTGGCCTATTTCTCAGCTACATTAGCTCCTGTAGCTTCAGCATTGCCTGGATGTCTCAGATCCGTTGCAGCAATAGGTGTCAGCATTGAAAGGTGTGAAAGTATGATAATGGGTCATCCTCTTACTGTTTATGTTCCACATTCAGTTGAGCTCCTGATGACGAGAACCAAAACACAGCATCTGACGAATAATAGGTTAACCAGATATGAACAAATCTTATTGGCCGCTGAGAACATTACCTTGAAGCGGTGCTCTGTGTTAAATTCTGCTACCTTGATGCCTATTCCAAATGTTGATGGGTAAGATTGTGAGGACCATGACTGTCTGGATGTGACTGAACTTTGTCCCAAATCTAGACTCGACATTGTTGATGAATATCTGCCTGATTCTGACCAAGTCCTTTTTGTTGATGGTTCATGTTTAAGAGACAGTGAGGGTTACCTAAGAGCAGCTTTTGCTGTATGTTCCATTTCTGGAGTTGTGGAAGCTGCTTGTTTACAAGAAATATACTCCGCACAAGTAGTTGAAACCATTGCTTTGACTCGTGTATGTCTTGCTTCTGATCAAATCCGAGTCACCATCTCGGTACGGTTTTGGTGTACTTCATGACTTCGGACAGCTATGGTCACAGAGGGGGTTCTTAACGTCATCAGGATCTCCCATTAGGAATGGGGAGTATGTGAGACAACTGTTGGAAGCCTTGCAGCGACCAAAGGAAGTGGCGGTCGGGAAGTGCACTGCCCATGGGAAGGGGGAAGATTTTGTGACTGTGGGGAACAGATATGCAGACAAAGTCGCCTGCTTTTGTGCAACTCATGCATGCATTTTTAATGGGGAATATTCAGGCGAGAGCACAGAAAGAACCAAGCTCAGCATGATGCTAGCCATCGCAGATACCTGGGATGAGGTCAGGCGTCTGCAGGTAGAAGCATCAGATCAAGAAAAGGCTGGTTGGATCAGAGTAGGTTGTTAAAAGAGGAAAGATGGCATTTGGGTATCCTTTGCAGGTAGAGCAGTGTTGCCAGATTGTTTACTGAATCCTATGGCGAGACAGATTCATGGAGCAGTTCATATTGGGAGAGATGCAATGATGTGAGTGTTCAGGCAAACGTGGTTTAACCCGAGGTTTCGTGTGGTTGCTGATGCAGTGTTCCATCAATGTGTCACATGTCAACAGATGAATGCTCGAAAGAAAACTGTGGTTGCCTTGAGTCACATAGGAAGGTCAGAAGGTCCTTTCAATCGAATACAGCTAGATTTTATAGAGATGCCTAGATGCAATGGCTTGAGATACATTCTGGTTGTAGTATGCATATTTTCATGGTGGGTGGAAGCATATCTGACTAGAAGGTGTGGTTCTTGACTATTGCAAAGGATTGGCTGATGTGGTTCATTCTGTGTCTCACCAGGTTGAAGCTGCGACTGCACCGACCTCGAAAGACCTCTGCCATGACCTGGGCCCAGAGGATTGGGTCCTGGTCCGAAAACATGTGAGGAAAAACTGTCTTGATGCATGTTGGTGAGGTCCCTACCAGGTGATTTTGGTGACGAATACTGCTGTGAACTGTGGAGGTTTGCCGAACTGGATATACGTCTCCCACACCGCAGAGTTTCAGGACCCTTGGAAGAAACAGCTCCTCTCCCTGAAGTGACTCCAGCTGTGGCTGCAAGACCAAGGGAGAGGGCAAGCCAAGCTGTGAGGGTTCCTGAAGAGGATGGATACCCACCAGGTCGAGCTGAGGGGGGTCACGCTACACAAGGCCCAGGTAAAGACTCTGAGGGAGACTGTAATGTTGCGAGTGGTATAGAGTCTGACTCAGCTGAAGAGACTGATGTGGAAAGTGGTCAGGTGATACGAAAGAAAACTCAGGTCACAAGAGAATCGTGGCCTGTGAGACAGAAAAGGCAGAATCTGTGACTTGCGTCAGAGAGAGACCTTGCTCCCATAACTGAATCATCTGAATCCGATCAAAGTGAGACAGAACAAACTCACGGGAGCATGAGGAAGTCAAGGAGAGTGAGAATACCGTGTCAGAGATACGCCTCTCCGGAGTGGACTTACTTTGCTACAAATGCCGGGAGAGTGAGGTCTGGGATGTCAGTGTTGGTATTTGAGATTGAACTGCTAGACCCTGGAGTAGAGGCTAATGGAGTTCTGACATTGACTGTACCATATCCACAGAGACTGAGTGGCTTAAGGAGCTTGATTTTGGAAGATCTCTCGTTTCCAACCTTTGGGAATCAGCCATCAGCTAAGGAGATTGCAGCATTTCGCATTGACCTTTTGCAGCGTGTCATTGAAGAAGTTGGCTCTGATCTCATAGGGTATGTAAATTGAACTTTGAACTGTAAATATAAATCCTTTTGCTTGAGAAGACAACCTAGGCCAGAGCGGAAGAAGAATAAAAATAGGGACTTTTCCGTAGAAGAAGAAAGAGGGCAAGGGAAGTCTTCCAAGCTGTGTAAATATTGTGCCATAAACTGAAAACTGATTCCATGATTTCAAGAAAATTGTTTTCAAACTTTACTGCGCAACAGTGAGAGGCAGAGAAAGAGACTTTGCATTGGTCCTCTTACAGCCACAATCTGAACTCAATTGAAAATAGAATCTGGAAATTCGAACCATAGGCACAAATGTGTAATAGGTACACTTATTGTAGGAGTAATCATAGTAATAGCTGTAGTCATCGTTATGTCCTTTATAAGTTCACACAAAGCTGAGGTTAAGGGAGTGGGAGTACATGGAACATCCACACCTACCACTTCTAGCACAAAAGAGGGTACATTAGGAGCCAACAATGCTTTGATAGAACAGACTAGTCTCTTACAGCATGTAGATTTGTCCAAAGGTGATTATACTTTGAATGCTTATGCAAAGTTATTATATGAGTATGTAAATACCATGGATGTGAGAGATTGTTATGTGTGTATGCAATTGCCTGCCTCAGTTGAGGAGGGCATCAGGTATCATCACCTGCCCTTGACGTATGGCATTAGTTGTAGTTTGCTGCTTAGCATGTTTTATGGGAAAGGCCATTATGAGTACTACTTCTCGAATTATGATTTGGTGCTCTCAGAAATTCAGGTCTATAAGAATCTGAAAAAATATGACTATTACAAGCAAGAAGAGAGAATGGGAAAGTGTTTTGTACCTATTGCTACACTACACACAGCTTATGCACATAGGCACAACTTAACATGTACATTAACTGAGATAGAAAAGAAGTTTGTAGATCAAGTAGAAGATAGACATAGAGGACTAACAGTTAAACTTGATAGTAGGGAGGGGGGTTTCAAATGAACCAAGGAAGAGTTGGCTCATAAGGCTAAGGGAAGTTATGGTCCAATAGCCTTGGATTGGGAACAGCGAGGAAAGCTTTGCATTCGACAAATACAGACGTATTATGATACCATCTTTGTAGGACAGAGTACATGCGAACAAACATTTCTGATTGATGCTTCTTCAAAGAAGTTCTTACAGGATGCAGTGCAAGTGGTGCCGAATGTGTATTTCGTGTGTGGAAAAAATGCATATGTCCGATTGCCGAATAATTTGTATGGCACATGTTATGTGGCTGTTGTGTTTCCTAAGATATACCACGTAGAGGATTTGAAGAGCTTGGAAGGGAAGTTACCACACAGAGAGAAACGTGGTACCAGTGCAGGAGAGATTGTCAGAGATGTGTTTGGAGCAATGATACCTAGTTTGGGAGTGGTCTTAAATGATGTCAAGATCAGAAGCCTGGCAACTATACTAGATAGGTTGTCGGTCAATACAGCTAAGTCATTGTTTCTCGTAGATGGAGAGATGGTCTCGATAAGAGGTATGGTGATCCAAAACCGTCTTGCTTTAGATGTGTTATTAGCAAAAGAGGGCAGATCTGTAAACTGCTGAGAGTTCAACAGTTCTCTACTTATATCCCAGACCATAGTAAGGATCTGAGAAAGTATATAAGTAACATCACTGAGATACACCATGAGATACATGATTTGGCAACTGAGGGAATTTGGAATAAAGTTGGAAAAGGGTTTGGAAAGGTTGGAAGTTGGTTTGCGAGCCTTGGGAAAGGAATCATTGACTATATCTTGAAACCAATAGTAATTGTTGTGATTTGTGTCATCTTGTTGATGGAAACAGTGAAGGCTTAAAAGTGGCCTCAGTCTAGACAAGCTGAAAATTCTCTTAGAGGGAGAGAAAGTAGAATGAAGAGACTGCAGGACAGTCACTATGAGAATCTTAAGAGCTTAGAGAGTTTTTTACAGGGGAGATTGTGTACAACATCTGTTTAGGTAGGTTCTTTCTACAGGCAGTTCTAATGTGGGTGTGATGACACTTGTCATCAGAGCGAGGGACTGATGTAGCCCAAATTTGCTCTTTCATTTGTAGGGGTGCATTATAATCATGGGTAGTCCGCACCCACATATAATCCTTTGTTGTATTAACTTAGGACATTAGAATGTGAACTGTGATAACATGAAGGGTGATGTATTAGGGATAATTTCAATGTGAAGGTGAAGAAATTAACATTGCAATTAGATGTGTTTAGTTGAAATTATTAACATGCAGAATTCGTACATGCTTCTGACAATTATTCACATATTTGATGTGCTTATGTAACATGTTAATTTAGATGTGCTCAGTAAATAATGTTCTTTTTATATGTGTAACTTCATAAGCCCTTGTGCCATTTCTTATGTTGGCTGATTTCTGTAGGCCTGAATTGTATTTTGTCCCCCTGGAAGCTCTTGCATTAGATTTAATAGTGAATTTCATGTGCATGTTGGATTTGTTCTTTCTCACGTTTCTGTCGCAGGTGGAGAATTCATCCTTGTTAGCTAGAATAATGTCTTTGTTTTGGGAATTAGACCCAGGAGAAGAGGATACATTGCACGTCGTTCATACTGATAATGAAGAACGGTTGTACTTTCTCATCGGAGTAAGCCTGGGAATGAAGGTCAGCTCGCCACGGCCTGGGAGCATCGCTGCCTTGTGGAAAATCACCTACCAGGAGGTGGCTTGACTGGATGGTGTGATGCTGCAATGTATCATGGGATACTACCTGTAATATTGATGTATCTAAGTTAGGGAAAGTGTCCGGGGACTTCTGCCTTGCCTTGAGAGAGAGAGCATCTTAGAACGAGCTCTGTAGATTTATGCTACTTGACCCATCTAACGTGAAGAGACTTCTTAGGAAGACTTCACATGCTGGCACCTTTATGGATCTTGCCTTGGGAAATGCTTGATCGGGAGTCGGTGATTCTTAGGAGTCATGGTAAAATTGGAACTGCAATGTTTAATTGGCTAACAATTTCTCTCCCCTCCACACTTTCATGCTGAGAAAAAGAGCCATCGACCTGGGGTTCCAGAGCAGATCTAGAACATGGAACCCGGCTCCTTCTCAATCACATATTTATATAAGCCTGAGTCAAACACCTCAGTGGGCACTGGATAATGCAACAATCAGATATCGATGCATGGAGGTGTGTGCGGGCACTACATGTGCCCCCTGACCACTTTACAGTTTGGGGCTCCCAAAGTCCCTTTCCGACAGTCTTTTCATGG
Organism: Calotriton arnoldi; assembly: GCA_963921515.1. Classification (NCBI taxonomy): domain Eukaryota; kingdom Metazoa; phylum Chordata; class Amphibia; order Caudata; family Salamandridae; genus Calotriton; species Calotriton arnoldi. The sequence goes on from CAWUFW010006162.1 coordinate 567,071, forward strand.
TGGTCTATACGACATGAAAGGGCTGTCGGTAAGGGGGTATCGTAAACTCGATGGCGGTGCCTGCTTCAGCACAGCTGCTATTCAAGAGATACGATTCTGACTGCCGCCCCAGTCGGAGGCGGCAGTCTTCCCCCGACCGCTGAGGGTCTGTCTGCCTGCATCATAATGCCGCGGTCAGACAGAAGAGCTGTCAGTGGTCGGACCGCCACTGACGGCCTGTCCGTGGCGGTCTGACAGATATCGTAATCAGACCCTAACTTTGAAAGTAGAAATCTTCACTGGACCTGATGCTGAGAAGCATCCGATCGGTGTTTAAGGCTTCCTGGGAATGAACTCAGGACTTTTCCCACTTGGAGATTATCCCACCTTTGTCAACAGCCTCATCAAGACCTCATCCTTCACCAGCCCATCCTCGACGACTTCATCTTCGGATCCAGCATAGAACCTTGCCCTGTTGAGGACTCTACCTTCTCAGAAAACGTTTAAGTTCAAAGGTAACTCTTTGACAAAGATCTACGTAGGACTTGTATATGACCCGGGCTTCATCGCCTTCAGCCTCAAACTTTACCTTTGTCATGGGCTAGTGCAACCAGTTGCCCGCGGTTGGCGTTTTATGCTTTTTGATGCTAAAATTATGTTCAAACTCGACCTTGTAACTGTTTTGGTATTTTTAAATGTTTTACATTTTTAGGCCTGCCTGCTATGTGCCATAGCTATCAGGGGTTGAGCTCAGGTTTAAATCACTGAAACCCTTTCTCGGCCTAATAAGAATAGTGCCATTATTACTTGTGGTGGACTACCATCCATCCCAACTAATAATCCACTTTTTCACACCCAACAACTGCAATAAAGCCTCATAATATTTGTAATAATGGGGGGACCCTAATAAATGTAAAACACAATTTATGCATACATACACTCAATATTATTTTTATGGGTGTCCATTGTAATGCTTTTGTTAAATGTGAATATATTTGTACACAAAAACATGAATGAAGGCCACTGGGTTTAACACAAAAGTGAAGTGTGGGAGTGTCCCTTTCTTAGGACGATTCCCCTCACCCACCCGAAGGTGGCATCATAGAGGATCTCCTCGCACTACGAACCTAGTCATAGTGTGGGCAACAACCCCCTCTCTGAGAGGGAGGAGCTCAAGGATGTTTTGAAAGAGATGATGAGGTAGACTAAACCTCTAGATGAGCTGGGTTCGGGGGAGGGGTTGTGCAAAGAGGTGAAGTGAGGTTAAGACTAGCTCTATATTATGCTACCCAATTTAATAACGCATACATAGGCTAGGATTAAAAAGAGACAATCTTCGACAGAGGTGTAGTCAATCTGTCAGAAGGGTGGAAAGGTCGACATGTTTCAGCCTAATGCTCCTCGCGGGGATGCAGCAGCTTTCATCAGGACCACAAAACCATGAATAAATAAAGTGACAATAACCACTTGTATAACTTTTCAAACAGTGGTAGATTCTATATACAAAACCAGTAGATGGGGTGATTTGTCACCCAAATGTAGAGTATGCTTTGAAAGTATTGGTCTTCACACTCCCTAAAAAAAGAAAAAACTAAAATAATTGTGTTTCAACAACAGTACCATATACAACCTTTAATATACATATTTGTGATTATAATGTATACGGTAATCTGATTTACAGTAAACAGGATAAAAAATACCTACCCTACTTGTCGGGTGAGTGCATGAATACCTATGGCCTCGGAAACACAAACTCAAGGCGGCATTCAGTCCCTGAAGAGACATAATCGTGGTGATATAGTTGACTACAACATGTAATTCAAAGAAACATAGCGTATACAGTGGATTAAAAGTGTGTACAAAATCCAACACATGTGAGGATAGAAGTTCTGCTATCAGATTGTAATCACAAAACAGAGTGCAACATGATCTAGTAATACCAGTAAAACGAATTCGACAGCACTGCCAGCTGGCAAGAGCTGCAGATTCCAAAGTTATTTTGGCCATGGGATTCGCGAGACGTGATTTTAACCTGTTGCGCTTGCTCAGTAAATACAACCGGGGCCTGTGCCCATTATGAATACCATCTATTACATGTTGAGTGGACAGAGTTATAGGCAGCGTCAGGCAGACTAAAAGTGGATTGACGACCTGTAGAAACAACATGCAAAAACACCGGCCTAGGCACCAAGCTAAGTCTCACCGGCATCTACATGCCGCAAAACAAACGCAAGGAAGAAAAGAAGTGTTGAATAGAGACAAGTCTGTCCATACCTTGTGCCAGGAGAGACGCGGTCCTAATGTGGCCCCGTCTATGAACACCGTACGGCCTGCAGGAAGTCGATTATATACTTCTGTGTGCGTTGCGGTGAGCCCGCCCTCTATGGGGAGAGGAGTTGGCCTAACGGCTAGGGCGGTCGACCTCGAATCTGGGGAACTGGGTTCGAGTCTCTGCAATGACGCTGAACATCCTGTGATTCTCGGCAAATCACTTAATCTCCCCGTGCCTAACAAAAATGAATGTATCCTCATGTAACGCAACTGGTGCTATGTAAAGCGCTCTGATACCCGATACCTTCGGGTCAAGTTCGCGCTATATATAAAAAAAAAACTCGGTCTGGTAGCGTGAAACATAACACGTCAAAGGATGCAGGTCTACCCATACAAAATGAAACATGATATAGGAAATGTAGTTTTAGATAACAGAAAAGTGGAAACAGATCGTGTGACCGCTGTTTAGAGACAAAAGCAGAGAAAGAAAACAGACTATCGGATATGGATGCCCAGCATAATCAGATCGTGTATGTAATATTGTCACTCTCACAACATACTAGTTGGTACAGATGACAACCAAGATCAGGTTGTGTGTGAAATATCAAATATTGTAACTCTCCCTCCCAACCGCATTATCAACCATGTTTATCTAACAAATACTGCAAAGATGAAATAAATCAAAACGAAAGGCAATAGGGGATAAGTGCAAAAAGTGCCACACATGTCAACTAATTATTGTGGGAAAATCATATAAAGTACGCAGAAAATGTATTAATCTGCAAAACTGCAATACCGCAGCTGTAGATTATGCCCACCTTATAAACATCAATGTTCACTATAGATGGTTTCTCACATAAACAAAAGGTAATCAGACTAGATAGGGTATTACTAAACGACCAATTGGTAATAATCCTATAGTGACTGTAAGTCATAGTCCTATGAACAAGACAAGGAAAAACAGGGAATCTCACCATTAAGGCCTTGGATGTCACTTTTGAGTCTGAAAACCCAACGTTGTTCTTTTCTGAACAGGAATTGTGTCATGTTGGCAATTGGTCGTTGTGAGGAGGTCTGCCCCGGTCCCCGAGCTGTACCTGCAATCCCAGACTTAGGTTCGCTTTCCAAGGACCGGAATCAGGATACGACACGGAAACAAAACAAACACCGTGACCTTTCTTTGAATGTAACACCCCCTTGTCATGTGTTGCCACAGGAAGACAGGGACTGGACGAATCCAGAACCGGAAGGTGGGGCCGACCCCAGAGGGAGTTCTGTGACGAGAGAGAAAAAGGACCACGGAGAGACAAGAAGGGAAGTTCCGGAGTCATTGGAGGAGGAAGGAACAAGCGCGAGCGGAGAAGAAATCCATTCCAATCGAGAAGAGGAAGCCTGAGAAGAAGGCGAGGTGTAGGACGAATCCGAGAAGTGGAGTGAGGAGTGGAGGAGCCCTACGGAGGATGCGGAAGTGCGGCCGCAACTCTGGAGAGTTGCGGCGGAGCGGGTAAGTCATGACGGGATGGGTGGGTAGCAACTTGGGAAAAAGCACGTCGGGAAGGGGAGGGGAGCACAAATGTAAAGTCAAAAGCACTGGTTACCCCATCCCTCACCTAGCCACGACCCAACGCACCGCATCACTGCCCAATTACGAAACAACACTTTTGCATGCAACGTCGGTATCTCGGAATTACAGATACGGGATAGAAACCGTTCATCTTGTGATCCACGGGTGGGGAAAGGACCTGTGGGCTACTCCGTCAGGAGAGAGAAGGTCAGTTCCTAGTTTTGTGGGATTCCCCTCGATCCCGATACACCGAACGGGTTGGTGAAGGGTGGACGTCTCCCATGATAAGCCCTATTACTTACTGCTCCTTCTTGTCTTCATTTCCGAGCCTCTGGGAGGTGCCAGCGAGAGAAGACGGACAGCAGAAGGAGAAGGAATGAAGAATAGAAAGAAAAACCCTGTGAAAACCCGAGGAGACCTTTATGTTTTTGTTGAACCCTTGAGAGGAATATTAAAATTCACAACCATTAAGAAATATATACAGCCTCCGCGTCTGTTTATCCGGCCCGCCCTCCCACAGGTGGTGTCAGAAGTGGGATCTGGAGACATGGAGGCTGTGATTACCAAGATGGCGGAAAGCCAGGAGAAACTAGAAAGGGTCATGGAAATGTTCTTATCAGTGGCTGAAGAAGACTGGGGAAAGCTACAGCAGGCCCTGGCAGGCCAAAGCCAGACCCAAGAAACCACCATGGGGAAACTGGCAGAAGCCATAGGACAGCAGATGGGCCACTCTCCTCTCCTCTCCGTTGTCATGCAGAGATATGTGAGTGGGGAAGACCCTGACTATTTTTTCAATAACTTCGAGCGGATGGCGTTAGCAGCCGCCTGGCCTGCAGACAAGTGGGGCCAGTACTTGGGTCCACTGTTCGGAGATCTGCAGGCCGCCTATCAGGCAGCAAACCTACAGGGAGTGAGCACCTATGCGGACATAAAGCAATGCATTCTGGAACGACTGGGCATCGATGAGGAAACGTACTGAATCCGGTTATGACAGATCAAAGAGGGTGCCCAGGAGACCCCCCAGGCCTTATACTTTCGAGTGAAGGACGTGGCTGAAACCGCTTACTGCAAAAAAGGAGGAAATAATGGCCAAGATATATCTGGAACAATACTTGTCGTCCCTACATCTCCCAGTGCAGAAGTGGGTTCGACAACACGCCCGTCTTACGCTTGACACAGTTGTAGAGATAGCCAGTGCGTACAGCCGGGCTCAGGAAATCCAGAGAGGCCGAGAGGAGACGCCCTGGAGACAGGGAGGAAGAGGGGGTCATCGTCCCCCACGACCCCCTCCCGTGAGGAAACCAGAGCCTGTCACCATTATACCCGGCCCTCCTGCTCTCAGATCACCCTCAGCGGGCCCACACTGCTTCCATTGTGGGGGCTTAGGACATATAGCGCGGTTCTGCCAGCAGAAAGAAGAACCGATGGAAATCGGGGTAGTCAGGTCCCACTACTGCTCCCCCCATGAGCAAAAACCTCCTCCTTACCACTGCCAACTCTCTGTGAATGGGCAACCCGTTACCGCCTTGGTAGACACAGGCTGTTTACAAAGCGTTCTACGACCCCAAGACCTAACACAAGGAATAACCCGTACTACTGGAAACGTTACAATCCAATGTGTACAAGGGGATAAAAAGCGGTACCCAACCACGGATATCTCTATCCAACGCCGGTCAGAGCCGGCATCGACCCTACGAGTCGGGCTGATCCAACAATTGCTTGAGCACTTAATCTTAGGAACCGATTACCCAGGCTTATCCAGTTTAATCCATGAAACCCAAGACAAGGGAGAAAGATGCTGGGATACAGTTCCCTTTGCCCAGGATGAAAAACATGAGTGGCCTCCTTCCAAAGCCAGAAAGAGTGGAAAACAGAGACGAGAAGAAAAGAAGAATCCCGCTCGTGTCTTCCCGGTCATAAGAGAAGAAAGCCCTTGGGAAACAGACAGGAATTTCCATGCCGCCCTAAGAGAGGACCCTATTCTTCAGGAGGCCTGGAGTAGAGCAACAGAGCAAGAAGACCCTCTTCAAGTAGATCCCCAATTTTTTGTTAAAAACGGTCTGCTATATAGAAAGGGGGGGCCAACACAAAACCCACAGTTATTGGTTCCAGGACCTTTTCGAGACAAAGTCCTATACCTTGCACATAGTCCCCTTTTGGATGGGCATTTCAGTAACGAGAAGACAGAGAAGGCCATCATAGAAAGATTCAACTGGCGAGGGATATACCAACAAGTAAAAACCTACTGCTGTGAATGTCCCATCTGCAAAAAGAATAGTCATAATAGGCCTGCCCGAGTACCCTTGAAACCTCTCCCAATCATAGATGAGCCCTTTTGTCGAGTTGGCATGGACATCATAGGTCCCCTGTTACCCTCATGAAGCAGGTGTTGTTATGTTTTGGTCGATTACGCCACCCTTTTCTCCGAGGCGGTAGCCCTACGACATCCAAACGCCTCATGTATTGCGAAGGCCATGGTGAATATCTTTTCCCGGGTGGGGTTCCCAAAAGAGATATTAACCGACCAAGGTACACCGTTTGTATCCAAATTTATGAGACAGGTGTGCTTGCAGCTAGGAATCAGACAACTCTGTACGGCCGCGTACCATTCACAAACTGATGGATTGGTGGAACGGTACAATGCCACCCTAAAGAATACCCTGAAAAAACTCCTAGCCTTAGAGACCAGGAAATGGGAGGAGATGCTAGCTCTATTCGCCATTCGGTGCAAAGTACAAAAAAGCACAGGCTACTCCCCTTTTGAGTTATTATACGGCAGACAACCCTGTTCTTTATTGGAGATGGCCCACGAGGCATGGGAGAGTGAAAAAGACTCTTGGTAGAATACGTGTCCAACCTCAAAACCCATTTAGGTCAGATTCGATCTATTGTCCATGCCAACATGGAAGAGGCGCAGGCCGCACAAAAAATCCAGTATGATAAAAAAACAAAGGAGAGATCCTTCAGTGTTGGTGATCCCGTCCTACTGATGATGGCTTCATCCGATCCTACCTGTTGGGCCAATGGCAGGGCCCTTATACAATCATTGAGAAAGTGACTCCTGTTACCTATCGAGTTGAAATAGACTCCACCCGTGGTACCTCACAGATTTACCACATAAACCTGCTAAAGAAATGGGAGCGTCCTGTTCACGTGCTGATAGGGGTAACACCAGAAAACAGTCCACTTTTTAATCAGTGTATAGACGCTGACCTCCCACAACCCCTGAAACAGGAGTTAACGGAAAGGCTCCAATCTTTGAGAGAGGTGTTTTCTCTTTCTCCAGGAAGAACATCCTTACTGAAACATGCCATAAAAACCCTCCCTGTAAAAAGGGTACGCCTAAGACCCTATCGTATACCTGAAGCACGTAGAGCCACCATCAAAGAGGAGGTTCAACAGATGCTCCACATGGGCATCATCGAACCCTCAGTAAGTGAATGGAGTTCACCCATTGTCTTAGTGCCAAAACCCTACGGATCGGTTCGGTTCTGCATAGATTTCAGGGAAGTCAATAAAATATCAGAATTTGACTCCTATCCATTACCCAGGGTAGAAGAAATGATCAAGAGAATGGGCAAGGCGAAATATATCAGCACCCTAGACCTGTGCAAGGGATATTGGCAGATTCCCCTTAGGAGACAAGATAAAGAGCAAACAGCCTTTTCCACCCCTGACGGGTTATATCAATTCACTGTGTTACCATTTGGCCTGCACAGAGCCCCAGCTACCTTTCAGAGGGTTATGAACATGATACTCCAACCCCATGAAAGGTACTCTGCAGCGTATATAGATGACATCATCGTCTATAGTGACTCATAGGATCAACACTTGGACCATCTATATGCGGATGTACAAGCCTTGGATACCCATGGTCTGAAAATCAACCCCGCTAAAAGTCACTTAGCTGCCCAAACTGTCCGGTACCTTGGGTTTTTGTTAGGGGAAGGTGTCATTAACCCCCAAAGCGACAAAGTGGCTACCATTTCCCGTGTTCCCTTTCCCAAAACGAAAACCATAATGACAGCAGTAACAGAGGAGAGAGAACAGGGTTGGATCATCAACAAAGAAGCAGAATGTTTAGTCAACCGTGATCCTATTATCCCCCATTTCTATGTGTTTCCAAAGATTCACAAAGCACAGAGACCTCCACCGGGGCGTCCTATCATTTCAGGAATTGGCTCGTTACTAGTCCCTCTTTCCCAATTTGTGCATTTCTTTCTGCGTCCACTTGTCCAAACTATGCCGACTTTTTTACAGGACACTAAAGCAGTCCTGAACATGCTTCAGTAAGTAGATTTCGACAATGACACAGATTTCCTTGTATCTTTTGACGTTGAAGCATTGTACACTTGTATTCCTAAAGACCAAACTCCTACCACAATAGAGTCTCTTTTAAGATCACAAGGCTTGGACTCCATCACACCCATTCCATTCATTATGGATTGTGCTTCACTTGCTATAAAGGAAAACTTTTTTCAATTTGAGAATGATCTCTTTCTCCAGATCTCTGGAACTTCAATGGGCAGTACATTCGCTCCTAGTCTAGCGAATTTGTACGTCCATTCCATTGAGATTGATATGATTTTGTCACCTCTGATCCCCTTTTTGTCTAATATTCGCCTCTGGAGGCGTTATATAGATGATGTACTGGTCATCTGGAGAGGCATGATGGAAGGAATAACCAACTTCCATCAGTGGCTCAATAATTGTAATGAATACCTCAAATTGTGAATACAGTCAGGATAAACTACCCTTTCTTGACTTATTGATCTACAGCACACCCAGCGGTCTAAAAGTGGAACTTTACAAAAAACCGATGGCAAAAAATTCACTCTTAACATATACCAGCTTCCATCCAAAATCGTTGAGGGGCAATTTGCCGTTTGGCTAATTCTTACATCTTAGACGTAACTGTACAGATATTGATAAGTTTAGGAACCATGCACATGATCTAGAATGTCAACTTCTAAAACGTCATTATCCACGCATGCTGATCAAAAAATCGTCCAAACGTGCTAGAAACAATAATCGCGAAGCCCTTTTAGAGGCACGTCTCCATAAAGAATCGAGCAACCATCTGATTTGTGTGACCACATTCAATAACAGGTCAAGTCTTATACAGAAATCTATCAACAGAAACTGGAAAATTCTAAACAAAGGTGCACATACACTTCCGAGATTGATGTTTGACTTTAAACATAGCATGAATTTGAAAGACAAACTGGTACATACGAGAACATGTGTCAAGTTGGCTACTCACCAACAAACCATCTGGGACTCTCAGCCTGTGAGAGGCCATTATCCATGTGGGACATTTAGTGTCTGTGCCCAAACACAACACACAACATCTATTGATATAGGCACTGAACGGCCCTGGCAACTACAACGCCACACAAACTGTAATTCAGAGAACTTGATCTATCTCATTACTTGCCCTTGTGGACTGAGATACGTAGGAATGACTACTAGAAAGATTAAGATCTGCATCTCAGAGCACAAGAGCACGATTCGATGTAAGAAGATTATCAGCAAACTGACCATACACTTTCACGACATGGGACATGGGCCTAATGAACTCTCATGGGCAGTCCCTGATAAACCAGATACATCATGACCAATTGCCAACATTACACAATTCCTGTTCAAAAAGCAACAACGTCGGGTTTTCAGACTCAAAAGTGACAGCCAGGGCCTTAATGATGAGATTCCCAGTTTTTCCATGTCTTGTTCTTAGGACTATGAATTACAGTCACTATAGGATCATTACCCATTGATCTTTTAGTAATACCCTATCTAGTCTGTTTACCTTTTGTTTATGTGAGAAACCATCTGTAGTGAACATTGATGTTTATAAGGTGGGCATAATCTACAGCTGCGATATTGCTGTTTTGCAGATTAATTAATTTTCTGCGTACTTTATATGATTTTCCCACAATAATTAGTTGACCTGTGTGGCACTTTTTGCACTTTTCCCCTATTGCCTTTCGTTTGATTTATTTCATCTTTGCAGTATTTGTTAGATAAACATGGTTGATAATGCGGTTGGCAGGGAGAGTTATAATATTTTATATTTTACACACGACCTGATCGTGGTTGTCATCTGTACCAACTAGTATGTAGTGAGAGTGACAATATTACATACACGATCTGATTATGCTGGGCATCCATACCCGATAGTCTGTTTTCTTTCTCTGCTTCTGTCTCTAAACAGCGGTCACACAATCTATTTCCACGTTTCTGTTATCTAAAATGAAATTTCTCATATCATGTTTCATTTTGTATGGGTAGACCCGCCTCTTTTGACGCGTTAGGTTTCACGCTACCAGGCAGAGGGCGGGCTCACCGCACGCACACGGAAGTATATCTGCGACTTCCTGTAGGCCGTACGGTGTTCATAAACGGGGCCACATTAGGACCGAGTCTCTCCCGGCACAAGGTATGGACAGACTTGTCTCTATTCAACAATTCTTTTCTTCCTTGCGTTTGTTTTGCAGCATGTAGATGCCGGTGAGACTTAGCTTGGTGCCTGGGCCGGTCTTTGCATGTTGTTTTGACAGGTCGGCAATCCACTTTTAGTCCGTCTGACACTGCCTACAACTCTGTCCACTCAACGAGTAATAGATGGTATTCATAATGGGCACCGGCTCCGGTTGTGTTTACTGAGCAAGCGCAACAGGTATAACACACGCCTTGCGAATCCCATGGCCAAAATAACCTTGGAATCTGCAGCCCTTGCCAGTATGGATTGCAGCTGGCAGGGTTATTGAATTCCGTTTTACTGGTAATACTAGATCATGTTGCACTCTGTTTTGTGATTGCAATCTGATAGCAGAACTTCTATCCTCACATGTGTTAGTTTTTTACACTGTATACGCTGTGTTTCTTTGAATTACATGTTGTAGTCAACTATATCACCTCTACCTCATCATCTCTTTCAAAACATCCCTGAGCTACTCCCTCTCAGAGAGGGGGTTGTAGCTCACACTACGACTAGGTTCGTAGTGCGAGGAGATCCCCTACGATGAAGCATGCCACCTTCGGGTGGGTGAGGGGAATCTTCCTAAGAAAGGGACACTCCCACACTTCACTTTTGTGTTAGACCCAGTGGCCTTCATTCGTGTTTTTGAGTTATATAGTGGGGATACGGCTCCTGCAGGTCTTTAAACTTTCTCTGGTCCTTCCATTATGTGATATAATATATTTGTACTGCCATTACCTAGATATTCATGCAGTACTAGTTTGATTTAATGAAACTTATCCAAAAGACACATGCTATCAAAATCCCCAGCAACCAACTGACGTGTAAGAGGTGACTGTCAAGAATATCATGGGACATAATATCGAAGTGAAAAATATTTTTTTAACATCACTGTATGTAATAATTTTAGTGCAATTTTTTATGTTTCTGTTTATATTCATAGTGCATAATTTAAAAACAAAATTAATTAGAAAAATGATGTATATTTTTTATTTAATTTGTCTTTAATGCTTTGAATTTATACGTACTCTTTTATATTAAGCAGTGTTTTTAAGTGCTATGTGTATGTGTTTATTTTATCATAATAATTCAATTTAGTTTCTGTTTTATTTCATTTATGTTTGGTAATTTTGTAATGTGTTTGGTTGTTAATTGGGTAATTAGTTCATTAATTATGTAAATTGCATAGTTAATAATTGAAATATTAAGTTGTGAATATTTATAATTGTATTAATTGCTATTTATTATTTGTGTATTAATGGGTATGCTTTAAGTGTTGTGTGTATGTAATAATTATTTTGGTTTTTTTTAGATTTTGTTAGGTGTTGTTGGATTTCTAGGGGAACCGGGTGGGAAGCATTTTTAAATATATACATATTTCTTTTAAATAATTTCTATATGATTAATTATTTGTTTTTAAATATGCAAATTGTGTGTTAAATAAATCAAATTTAATGCTGTTCATTTTTTATTATATTTCAAATGTTTCATTAAAATTGAATTAGTTAGGCTTTTTGTATTTTTGTAATTTATTGTGTCTAATTATTTATTTTTCTATATATTTTTATTTATTATTTATTAATTACTTTATTAATTAATTGAATCCAACCCATTCAGAGTCCAACACTTTCCCCAATGTTGCTTAGGTTCGAGTAGGGATAGTAGGCGTGAACCAGTGTCCAACTCTATCTCAATGTTGCTTATGTTGGAGCAGAAATAGTAACTCTGACCTCCTCCAGTGTCCACCACTTTCCTAATTGTTGCTTAGTTTGGCAAGGAATGGTAATTCGCACTCATCAAAGTCCAAAACTTTCCTCAATGTTGCTGACTTTGGAGTGGGAATAATAAATATGATCCTACCAAAGTCCAACACTTTCCTCAATGCTGCTCAGGTTGCAGTGTGAATAGTAATTCTGAGTCCCTCCGGAGTCAAAATCTACTAACAAATAGGCAGTAGCCAGGAAACACAGCAGATTCATGTATTTGTATGGAAGTTATGGATGTTATCAGCTGGCCTCTGCTCAGAGGATCACTTGGTCCAGAACTTTGGGGCTCATTATGATGGTGCCGCCACCATAACGGTGATGGGACCGACCGCCAGACGTGCGGCGGTCCCACCAGCCCAATTAGGATGCAGCCCCGTCCGCAATGGTAAAAGGGCATGCACAACATTTCCGTGCACCACGTGGCAGGCACCACACGGTGCCTGCCACTTGGTGCAGGGAACTGCAGGGGGGTACCATGGGTACCCCCCAAGTGCACCCCCACGGGCCCCCAAAACCAATCCCCGCCAGCCTTTCCATGGCGGCATTGCCGCCATGGAAAGGCCCTGCAACCACCCACATCCTAATATGGCTGGTGGATATTAGTGGCCCAGCTCCGCCCGGCCGGCAATCGTAACGATTGCCGACCGGCAGAAAAGCGGCGGACAGACTTTGCATCCGCCGCGATACCCACTGCCATCATAATATGGCGGGGGTATTTCACGTTACGATGGCGTAACGGTCGCCACCGCCGGCCCGGCGGTGGCGATCATTACGCCATCGTAATGAGCCCCTTTGTGAGCAGGCCTTAAACTTTAACTTTTAAACCCTAAGTTAGTAGCTACTTGAAGCATGCTGATGCTTTTTTGAGCTGACTAATGGTTATTTGTTCATGTAAGGCACTACAAATTTAAATATGCAAGTGGAAACCTGATTGACAGAGTAGCTCTACTTGACCTAATATTACCCAATATTCAGGAGTTTGGATGCTGATTTTGGTCATGGCCAGAACGTTTTTAGGAATAACATAAAATGTTTTTAGAAATAACATAAAAGTGCATACAGTGCCACTTTCAAGAAACATTAGCAAAGCTTTGTCATTATTTGTGGTGGCTCGTGCAGGGGTCTATAGAGACAGAGCAGGCCCTTTGCTCAGCTCTGGATCACTTCTTTCTGTTAATTTGTTGGCTCGCTCACCTCTACTTCTCATGCAATGAGCTACAAATATTATTGTTCCCAAGCACAGGGGTAATACCAAGCTGTGCTCAGAAACCGACACAGAAAGCAGATGAATCTCAGGTCACTACAGGTGGAATGAGAGAGAGACTGGGTGGGATAGGTTGGGGGGGCTGAGAAAAACAGAGCAAGCGTGCTGTATTTGCACATAGAGTCACGGGATAGCGTGCAACATGCACTCATGGAGAAACAAATGAGAAATGAAACAAAAAAAGAAAGTAGTTCCATCGCACCAGCAGTGGAAGGGCACAAATACGTCAATTAAAAGCTAAAGGAAAAGAGTAATGCTCCAGGGGAGGGGCAAACACATGAATAGGGAGGAAAGGCATCCAATAAAGAGCAGGGAACTGAGAAATACATGAAAATAATCTAATTATGCTTAATAGATTGATTCAAATCTCACTCCATACAGTATTGTATGAAATCCTATCTGGACAGGCAGCTGAAGCTATCTGCACCAAGACCGCAAAAATTAAGTATGTGTTATTTCACTACATATTAAATGACCTTCTGATTTATCTCGGTGGGCGTCAGAAATCAGAGAGTACAACCGCAGTCTACTGATAAAGAGTAAGCTGGCATGGCAACTGGGTCACTGCAATGAACTATGTATAGAATTAAACCTGATGGAGCAGGGTTTTGAGAAAATAAAGCCTGCTCGGATTAACTCCTCAGTAATATTTACTAACAGTGTGCTGTGAAAATAACGTGCAAAAACACGAAAACACGGGGAAATGCTTTTGCGCATGCGTACACTAATGCGTGTTTAATGCATAAAAAATTAGGCCGCATTTGCGTTCTGCTTAACAAATAAAATTAATAATAATGCCGCTTTTGCACACCAAAGCTCTTGCTAGGAACAATAACGATGGATAGTGCATTGGTGGGTGGTAAACAGTGAGAAGTATATTTCATGAAATTAATAATGTCTGTGTTTTGTTCATCGTAATGATGCGTGCATGGGCCTACAACTTTGCATGTCAGTCGAGGGTTAAAAGGCATAAAACTATGACTAAATAAGCTGAAAATCGAGCTCTGAGAGAGAATGGAGAAGGCCACGGCTGATAACCTTCAAGAAGAATTGTATGTCTGCCAAGTAACGGAAAGACGGCCGTGATATCAATGAAAAGGTACAAACTTCTTCCGCAGTAGCGGCAGAAGTGAACAATGGACGTGTAGAGACTTGTAACATGTTATTTGTTGGAGGAAATGTGTATTCATGAAACATAGTTTACGTAATGAGAAACCTGTAAAACAAAGAATACTGTGAAAACAGGGACGTGACTATGGTGGTGTGATAGAACACCCCCTAAACTGAACAATGAGAGACTGAGGGGCCGATTCCGATTCGGGCCGGAAATCTCTCCGACCGAGCCGGACCCAGAGATATTTCCGACCGAATCGGACCCTAGCAGTCCGACCGAACGAGTATGATGCGCACGCATGCTATTGGACTCGATTCGGTTGGACTCCCGTTGAAGTCAATGGGAGCCGGTCGTACAACACGTACGCGGGCTCCCATTGACTCAATGGGTGCAAGGCGAACAAGGGCGCCCCCTACAGCGGGTACGCGTCGAAGCGGGTCGTGCCGTACATGCACAGGTAGGGGGGACCCATGGGTCCCCCCTGTGTGCGACTCGCGTGGCTACGCGTACAGGGGGGTCCGACACGGACCCCCAAAGTGCGGCTCGAACTGCTCTTTTGAGCCGGACGGCGCGAGTCAGTCGGACTGCTCGAGGCGCGCATCGTACTTACCCGGCCGGGGAACGTCTCCATTGCGCGGTGCGAGTCGTGTCTGTGCGAGTCGGTTGGAGCGGTTGGGTCTCGCGAACGAGTCGGTCGGAGATTTCGCATCGTACTCGCTCGCCCGGACGCACGTACGAATCGGTCGGGAAACAGGGCTCCGAATCGGATCCGGTAAAGCCGAATCCGATTCGGAGCCCTACCGGCCGAGATCGGAATCGGCCCCTGAGTTTCTGAAAATGTTGCTACAATGATGAGTTGGACATGGAGGTTTTAGAGTATAACTGGGGTGCCCGCAGGGGGGTGGTGGGCACGTCTTTGAAGAAAGCTAGAGAGGGGAGATCGTCGCTATCCATCGGTTTGCTGTATCCAGATAGAGGCCTACCTGTTTTCCTGTTCCTGTCCTACTCTTTGTTCCCTGAACGTTCTCGGGGAACCCCCATCTATTCCCATGGCCAGGGGGTAGATTTTCCACTGAAATATTTGGGTTAGTATAGTTAAAGATCCGTGCATTGCATAATCATTTGCAAATGTATAACTGTCTCTGAAACTTTTGTCTCTTCATCTATCCACGCCCTCATTTGCATTTTGTTCATTTTGATATGAGTTTGACACTGTTTGCTCTGATTAAATGTTCTCTCTCTGTGATTGAATATTGGTTTGCTTTGTAAACCCGTACATGATGAGTATTTTACTTTCACATTATTTTGCAATAAACATTGTTAACCTTACCCTGAGTTTGTGGTTTATTTAGTGGTATAGATAGATAGTTAGTACTAATTATTACCATCAACTTCTCAACTTTACGTCCATTGACCAGAGGAAAGAGAGTTGATATACAGGTTCAGCTATGTATTTAGTGCGTTAAGATATGATCCTGTATATATGAATAACTTATTAAACATTCAAACTTTTTAACAGCGCATACAGGGATTCGTATGTTGGGTTGTGTAAGAGTATGGGCCAGTGATTGCGTTAATATTGATTATCAATCCCTGATTGGCGCTGGATCAGTTTTTGGTAGCAGGGGATGGTTAATTATTGATAAGTTTGGTAATAATTATCGATTACTGATTATTTGTTTTCTTAACATGAAAAGTTAGTGTTTTGTTCTATGTTGTCTAGAAGTACGGGTACGGAGTTACCTAAGATCCTGGGATAATGTTTTAGCCTGAAGAGGCAGAAGAATAGTGTGGATAAGGTATCACACTGCAGAAGTACTTTGTCTGTTGTCATAATACCTAACGGCGAGAGGCTGTTGGTGTTATATTAGAGACTATTCGTTTGAGAGTAGATTTTGTGTGAAATAGTGAAGGGTCCACTTCCGAAACTCTGGCCTTACATCCCCAAAGGAGTACCAAGACCTCTTTCCACGTGAAAGTCCTCTTCCGAAACTTTGGCTAGTATCCCTAGAGGAGTACCAAGTCCTCCTGTAGCTTGTTTGGGTGTAGAATAACGCTGGTCGTTATTTTACTTGAAGTGAGAGAATCTTTCTTTTTGAAGTGAAGACTATCTCTTTATTTAGTGGAACAGACAAGGTAGCATTGTTTTATGTTTGTTTTCTAACAAGTTTAGTCGAGTAAAGAATAGAAAAACATTGCCGTATTATTTTGTAAAGGTAGGGTCAGTAGTTGGAGTAATACTGACGTTACAAAAACCGCGCTGGCATTGGTCAGACAGCGGGCGTTTAGAGAACTCTAATTGGTTGATTGCTGAGAGTCGCGCTAGTATTGGTCGTGATACTGATCACGTAGAAGTGTTCTGATTGGTCGGTTGGTGTGAGTCGCACTAGTATTGGACGAGTGCTAGCAAATAGAAATAGCAGAAGTACGAAGAGTTTCGTTGTTTGTCCACTTAAATTATATTTTAGCGTAAAGAGTCGGAAGAATGAAGATGATTAATAGAATAAAGGGTTTCTTTAAAAAGGACAAACCAATAGTTACTAGAGAGGGAATTCCTATTCCATCTCCAAGAACGGCTGCTTCTTTCATGATGTTGGAAAGTGGTTATCATACGTGTACTTAGTTAGAGAATTGGGTGAGATACACGGAAGATGATGGTGTTTTAGCTTTCCCGAAACATGGTACATTTAATATAAGGGTTTTGGAGAATTTGAGAGAACGAATGAACTCTCTAGAACCAAATCCTAGACCTACTCAGTATGAAGCGCCTGAGGAATGGGAACATGAGGCGTAAAAACGAGAGAAATTCAGGAATGGAAATAGATATCGGAATATGATATCGAGGTTTGCTGAGGCAAGATGGCATTATCAAATGAAAAGATGGAGGAGAGCTGTAAAAGCGGATGGTTTGTACCCAGTTTTAGTTGCTGAAGAAGCAACTGGATGCAAATGTAAAGAGAAGAAGAAAAATGTAGAGACATCAGGATTAGATTTTGACCCGAGTGATTCTGACGATGAATTGTTAGATGACATTTTGACTAAAAGACCTCCACCTTATCAGGAGAACTCAAGAGAAACAGTCCCAAACGCTCCATTAATGGGAACCCCACTAATTCCCCAGGTTCCACAAGTCCCAGTAGTTACTAGAGCAGTACAAGAGAGTGAAATGGACATGTTGAATAAGGCAAGAGAGGAGTTGACACAGAAATTAATCAGTTGAATTTGAATGCCGAAGCATTAACAGTGCCAGTAACAATTGGTCCTATAGTTCCATTGTATGGAGAAAAACAGAATATATCGAGAGTACATGCGTTGACAGTCCCAATGAATAGTGATAGAAATAAAGTGGTAACGATAGTTGATCAGGCTGGACTAGCTGAAATAAGTACTTCATTCATTGATCTTCCAGTTTGTGAGATGATAAATGAAACCCCTATGAGAAGCGCGCAAATGGATCCGAGGAGAATAGTGCAGAAAGTCACTCCAGTGTCAGGGAGTTCGATGGTACCATCGCCAGATGAGTTAGATGATTGGATAAGGGGAATGGAGAAGCAAAAACCTCAACCACAGAATATAGATGTGAGTAAATTGAGAGTGCATTTGGAGGAAATGATTATAGGTACAATAAGTCCAGACAGGTTGAGTAGTTATCGAGATGAAGAGTTGTTATTCTTATGCAAGAATATTACATAGAGAGCGAGAAATCTTCATGAGAAATTGACAGAAGCTGCTGGTGAATATGGAGTAGACATAGAGAAATCAAGGATGTTACAGAAAACGTATAGACTGGATTTTACTGAAAAGGATTTGGAGAGTTTGAATGCGTCTGCAAAAAGATTAGAAATAAAAGAATTAATGAGTATCTTGAAGAAATGGGGAGATGTAGAACGGTGGAAAGGTAGATGGGCGAAAAAGAAAGAAGAAATGACTGCCAACAAAAATGCGTCTTTATTTCCAATAAGAGAGTCAGGACAGGCTGAAATGCTGTGTCCGATGAGAGAAGTTCCAGGTGGTGGATATGTTCACGTACCTTGGACAAGACAGGATATATTATCCTTTACTAATGACTTTCCTAGATTGAGGGAAAAACTGGTTGAGTGGTACAAACAAGTAGAGAGGTTCGTAAAAGTTTCAAAGGTTTTGTTAAAGGACTTAGATGGATTGTTTGAGATTGTTGTCCCAGCTGATTTATGGACTGAGTGTAAGATTGCAGTTGATTGGCCAAAAGAAGAATATCCTAGAGATCCGAAAACAGGTGCACCTTCAGATGAGGTGATGAAAAAATACCATCAGGTAATCACTTACTTGAAAGGGAAAATTTCTCCGAAAGAAACAGATTGGGTTAAAATTGACAGAACAACCCAAGAACCAAAAGAGTCAGTACATGCTTACTATGAAAGGTTGTTACAGGTGTTCAAGCAGTACAGTGGGTTTGAGAATATTGGAGATAAAGATATGGGACATTTTGTATATCGTTTTGTGTTTGGACTAAAACCAGAAATTAGTAACATGATTCAGCAACATTTGATTTGTTGGCAGAGTAAAACGGTTGAAGAGATATTGAGGTATGCAAAATATTGCAGTGATGATATTGAGTCAAGTCACAAGAAGCTAAAAGAGAAAATGATGTGGGCACAAGTGAAAGTAGCAGAACAGCAAGATGGAAACAGTGGTTCTCAAGCAGATTGTCAAATGAGAGGTCAGAATCAGAATGGTCAAGTATCAAGCGCTGGTAGAGGTAGAGGTAAAATGAATAAAGATGAATTGAAAAGGAAATATCCTTGTCATGCGTGCGGAAAATTTGGACATTGGAAGAACGAATGCAGATCTGTTCAGAAGAATAATGGGATAAATCAAAATTTAAATTCACAGATGCCAAATGAGGTGGTTGTGAATCAACAACAGCAACAGCAGCAGCAGGTAGTTACTCCACAGTTACAGGTACCACAAGCTCCTATGCCAAATAATGTGAATGCTCAAGTGCAGAGATACAGTGGGAACACTGGATTTCATACAGGTGAACAAGTTGGTAAGAATCAAAATGTGCAAATGGTTTCATAATACTTGTTGCAGTGCAATGAGAGTGATTCAGACTCATCTCAATGACGGTGTCTGAGGGGGGAGGAGGAGTGCGTGCTTGGAGCATCTCTAGAGGTAAATCAATCAGGTCCATTTGTTGATGGAAAAGTGGAAGCTAATGATATTACATTCCTAGTGGACACTGGTGCTACCCGTTCAACTGTTATAGCAGCAGAAATTCCAAACCTACCCCTCTCGGGAGAAACTATCCAAATTGTAGGAGTCTCAAATAAGCATATCAAAACCTCAATAACAAAACCAATAGAAGTTCATATCGGAAGATTCAGAGACATGCATCGGTTTGTGGTATGTGTTACGAGTCCGGTGAATCTTTTAGGGAGAGATTTGCTTTGCAAGATGAACTGCACCATCTATTGTACACCGGATGGTATTGCCTTTCAAACACCAGATGAGGATGTCGCGTTTAAAATGATGTTAGCGAAGCAAGGGACAGAAGTGGATGAGTTGTTTTCACTTCTCACTGAAGAAGATTTGCCTGCAGAGTTGAGAAATACAGTAAGGTCTGATGTATGGGACTTTACAGGAAAATAAATTGGTCTGGTGAAAGGTGTGGATCCTATTCAGGTTGTGGTGAAACAGGGTGCAACTTATCCAAACACACCACAGTACAAAATGAGTCCTGAGATAATAGCAGGAGTTATTCCTGTGATTGATCAAATGATTGAGCAGGGTATTTTAAAGGAAATACTAAGCAGTCCATGTAATTTGCCTATTATGGGAATTAAAAAGCCAAGCGGAAAATATAGAATAGTGCAGGATTTAAGTAAAATAAATAAAATAGTGGTACCCTGTTGTCCAATAGTGCCGAAATCCAGCAGTGATTCTTTATCAAATTTCCTGTGATGCAGAATGGTACACAGTAATTGATCTGTGTCAAGCATTTTTCTCGATTCCTTTACATCCGGATAGCCAGTATTTGTTCGCTTTCCAGTTCGTAGACCGTTTTTTGGCATGGTGCCGAGTTCCTCAAGGGTACACAGAGAGTCCTTCGATTTTTAATCAGATTTTGAAAAAGTGTTTGGAGACTTTGATCATGCCAGGAAAATCAGTTTTGGTTCAGTACATTGATGACCTATTGGTGGCATCAAAAACAAGAGAGGCATGGGTGACAGGTACAATTGCCTTACTGAACCATTTGGCAGGAGGTGGGCACAAAGTGTCACCAGCAAAATTACAGTTGGGTAAACAGGAGGTCCAATATTTGGGACACAAGATAGAGAAGGGAATCAGGAAGTGACACCAGAACGAATCAGTGTGATTCAGCAAATTAGCCTTCCTAAAACTCAGAAGGAAGTTCGAATGTTCTTCGGAATGGTTGGTTACTGCAGACAGTGGAACAGTGGCTTTTCACTGATTGCAAAACCTATACAGAGGTTGACACACAAAGATTTGTCTGATCCGATTCAGTTGGATGATGAAAGCATGAAAGCATTTATTGAGTTACGAGACAGTCTTTGTCGAGCACCTGCATCAGGAATGCCAGATTATACAAAGGATTTTGCATTGTACTGCTGTAAGAGAGATGGGTGTGCACTTTCAGTTTTGACTCAAAGACATGGAATGGCACGACGTACAGTGGCATATTTTTCTGCTACTTTGGATTCAGTGGCTGCAGCATTACCAGGCTGTTTGAAGGTAGTGGCTGCAACTTGTGTGAGTCTGGAACAGAGTGAAGCAATTGTAATGGGACATCCAGTCAAAGTATATGTACCACACTCAGTTGAGATTCTATTAACAAGAAGTCAAACACAGCACATGACCTATAGTCGGCTGACTAGGTATGAAAGAGTAATTTTGGTTGCTGAGAATGTGACTGTGGTGAGATGTACGATAATAAATCCGGCAACACTGTTACCTAGTCCATTTTGTGAGGAAGTGAAAGACGAAGCAGATCATGATTGTTTGGATGTGACAGAGTTGTGCACGAAACCAAGGCCAGATATCAAGGATACACCGCTTGAGGAATCAGATAGTGTGATGTTTGTTGATGGATCTTGTTCGAGAAATGAAAAAGGTGTATTGAGTTCTGCTTATGCAGTATGCACAGTGGCTGCAGTTCTAGAAGCCTCCTGTCTAAAAGGGGTAAACTCTGCACAAATTGCGGAACTGATAGCTCTAATAAGAGCATGTAAAAATTGGCAAAAATTTGAGAGTAACCATATTTACTGACAGTCAATATGGTTCTGGGGTGGTTCACGATTTTGGGCAGTTATGGATGCAACGGGGATTTCTGACTTCTTCAGGTTCTCCGATAAGAAACAGTAAAAATGTGAAAGATTTATTGGATGCTTTGCAATTACCCAAGAAGATTGCGGTGGTCAAGTGTTCTGCACATAAGTCAGGAAATGATTATGTAACGAACGGAAACAGATATGCTGATCAAGTAGCGCATATCTGTGCACAAAATTCAATTGCAATCAACAGAGGGGTGGAAAAGAAAAATACTAATTGCCACTTGATGTTTTCTTCTTTGGAAACTTGGGATAAAATTAGACAGTTGCAGGAAGAAGCAGGAGACGAGGAAAAAGAGCTTTGGATAAAAACAGGTTGCAAAAAGAGAGTAGAGGATGAAGTATGGGTGTACATAGATGAAAGACCAGTTATGCCAGATTCTTCACTCTCCCAGATGGCAAGGGTGTACCATGGAATTGCACATGTTGGAAAAGATGCAATGATCAGGCTTTTCAAGCAGTCATGGTATAACAAATTCTGAAATCATCCAGCCTTCGTTATCACATGTACGCTGATGATACCCAACTATACCTGAAGATCGCCTCCCCTGAGGACATCAGGTCCCTCAACTCAATTCTACTGAAAACACAAAGCTGGCTGACACTTAACCGCTTAAAGCTAAATGCTCTCAAAACGGAATTCCTCCTAATCGCACCACATAAGCAATCTCAGGTCATAAAAGAATGGATGAATCAGCTTACTGCTCTTAACTGTACGCCACACCTCGTTGATTCCGCAACCTCTCTGGGAATAATGCTAGACAACAGTCTGAACATACAGAAGCACATCAGTTCCCTCACCAAAGGAGCGAACTTCCAACTCAGCATTTTAAGGAAAATTAAACCTTTTCTCCCTTCTCATGACCTAAAGGTGGCGGTGCAAGCCTTAGTGATCTCAAAGCTGGACTATGGCAGCGCAACCCTTTGCGGCCTTGCTAGAGCGAAGTCTCCTCCTCTTAGGGTTGCCCTCAACTCTGCTGTTAGGCTCTTAACAGGCGCTAAAAAATACAACCACATATCACCAGACCTGTTATCCCTGAACTGGCTTCCATATGAAGCTCGGCTACAGCTAAGAATTGCATGCATGGCACACAAAGCCATTCATTTCAATACCCTGCTGTACCTCGCTCAAAAACTGGAGCTCTCATGTGGTTCGAGAGCCTCCAGAAGCGCCAGCACCCTATTGCTCAAACCACAAAAATTCAAGAAAAGAAAAACCTACAATCGAGCCTTCTCGGGTATTGCACCAAGGATTTGGAACTCCCTATCCCCGAAGTCAGGGTAAATCCTTACGTTGTCCTCTTCAAAAAGGAAGTCAAAGTGTTCTTGATGAAGAAATTTCTGCCTCAGATAGGCTGTTCCGTTGGATATTGAGGTCACAGTCGTAGATTTGTGGCCCGGCTGCCAGGGCTCCCGAGAATGCCTGGCTCTACATCACTGTGAATTTTCGCTCTGTTTGTTCTCTTTTTACTGCTTGTATCCCTCTTGATGTATTAAGTGTAAAGCACTCTGATACCCTCGGTGGTCATGTTCGCGCTATAGAAAACTTTCTAAATAAAAATAAATAAACCCTAAATTCAGAGCTATTGCATAGAGTCTATGCCAGAGGTGTGTTACATGTCAGCAGCAAAATCCAGGCACAAAGACAGTTGTTAGTTGGGGAAGAATTGGAAAAGCAGCAGGACCATTTACGAGGCTCCAACTTGATTTTATTGAGCTTCCCCCATGTAAGAGACTAAAATATGTGTTAGTTGTTGTTTGTTTGTTTTCTCGTTGGGTAGAAGCCTACCCAACAAGAAGGAATGATAGCCTCACTGTTGCAAAACTGCTTTTGAGGGAATTAATACAAAGGTACGGATTTCCAGTCACTTTAGAAACAGATAGGGGATCTCACTTTAGTAATGAGAAAATTCGGATGATTTGTGCAGCATTACAAATTGAACAAAAGCTGCATTGTGCCTATAGACCAGAAGCATCTGGAGTGGTCGAGCAAATAAATGGCACTATAAAATCGAGACTGGGAAAAGTGTGTGCATCCACAACACTGAAATGGCCTGCCGCTTTACCCCTGGTATTGATGAGTCTTAGAAGCATTCCAGATAAAAAGACTGGATTGAGTCCTCATGAAGTCTTAATGGGAAGAGCAATGAGACAAGCAATTGTACGAGCAAACAAACTGATGAATATTTCTGATGATCTAATGCTTGATTATTGCAAAGGATTGGCTGATCTGGTGCGTTCTGTGTCTCATCAGGTTGGAGAAATTACAACCACAACACAGCCGGATCAAGCACATGATCTGAGTCCAGGAGAGTGGGTTCTTGTCAAGAAACACATGAGGAAGTCGTGTTTAGAACCCAGATGGCATGGACCTTATCAAATTATTTTGGTGACAACGGCAGCAGTGAAGTGTGGTGGCTTGCCCAACTGGATACACGCAAGTCATACAAGAAGAGTCCCAAGTCCACTTGAAAGTGAAGGTGAGCAGCAACTGGTTAAAGAAGCTGAAGAACCAGAAGCTGAGGGTTGTGAAACTAAAGAATCTAGAGTGACAGATTCTGACAAGTCTGTGGGTGATGAACAATCAAGCACAAGTCAAGTAGAGTGGTCATCAGCTACTGGGTCTCATAAGACTGCTGTTGAGCAAAAGGAAAAAGAAGTTACTGAAAATAAAGAGCAAATACATCAAAGAAAAGGATTAAATAAAAGGACTTGTGAACTAGAAAAAGAAGGTGAAAAAGTGGTTCAAGCTAAGAGAGCGAAAAAAGGTGACAATTGGCCAAGTGGAGTGAAAAGACTAAAATACACTCTTGAGAAAAGAAAACCAGAGCAAATAAATGAAGTTTCAAGCCAAACTGAACAAGAAGAATCAGTGGAAGATTTAGTGCGAAGAACAAAGAGAAAAAGAATTCCGAGCAAGAAATACACAGCTCTAGAATGGACATATGTGATATTTGAAATTGAAAGCACAGATCAAATAGAAGGGAAAGATGGTACTGGTACTGAGCAAGTTGATGAAAGCAAATTGAAACCGCCTTAAAAGAACTGTGAAAGTTAAGGTGCAACAACTTCAGTCAATAACAAATTGAAAGACCCAGAGGATTTAAAGAAGACTCTTAAAAAAAAAAATAAGAGGGGGTTAGGAAGAAAGCTTTGAAGTGAAGTTGGGGATACACTATTTTTCTCCGGTGGTTTTTGGACAAGTTTGTCAAAATATTTAGAGAAGTTGTTAGAAAATTAGATTTTTCTTAGTTTTTATATTTTTATAGTATACAAAAATGGCAGAAGATGCAGTGACTGGATATCAAAAACCTAGTTTTAAAAGTAGATGCATTAAAGCTTACTTATGTAGTGTCTTTCTACTAATGTTGATGTGGTTAATATTAACTGTCATTGTTCTAATGGCGACTAATAACAAAAATAATACTAATAATGTGATAAGTGAGAGAGTAATATCTGTTACTAAAGAAACTCCTAATACTAACATTGATCAGACTGATGATAGTATTTATCATCATGATAGATCAATTAATGATTTCTCGTTAAATGTATTTACAAAATTATTGTATGAGTATGTTGAGACAATGGACGTGAGAGATTGTTACGTGTGCATGCAATTACCTGCGTCTGTCTCAGAAGGGGTGACTTACCATCACCTTCCTTTAACATATGGTGTGTCGTGCAGTGTATTAACAAGTTTATTTTACATGATGGCAAAGTTACAATATTATTATTCGAACCTAGATTTAGTGTTTTCAGAAATTCCTATTAGAAAAGACATGAAGAAGGTGTATAGTAATAGAAATGCGGGATACATGGGAGAATTTTTCCATATTACTCAGACACTAGATATAGTATATGCTCATAGACTAAGGGGCCGATTCCGATTCGGGCCGGAAATCTCTCCGACCGAGCCGGACCCGGAGAGATATCCGACCGAATCGGACCCGTGCAGCCCGACCGAACGAGTACGATGCGCACGTATGCCATCGGACTCGAGTCGGTCGGACTCCCATTGAAGTCAATGGGAGCCTGTCGTACAACGCGTACGCGGGCTCCCATTGACTCAATGGGTGCGATGCGGACAAGGGTGCCCCCTACAGCGTGTACGCGGCGAAGCGATTCGCGCCGTACACGCACAGGTAGGGGGGACCCATGGGTCCCCCCTGTGTGCGACTCGCGCGGCTACGCGTACAGGGGGGGTCCGACACGGACCCCCAAAGTACGGCTCCGACAGCTCTTTCGAGCCGGAGTGCGCGGCTCGGTCGGACTGCTCGCAGCGCGCATCGTACTTACCCGGCCGGGGAACATCTCCATTGCGCGGTGCGAGTCGTGTCCGTGCGAGTCGGTCGGTGTGGTTAGAGCCGGGATCGAGTCGGTCGGAGCGGTCGAGACGCCCGGACGAGTCGGTCGGTGATTTCGCATCGTACTCGCTCGTCCGGACGCGCGTACGGATCGGTCGGGAAATGGGGCTCCGAATCGGATCCGGTTAAGCCGAATCCGATTCAGAGCCCTACCGGCCGAGATCGGAATCGGCCCCTTAATCTTACCTGTAGTTTGCGGTCTGAAGAAAAGGTTTTCATTAACATGGTAGAAGATAGACAACCGAATTTTCAAAGAAAGGCTGCTGAACAGAAGTCACATGTACCACCATGGGCTTTCAGAGAGGGAAATTATAACAAAAGGCGAGACTTACGCTGCAATGTCTCTGGATTAGTATCATAAAGGGAAACTTTGCTTACTTAGACTAAAAACTGACTATAATAATTATTTCATTGGTACTAGTGAATGTGAACATACTTTTCTAATAATTGGCGGATGGGGATTGAAAGGTGGAACTGATCCTGTTTCCCAGGAGTTTATTATGTGTGCGGAAGGAATGCTTATTATAGGTTGCTAGCACATTGATATGGTAGTTGTTATGTTGGAATCATATTCCCCAAGGTGTACCATGTAGATAGAAACAATAAAGTCAATGAAATAAAGCATGGACTAATATGCAAAAAGAGAGCAAGTCTTTCAGAAATAATTGGTGATATTTTTGGTGCACTGATACCCTCAGTTGGAGTTGTTCTGAATTCGCATAAAATTCGAAAATTGTCCACAGTGGTTGATCCTTTATCAACAGACACTGCTGGTGGGTTCTTGATGATTGATACTGAAATGGTTGCAATTAGATCAATGGTTTTGCAAAATCGACTTGCCCTTAATATTTTATTGGCAAAAGAGTGCGGAGTCTGTGGCATGTTGAAAATACAACACTGCTGTACTTATATCCCTGATAAAAGTAAAAGTCTTGAGGGGTATATTAAGAATATTACGAAATTGCATGAAGATTTGACTCAACTGGAGGTTGATGGTGTTTGGGAGAAACTTGGTAAGAGTTTTTCCTCTGTAAGTAAATGGTTTTCTACATTTGGGAGTAGCTTATTAGGGAAAATACTAATACCAATTATTTCAGTAGCTGTAGTGACAATGTCAATAATAATGGCATATAAATGTTGCAAATATAGAGGTGCAAGGAAGGAAATGGCAGAGTCAGACAATAAACGTAGAGCAAGAAAAAGAAAAAGAGAAGAGATAGAATTAGAAGATATGAGAGGAAACTATTATGATATGATGAAAGATCTAGATGAGAAAATGACAAAACGGGAAAGAAATACAGACCTCTAGATGAAAATAAAGGTGGCAATTGGTATGATGGTTATTTTGTGATGGCTCAAAAATGCCATCAAAGGGGGGAATTGATGGAGCAGGGTTTTGAGAAAATAAAACCTGCTCGGATTAACTCCGCAGTAACATTTACTAACAGTGTGCTGTGAAAATAACGTGCAAAAACACGAAAACACGGGGAAATGCTTTTGCGCATGCGTACTCTAATGCGTGGTTTAATGCATGAAAAATTAGGCCGCATTTGCGTTCTGCTTAAAAATAAAATTAGTAATAATGTCGCTTTTGCACACCAAAGCTCTTGCTAGGAACAATAATGATGGATAGTGCAATGGTGGGTGGTAAACAGTGAGTAGTGCATTTCATGAACTTAATAATGTCTGTGTTTTGTTCATCGTAGTGATGAGTGCATGGGCCTACAACTTTGCATGTCAGTCGAGGGTTAAAAGGCATAAAAATACGAATAAATGAGCTGAAAATCGAGCTCTGAGAGAGAATGGAGAAGGCCACGGCTGATAACCTTCAAGAAGAAGAATTGTATGTCTGCCAAGTAACGGAAAGACGGCCGTGATATCAATGAAAATGTACAAACTTTTTCCGCAGAAGCGGCAGAAGTGAACAATGGACGTGTAGAGACTTGTAACATGTTATTTGTTGGAGGAAATGTGTATTCATGAAACGTAGTTTACGTAATGAGAAACCTGTAAAACAAAGAATACTGTGAAAACAGGGACGTGACTATGGTGGTGTGATAGAACACCCCCTAAACTGACCAATGAGAGACTGAGTTTCTGAAAATGTTGCTACAATGATGGGTTTGACATGTAGGTTTTAGGGTATAACTGGGGTGCCCGCAGGGGGGTGGTGGGCGCGTCTTTGAAGAAAGCTAGAGAGGGGAGATCGTCACTGTCCATCGGTTTGCTGTATCCAGATAGAGGCCTACCTGTTTTCCTGTTCCTGTCCTACTCTTTGTTCCCTGAACCTTCTCGGGGAACCCCCATCTATTCCCATGGCCAGGGGGTAGATTTTCCACTGAAATATTTGGGTTAGTATAGTTAAAGATCCGTACTTTGCATAATCATTTGCAAATGTATAACTGTCTCTGAAACTTTTGTCTCTTCATCTATCCACTCCCTCATTTGCATTTTGTTCATTTTGATATGAGTTTGACACTGTTTGCTCTGATTAAATGTTCTCTCTCTGTGATTGAATCTTGGTTTGCTTTGTAAACCCGTACATGATGAGTATTTTACTTTCACATTATTTTGCGATAAACATTGTTAACCTTACACTGAGTTTGTGGTTTATTTAGTGGTATAGATAGATAGTTAGTACTAATTATTACCATCAACTTCTCAACTTTAGGTCCATTGACCAGAGGAAAGAGAGTTGATATACAGGTTCAGTTATGTATTTAGTGTGTTAAGATATGATCCTGTATATATGATTAACTGATTAAACATTCAAACTTTTTAACAACGCATACAGGGATTCGTATGTTGGGTTGTGTAAGAGTATGGGCCAGTGATTGCGTTAATATTGATTATCGATCCCTGATTGGCGCCGGATCAAACCTGTAAAGGAATGTTAAAGTTCAGTCAATTTTCCAAGATCAGCATGACGTGGCAGAAGGATGCACCTAGTAGTGTACACATATTGTATGCATAGTATGTATCCTGTGTATATCCAACTCGAAGGCAGGGTGGAGATAAAGTCCAAGGTGTCTCGGGTAATAAGAGGTATGAGTGTGTCTGCGTCTTGAAAGCAGAGACTTATGGATGTCAGCATTAAATCTAACATGATGTACTAGTCTAGGCCAGAGAACAGCACGCAGCCTGTGCGCCCTGTAGCTCTAACTACACTTCAACAGAGATAAAGCGTTGCCAAAGTGGCAGGTTCAATTTGCCTACATTTTCAATTGAAGTTTTTCTTGCATACTTTTTTTGCAGTTTTATGTAGCGCGAGCTCGTCCCCAAGGTACTGGAGCGCTGCACATGAGCACCAGGTACACTACACAAGGTCGGATTCAGCTTTTGGACACAGGGAGATAAAATGATTTGCCCAGACTCTCAGGATGTCGAGCCGACTTCAAACTCGGTTCCCCGTTATGTGATGAATTCTGCCCTGACTGTCTCTCCTCATTGTGCAGCAATTGCTGCTCGCACCTTCCTCTCAGACATACCTTTGATGTTCCGGATCCCACACTGGTCTCTTATACAAAGCTTTTACACACGTTTCATACCAGGGAAGTAAATGCTCACACTCTTTTTGCCCAGTGTGGGGTCTTTTTGCTTTCACAGTCAGACAATAGGAACATCATTGACTTCAATATAGTCTTTGCTAAAAGCTTTTATGATGAGTATGAAAGCCACGGACCGACTCGTGTTTAAGTGAAACCAGAGAAAAAGCACCATTGTGCTTAATGATTTTATATTTATCATATCATTTTGTGCCTTTCTTGTTCGTCGAATTTCCAGCGAAGTTGGGCTAACTCTGCCATCTGATGGTCCGAAGTTCATTTGCTGCCCT
Source organism: Calotriton arnoldi (assembly GCA_963921515.1). NCBI lineage: Eukaryota > Metazoa > Chordata > Amphibia > Caudata > Salamandridae > Calotriton > Calotriton arnoldi. Next base: position 597,040 of record CAWUFW010006162.1, read on the forward strand.
CTGGTGGCTTTATTGAAAACCACAATTCTCAAATCAAAAACATTTGCTCAAAATGCCAGTGTGTTTCTATTTTAATTCACTGCATCTGATTGTTCCTACTGGGTCCAATTGCTGATGTATGGGGTTTTTGGTCTTAATAAATAATGAACTGCCATCACCAAAATTCAAGGTCAGAGGTGCTTTTCTAATGTCGAATGCAAGAGAGATCTCATAGCACAGAACAAAAGATAAGCCCAGAAATGCAACAAATGATATCTTAACCTACCCTGAAGTGCAGATCAAGGTGTAAGGTGTGCTCCCTGATATTTGAAAAGCAAAGCACCAAATCACTTGGGGCAGGGCAGATCATATTTTGAACAATATTACACTGCATAGGGTCGTTGGATTCAGCCACTTTCTGTTTTAGAAATGTGAAAATAAACGCGTTATTATAGGAAAGTTAGTTTTCACATGAAAACGTAAACGAGAACTGTAGACGCCATGTTGACGCGACAGGTATTCATCTGAATTTAAGTCTGAAGTTCAGGACAATATCGTCATTAAGCTACTGAGGTAGGAAACTATGATGATTTATGCAGGTGGGTGTACTCATTGGGGGTGTATATACATCAATCAATCAAACAGCATTTGTAACGTGCAATACTGTCACCCCTAGGGGTATCTGGGCACTGTGTCTCCATCGAAGAGCCAGGTCTTGAGTCTCTTTCTGAAGTCTGCCAGCGAGGGGGGCTGTATGGAGCTTGGGAGGAAGGTCGTGCCAGGTCTTGGCAGCGATGTAGGAGAAGGAGCCGCCACCGCTGTGGCTGCAACGGATGCAGGGGGTGTGTGCGAGGTTGAGTGACGAGATGTGCAGGTGTCTAGCGGGTTGGTGGAAGTTCAGTCAATGGGTGAGGCAGGCAGGTCCTAGGTCATGGAGGGCTTTGTAGGCGTGCGTTTGGATCTTGAACTGACATCTTCTCTGGATGGGGAACCAGTGGAGGTCTCTCAGGTGGGGAGCGATGCAGGTTTGTTTGGGGAGGTCCAGAATGAGTCTGGCTGCAGCGTTCTGTATGGAGCGAAAAAGTTCGGGCGTGTGGTATGTAATGAAAGTGTAGGGCATACACGACAAAAACAAGCATTGGAAATGCCAGAAAGTCTGGCTTATAATTGAAAGTATCTCTTCAATCACTGATGAGTTTTGTTCAATAATTCATCATGCATGAGCTCTAACTCATTCTTGCACTCATACGTATAAACATCCATCCACTAACACATTCTTGCATTTACCCACATACCCATCTGCAATAAAACAGACACATTAACTCCCACAAGCATATGGAAGGTAAATTAAAAGAATAAAAGTATAAAAAACTTAATGGGCATTTGCTTGCAATACAAAAATAAAATTAAACAACGTGGTGGATGGTCATCTTGCAATGGTATTTAAATAATGTAGCAGTGTTTTAGAGTTTACCGTAACTGCAACTTGTAGAAGCAACGTGCTAGCTAGCGTGGAGTGCTAAAAACACTGGTACACTAGGCACAATATCATTCCAAGGTTGCGGCTCTGTAAACCTTGTACTGGGTAGCCATCTTCAAATGTTAAAGAACATAGGGGCATATTTACGTTCCCTGGCGCATCCCTGCATATCAGCAGGGATGCGCCAGGGAAAATGCGTCACGCAAGTTTACCCTTGCGCCACGTCCGATGCGCCGCATTTACAATGCGGCGCATCGTGGCGCAAGGATAAGCAGATGCGTGACGCATCTGCCGGCAGAAGGTTGGCGCAGTGCTGAAGTCGTGTCGCAAGCACGACGCAACTCCAGCACTGTTCCAACCTTCCCTATCCCTAACATGGTGCGTCATTCCTTACGCCTGCTTGAAGCAGGCGTAAGGATTTGGCGCACCAGCGTCGAGAAAGTGACTGCGTGAAATCTTGTAGATTTCACTACGTCACTTCTCCGAGGCGTACCTGCGCCGGAACGCCCCCTGCGCCGGTAGCGCCCACATGAAACCTGACGCAGGTTTCATGTGGTGCAGGGGTTTACTACGTGACGCATCTCCCTAGATGCGTCACGTTGTAAATATAGCGCAACGCGGCGCATGGTTTGCGTCGCCGCTGCGTCACTTGCGTGACGCAACGGCGGCGCAAAAGTGGCGCAAGGGGCTTGTAAATATGCCCCATAGTGCATCACTGTTGAACTAAGCCAAGATGGCCAGCGTAATGCTTCTAAACATGATGGCCATCTTGGAACAGTAAAGCAGAGATACATTATAGACAATCCCATTTCAAGATGGCCGCCCAGTTTAAAAATGTGGCCGCACAGGATACAGCATACTTCAGATGAAATTAGAGGCATGCAAGCAGCCTGGTAGGACTGTCTTGTAGCTGCAGGATGCTCAAAAGGAAAAAGAATGAAAGGGAACCTGTGAAAGTTAGAAATGAAAAACTGAAGGACTGGCCAACAGCCCAATAGCCCAGACAGTGAAGTGCACTCATTGTCAGAAGGAAGGGCTCATGTGATCAGATCAAATAGCGGTTGTTTGGCAGAATAGCTCAAGCAAAAATATCGCGAGACACAAATATTGTGTGAAAAATACTGTTTAACATATTATCGTCTTCCGATACATATCAATTGAACAACCAAAATATTGAATCAGAAATATCAAGGAACAGAAATCGACTAGAAACAGGTAAGAATATCTTTTTATTCATTTATTTAATTTATATATATATACGTGTGTGCATACATATATATATATATATATATATATATATATATATATATTCACTGAAAAAACCATAGGTTTCAGGGACGTTATGGTTAGAAATTAGCATTTAAAAAACCCTAAAAATTCACTGAAAAAACCACAGGTTTCAGGGACGTTATAGTTAGTTGGATATTTCACTTGTATAAAACCAGAGAAATTCGGCCGTTATAGTTAGTAGAGATAACTATAACTCGCACCCCCGCAATGCACTGCTGATGACGTCACATATTACATCACTCATGACATGGTCAGTGACATCACTCATGACATCACTGATGACATCTCAAATGACATCACTGATGACACCATCCAGTGACTGAGTGTTTCTGAAAAGTTTAAGAATGTTATCTATATATACGCCAAGGTGTATTGAACAAAAAGAGTGGGTGTATGAGTGTCTGTATGGATGACTTTGTGGGTGCGTGACTGACTGTATAAGTGAGTGATTAAACGTGTCTTAGTGAATGCATGGGTGAGTGACTAATCTGTGTGAATGTCTGTATCAGTCTGCGATTTGGTGTGTAAGTGGCTGCATAGGTTGGTGAGAAGCGACATGAGTGTCTATATGGGTTGATGATTGGTTGTCTGAGTACCTGAATGGGTGCCTGAGTGTCTGTTTCGGTGGGTGGGGGGGGTGACTCCTTGCATGGATGTGTGAGTGGGTGATTCACTGGGTATATGGGTTCATGAGTGAGTCTGTGAGGGGCTGTTTGGGTGGGTGAGCGTGTGTATGGCTGTGTTGGTGATTAAATGGATGTCTCAATGGTACATGTATGAGTAACTACATATGTGAAAGGCAGTATATGTGAGTGTTGGAGTATATAAGTGCTTATATGTTGAGAGTGAGTGATTGTGAGAGTGGCTATATGGATGAATGTGCGCTTGTGTCAGTGATTGTATAGGAGAGTAAGTATGTGTTAGTATCTGTATGAGTAAGTGAGGTGGTGTGTGTATAACTGTACAATGAGTAAATGGCAGTGTGACTGATTCTTTGGGTGACTGACTAGGTGTGTGAGTAACTCTATGGGTAAGTGGTGGTGTGTGAGTATCTGTATAGGTGTATGAGTGCATATATCAGTGGCTGTATTGATCAGTGACTGCGTGTAGGAGTGACTGTATGGGTGAGTGGATGTGTGTGTAGACCTATGAATCATTGAGTGGGTATGTACTAACTGGTATTGGTGTGTCTATGGTTTCGAGAATGTTAGTCTGTATTTTTGAGTAGGTGTATGAAACGTTATATTAGGGTGTGAGGAGGTGCATCAGATATTAAATGGATGATGTCATCAGTGATGTCATCAGTGATGTCATTTGAGATGCCATCAGGGAAGTCACTGACCATGTCATGAGTGATGTAATATGTGATGTCATCAGCAGTGCATTGCGGGGCGCGAGTTATAGTTAGCTCTACTAACTATAACGGCCAAATTTCTCTGGTTTTATACGAGTAAAATGTCCAACTAACTATAACGTCCCTGAAACCTATGTTTTTTTCAGTGAATTTCTAAGGTTTTTTAAATGCTAATTTCTAACTATAATATAGTAGTCGCGTTTGCAGAGTGGTGCAGAAAGGGGTCTGGGCCTCCGACCAGCGTTCAGGAATTCCACTGCATAGGACTTACAGGAGGTACTGGGTGGGCTACTTGGCCGCCAAAGTCCCTCAGGAGTAAAGTGGACTTCATCCCCCAACCACTACTGTGCCAGGAGGCACGTTTGAAGAGTGGTGGAGAAAGGTGAGCGTGGCCTCCGAAGACCTCTTAGCAATCCCACTGTGTAGGATTTACAGGAGGTAACAGGAGGGGTAGTTAGCCCCCAAGGTCAACCCTGGGGGCCAACTACCCCTCCTATTACCTCCAGTAAGTCCCACACAGCAGGATTGCTAAGTTCTCATACCAGGTCACGCCCCCTTTCCCCACCACTCTGCAAACGCGCTTCCTGGTGTGCTCTTGGATATGGATTAAAGTCCCCTTAGCTGCTGGGGGTCCTTAGGGACCAACTACCCTACCTGATACCTCCAGTATGCCCCAGATAGTGGGATAGCTGAGAGGTGGATACAGACCACGCCCCCTTTCTCTACCACTCTGCAAACACGCCTCCTGGCGTGTTCTGGGTTGGGGGATTAAGTCCCCTTGAATCCTGAGGGTCCCTGGGTGCCTACTAGCCCACCAGTTACCTCCAGTAAGCCCCATACAGCTGGATTTCTGAGAGTGGTCTGAGGCCACGCCCCCTTTTTACACCACTCTGCAAACGTGCCTCCTGGCGCACTGCTGTTCGGGGGATGAATTCCACTTCAGTCCTGAGGCCCTGAGGACACAAGAGGACCTCATTGCCCCACCAGCAATGCGCCAAGAGGCGCGTTTGCAGAGTGGTGTAAAAAGGGGTGTGGCCTCGGACCACCTCTCAGCAATCCCACTGTGTGGGGCTTACTGGAGGTACCTGGTGGGCTAGTTGGCCCCTAAGGACCCTTGGCATTCAAGGGGACTTAATCCCCCAACCCAGAACGCACCAGGAGGTGTGTTTGCAGAGTGGTGCATGGAGGGGGCGGGCCTCTGGCGAGATGCTGGCTTTTCTTTTCTTTTTGTATTTTCAGAAGGGGACTGTGTGGCCCCCCTTCTTTTAGTATTTTTTGGGCCCTGGGGACCCCATCCCCCAGGTCCTGATCCATTTTTTTTACTTTTTAAAAAAAAACGGGAAGGGGGCCACGTGGCCCCCCCTCCCAAGGCCAATTTTTGCCCCGGGGACCCCATCCCTGGGGCATGGCCTCGTTTTCATTTTTTTTTTTTTAAGAATTTGTACGGGAGGTGGGCCGCATGGCCTCCCTTCCCTGAGCCACTTTTGGCCCCGGGACCCCATCCCCCGGGGCCTGGCCTTGTTTTAAAAAAATATATATATATTCTAGGAAAGGGGGGCTGCGTGGCCCCCTTCCCTCTGCCTCTCTTGTCCCTGGGGACCCCATCCCCGGAGCGGGCCAGCCTTAATTAATTTTTTAGAATTTGGAGGGGCGGCGTGGCCCCCTACTGAGGCCTATTATGGCCCCGGGACCCCATCCTCCGGGGCCTGGCCACACGTTGGGGACCGCGGGGGGAGCCCCAATGCCCCCGCAGTCCCAGCCAGCTCCCTGCATCCTGCGGGAGCCGGCATTGCTTTTGGACAAGGGGAGCTGCTGACATGCAGCTCCCCTTGTCCAAAAGCAATACTGCTTCACTTCATGGAAGCGAGAGCAGGTTTCCTGCTCTTGCTTCCATGAAGCGAAGCAGAGTTTGCAAAGACAGGGGGGGAGCAGTGCTCCTGCCCTGCCATTGCAAACTGCAATGTCCCGGGGGTGGGCACCCTGGGACATTGCTGGAGCCGGCCATGGGGGGTGGCGGTCCCCAGGGCCATATAGGGTTCCAGGAGGGGGGCCACGCGGCCCCCCTCCCAACTTGTAAATAGCCCCGGGTAGGGGTCTTTAAATAATTAGTGCCCCAGGGAGGAGGTGGCCCCGGGGCAGTGTTGGGGGGCTTGAGCCCCCTACACAGTTTTAGAAAGTAGCCCCTGGGAGGTGGCGGTCCCCTAAGCTTGGGGGGCCCGCGAGGCCCCCACCCTATTTAATTTCAAGCCCAGGGAGGTGGTGGTCCCAGGGGCAGTGTGGGGGGGAAGGTGCCCCCCCACACATTTTAATAAGAAATCCCCGGGAGGTGGCAGCCCGGGGGGGGCGCGTGCCCCCATGCATTATCAGAAATGCCCCGGGGAGGTGGCAGGCCCCCGCAGCACAATAAAACATTGCCTCCGGGACCTGGCCCACCAGGGGGTTTAAGAAAAACAAAGCGCGGGAGACCGTGCTTCATTTTTTTAAAAATTTCTGCCGGATTTGCGAACCCGATGCGATTCCGGCTGAAATTTATTTCAAAAAATGCTTTTTTTGGCTCTAGGGGTCCCTGTGGGACACCCTGACTAGGCCGAGGGGGGTCAAGGTGTTTCTTCCCTGCCCCCTTTTCTTTTTTTTTAACCATTTTCAACCCTTTTTTCTTGTGGCTCGGTTTTACCGAGTCACAAGATGGCTGCCAACACTTCTTGGTATGGAGTGTTGGCAGCCAATCAAATGAAGCTCGTGATCGGGAGGGTTCGTGGATCCACTGCGGTCACCAGATATCAATATTTTTTATTTTTAAATTTCTCAAAAACTACTGAACGAGTTTACACCATTTAAAGCAAAGAGTGCACTCTGGACCAAGGGCTACCTCTGCCAAATTTGGTGTAATTCCGTTCAGCAGTTCGGGCTTTAGCCACGACAAAAGTTCCTATGGAAATTAACATGGAGAAAACGTGTTTTAGGACCCCCCTTTTTTCTCGGCCCCCGCTTGACAAATCACCCCAAAACATTCAAGACAGGAGCTGGCCAGAGCACCCCATTAGTTTTGAAAATTTCGCAAAGATTCGTCAAACGGCGCCAAAGATATTGGCAAATCAAAAAACGCTTTCCTATGGAAACTAGGTCCTAACTATAACTACCTACTGGTGAGCGCCAGTAGGTAATATATATATAATATATATATATATATTATATTCACTGATAAAACCAAAGGTTACAGGGACATTATAGTTAGGAAATAGAATTTTTTTAAAACTCAGAAATTCATTGAAAAAAACAAAGGTTACAGGGAAGTTATAGTTAGGGTCAGATTTCATTTCTACAAAACTAGTGAAATTCAGCAGTTATAGTTTACCTGAGCTAACTATAATTTAAGCCCCTGCAATGCACTGCTTATGACCTCACATATTACATCACTCATGACATGGTCAGTGACATCACTGATGACATCTCAATGACATCACTGATGACATCTCAAATGACATCACTGATGACATCACAGATGAAACCATCCAGTGAGTGTAACTATTTTGTAAGAGTTTATGAATGTTAAAAATATATATCCTTATGTACTATAAAACCTAAAGTAGTACACTAGGTGTACTACTAATGAGTGATACTACTTTTAATAAATATCATGTTAATGGCTGTGTGACTGTATGTATCCTTGTGCATATGGGTGTGTGAGTGGCTGTATAAGTGGTTGTGTAAGTAGCTGTGTGGGTGAGTGAGATGCTGTGTGAGTGGCTGTATTGGTGAGTGAGTAGGTTTGCCAGTGGATATATGGGTGGATGAGTGAAAGTTTAAGTGGCTCTATCAGTGTGTAAGTGGGTATGTAGTGACTGTATGGGTGAGTGAGTGGATGTCTGAATGGCTGTATGAGTAAGTGAGTGACATACCCAACACCAATGCATTTCTAAACTATATTTTATGTAAAAATGCATACAGTATGAAAACACATTATTAAATAATAAATACTAAATAAAATATATGCATAATTAATTAGCACCAACATATAACAATTAAATATGATAAACAATTAATTTTACAAATATAATTTCAGTAACTTCCCATCTATTTACCTAGAAAATCAACAACCCCCTACTAAAAAAGAAATGTTCAACAAAATTCTAAAAATAAAAATATTGATTATAATTTAAAACTAAACCTAAATAGTTAAGATAATTAAATATATAAACAATGTAAAAATATGAATCAATTAAATATTTAATTTACAATAAAAACAAGGTTATCTTTGCACAGGATGAACAAGAATTATCAAAGTGCAAATGTTCTACTCACGGATTTTCCCTCAGAGGAAAACAGAAGGAGAAAACAACATCAAAACCCTTGCCTGCTACAGTGATTTGTGAGAGTCTATATAACGCAATACCTGTCTACAGCTTTAACACAGTGTAAAAACAATCCAAATTTATAGGCCTATTGGCTTTCACATAATATTATAACGATAAGAAAATCAGGCCTACAGTGTTCGTTATAACTTTCCACAATAAGGTGATTAAACCTATAGGCTCTGACATAACATTTTCTCAAAAACCAATCAGGGATCTAGCCTTTACCACTGGCTTGTCACCATAACCAACTCGGGTCAAATGTATTCTGCATAAGCTTTTTCACAACGCAACTAATGGTATGCAGTCATAACATTATACAAATGTGTATAATTGCAGTTACCAAACATTTTACAGCCCTTCCTATAAGGACTTAACAAAGATTCTCAAAGTGCAAATCTTCTACCACTAGGGATTGCCACAGAGGGTAACTTACACCATAAACTTTACCTTCTATGGTAATCTGCAAGATTCCCTATATCAAAATACATGTCTAAAAGCTTTGACACAGTGTAATGACAATACACCCTTAAGGGCATATTGAATTTTACATACTATCCTGAAACTGCACTATGCATGCAGTAGACATAGACCAAAGCGAAGCAGCCTCTTTCACAATAAAGGCAGCTGATAACCACACAGTCAATGGGTTTCTGATATATCGACCGCTGGAGCAGCCTCAGGATTTATTGCAAGACTGGTGGAACTAGTGGTTCAACCAGCACTACGCCACAGCAACCTGACTATCCTGGGAGACCTAAACTTACACTTTGACGACCACTCTTGTGGTGAAGCCCAGTTTCTACGGCAAGAACTTGCCGGCCTCCAGTTAGTACTTAAATCCACGCACTCGACACACCAACTAGGGCACATACTAGACCCTATTTTCTCCAATTGCTTAGAGCTGGTTGGATGAGCCTCCGACTGCAGTCCCTTGGTTCCACCACCACCTTGTGGCCTTTTCTATCCTCTTATCCAAACCGCCCCCTACAGTGAGAGCAGTACCTAACACCACCACCACAGGAGATGGTCCAAATTTAACTCTGAGAGTTTCACTCAGGCTCTACAGCTAAACCAACCCTCCCTAGGTAAGGACATTAATGAGTAGAGTAGTTGATAGGTGGATTACCGAAGCACTTGATGTGGTTGCTCCATGGACGTCTAGTGCACCATGGTTTAATGAAGCCTTGAGGATGGCTCAGAAATCTTGTAAACGCTTAGAGCGTAAATGGAGGACAGACTTTTCGGATATAAATAAGGCTGCCTATAAGCTAAACTGAAAGCACTATCACTCCCTTATCAAGAAGACACATGCCGCCTTCTATAATGATAGAATTGAGCAAGCGGATAACTCCTCCAGGGAACTTTTTGCCATTCTCAAAGATCTATCTTCCCTAGAGAGAACAGTGGCGCTGGGCTCCAGTTTTAAGGAGTCATGTAACCGAATTGCCGACTTTTTTTCTGCGAAGGTATCAAAAATTTATGACACCTTCCCTGATGAGGCTCGGAACGGCACTGACTGCCAAGCTGAACGGATCCCGGAGTGGGGGGAAAACTGCCTCTCAGAATTCTCACTCCCCTCCTTAGAAGATCTGAAAAAGTCAGCTCTAAGTATCAAATCAGGCTCCCCAACAGATCCAACCACGCCAAAGGTCATCAGCGCAGGGCTAGATACAATACTACCCTTTGTGCAGCAGCTGCTAGAAATCTCCTTTCAAGGAGGGATGGTCCCAGACACATGGAAGCAAGCAATCGTTCTCCCCCTGAAAAAAAAACCTACAGCAGATGTGAACCTACTGGAGAACCTACGGCCTGTCTCACTGCTACCTTATTTCTCGAAAATAGCAGAAAAGGTGGTAAACACTCAACTGGTGGCACACATCAACCAGCACAATCTACTCCATCCCTCCCAATCAGGTTTTAGAGCAACGTATTCGACGGAGTCTGCTTTGCTCTTTGCTACAGAGACTGTACGCATGCGGGTGGATGAAGGCCTGACTACTGCACTGGTCCTTTTGGACCTTAGTGCAGCTTTTGACATGGTATCTCATAAACTACTTTTACACCGTCTCGGATTAGGTGGACTGGACAAAGCTGCTTTTAATTGGATGATCTCCTTCCTGCAGAGCTGCAGTTTTCAAGTTACACAACCTCCACATACCTCCAAAAACATTGCTCTACCTCAGGGGGTGCCCCAGGGCTCAATTTTGAGCCCCACTCTTTTCAATCTTTACGTCTCCCCCTTAGCGGAGATTGTGAAAAAACATGGTGTTACCATTGTGTCATATGCGGATGACACGCAGCTAGTGGTCACCCTGTCTCCAGATTCGGTGATGGCAGCCAGCAAGTTTGCGGACTGCCTAAAGGACCTTGCCTTTTGGATGACAAGCAATTGCCTTAAATTGAATGGCAGCAAAACCGAGATCCTGGTAGTAGGGAAATCTCCATTCATTTGGTCTTCAGCCTGGTGGCCACGAATGTTAGGCCTTGTTCCCAACCCCAAAATAGAGGTGAAAAATTTAGGAGTCTGGCTGGACTCTACCCTTTCCTTCAAGACTCACAATAGGAAAGTTGCAGGCAAGTGTTTTGGAACCGTGAAAATGCTAAGAAAAACTTTGGACATTCTCCTCCTTCCGCTAGGGAAACCTTGGTCCATGCCCTTGTAACATATCAATTGGACTATGGAAATGTCCTATATGTAGGTGCAACAAAAAAATGCCTCCATGGGTTACAATGTATCCAGAACGCAGCAGCCCCCTTAGTTTTGAATCTACCCAAGAAAGCTTCCTCTAGGAAAGCCCTTGAGTCCTTACATTGGTTACCTATAAATAAAAGGATTCTCTTTAAGGCCCTGTGCTTCCGTCACCGCACCTTGCAGGACAAAGGCCCGCTCTACCTGCGGGACCTTCTCATCCCTTATAATCCAGGACGGCACCTCCAATCTACCGGGACTTACCTGGTTAAAATTCCCAAGGTCAAAAAGGCATGAATGGGCGCACGCTCCTTTAGCTACCTAGCAGCTAAAAACTGGAATGCTCTGCCTTTGTCTCTCCGCGCGGAACCTTCGGAGAACTTCAAACGCAAAAGGCTAAAAACCTGGCTCTTCCAACTTTGAGTTCCTACCATCTTCTTTTTTTCGTGACTCTCGACCCTCTCTGCCCCTTCCCTCTTCCTTTACCTTCTTGTCTTTAAGAGCAGTCTCAGCGCGGGGACACACCAGTGGGTGTAACCAGGCGCTTTATAAGTGATATTATTATTATTAATATTATATGGTTTTTACACATATAAGTCAGTCATACTTCCTTTGTCATAACTTTTTATAATGAACAGATCATGCCTTTAGCCTTGATCAGTGGCTTGCCACTTTAATCAACTCAGTTCTGCAATATTGAGCATAAGCTTTTCCACAAGGCAAAAACTGCAATACAAGCACTCTTTCAGCAGAAGCACGTAACTATTCTCCAACCAAAATCTGTACACAGGGAAACCAAGATATGGGCAGAACCACAGTCCTGCTCTGTAGTCCTCCTAAAAGCTATTTTTTCCGTTGATGACATAAGGTCTGGCAACAGCTGCACTGTCAACCTAGACGAAACATCTGGTGACTTTTGAGCTTCAAAGCTGTGAAAATGCTCTAACCGTAACTGAAGAAATAAAGAGAGATAAGAGATTATTGTAATAAAGTATGATTTAGATGAAGAAAAATTTAGATTTGGCAGATTTGTGAGAATTTGAGGTAATTCAAATTGATGTGGGAAATATTAAACAAAGTTTTTGTCACTACTTCCCTCTTGTTGGTTTATGAAGCCTCTTCATTCACAACATTTGCTCTGCTGGGAGGAGGTAAATCACACATTTTTCTTCTCATTTCCCACATGCAGTGAAAAACAGAGACCTGAGTGGACCAACTATAGAGCTCATTAGGATTTTCCAAATGGGAGTTGTAAGGGCTTCCATAGCCTCCATGTTCTCAACTTTCAGAATGCAAAGCAGAACCTGCTTAATTGGAGAAACTGAAAGATGACAGCCTTGATCGTGACTTTCCCTTTTATGGTTGCTGCTTTATCCTACTCCATCCTGGTGGTTTCTACGTTAAGGAGGTGTGTGGTAAAGGAGAGTAAAAATGTTGCCACAGGTATCCTCAGGCAGAGCGGTCTGACATTTGGAAGGGTCAAAGAAAATAATCGCCAGCTTAAGCTTTTTCACCAAGAAACTGTTAGATTCCAAGCAGAACTGAAATGTGGGTATGTGCCTTCCAAAAATGATGTCATGAGAAGCTCTACCTTCCATTGTAGACAGATCTGGGTACCCTTGGTGGATGAATGTCACTACTACATGCAGTATGGTGAGATCAAGCATAGAACCACACAGATATAAAATGCTATGGGTGGTACTCTCGCGAGACATGCAATATACCATATTTGAGGAAGATCTGAAATTCGAAACCCAGCTGGTTAAAATCTGCCTGCAAGGAAGAAGGAGAAACATTGCAAGGCTAGTTGGCATCTGTTAACCAAGTAACAAGAATGTTGTGATCCATGGATTTCAAGGTTGCTCACAGGGTGAAAAGCGCAAGTAAGAGACTTTTGACATATTCACATAGACCAAGATGTTATCCCGTGCTTCAATTAGGGTGGCGTCAGCCCTATGGTTCCGATTAAATGCAAACTGGATAAAGTACAGCAAGTTATAAGCATCAAAGTCAACCTGCTGTTAGTGTGTTACTGCTTTCTAGAGAAGCTCTTCAAGGGCAAGATGAAAAGTAATGGAGCACAAGTTGTGAATCACTATTGGGACGAATGTTCTTGCTTTAGGAGAAGATTAAACAATTACATCTTAGAAGTGGGTAGGCAACACCCCTACACTATGAAAGTGATAGCCCGGAAAGAGTAAAAAATTAACTTTCCAGTACAATTCAACCTGCAATTTACAAGAATGGGCTACAACTCCATGCCAAATCTTTTTCCTCTAGACGACAGACTTTCGCCACAGTTTTTTAATGAAGCTAAATCAAATTAATCTTAACTCACATTCACATATATCAATTCTTAAGTTCAGTCAATAATGAAAGTTTTAGATTATTTTTGAAAACCTTTATTCTCTTAAAGAGATTAGTAAAAAATTATTTTTGTCTTTATTTAATTAGTAAGTCAGATAATCGGTTTACAGAAATTCATCAAGGAAATATATGGTTAGAGACAATATAATGGCAAATCACAAGCGTGTTACATAAAGGAATATTAGTCCATATTCTAAATAAATGTCCCACATGCAAAGTTAATAGAACCCATAAAATGTTCAGGAAATGAATGAGTTAAAAGCAGCATTAGATTCGAAATCAAGTTAAGTAGTCAAATTCCCCATAAAGAGCAGTTCATGAAACTCATCGAGTCCCAATTATCCAAAGAACATTAGCATACAGTTGCAGTAGCAATCTGTATGAATAAAAGCCTCAACAGGGGAAATTTAAGGAAACAGATGCAGCAGTAGCTACCTCCATCAAGGATATGAGTAGAAAGGTTGAAATCTGGGAGCGTCACTCCAAATGTGACAGGCAACAGCAGTAGCCATCAGCGGGATCTCTATAGCAGTAGTCCACAGCAGGTAGACCACCGAAAATAAATAAGTGCCCAAGAGAGTCCCAGAGTCCTGAATAACTAGGAAACACACACTAATATAAAAGACAAGAACACATGTGAATACTTTGTTGCAGGTTAGATCACTCTTGCCCAGTGAAAAGATATCTTTCTATGGTGAGCAGTCTTAATTTTGCCTTTCCCACGGAAAGCACATGAAGTCGACAGTCTACTATCAAATATGTTACAGACATCACCAAACATTTGAGTTTCTGGAAACATTAGCCTTGGTTCCCATGAGAGTTGAATGCTTGAATGCAGAGTCTATTCTACCATTTATTAAATGTTTCACTGCGTAACAATGAGCTATATTACAGACAGAAACATTTGCTTGCAGATTTCTAGTTAGGTAATGATTTTCGTATTTCATGTGAGTGAGAAAATGTGCGATTCAACTTTATCAAGAGTGATTGAATGTGTCTGCAAAGAAAAGAAAAGGTAGGAGACAGAGGCTTGGTTGACCAAGACTAGAATAATGTCAGATCTGGTATGATCAGTATGGTGAGAAAGCTAAGAGTCCCACCCCCATCCTTGGGAAGAAATAAAATTGGAAACAATACCAGAGCAAGGATGACCACAGAATGGTGAGACAAGTATGGTGCATTTGGGCTTGGTCTTTGCTTAGAAGTCAGTTTGAGACCAGTCCTGTTTAGTGATGTTTGCTAATTAAAAAAGTTTAGTTAGAGTGAAGAAAATATTGTGTCAAGAATATCGAGGACAAGAATATTGAGACGGTAAGTTTCTATGGGAAAGCAAAGTTTTACTAAACTTAACTCTACATATATGTACTTTGGCGATATATATATCTTCAAGGTACATAGATGTGGATTAAGAATAGTAAATGTACACTTACCTATTTGCAGTTACCTTCTCGATTTTTTGATCATCAAACATTTTTACATGATTTTCTGTCCACTAATATTCTGTCAGTAATCCTTATAGCCCACTACTTCACATGTTCAATTAAGCTTAAAATTCATTGACTTACTAAACATCTCTTGAAAAGATGTCTATTGTGAAGAAAGAGTGTAATAATATTCCAAACACCCTAATCATCAAGTTTGTAAACAAATGCCCTGCAGGATCTGTTTTGTGATCTCCTACAGGGATCCTTTATAATACCTTCTAAAAACGTATGCTATATCCTTCTGTACCAAATAACTACGTACCAATTCTAATCCTTCCCACACAAAACTTGACATGTATAACCTACGCAACTCCCTGCATTCATTATTGCAACCCTGATTTGGTACTGACTGTTGGAAGGAGGATTATTGGTAGTGGTAAGTGAACACTTGCCACTAGCAGTAAGGCCACCAACCTACTATAAGGTCCAGACAAGGTCTCACTAAATTATTCCCTTGGTAGCTGGCAATGAGCAGGCAGGCTTAACTTAGGAGACAGGTGTATGAAGCATTTAAAAACACCAATACATTAAATAAGTAAGACACAACACACCATAAAAATTCACAACCAATTTATAAAAATAGGAAATGTTTTTATGATTACAATGACATCGAAACAACAACAATCCAATATAGTGACCCGGAGATATGAATTTTTAAACAATAAACACTTTCTAGTGCTTAAAAACATATAGCGCCAACTTAGGACCACTGGTCATGCTTGACCAGGAGAAAGTTTGAGGCTGCCCGCTAAGGAGCCTCAGATACACTAAGCTGGAGGACTCGGTCAAAATTTTACCTTTGCACTTAGAAACGTTTCTGGAGGATTATCTTTCAACATCGAGCGGGACTCTCCAGCATGCCAGATTCACAGCGGCTTCTTTGGCTTGGTTCAGTGGGAGCCCCCGGTCAACTCCTGGAAATCTTCAGCTCCAGAGCTTTCAGCGGGACAAACCTGAAATCCAGGCCGGGTCGCGGTGCGAGGTAAACGGCTTGACTCTCAACATCGAGTCAGTCACCTTATGGAGCTTTTTCCAAAAGTTGCTCCACACGTCTCCAAACTTCTGGAACTTCTTCCTTAAGTTCCTCGTGAGCAAATGCTCAGCCTGTACTTAGCTTAAATTAGGTGTGAAAGAGGTGTGATTACTGCTCCCAGAATAGAGACAATGGCCTGGGTGAGGGGAGGTATTTTTCTTCCTCTTGCAGCTGGGCCAGTTAGGGTGGACACAGGAACATTATTAACGTGAAAGGGGATCTGCCCTTTTAGAAGTAAATGCAAGGGGAGACCTGGAGGAAGCAATATTTTGTCCCCTAGTCATGTTTGCACCAAACCAAGTCAGAGGGTAGCTACCACTAGAACTGTTTTTGAGTGACCACAGAGAAGAGTACTGCTCATTACCTGGCCTGAAGGCCTCTAAGTGCTTTCCCTGGTGCCCTGTGGGCCTTAGAAGTGACCACCTGTGATTGTTTGGGCACCAGAAAAAAGTTTGGAAGCTTTGGAAAGTTTTTCCTCCAGAGGGACCTGTGGCAAAAAGTATGCAACAGGCAGTTCCACTGCATCGGACTAAATTTCAGCTTTGGCCAGCACCAGGCTCCTAGCACCTCTGAAAAAAAACCTAGTCCGATTCTGCTTTAGGAATTCAAAAATTTTCAACAAGAAAACTCCAAAGCTGCAGAGGTCCAGCGGAACTAACCTGCATCAAGTATCCGACATTCAGTTGCACGGCAGTGGCTACAGTTTTAGCAGCTACTCACTCAGGGAGGATTTTTCTTTTCAAAAAGTGGCAAAGTCCCTTTCTGCATTGGGACTTAGAAGAAATTATCAAAATATTCTTTAGAAAAGTGACAACCTTTTGACTTCCAGAATTTCACCAGGACAAGTCCACTTGGTGTAGCCAATGCGCCTCCATCGCGGTCAGCCGCAAATCGCGCCTAAAGCCCTAGTTTACCATGCCCATTGACTACCATTGGTGCTCTGCTTTTGTTTGTGCTTTTTCCACTTAAATCTTTTCAAATTCATATCGCTGTTCCTCTTACTGGATATATGTTGTGTTGGTGTCAATTTGCTTCTTAAATTTTTCCCTATTTTGTAAAAATTGGAGTGGGATTTTTTTGTGTTGAATCTTTTAGCTTTTAACTGTTTTGTTTCTTCCAAGTGCTTCACACCTTTTCTCTAATCTAGACCTGTCTGCTCTGTGCCATAGATATCATGGGTTGAGCTCAGGTTTGAATTATTGAAACATTTGACAAGAGCTAACCTGTTAGTGCCTGTATTACTTGTGGTGTACTACCATCCACCCCAATTACTAATTCACTTTCTTATAACTAAGGATTTTCAATAATCCCATCACCAGAGCCTTCAATTTGTGATTAGTTACTTTTATACATATACAACATAAATGCAAATATTACATACATACAAATACCACTTGCATACATACATAAACACCACATACATACATATGTTAGGTTTTGGATGCTGATTTCTAGTGATGTTGACATTAAATAAAATTTTGACTGATAGGCTTCTGAAAATATTGACTGGCATGGTGGTTGGGTGCTGCTGGACCTGTTGGAGTCTGATGATCAGCCGGATCAAACAATTTAGCTGCAACCATAGTCAACTGAGGAGTGGCAGAAGACATTGATCCATGAGAGATAGCAATGTGAACACATTAGCCAAACACAAGGTTCCAAAGGGGCTACAAGAGCACCCACAGGTTTATTCATTGCCTGGACATGTGATTGCTTCAAGGTGCCTAAGGAGCTTTCAGCAGGAGAGGCTAGAAGTGTTGAATCCACAGCATGGCAGATGCCAGGGAAGAGTGGCTGATTTGATGCAATTTAGGCTTTGTGGAGCACAGCTCACATGAACCATCTGCTATACTGAGCTGACACTAATACGCATGTATTGCTTTTTACTTACATCTCCAGTAATCATGTAGTTTTTTTGAGGTCCTATGCAGTGGTGGCTGCCATGGGGCCATGGTGGTGTGGTAGGCAGGGGGGAGGTGGGGGGGTTTTAAAAAAGAAAGAAAACTGCACTTACCTGGCTGCTGCCTCTCCTCTGTTCTTCTTCCGTCGAGGACGCCGCAACAGGAAGCACCCAGGCTCCCAGTATCTCCCAGCCAATCACAATGCTGCTAATAGCAGCGTCGTGATTAGTCTGAGTGCCGTGGTTCGGCACTCAGAGAGTGAGTGGGAGCCTGGACATGTTCTCCACCCATGCTGTAATGCAGCATGGGTGGAGAACATGCAAAGTGCGCATGACGATTTGGCTGGCCCGAGGCGGCTGGCCAAATCATCATGCGCACTCAAGTGCACATACCGCTCCTCCCCCTGCTGGCTGCCAGCCCCACCCCGCCCCTTATAAAAAAGCTGGGCCAGTACCATAAAAATAAAATGATAATAACGTTATGTTATTATCATTTTGTTTTTCATGTGGGGCGACACTCCTCCTCCTCAGCGGAGAAGCCGCAGCTGGTCTTATGTTTGACTTTAAAATGCAAGGATAGAATTACCAATAATTACAGGTGGTCAGGCTCCATTGCCAGTGCAAGTACTTTGAGGGATTTGGTAGAGGTACGTAATATCTGGTAGGAAATATGGACTTACTACAATATTGTATCGATATTTTGATATTTTGGTCTTCAATAGTTTGGCTACGATAGTGTGGTGAATTGAAATTCCCTTCTCCAAATTGCGGAATACAACTAGGGATTTTGACAACGAGATGCTGTCTCCTTCTTTTCATCAGAAAATGGGGATGGTTTACTTTCTGTGCTACCTCATGGATTTGAGCCTGAGAAAAAAGATTCAAAATGGGAGTTACCACAAAAGTGAAATGGGTATTGCCACACGACCTTCCTTGGTTGTGTGCTACTAGCCAATGTCACACAAAGGAACGAAAAGTGAACCTCTGGTCATACGTATTTAATCGGCTGAAGCTTGAGAGTGGGTTCAGGAAGCAACTCTTGTCCCCCCCCCATTCAAAGATATGTCTCTCGAGAGACCCTGAACACTGGTAGTGTTCCTTTCTCGTGTGTAGAAGTGTGCCTTAGTGAGAGCATCTATAAAAATTAGTGGTGTGTACTTCTTTTCCTTGTAAGAGATCTGTTAAAAGTGTGCCATATCCTAAGTGAGAGCACAGCTAAACAACGTTTGTGTGCGTGACTCTCCCCAGTAAAGGTTACTAAAATCTTTGTATTTGTGACTCTCCCCCTTGGTAGTGCTGTTAAAATTGTGAGTGTGAATTATTGATGAAGAAATAAACATCCAAAATAAACATTTTGCACCACTTTGCTTCAATTTTGTGGTTCAAACCCGATGACAAATGTTAGTAAATCTGCCCCTCCGAGTATCAGGTTGCCGTCATAGTCTAATGCCAAAGATTTCTTCTTAGATAGCATCACTAAAATGTTTAAACCTCGTCTGTGGCAACAGTGCTAAAGATTGGACATGTGAGTAAATAACTTGGCCATGTGCAAAGCTGGGAGCAATTTTCTGTTTGTTCCTGCAAGGGTTTAAACTCATCACTATTATAATATGTACTGTGCATAGGGCTTTTAATAGCTATCACAGGGACATTATTGAAATTGTACATCAACTATACTTAGACAACGTCTAGACTTCAGCACCCCTACCTGGTACCTCAGTACTTTGAGTATCATCTTTTGCGTTAGAAAACAACTCAGCATTTGAGTAACAGAGTGAACTCTCTGGAGCAGATTTTCAAAGTTGTAAAGCAATGCAGCGCAGTAACTAAAGATAGCATATGGATTTCCTGCTCTCTACCATAGCGCTGGCGCACAATCAGGCTCCTAGCGCCACACATACATCTTGGGACCATAGTGCAAATGTGTCAATGTGACCTCTAGTACAGGTTCTGTACTGGAAGGGAGACCTTCAAGAACAAAATAATATGCTTAAACATATTTTTTAATATTCCCCACTTTGCATGAGTGCTGCACTGTGCAACAGACATGTAAAGTCAGAAAAGTTTGGAGAATTAAAAACATTTCTCCTGTTTAACACCAGCCTCAAAGAGGTCATATTTGTTGGTGCAAAGCCCTGCCTACAATTGTTAGTTGTCAGGGCTTTGAATCAGAAACCATGGTTGGCGGCCTGGGAACGCCTATACACCACAAATGATACGCCCCCTTGACGCAAGGCTGCACTTGCGCTACTTTGTATTACTTTAGAGCTACTTTTCATCACGAATACAATTTTGCATTGGGAAGTAAATCCAAAATAAACATTTTGCACCACTTTGCTTCAATTTTGTGGTTCAAACCCGATGACAAATGTTAGTAAATCTGCCCCTCCGAGTGTCAGGTTGCCGTCATAGTCTAATCATTGGTGTCTTGGCACAATCTGCTTTTTCATTTTGATGACCATCAGTTGTTCATGAGCCACAGAGAGATGTCTTTTGCATTTAGATACTCCAGTATCCATAGCATGGAGAAATCATTCTGAGTGGGTACGAGCAGGGGACAGCCTATGCATTTGTTGCTCACACGGAAAAGTGATGCTGGCTACGTAAACTGTTGCTAGCACCAATACCGCAGCAGCTAAGGGCCTTTTAAATATATACCTACCATCTGTGTATCTGTTACTCATTGTAGACTCAGGCAGAGACACAGTGAGCACTTCAGACTGTAGTGGGGAGTCCCACAGTGATAAATGCTTGACAGTTTACCCATAAAGCATGTACTCACCCTGACCCTGTGTAGTGGTCTGCCCACGTGTACAGCAGACAAAGTAGACGTAGCCGAGCTGTAGTTGATGTAGTTTATTCAGTTCTTAGAAGTAGTTACAATAAGCTAGAACAAGCCCCACCAGGAGCAGCCTCCTAGCTGCTCAGCCCATCTTACCAACTGTCTCACACACACACAGGCACCCAAGCATTCCACTCACACTAACATTCTACGCGGAACACTCACACTGGCTGAGCAGCTAGGTACAGGATGAAAGGGAACATATTAACATGAACAGAGGATACTACACATCCTCTCCCTTTTACACTGAAAATTAATAAGACCCAAACTAAAATGAAAACAACTATACACAGAAATGTACAAAAGATGAAAACAGTCCATAAACCTAGGGATGCATGGTGAAATACATCACGAGAGGGAAAACAGACACACTGAGGAGGAAAGTCGGATGATAGGATAGAAAAACACACTAACACCATCCTCCTCCTTTAATAGTGAACAAAGAAAAATGTAAGAAGACCAAGAAGAGCTCACATACAACAAGTGAGCAAAACACACATGACAGAAGAAAAGGGTAAACTTAACCCAGACTAGAATACAATGGGTGGAACAACACCCAAGGAAGTACACCTCACGTGAGGAGACTGTGGCAAAAACACCATACGCCACCCCTCATGTGAGGGACACTGTGGGACTAAAACCCCAGTGAGAAAAAAAAACGATGATTGGGACTGACACCCAAATGTACAGATTACATCACATGGGACTAACCCCCAAGGACATGTGCAGCATGGGAATACAGATGCAGAACAGTGTGGCATCACAAGAGGACTTACCCACACACATGACAACGTACAAGGAAGTGAAGGGACTGACACCCAACACCAAAATAACAAAGGTGGGACTAACACCCCCTTTAAACTAAGTAAATAGGACTAACACCCATTACTACTGACATATGTGGGACAATAACCCCCTATAAACTGCGTAAATAAAACACCCTATAACCCCACAACATGCGGGTTGACCACGAAGGTTTGGAGACTAATAACCAGGAAATGGGGCTGAAACCCATCCCAAATGTTAGTAACAGTGAACGTGGGGTCATGGGACTAAAACCCAATCCCATCCCTAGACAGGGATAAAATATCTGAAACAAGAGGAAATGGGACTAAAACCCACTCCTATCTCTTAGGCAGGGATAACACTGTCTGAAACATGGGAACATGGGACTAAGACCCACTCCCATCCCTAGGTAGGGATACAACATCTGAAACGAGTGAAAATGGGACTGAAACCCACTCCCATCCCTAAGTAAGGGATACCAAAACACGTCAAATATGACAACCTCATGTAAGGCTTGTCACACCCACCTAAAATATAGAAATGTGCTTTAGATTAAATCATAAACATTTCAATTCAACGAATCTGCTTCAAACACAGTAGCTTTACACATTGGAAACACTTTGTGCAAATCTATTACACTCTTGTGTACGCTCGCAATCTGTTTATTTTCGTTGTGAAGTTTCAAATTGAAGTCTGGAGGTACTGACCGATATGAAAGGATTCTGCTTCTCAATGTGCCTGCGTGTCAGCTATAATTTTGATGAATCTTTAACTGTGCCAATTTCACATTGTTTGACAGCATGTCTTGTATGGATTCACAAGAGTTTGGGACATAGGGCCATTTACATCCGGTGCTTCAACGTCACACCTGACAGCCGATCCTTCTTCTGTGACGTAGGGTGCGCCGAAACACTGCCACTCACCATCGATGTCCAAAACAGATGATCCGTCTGATTATCCGTCTGAATACAGATATTATGGAATGACCTTCTAGCGCAGGCCGCGCTGTACTCAAAAAGACCCAAGAAACGATGAGAGGGTCTGGAAACACACCATGTGAGCTGGAGAGGAGTCAATCTCACCAAACCTCACACAGGCAGGCTGCCGCAGTCTTGAATGGTAACATGATTGGCAAAAAACGTAGAGAGCAGCCTTGAATAGATACACCAATCCCAAGATGGCGGCACGCTCCACTGACACAGCGCCGGGTGGCTTGCGTTCACAGCGTGCTGCCGAACGTCTCAAAGCAATTAAAGGGCCGGGGAAGGAGCATGTCGTCATAGAAGATCCCACGAAGAGACGGCAAGAGGCTGGTCAGCGCGTATTCACAACAGAGGTAAGCTCGCGCGCGCTGACTAGAGCTTGTGCCAAGATCCTTTTGAATTTGAAAACGTCGGTTGGCAAACACCACAAGAAATAGGTCTCAGCGTAGACCAGAAATCAAAGACAACAAAGTCTCACCTCAATAGGCACATACAGGGAGAGTTGTCTCTAGTCAAGCCCCGCCGAGCACGAAAAACACCTCCTCTCTTTGGCCCCAAACACCTCATCAGACCAACTTTCAATCAGCCATCATCGTCGGCTGCACACCCGCTGAGCGCTCCAGGTGCCACTAACTCAGTGCACCACAAGTCATCGCCACGTTGATGTGGGCCCTCGCTGACCGCTGCCAGCTGACAGCTAGGAAACACACTCTCTAGCCTGTGTAAAGGTTTCCAAAAGTCGATTTAGTTTTCTTTTCTTGCACCCCCAAAGTAGCGCCCACATCTTGAAATAAAGAGACCACGCGCAGGTCTTGTGGGAAACATACAATACAGCACACTATTGTTGGGGTCAAAATGTTCATTGTAATCACACAATGCGCAGCGTCCATGTAAAATGAGACTTACAGTACTTGAAGGCTCACTCTGCGCAGTATCCATGAAGCAAAAGAAACGGCTTGCTGTACTTGTAGACACAGATCTTGTTGTTGTGACCTCTTGAGACAGGATACAGCACGCTTGTGTGGGGGCTGTCCGTTGTAATGGACACCGGTGGGGCTGCTTTGCGTGCTGTGGCTGTACCAGTTTCACATATTGTCCTTGTAGCATAATGTCTTTAGAGTGACACAGTTGTGTGTCCTCATGTAACTCTTGTTTGTTTCGTCTTGTTCCTGTCGCTTGCGTTGGTCGGCTTCTCCATGTACTGGCTCCTTCCCAGCATGATGTAGGAGGCATCTTAAGTTTTTCATGTCCACTTGTACCACTGTAGAGCGTGGGGACGTCCTCAACTCATCGCCATAAATGTGTAGTGGTCTGGCCCACGTGTACAGCAGACAAAGTAGACATAGCAGAGCTGTAGTTGATGTAGTTTATTCAGTTCTTAGAAGTAGTTACAATAAGCTAGAACAAGCCCCACCAGGAGCAGCCTCCTAGCTGCTCAGCCCATCTTCCCAACTGTCTCACACACACACAGGCACCCAAGCATTCCACTCACACTAACATTCTACGCGGAACACTCACACTGGCTGAGCAGCTAGGTACAGGATGAAAGGGAACATATTAACATGAACAGAGGATACTACACCCTGACATAGTAGGAGGCATCAGAAAGGACAATCGTATGAGAGACTTCATGCCTACTGAATGTGCTGCCTATTCGGGGTTTTGAGTCTTTCCTGCCTCTGCTCTGTAAGCAAATTCTCTTGCAAATACTTTCTAGTGCATGGTTGTACATTCTCTTTGTGTCTTTAGGTGACCCTTTCCTGCACACAATGTGAGAAACAACCTACTTTTGTTTTAAGGTAGAGTGAAATAAAGAGGCAAAGAGGTTTTCTTCATTTTGCTGTATGCATTTGATGCGTTGACACTCGTGAAAGACTGACAACCGTTGTCTCTGCAGCTGTGTACTGTTAGACTCCACATTATTGCCTCCTTGCATCTCCATTTTCCACGGGTTCTCATACAGCAATTATTTCAATAGCAGTATCTTGCTGAGTGACACAGCACTATGCCTCACATAGCTGATGACCTCTTCAAGAAGGTCATAGCACACAAAACACACTGTATTGGATTCCTACTATGCACAGCTGTAACAGTTGCTATAGTCACTTACGACATTGATTGTTCGTATATGCAGTCAAACATTGGCACAGTGGAAAACCAGCAGATCCACTTTGGAAATTTCATCTCGTGGTGTGACACAACGACCCTGTGGCCCACGACATTTAGATCAGAGGTTTCTGACAGCAAAGTCAGCTGAAGCTACACCGTCAGAAACCCAGTGCTTCCTCTGACTCAGAATAGAGTGGCGGCTACAACTATAAAAATATGGCAGAACACTACGGTGCCAAACTCACCATATACTGCTCCCCCGGTGCGCACCTTTTTCCCAGATCGGTGTCCACGAACAGGAAAGGGAAGGATTTACTTTCTGCTCAGTGGACACCAATACCAATCCTCATGCTGAGAGCAGCTCCAGGATTGGTGGGAGCAGGCTAACCCGGCGCTCATTTTGAGGCTGGGGGCCTAACCAGCAACCAACTGGCTGTGAAACAGCCAGGAGATTGCTGGCGTACACTGCGTATGTAGGGCCGGCTGTAGCAATAGAGCCGGCAAACCTGACATGTGCACTGAGGGGCAGCTGTAATCCTGCAATTGCAGGATTCAGCCCCACCCCCTGCCCTCCATTGAGGTTTTTAAGTAAAATGGCATTGACATGCCATTTTACTTATTCGTGTGTGCCTGCTGCGCTCACAGCGAGCGGGGCGACGCTCCTCCGCTTAAACAAAGGAGCCGCCCCTGCTGAGCTCCCACATTGTACTTAACAGAGGATTATAGCAAGATGCTGATTGTCATCACCTCCATTTTAGCATTAGGCATTCACTGTAGGGTGACCAGGCATCCCGGAGTTGCCTGGACGATCCCGGTTTTTCACCAGCTGTCCCAGCAGATTTCAGGAAATTTAGCTCCTGTCCCGGTTTTTAGAGAGGGTCAAATGAAAACAGTGAGTGGTGCTTTTTTATGTTTTACATAGCAGGGGTAGTTATCAGTTCTTTCAAGAAAGCAATTTAACTAACAGGCAAGCTACTGGGTTTAAAAAATTGCCTTTTATGTATATTCTAACTGCCTGTTCTGTAATTTTATGCTGAGGAGCGCTGTCATTCTGTCCGCTCGCTTAAATAAATGGTAGTCCTTCTTCTATTTTCGTTAAATGTCCCGGTTTTTGGCTTAAAAATTCTGGTCACCCTAATGTACTGGCGCATGGGTAGATCACTGCAAATTCCCGTGTTGCCAATCTGTTTGAGGATGCTGATAGTACCTCTATCTACTGATGTTCCAAGAACATTTCTTTGCCCCAGACACTTTAAGTGGGCCTCATGCAGGCCAATGCCAGTGTCTTGCTGACTGAGTACTGGATATTTAAGGGTGGGCAGGAGGATTGCGACTGTGTGGCTTGTGCCTTATAATCGGATAGTGCAGCCTCATTTAACCAAACAATACTAAGATACCCACTCTGTTGCCAGGCCTACCATTTGTGGGACCCGTCCCACTGCACAGTGCTACTGGAACTATGCTGCACCCAACTGATGAGCCCCAGTCAGACGGAAACTTGTCTTGGGTTGCTTGGTTTCTCGTTCATTGAGGACCTTGCCTTGCAGTTCGGGCTGAATGTTCCTATTGGAGCAAGGTTTGGACTGCTTTGCATATGGTGAGTCCAAACTGAGGTGGCATGGTGGGAAAAACTATCAGTGGCTGAGATTAATTCAAGCTTTCCATCCATCACTTTTTTGTATATTTCAGTGTGACGCCCAAAGTGTGATGGGTGTGCCCACACGTGGGTCCTGTGCTCACTGCATCACTGGGCCCAAGCTGCACCCAACTGAGAATCCTCAATCAAGGCAGAACTGGCTTATGATCCTTGTGCTCCGGTTCAGGAAAAATGTGTGCTAGCATTTTGGGCTGGACATTTCTTTTGCAGCACGGTCAAGACTGATTTGCATATGGCTGGGTCCAAACTGAGGTGGCAGGGTGTGCAGAATAACAATGGACTGAGATGCAGCCACAAGTAATTACCAGTGGCTGAGATTAGTTCAAGCATTCCATCACTTATTTTTGGTATAGTTTAGACCTCCCACAGCTCACAATTCTATGCTGCAGAAGGTAATTGTCGAGATGCATCTGTTCAATATCATGGTAGCTGTGATGCTGACTACTGGGCAGCATGAGAGTCAGCATGCTACCGTTCAATAAGGCTCAATAAGGTGTACAGTTTCCAGAGCCATCCTAGGTTAGGCTTGCAGTGGTGATTGTGTCTGTGCTGCCACGAGGACCAGTATTAGGATGTTTGATTCCTCAGATGAGAACACATGCATTGCCTGGTTATGTGGGCATATATAATAGCTGATATTAGCAGCTATCTGACCCTCTGTCCCTGGTCGGATGCATAGATTTGCCTTGCCATGGCTTCTGCCCCGGCTGCCACACATGCGTATGCTGCACTTTGGGGCAGCTGAGGTCTTGAACACCAAGTGCTGTGTGCTGCCATCTGAATGTATGAGAGTGCTGGGGTAGTTGGTGTGATGTCAGAGGGTGCTTCAAGAACAACCATGCGTGGAGGATTTCACTTGATTTTAGATGGAAGTGCTGTAGTAACATAACGGAAAACAGGAAGAGATTTGTATTTGAAGGGAGGGATCTGGCAGAGAAAACAGGGTCGTTTTTTCCTATTTCTCAGCCTGCTTGCCCAATAGAAATATTAGCGCGTAACCGGGCGTCAAAACTTGTACTTCTGTCTGTGGCATCACCATGGCCTTATGTAAGAAGAGTCTTGCCACACACCTACAAGCCAGCTTAAGCAATGGCCAAGGATACTGTCTTCATATCACTGGAAGTAAGGAAGGGTAATGTTGAGTGCAGTCTTAGATTGTTTAACTATACCATAGTGTGCCACAATCTAAAGAATGGGGCGCTGCATTATCAAGCACCAAAGTGTACAAAAATGTAGCACCATGGTAACATGTTTCAAAACATCAGGCGAGCTGTGTCACAGGATGCACCAACAGGCCTGCCTGCTCCTCACCCATATCCAGTGTCAAATGTTCAAGAGAGAGACAATGTTTTCCTGCAAGCGTTGAACGTTTGGCTGCATTGCAAATGTCTGCAGTGCAGTGTTTCTGGAACATGTCCTAAGCCACACAACAATCCTCTCGCCTTCAGGCCTGCGCCTACTGTACAAACATTCTGGTGAAATTATCTGGAGTGTATTTTACTCATCATAATTCTCTTTATTTCGGTAAAATACCATAAAAGAGATGCATAATAGAAAATAAAGTGGCTATCATAACGTTAATAATAAGTTAAAAACGAAAAACATACATCTGGATCATTTATAAAACAAAAGTACACAGTCAACAGACCAGGGGTTACCCTTTCTTAATCCATAAATAGGATAAAGCCACCTATCACACTTTTTTTTAAATAACCCTGGGTTTATAAAAACTCAATTAACCTGGACCATTGTGGCAGGTTACATCAGACTGTCTCTTCCTTATCAACCAAGCATGAATTAAAAATCTAGATACAGCGAAGACCAGATTTTACTATAAAAGCGACCTAAAGTTATATTTTACCACACATCAAACACACAGACTTTGGGCCTTTTCCAACCCGTTCCACGCTTTGGTGCATTTTTTTAACCCTGGAGCTGCAGAATAAGAATCCAAAAGGATTGAAACTACTTCTCCCCTAGCATGAGAAGCAGACAGGAATGAAAATCCCAGGAAAATGTCCAATGTGCTCTTTCACTCTTTCCCTTCTTAATGTGTTAAATTACCACTGCTCCAAATCACGCGGTTGGACTGTGGTCATCACACATGAGCAAACTTTGTACCAGGAAGTGCTGCCTACTCCCGAGGCCTAGACACATCACTGTGGATTGCATTTGTATGTGGTGAAAGAGTACAGATGCAGAGCTGACGAAATCGCCTCAGCTCAAAGCAAAGCGTGCAAATAAATATAAGAAAGGACCAACTGCAAATATGAGTGAGTAGCCAGCAAGTAAACAGTGGTTATATTTTATCAACTTCATAATCGGGGTTCCATTCGCGAGACTGGGTTGTAGACCCATTGACAGAGCTGTCAAGTTCACTTTTCAACAGTACAATTCAAAGGCTCCATTGCATGAGGAACACATTCATGTTTGAACCACCCAAAACAGTAGGTTACTAAAAACTGTGTGCCAAACATGAATAAAATATTGATTTCATTAAGCATGTCAAGGACTACTTAAGTCAAAATTATTGTATACGTTTGCATATTTTCTTGAAAATTTGCATTTGTGTTTGCATATTTCTAAAGATGAGTGTTAATTATAACCTGAAATCAATTCTAAATGTTACTGTGAAAGCTCCACGCATCTCCAAATTAAGCACAATTTTCTGACTGTAGCTATTGTAAAATCAAGCAGGCTTAACATTGGTAGAATTCTTGTCATTGAATGAACGAAACAGGCCCAGTATGGACAGCCCTGTTGCCCTACTCATTTCTAAGTCTGTCGAATTGGAAACTTGTGTATAGTAAGGTACAACATTTTGCTGTGGCATTTACCTATGTCAATGCAAGTTCGAGGGGTATATATGCACACACACTCCAGACTTGAGTGCAAAAGCTGAATCATAAAAGAATGTATGCAGCTTTGGTTTGCGTAGGCGATCTGCATTACTCACGTGCACTCACCTCTATGAAAATTATTGGGAGAGAGGGAGGCAGACCAGACTGGAAACCATTTTGTGTGTGAAAAAGGCTGCTTTATTGAAACAGGTGCACATTACAATAACATACCTGGCAACTGCCTTACAAAACTAAAACCTCGCTATACATCCAATATCTGACACCTGATCCCACCCCCGCCCCCACCCCTACGATCCCCTCAACATGCCCCCACCCTGCCATTAACATATTACCAACATTACAAGTATTGCAATTAAAATATACAATTCTATTAAACCTACATCCTATGCCTGCCCTTCTGAAACCAGTGGCGGCTGGTGACATTGGAAAGTAGTGGGGCCTAAAAGTTCAGAGTGTCCTGTGGGGAGCGAGCGACCATCATAAGGGGAATTCGGAGGGGTCCTCCCTCAGAATATTTTGAAAAAACAGTGAGCAAATGGTGCACTTTCAAGCAAATTTGAGAAAGCAAGAAGGTTAATAAAGCAATTGTGAACTTATAGATATGAATTCAATAAAGAGAGTTCATAAGATAATAACATAGGTAGCTTTAGTTACATCATCTCTAGAGGGCAGTGTGCAGTCAAAGCTTTCGAGAGTTGCATTGGGATCTGGTTTGCATCAACACCTAAACATATAAAAATGACATACAACATGCCACATAAACTGACTTTACTCGCAAAATATTCCCCATAATGAGCCCTTTTAATGCCACATAATTTAGTCAACCATGCCACAGATTTTCCTCCTGTAAAGCCACTTATTGCCAGTACCTTGGTTACAGAGATGGGGAGTAGTTCTTGGATACAGAAAGCTGACTTTGACATAACTTTCTACAGATGTAGGAAATACAAGATGAGAATACGTAAGTGGGAGATCCTCTAAGAGTAACGTGGAGAAAGGGGTCAGTGAGCTAGTGTCTGGTTTTTTTTATCCAGACAGTTTGCATGCAGCTCTTTGATTACAATTCATAGCTCACTATGCTAGATTGTGATTGTAGCTTATGAACTGCACAGTAACAAAAGGATCTCTGTGACAAAAGCAGTACCCATTCAGCATTACAAATAAAATACGGCTCTGTGATCTACATAGTACATAGTCTTTGCAGCAGGCATAGTAGCCCTCCATGCCCCCCCAAACCAGCCCCCCTGGAAACTCCTGATGCACAGTACAGCCAGCCCGCCCTTGATGCAGGGGCTAATGCAGCGAGCATTATGATTCAAGATTTTTTTATTTTTAAATATGCTCAATCTCTTACGCTGGCCTGGCTCAAATCATGCAAAACGGAGTGACCAGTAACTGACAATGACAGTTTTATTGATGATTTTAAACAAAAGTGCCCTCTGCCGGTACACACCTCCATTCTGCGCTATCCTGTCTCTTTACTTTTAATTAATAGCCTGACTCGGCGCACGCTCATCTTGGGTTAAAAATAACACAATTTTTTAATCATATTTGTTTGAAGTTGAAGCAGCTATCATTATAAAATAATGTTGCATTTGATTCTATTTTTGGTAACCAACGTCAGACGTGGAGGGGAAATACACCAGAGCATGAGTGAGTGACATCATTATCTTTCAAAACATTGTCATGTAAGACCCAGGGGAGGGAGTCACTGTTACTTAAGAATTGCGGGCTCTTAAGTGTGGGCTTTATTTGAGGATGTCAGGAGCCCTTTGGTGCCTGAGGGGGTGTGAGCCGCAGGGGTCAGTGAGATTACCCTCCTCTCATGTGCCTGACAACACTCCCCGGTGGACCCTCCATGACGAGGGCCTGCTGCCGCCCTGAACGTGGGAGAGCCTCTCCTTCTATAGTCAGCAAAGCCTGCCATGTCAAAGGTGGAACTGAGGGGGTATTTACTGCAGACACTTTCACAGGCTGTGGGACTGGTCAAGAAGTGGTGAGAGCTGGTACAACAGACATCCCCTCCAGTGTAAAAGGGAGCCGAGTTGGAGCAGAGTGTCTCTCTCTTCTTATGTATACACACACACGCACGCAGAGGAAACACACACAAACTTCAACAATCACACTACATATGGGTGCACCATCATTGGCATAAGGAACCGCGCTCACACACTGAAACGCATTTCTATATACAAAATAATCCGAGAGAAGAACGTCATTACTTCACCTGGTCTCTGGAGTTAAACCCACTTACCTGAGCACGATGATCGAAGCGCTGAAGCAGCTCTTTTTCTGTTCGTGCCGCAGGAAGGAAAGACAGCCTCCTCCCACCCCCTGCATCTCTCAGAGCCAATCCAGACGCTGCTCCTCCTGTTACAGCAGCGCCTGGATTGGCTGGGGCAGATAACTTGAATGCTCATTACTGAGCCTGGGGGCTGCGGCTATGACTCCTTTGAGGCACCACCCCACCGTTCGAGTAATATGTGCAGGTGGAATTAGACTCCGTCTCTTATGCGCATGTTGGGTTGGCCGGAAAGTGGTCGCCATCCAACCCGACATGCGTACTTGGTTCCCAACTCTGGTGACAATGTCAGCCTGTCACTAATATTGTAAGCCCCACCCCCTCATGCTTGCACTGGTTTCCCAGGAGTCAAGTCCAGCCCTCAGGGATACTGTAAACGGCCCGGGCCGGCCGTGGCAGAATCACTCAGTCAAATCATCACATTTAATTCGGTGGCCATGGGGGTCAAAATATATGCGGGGCAACGACTCAACAGTGGCACCGCCTCTGTCTGAAACTGTAAATAACCAAGCGTCTACAACTGAACCTTAAACTACCTGCCTACCCTTTCCCTGCCAATGTTCCCAACTTTCAATGCCAACCAAACTTCTGCCAACCCCTGGCAAACTTTGCAAACCCCCACCAAGCACCTGTTCCAAGTGACAACTACAACTTACCCCTTGCACACCTGTCCCAATCAAGGCCAACCGGAAAAAACAAAACTGCCTCAAAATAATGCCCCCTTGTATCCATATAATTTTAGGGACGGGAGGGAGGGCAAAAACCTCTGCTCGCTAAAATTCCCTACAGCCAGCCACCAAGTCACCAAACCTAAAATGGTGGCCGGGAGCCCAAAAAACCCTACCTATAGCGCCACCCCTCCCAATCTGCCCAGATCTCCCTCCGATCGGCTGCCCCCCAAACCCCCTATTTTCACAAACTGCATTTTGTAGTTTGTTTAGTAGTATTACAATAGTACTACAAAATGCTAATCAGAAACCTACATGCAGAAATCTCCACCTCCACCTCTTCTGTGTTGTATGTGTAGATATCTCCTCCCCAACTGCGGAGATCTCCGCACATGTAGGTATACGTTTTAGTAAGATTGTAACACACACAACTGGCCTAGAATTCCCTTACATATAGATTACTTTTAACCACGAAGCCTCACCAGTTCATTTAACACTATTCATGTTGGTAACAGTGCTCATGTCGGTCCCCCACGTCACCTCCCTTCACTTATGTCTCTTTTGTCACAGCATTGGGTAGAACGTATTGCAGAATGAAATGGAAAAGAAAGGGAGTCAAGGAGGAAGCTTCAGTAAAAATGGCTCAATCCATCTTCAAGAATGGGCTTTTAAGAAGAGTGGTGTTGTGTGTAAATAGAATGCATTGAAGCAGCCATGTAAAGCCATGTACAGCTAGTGCAGTGTGATGGAGTTAATATGCTCTTTAAATCTTACATTGTCACACCAAATTTCAGGTTTTGATAGGGAAACTGTACAAAATTGGGCTAGTAGCTGAGGCGGGTAGGTACCTATCTCGAGTAAAAATCACAAGCCTTTTCAGGGTGAATCACTAAAGTCACTAAATAAACCTGAGCGCAACACCCTGGTATCTATAGCATAGAGCAGACAGTCTTCAATTAGAGGCAATGTGTGAAGTATTTATGTAGTACTGAAACAGTAATAACGTTAACATGCAAAACAATAAAAATCCCAAAATGAATTATGAAAATAGAGTACAATTTAATAAACAAATTGACATCAAAATGACAAAAATCCAATAAAGGGTACAAGAGATATGATTTTTAAAACGTTTAAGTAAAAATAGCACCAAGAAGCACAAAGGTCCAATGATAGTCAAGGGTCGCAGTAGAACAGGACCTAGACACAATTTGACGCTGCCCATGAAGGAGCGTGGATTGTATATACTTACCAAGTTCAACCTGGTCAAAGGTTTTGCCTTGTGATTTTAGTCCTTTAAGTCCCAGTCCATCACAGGAGTACACTACTAAAGCCCCACAGGACCTCAAGGAAGACTTTTTTTCACTACCTTAGACCTCACATCAGGTTACCCCCAGATTCGTTTGAGTGAAGAGTCTAAGGGGCATATTAACAAGGCGGCGTTAATGAATTATCGCCGCTTTAGCGTCCGTTTTCGGACGAAAAGCGGCGATAATTTTATCGCCGAATTAACAAGGACACGCTAGCGCGTGATTCCTGACTTAGCGTCCGTTTTCTGCACGCCTCCCATCGCATCGCTAATGAGATGCAAAGGGGCGTGCCTGTGAAAACAACAGGGGAAATATCGCTAACCCAGGTATCGCCATATTAGCAACGTGGGTTAGCGATATTTTAAATTGCGTTAAGTATGCCTTAACGCAGGAATTTAACGTCTGCTAAATTCCTGACTAAGGCATACCTAACATGGGGGTGGATTGTGTGGCTAAGACCACAGGCCCTATCGCCAAGTATATCGCCGTTTTCCATGGGACATCGCTGGAAAACCAGCGATGTTCCATGGAAAACATCGCTATCACTGGAAAATTATCGCCTTTGCGCTAAGAGTTGTTAATACAGCGCTAGCATGGCGATAATTTCCAGCGATAGCCGGCGATAGGATTCCTCACGCTAAGCACGGCCAGCGATAATTATCGCTGGCCGTTGTTAATATGCCCCTAAATGTTTAACCTTCTTTTTAACACCTTTTGGGAGTTTTAGGCTTAACAGAATGCCTTTCGTATTATGCTCTGCAGCTTCAGTGTTCCAAAGGCTGATGACAAGTTTGTATGGTGGTTTGGCTGATGTGAATATTCTTTCAAGACAATGTATTGATTTTCGCCAATACTCGGGAAGAGCACATAATAAAAGTCAAAGAGGTGTGGGAAATCTTTAAAGAGCAAGTCATAAAGTTAAAAGCTAACAGATGTAAATTTTGCTCCTCAGAATTGGTATATTTGGGTCATGTAATGTTGGCAGATGGTGTGCGTCGCAAAGAAAAGTTGGTGAAAACTATTGTGGAATTACCCAGTCCTGGAAAGAAATAAAGAAAGAAATAAAGAAAGAAAGAAATAAAGAAAGAAAGAAAGAAAGAAAGAAAGAAAGAAAGAAAGAAAGAAAGAAAGAAAGAAGAGGTGCAAGCATTCTTAGGCATGTCAGAGTTTTACTCAAGGTTCATTCCTAGATTTGCCTGTAGAACCTGTGCTATTCGAGATTTTTTGAAAAAAGAAAAGTTTTCTCATGGAATGAAAAGTGTCAGAAGGAGTTTGTTGACATAAAAGAAAGTCTTACCATGGCCCAGAACTTGAAAAATGTAATTCCAGGGTTAACTTGTTTTGCAATTACAGATGCAGGTGACAAGGGATTAGGGGCTACTCTGAAACCCAAACAAAGAGTTGGTGAACAGAAACAACAGATGGTGATGCAACCATAGCTTTTTGCGTCAAGAGCACTTCGAGGGGTTGAAACAAGGTATTCTGCTATAGAAAAAGAAGCTTTAGCGGTGTTCTGGGCAGTTAAAAAATTCAAGCACTTGTTGTAGGGTATGGCGTTTCAAGTCTTATCGGACAACAAACCACTTCAAGAGGTGTTCAGAAGAAAAGGGTTGGATTCTGTATCTTCGCATGTTTGCAAGTGGATTGTGGAACTACAATATTTCCATTTTGTGGTCTTTACATACCAGTCGTAGTTAACAGGACAGCGCATTGCCTTTCCAGGTTGGTTTGTCACAGTAACTAGAAATTACAGAATAAAGAAGAGTGGCGGAAAGAAGATGCTGAAAAAGTTTGTGTTGGTACTGAAAGATATATAACTAGGGAACATTGGTTAGGTGAGATGGAAGCTGATTCATTATTGAATTGAATTGAATTGAAAAAGTATGTAGATTCATTAGAATAGGTAGAATAGAAGAAGAAGTGGAAGAAATGTTGAACTAGTGAGGGAAAATCACTGGCGAGCTATTGGAGGAGAATGGTCTGTTTATTTAGGGGGGTCTAAGTTGGTACCGCCTCAAAATGTGAGGAAACAATTAATAGACTTAGCCGACGATGTCCTCCAGGGAATATGTACCCTTGTGGTCGGTTATGGTGGAGAGGGCTGTCAGAGATTGTGTGGACTGCAGGGTCAGTGACAAGACCATGTAAATTCTGTGATTTGTAGGGGTCTGCTCAGTGAACTGTAGGAAAACCTAGCATTCAATACTGTGGGTCCTATTTCATTGGGAGGCATGCCTACTTATTTGTTGGTGTTGTTGGATAATGTTTTCTCATTGGCCAGAGGTTGATGTGGTGCAGAATATATCCACTGCATCTGTGATGCAATTTCTGACAGGTGTTTTTGCATGTGAAAGTAATCCGAAATCCTTGCTTTTTGATAATAGGGAGCAGTTAGTCTCCAAAGAGATTGCAAAGTTCCTGGAGGAGATAGGGATTCAAGAAAAAAAATGCCCTTTATAAACCACAAATCAGCAAAATATTTGAATGATTCAACCAGACTCTGAAAGAAGTTATTGTGTTGGCCAAGCTAGTGGTAGGAATTGGAAGAAGGCAGTTTTCAAAAGGGTAGAAGAATTCAGAATTGGAAAAAAATAATTGGTTTTTGCAATAATTATTTGCTACATAATTTGGGGTTTATTGTGTTATTTAATGTTCTTGTTTTTTATGTGTGTTGAATGTATATTTATTTTCTTCTTTGTCTGACCATTGTTATTTATTGATTTTGTTGTATTTCATTATGTGGAGGACAGGATGTGTGGTATTGTGACGCATTCTAATTTTTCTCCAGACTGCAGATCTCCTGCCAACATTCTTGTCTCTAGAATCTTGGAATTGTAATATGTGGGGTTGACTATGTGATGCGGGCCAGTTACAGGCGAGCCTGCGCAGACACAGGAGGTGGATGGAGTTTCTTTAATGAAAATAAACTAGAATTTATCTGTTTTGTTATACATCAATGCAGAGATTCTACAGAAACCTTTAACTTTCCAATTAAGCAATCATAAATGTCAGCAGATTATTCAGTCACTGAGTGCGGTATTCTTCTTCAATAGTACATCGCCTCTGAGATCTGATATGTAAATGTAAATGTAATATAGACCCTAGGAATAAAATAGGTCATACCTTAAAGTGCTACCATGATCACCTTTTAGATTTCTGAGGGACCCTGGTAAGGCTCCTGGAAATGTTGGAGCAAAGAACTTCTACCCGAAATGCACTTGATATGTCTACACTTAGGAGCTGGTAGAAACGGCCATGTGTATCCTGGATGATGCTAATGCCAGCATTATTGATAAATGTTGTAAATTCATCCTCAAGCATCTGGACATGAAAGTCTCTTATGTAAATTCTTCAAATGAGTTGGATCCTTCTGGGGATTTTACTTTGGAGATCAAGTTCTTCAAATATTATGGGTACTTTGTTATACACCTAGATTTAAGAGCATAGGTTCACAAATGCAAAGAATGTCATACAGAAGTGAACATACGTGTAATATTACAATTGCAATATATGAGCATGCAAATAATATATATTTGGGGGCATGCACCCAACCCCATGCAGCCCATGGTTGAAGGCCATGCACACTGAAAGAGGTGCCCTCATGAGGTTGGACGAAGGGCCTGATCATAGACCAGGCCCTGCCCCAACCCTATACTGTGCATGGCCAAAGACTGTGAGAGGCAGAGGGCATCTATACTGGGGGTTGGGTGCAGGGCCTGGCTGCAGGCCAAGGCCTCCAACTAACCCCACTCCACACATGGCCAAAGGCCGTGGACAGCAGAAGGTTGGACGCCCAAGGGGGTGGATGCAGGGCCTGGCGGCAGGCCCTGGTCGTAGGTCAGGGCCTGCGCACAACCAAAGAGCATTCATGGTGAGAGAATGGGTGACCATGGGGGCTAGGCGCAGGGCCTACTCCACAGCACACATGGCGATAGTCATCTTACTTTACATTAAAAAAACATATATATACATTACTGGGTGGTGGTTGTCACTGTGTAGTTATTGTTAGGACCACGTTTCTATAGGAAAAACTTTTCTTTGGTTTACTTATGACTTTACTACTGTTTGACAAATCTCCCAAAAACTTTCCAAAAAAAAGACTCATCCAACTCAGCTCTTTCCTGGACAGTGTCAGGGTGATCCGTCAAGCGAGGCAGAGAAAAAGAGGGGTCCCAAAACATGTTTTCCCCATAGCAAAATTAGACACTGCTAAAGCCAAAACAGCTGAACAGAATTACACCAAATTTGGCAGAAAGTTATATCTAAATCTTGGTCTGAAAAGTGTGTTTTTTATCATTGGTATATATTTCAAGCCGTGGACCATTCGCCGATTCTTTGTGGTGGATCCGCAAATCTTGGCGTGGTCTGATTGGTTTGCTGTGACTATACATGATGGATTCGTGGATCTGCGAGTCCGAGCATGGTATCCCATTGGATTTCGCAACCTGAGGAAAATGCTGGGCCTGCCATCTTAGGACTCAAGGACTCAATCTCTGAGTCCTAGAAACATTTAAAAAAAAGAATATAAGGGGGCAGGGTAACCCAGGGCTATATGGGGGCCCCCAGAGGTCCCCCCCCCCGGGCTTTAAAGAAAAATAATTGATTTTTGGCTGTTCCGCGGATCCACTGCAGCACTGAGCATGGCCCCCTGGAGACTCACAGTGGATTCAGGGATCTGGAGGAGCAGCAAAAAAAATAGGTGGGTGGCGGATCCCAGGGAAAGTCCTGTGCCCAACTCCATGCAGCGCACGGCTGAAGGCCATGCAGGGCAGGAGGAGTGCCATGCCACACAAGGCCAAAGGCCGCGTATGACAGGGGGTTGGGTGCCCATGGGGGGTAGGCACAGGTCCCAGGCGCAGGCCAGGGCCTGGGCCAAACCCAGTGCCATAAACAGCCAAAGGCCATTCATGGTGGGAGTTTGGGTGCTCGTGGTGGATGCGAGCTGCACCTACCAGATACCTCACATGGTGATGAACATCTTATTTAATTTTTTTTGTTTTTTATAAAACTAGTAATTCACTGAAAAAAACAATGGTTAAAGTGACAGTTATAGGTAGGTATTTAAAAAACCTTACAATTTCACTTTAAAAAAACAAAGGTTAAAGGGTCGCTATAGTTAAGTGAAAGTATAAACTGAAATTTATATTTATATAAGTCTGAAATTGGCAAGTTATAGTTATCTCAAGTAACTGTAACTCGTGCCCTAAAGTAACTAAAACTCACACCCTCGCCATGCACTGCTAATTACCTCACATATTACATCACTCATGACATGTTCTATGATATCGTTGATAACATGGCAATATTTAAAATGAGATCCTTCAAGACAACGCTGTGCATTGTTATGTTATGTTATGTTATGTTATTTAAATTTATATATAGGCGCAACAGCTACCCAAAAAGGGTTTCCCGGCGCCCGTCAGAAACAGCAAAAGATAAGGAAGTGGAACTTACTGATTAAAAAGCCAAGTTTTAAGTGACTTGCGGAAAAGTACAGAATTAGTCTGTGTGCGGAGGGACATCGGGAGAGCATTCCACAAAACAGGGCCTTGGTAGGAGAAAGAGCGACCACCCATAAGGGATAGTCTAATCTTGGGCACCTGAAATTTAACCTGAGTAGTAGATCTGAGGGTGCGTGATGGCAAATAGGGGTGGACTAGATTTTGCACATACATAGGCGCCATGCCATGCTTAATTCTGAACATATAGTTCAGAGCTTTAAACTTGATCCGATTTTCGACCCTTAGCCAGTGAAGGTCCCTCAAGGAAGTGGAAATAGAGGCTGCTCTAGGGATTCGACAGAGCAATCTGGCCGCGGAGTTGTGTACCCTCTGTAGCTTTCGTAGCACATCTTTATTAGCTCCAAGATAGAGGATGTTACCGTAGTCCAGTCTAGATGTAACAAGAGCCTGGACTACGGTTCTCTGAGTAGGGCTTGGTAGCATCCACACAATTTTTCTCAGCCATTTCAGAATGGTGAAACATGTTGCAGCGACCTTCATGGCTTGTTGACGCATAGATAGTGAATCGTCAATAATAAAGCCGAGGTTGCGCACATGATGGGAAGGTTGCGGTACTGCACCCATTTCCGAGGGCCAATGTTGTGGACCCCATAGCTCTTTGTTTTTCCCCAGCACCAAAACATTGTGGGGACACAAGTCATCACATAGCACATAAATAGCAGCCTATTTGCAAGCCTGGTTCTCTTGTTCTCCAGCACCACTGGGTACCTGAATAAAGAAAAGAAGCTGGAGGCATCAACACTAAAGAAAAAGAGTAACTTCACTTAGTAGGAAGCAGACATTGTGGTTCACTGTGTAGTGGACCACAATGGTGAACCTTTTAGCCTCCGTCCATAAAACCTCAGTGCAGCAGACAAGTATGTCATCTGACAACATCTCAATGAAATGGTGAATGCCAGGGGGTCTAGAGCACTATGGGGTAGTGAAAAGAATTGCTGGACGAGAAGTGACATGTGAAGAACTAAGAAACCAGGCAATAGGTTGCAGCTACAATGACTTTTGGTAGACATGGATCCCGTCTCAGACTCCTCCGCACAGAGCAGCAGATCTGCCTGGTCTGTCTGTTGAAGAGGCCACAGTCACTATGCTGTCTCTTTGTGTATGTGCCATCCTGTGGAGCCTACATATTCATGGTCTCATCACCACTATCAATAGTACATGTACTTTAGGCCTATCTGATCATGCAACTCTTGTTTTGCAAAAAGTACTGCTTCCTGCCTCCTCCAGTTGTAAGAGGGTGCAATTGGGACTGATATGACAGCTCATCTCTGTTGCAGACCTAGCTAGGTTTCTCAGTCTCATGGCATCACTCACACTGTCTCCCTTGTAACTTCCTGCTCTCTCCATGATACAGTCCTCATGCCACATTTATTAGCCATGTCCACTGTGTCTCCTTGTGTAACTTGCCATCAGCGGGTTCCTGTACAGAACACATATCTCTGTCCTTATCTTCACTGTCAGAAGAATGTGTAAAATCAGAATGAGCCCTGATCCATTCTGAATGGAGCTTCACAGACCAAAGCACTTGCTTCCAAATGATTGAGATAAGCACATAGTGCCTGATTCAGAAAAATACTAATCGGCAAGTAGATCTACAAATGCAGAATACTATAAACTTGCATGGTCGTAAATCCCAGAATTCCCCAAACTCACAAAACATATGCACATAGTACTCTGTGTATGGCAGCACACAAAATCTGCATATGTAAATTATGAGTGATCTGTCTGTTATGCACCTGGATTTTATTTTATAACACAATTTTTTATGTACCAGTGTATTGTTCTGAGCGTTTGTCTTAACTGTTTTACTATTTATAAATCGAATAAAAGTGACATATTTTTGTAACTCTTCTTTATATGGGTTTCTTTCTTTCTCTATATACTTTTTCTCTATATAGTTCTTTTTTTCCTTCTTTCTTGAATAACTTAAATTTACTGTTATCACTGATTGTTTGTAGAATTTGTATGTCTATGTAAATAGTATCTTGAACCGTTGTTAGGACTAAATATGGATTTTATTTTAGAGCATAGTTTCACAAATGCCATGAGACACTCCAAGAAGGGTGCATGTTTGTGCTGCACAAATAGCCATATAAAATAGTGGCATTTGTAGTGATCTGCTGGACACGTTCTAGTGTTCCAGCATAATCCCTATGTAACTAGCCACCCCCAGAGGGCTAGCCTTTACACCCACTCCACACCCATCCATCACAGGTGTCACCGGTCAGGTGACCCTGCCAATAAAAGGGGCTGGGCACACATGCCCTGGGCCAGTTCTAGTTACCCCAACTATGTCTGTGTGGTCATTGGGGCTGAATGAGGGCTTAGGGCTCTAAACATTGATGGTGACAAGCGGGTCTGACCTCACGTGTTTGAGGCCAGCAGCTCTACATATCCTTGTAGGGGGAAGAGAAGCCTAAGGCTAAGGCACCCACGCATCAGCAACCAGAGCAGAAAGCGGTGCTACTGTCAAGACTTTAGTGAAGAACGGGCACAGCAAGGTATGCCAGGGCCCGTAATATAGCTATGCCCCATACCGCATGAGGCACCCGCACACTCCCCGAGCAGGCGGCCATCTGTCCCGAAAAGAGAAGTAAGAAGTGCTGCCCCGACAAAGCTGGCTACTCCCAGCATGACGCTACATCTCCTGCAAGTCGTAGTTCGTTTTGTGTATTACCGCTGCCTGCTGCAGTGGCTGTTGGCTGCCGGGCCTGCCCTCCCTCTGTCCTGGCGAAGAGGGAATAAAGCACCCAGGTGGGCGAAGGGAGAAGTGGCAGGCGTTCTTGGTGGCCCACTGCTGCAGGGAAGAGCGGAGACCTATGTCAACAGCCCAGCGGACTGAAAGCCTGAGTAAATGAGAATGCTACCTGCCTGAATGGTGATGCCTGCCTCTGCAGTGCAGGAGATTACCTTCCCCGCACCAAGACAAGACTGAGTCCAGACCAGCAGCAAGGGGAAGCCTTACACCAGCATCTCCAGCTTGCAGTACTGAAGGTAGCCTCCTGCACCATGCCAAGGCCCAGCGAGTAATTGATTACAGTGAGACGGCCCAACAGGGACTAGATTGTTGAGGAGACAAGACGCTTTGCGGCACTGACAGCGCATGCCCCCCTGAACCTGTAACTCCAGCCCCGTGTGGCCTGAGGCATCAAGAAAGACCTATACGGCCTCATGCAGCAGTGCGACCTAGCGGAGGCAAGCGACACCGCAACTGGTAAAGCGAGTGATGGAGAGAATCAAGCAGACCACCAGGGCTATCAGTTATGCAAATGTAAAGTTTATCCTGCCACCAGGCCTGATTACAGAGTCCGCATGTCCCTCCCCAACCAGTTACCTTGCCTGGATGCCCGCAGCAGCAAGGGTAGCCTCCCCTCTCAGCAAGGAAAGCTGCATGGCCCTTCATGTCAGGAAAATCTACTGTGGCCTGTGAACGGAAGTGCCGCAGTGCCAACTAGTGGTGAATGAAGGTGGCTGCCATGCCACCTAATGTAAATGCACTGCCAGAGTGCTATGCCACAGCGAGTAGTAGGGAGAGAATTGCAGGGGACATGTACACACACCCTATGAGGAGGGCAGGACCAAGTGCTGCGATGCGCAAGCAGTAGGTCCTCAAGTAAAAATAGAGGCGAAGGAAGAAAGATGACCTTCCAGCCAGGGAGTGGAGCACCCAGAAGATCCCAGAGGGAAGGGATAGGACCTGTGAGAGATCCATGAGGAG
Organism: Calotriton arnoldi; assembly: GCA_963921515.1. Taxonomy (NCBI): domain Eukaryota; kingdom Metazoa; phylum Chordata; class Amphibia; order Caudata; family Salamandridae; genus Calotriton; species Calotriton arnoldi. Next base: position 639,726 of record CAWUFW010006162.1, read on the forward strand.
AAAGAAGACCTGTGAGAGGTCCACGGGTAGAAAGAAGACCTGTGAGAGGCCCACGAGGAGAAGAGTCATGTCCCACCGACAAGACAAGAGTCAGGTCCTACAGAGAGGACAGGACATGACCAGGGAGGTGTGGGATCCCACACAGCAGGATTACAAGGCCGGCGTTGCAGCTCCACGCACCATACCCTATACGCATCCCGAAACCGATGTATCGCTTCGGCTACACGGCACTGTGGCTTGTAATCCTGCCGTGTGGAATCCCCAAGGCAGGATTATAAGGTGCAGTGCCGGCCTCATGGAACTGAAACACCCGCACAGATTCCAGCAATAGACCAAATTAAGGTCTATTACCATATGTCCATAACAGGCATTAAATGCAACCTGTTTCCCTAATAGGATGAGCGAATCCACTTACCTTACATAGCACATACAAAACCCTGACAATTTGAGACGGCTGGATCCTTTGGTCCTGAAGAACGCCATCCGACCCTTTTGGGCGACACAGGCTGAAGCATGTCTACCGACCACTCACCAGGTTCATTGGACCTATAATTATCCAATTAAGCACCACCCACTTTTTTCACCTTATCCCTCCCCTGTGAAAATAAAAACAAACTACACAGGATAGAAGATATTTTTAATAATTTTTTATTATTCCAACACACTTCCCACTCACGACTGTCGCACACCAGACAGTCTCCCTCCTGGTGGAGGATGATGAACACCTGGAGAATGGGACACTCAGGTGCCAAGACCCTATGATGATTCATCCCACTTAATCAAATAAGCATAGAACCAAGAAATACCGCTGCCGTGAAAGTGTAGCTGAGGGTCCTCATCAGAAAATTTCCAAGAGACTCTGGAAAATGACCTAAGTGAATATTTAAGTTGTGGCTCGGAAAGCTGAATGAATCTCTGCTTCTCTCTCCCTCCTCCTGTTTTTGGGAATTTTCTTGCCTTAGCCATTTAGTGCCTGTAGCCTGCATCTGGTCACATGACTGGGTGTGGCTGACAGTTGAGCTTTGTGTATTTCTAGACAGCCACACACAATAGGGAGCTTTGGTGTTCCTGATGGCCCATTAATGGCAGGATGGGAGGGAGGAGCTTGGCACAACCCCACTTACACCTGAATAGGCTGTATCCTGTCCCCACACAAAGGGCTGCATACCTCCTTTAGTTAGCCTGGTGCCAGGGCAGGGAAGGCAGGATGTCTGTGGACTTCAAAAGGAAACCTATAATTATACAATCAAGCACCGCCCACTTTTTTTTACCTTATCCCTCCCCTGTGAAAATAAAAACAAACTACACAGGAGAGAAGATATTTTTAATATTTTTTTATTATTCCAACACTCTTCTCACTCACGACTGTCGCACACCAGACAGTCTCCCTCCTGGTGGAGGATGATGAACACCTGGACACGGGACACTCAGGTGCCAAAACCCTATGATGATTCATCCCACTTAATCGAATAAGTAGAGAACCAAGATATACTGCTGCCGTGAAAGTGTGGCTGAGGGTCCTCATCAGAAAATTTCCAAGAGACTCTGGAAAATGACCTAAGTGATTCATTCTTTTTGATTATTTAAGTACTGGCTTGGGAAGCTGAATGACTCGTTGCTTCTCTCTCCCTCTTCCTGTTTTTGGGAATTTTCTTGCCTTAGCCATTTAGTGCCTGTAGCCTGCATCTGGTCACATGACCACAAGACTGGGTATAGCTGACAGTTGAGCTTTGTATATTTCTAGACAGCCACACACAATAGGGAGCTTCAGTGTTCCTGGATGGGTCATTAATGGCAGGATGGGAGGGAGGAGCTTGGCACAGCCCCACTGACACCTGAGGCTGTATCCTGTCCCCACACAAAGGGCTGCTTACCCCCTTTAGTTAGCCTGGAGCCAGGGCAGGGAAGGCAGGTTGTCTGTGGACTTCAAATGGAAACCTCTAGAAGCCTCCCCCCCACTTCAAAGGCACAACTGGGTATAAATACTAGCCCTCAGACTCCAACTCTTCAGTACATTTGGATACTCTGACAGGAAGGATTGCTGTGCTGCAGAAGGACTGCCACTCTGCTGAACACCTTCTTTGCTGGACTGACCTGCTGCCTGCTGCCTTCCTGCATGGGTAAGAAGGACTGGATCTGCGTCTTTTGAACCTAGAATGCCAGAGTGACTCCAAGAGCTAGTTGGCTGACCTCCTGACTTGAGCCTTAGGAACAAAAGGCTCCAACAACCTTGGCCCTGCACCTGGACTCTGCCATCTATGACTCTACCCTGCCAAGTGGTGACACCCCTAACTAGGACCCTTGGAAGTGAGATTAAGGTGCTTACAAGCCTCTGTGGATTGAGCAAAACTGACACATTTCCTCTGCTGTGCGGTGCAAACCTGAGCAGAACCGACACATCGCCACTGCTGCGTGGATTGGACACATTGCAAAGACACACACTGTATAGCAGTTCTTCAAAACTGCCACATTGCCCCCGACTACGTGGCGCACCCTCGCCTCAGGCCCTCATATCCCTCATTGATGGCGGTCTCAATGACTGATTTTCCATTGCAGCTCTTTGGAAACCAACACATCGCCCAACTGCGCACCACATCCTCGATGCCAAAACTTTGTATCACAAGCCCTGACGATGGGATTCTCGATGACAACGCAGGACCTCACAGGCCCTCGCACCACAGCCTATACGCATCTCGAAACCGATGCATTGCTTCGGCTGCACGAAGCATCTATGACGACTAGGATTTAAGGTACTTTGTTCAGCAGGTCTAATTGTTTCCCTATAGCCGGCCCATGCTTCATCGCAGTCGGCCTGAACTTGTGACTTTGTCCTGAGCCAGCATGACCAGATATCCAGAGTTGGCACTTTGTGATTTTTGGAGCTATTCTTACTTAAATCTTTAACGTTGAATATCTCTGGTTCTACTGATTGTTTTTTTGCCGTTTATGTCCTGTGTTATTTATCACATTTTACTCTATTTTTCTAACTTGCTGTGGTGTACTTTTTGTGTTGTGTTTTCACAGATTTATTTTCTCTTTTTTATAGAACCATTAGCTATAGCCATTTGAAACTGTTTTACTGTTTTAAGTGTTGTACAAATAGTTTACACATTGCGCCTAAGTTAAGCCTGACTGCTCTGTGCCAAGCTACAAGGGGGTTGAGCACAGGTTAATTTGGGTTTTGCTATGTCTTACACTGACAAGGTTTCTGGTTGCTACTTGACCATGGCTCACACCCCAGTCAACCAACAACCCAACTTCTTACAATTAAATTCTCAGAAAATTATTCTCAAAATTTCTCCTAAGATCCGAAGGTAAGCACTGACTGCGCCCAATACACTTCTTATATCCAACCTGCGCTCCATCTCAGTGAGCGATATTTTTCGACTTTGAAGTTAGCTGTTGGCACTTTTATCTTTTAAGAGCTAGTTTTTACTAAAACCTTTAACAATTCAGAACTCTGGTTCTACTGGTTGGATTGTTGTTGTTTTGGTGTCAGATAATATATGAAAATGTACTCACTTTTTCTAAATCATGTGAGATTTTTTTTGAGTTATGTTTTCACTTTATTAATGTAGATGTGCTGCATAAATACTTCACATATTGTCTCTAAGTTAAGCCTGACTGCTTTTGTGGCAAGCTACCCAGGGTGAAGCACAGCTTAAAATAGTGACTTTTTGTGGTTCACCCTGCAAGGGATTGTGGCTCTTGCTTGACCAGGGCTCACACCCCAGTCAACCATGAACCAAATTACTCATGATGACCATATCAATCACTACAAAATCACTTATATAAATTGTCAGGTGTACTCCCCCTTCCATCACATACTACTCACATTCATACCTTCATATCTCACAATGTCACAAAGGACATCACTTTAAATCCACCAGTGAATGACAGATAAAATGTTTGAAACACAACAAACTTGGTCTCCTTCATCCATGCAATGTTGGAGAGTCTATTTGCGTATATTAATACACTCACCATTCAGTCTTGAAGAAGCAACCCAAGACAAACAAGCATTGGCAAAGTGAATAGGTCTGATTTTATCGTGCTAACACGTGCAAACACTGGCATGTACAAACACTGTTTGCTTATATCAGCACATTAAATCTAGCTCAGTGCTGGGCTTAATAATGCAAAGAGCATTAGGGACTCTGACTTAGCTTTACATCTAGTAAACGTACTGTGTGTTAGCAAACTCCAACAAAGGGTTACACTACGCAAACACTTTTATCCGTCTTTCAGAATCAGCTGCAAATTTTGCTGTTTGGTTGCATGTATTTGGTTATTTCCCCTACTGTAAGGGCATTATGTGTTGACTGCCTTATCCAATGAGCTAAAATTAGAAAATTATTTTGCCTCAATATTGCAAAGAGCCAGAGGGTCGCTGATTTAGATTACCTACTAGGTGCTATTCACAAAGTTAATTTAAACCCACGAGTAGTCGACACATGCAAGTTTGCGCTCACAATTTTGAGTAACTTTTCTACTATGTACTAGTGTAAAGTGACTCAAAAGTGTAAACTTACATGACTACACTCTCTAGAAAAAAGGGTGGAGCCAAATGTATGAGTGTAAGTTATTTGAGTCAAAAAGGACCAGGAGGAAGCCCTGAACCACACTTGGCCAACCACTAATAATGCAGCACCCTTCCATAGAATAATAATGACGGCAGGGACTTAAAATTGAACCCCATAGGAAATAATGTTAAAATAAATTAATATATTTCGACTCATGAAAAATATATATAAATTAAATTGAATGTTAAAAGTTAAAATTAAACATTATTTAATAACAAAACATTGTAATAACCTTTAATTTAAAAATACATGCAACTTTATTTTTTTAATTACATCAATTTGAATTATTTCTGTAAATAACATTTTCGTAAATGTTTAATACATACCACAGAAAATGTAGACACAAATATTTTACTTTAAGTGGAATTTTTTTAAATAAATAATCTTTTGAAATATATTTTTATTTATTGTAATGTATTTAAAGGGTTCTCTTTTCTCCTGATTTATTGGCTCTTTTATAGATCCATTAACTACAGCCATTTGAAGTGATAACATAATCTATCCACCACTTCCGCAGATGACTGATAAAATTTAAGCGGATGATGCAATGCTATTTTTACAGACTGGCATAGCATCTCAGGAGAGAATATTTGAAATGTTTTCTCTTCTTCAGACTCTGGGTGTTTATAATGTGAATTAATTAAAAACTGAAATTATATTATGTAACTGCTCCTCCGAAAATCTATTGCCTGAACTACAAAGATGTTATAATGCTCGTATGAAACGTTATTTTGGAATAGAGGATGTTTATGAGTTAAATTACAAGCCCCTGTTGGCCCATGTAAGAATGTTGCTATTAAACTGGAAACCTCTACCTCTTACCCTTTTTGACAGAGCAGCTTGAGCTAAAATGACTATATTGCCATTGTTTAACTTTTATTGTTCAGGTGCACATTCTGTATTATATGGAACATTTTTAGAAAAATAGTGTCTATGGTGTTATCATTTCTTTGGGAAGATTCTCAATCAATCAATCAAAATATTTGTAGAGCGCACTACTTACCCGCGAGGGTCTCAAGGCGCTGGGGAAAAAAGGGGGGGGGGCCGCTACTGGTCGAACAGCCAGGTCTTGAGTAGCCTCCTGAAGGTCAGCAGGTCTTGGGTCTGTTGTAGGCTGAGTGGGAGGGTGTTCCAGGTCTTGGCGGCGAGGTGGGAGAAAGATCTGCTGCCGGTGGTTGTTCTTCAGATGCGAGGGACGGTGGCGAGGGCGAGGTCGGAGGAGCGGAGCTGTCGGTTGGGGATGTAGAAGGAGCGTCGTCTGTTGAGGTAGGCTAGGCCGGCCTTGTGGAGTGCCTTGTGTGCGTGGATGAGGAGTTTGAAGGTGATCCTCTTGTTGACGGGGAGCCAGTGCAGGTTTCTCAGGTGGGGGGTGATGTGGCTGTGGCGTGGTGCGTCGAGGATCAGGCGTGCAGAGGCGTTTTGAATGCGTTGCAGTCGTTTGATGAGCTTGGCCGGGGCTCCCGCGTAGAGGGCGTTTCCATAGTCGAGTCTGGTACTGACGAGGGCCTGGGTGACTGTACTTCTTGTATCAGTCGGGATCCATCTGTAGATCTTGCGGAGCATGCGGAGGGTGTTGAAGCAGGAGGAGGAGAGTGCGTTGACTTGCAGGTGTCGTCCCAGGCTGAAGGGTTGGAGCCGAGGATGAGGACCTCCGTCTTGTCCGTGTTCAGCTTTAGTCGGCTGATCTTCATCCAATCAGTGACGGCCTTTATTCCTTCGTGGAGGCTGGATTTGGCGGTGAGGGGGTCCTTGGTGAGGGAGAGGATCAGTTGAGTGTCGTCGGCGTAGGAGATGATGTTGAGGTCGTGCTGTCGGACGATGTGTGCGAGCGGGGCCATGTAGATGTTGAACAGTGTCGGGCTAAGGGAGGATCCCTGGGGTACGCCGCAGATGATCTCGGAGGCTTCGGATCGGAATGGGGGGAGGCGGATGCTCTGGGTTCTGCCGGAGAGGAAGGAGGTGGTCCATTCCAGGGTCTTGTCTCGGATCCCTGCGTTGTGGAGGCGTGCGCGTAGTGTGCGGTGGCAGACAGTGTCGAAGGCGGCGGAGAGGTCCAGGAGGATGAGGGCCGCGGTCTCGCCGTTGTCCAGCAGGGTCCTGATGTCGTCGGTGGCGGCGATGAGGGCAGTCTCGGTGCTGTGGTTGCTGCGGAACCCTGATTGGGATGGGTCCAGGATGTTGTTTTCTTCGAGGTATCGGGTCAGCTGTTTGTTGACGATCTTCTCGATGACCTTGGCCGGGAACGGAAGCAGGGAGATGGGCCGGAAGTTCTTGAGGTCTCTCGGGTCCGCCTTGGGTTTTTTGAGTAGTGCGTTGATCTCGGCGTGTTTCCAGCTCTCTGGGAAGGTAGCGGTCTCGAAGGAGAGATTGATGACATTGCGCAGGTGGGGTGCGATGGAGCTGCTGGCTTTGTTGAAGATGTGGTGCGGGAAAGGGTCTGACGGTGAGCCGGAGTGGATTGTGCTCATGGTCTTGATTGTGTCGTCGTCGTTCACGTTGGCCCAGGTGAGCTGGGGGTCGAAGTCGATGGTGTGCGGAGAGTCTGGTGTGTAGATGTCTGTTGGGGCTGTCTGGGTGTTGAAGCTGTCGTGGATGTCGGCGATCTTGCGGTGGAAAAAGGTGGTGAGGGAGTCGCACAGGGCTTGTGATGGCGGGATGTCGTTGGTGTTGGAGCTGGGGTTGGAGAGTTCCTTCACGATGTTGAAGAGCTTCTTGCTGTTGTGTGCGTTGTTATCGAGGCGGTCTTTGAAGGAGGTCCTCTTGGCGGACCTGATGAGGTGATGGTGGTTGCGGATGGCGTCTTTGTGGGCTGCGTGGCGGTCCAGAGGAGTTCGGTGGTGTGGCTGAAGGAGACGTGGGAGCTTGAGGAGAAGACGGGGTCGAGCGTGTGGCCAGCGGAATGGGTTGGCATTGTGATGAGCTGTCTCAGTCCGAGGTTGGCGAGGTTGTCGATCAGGGTGGTGGAGTTGCTGTCGTTGTTGTTCTCAAGGTGAAAGTTCAAGTCTCCGAGGAGGATGTAGTCGGTGGAGGTCAGGGCGTGCGTGCTGATAAAGTCGGCAATGGAGTCGCTGAATTGGGGTCGGGGTCCGGGGGGTCTGTAGACGAGGGTGCCTCTGAGGGTGGTGTTGGGATCCGTGTGGATCTGGAAGTGCATGTGCTCGGCGGTGCTGAGAGTGTCGTCGGTGCTGGTCGAGATCCTGATGCTGTTTCTGTGGATGATGGTGATTCCTCCTCCGACTCCGTTGGTGCGGTCTCTGCGGGTGATCTTGTAGCCGTCTGGGATGGCAATGGCGATGTCGGGTGCGGAGGAGTCGTTCATCCAGGTCTCTGTCAGGAAGGCGACGTCCGGGGAAGATGTGTCGAGCAGGTCCCAGAGCTCGACGGCGTGTTTGCGTGCGGAGCGGGTGTTCAGTAGGATGCATCGGAGGTGGTTGAGGTCTTTCTTGGCGGGTGGTTCGGCGGCTCTGAGGCTGGTGTAGCTGCAGTTCCGGCAGGTGAAGGGACCATGGGTGCGTTTCGGGGCGGCCTTGAAGCAGGTGTGGGTCCGTCCAGGGTTGAGAGCGTGGAGTGTGCTGGCATCGTATCGGCGGCGGTCGTCGTGGCAGGCGCGCGGATCAGGGGTTCTGGCGCTGGGCACGGTCCAGGCGCGGACGGGCGCAGAAGGGCTTGCCTTAGGCGTGCCTTTGGCGCGCCAGCGGCACGGCTGCGCAGCGGCCGCCATATATGGGGAGGTGGGAGGTGGGAGGGAGGAGCAGCTGGGAGGCGGGAGGCAGGGGCAGGGGCAGCGAATGGGCAGTGAGTGGGCGGGGCCGCAGGGGACGCAGCGGCGGGAACGGGAGCGGCGAGGGCACCGAGGCAACCGGGCACAGACTCAGGGCAACAGAGCAGCAGAAGAACGGGCACAATCAGGGGCAGCGAGGGGTACAGAAAAGAACACAGGCACAATCAGGGGCAGCGAGGGGTACAGAAAAGAACACGGGCACAATCAGGGGCAGCGAGGGGTACAGAAAAGAACACAGGCACAATCAGGGGCAGCGAGGGGTACAGAAAAGAACACAGGCACAATCAGGGGCAGCGAGGGGTACAGAAAAGAACACAGGCACAATCAGGGGCAGCGAGGGGTACAGAAAGAAGAAAAAAACGGGCACAGAGTCAAGGAGAGCTGGAGAGCGGGCACGGAAGCAGGGGGGCAGCGGGGGGAACAGAGAGCACAGCAGAGAGGGCAGCGACAGAATAAAAACCTAGGGCCTACCACTGGCCACCAGGGATGAGGCGCAGGTGGTAGCCTGCGGGTGGAGGAGGGCCTCACTTCAGCGGCGGCAGCTGGGCAGGAACAGGGCACACAGGCGGAGCTGTGTGGTGGGGGAGCGACCTACCAGGCAAGGTCAAGGGTCTCTAGTCCTAGATTATCATAAATTACTTTCCAAGGTCCTACCTCAGAGGGAGGATTAGCATTATTGAATATGAAAAGTTACAATTACTCAGATATTTTGCACAGTACTCAGCTACATTTGTCACATACATTTTCTGTAATGAGTTAATGGATATTATGCTAAAATACATTAATATTAAAGATATTCTTAGAATAATAAAATCATATAAAAAAAAGGGTGCTATAAGAGATTACAATGGTTACTAAAAAGGAAGGACCAGTTTTATAACAAAAAATTCCATTCCATATATCAATGTGGTAACCCACCCCAAAAATATGATACTGAAAAATTAGGTAACTATTGATATAGCAATAATAGTCAGATGGAACAGAAATGACTTCTCCAAACTAACAGACTTTTAGGTTAGTGATAGGTGGAAAACTTGGGGAGAAAGAGGCAGCAACAATTATAGGTTAAACCCAGCTACAATGGTCACACAATACTATATATCTTACTCTCAAGAAAATCCCCAAGGTCTTGATTTATTTCAACAATGAATTAGTTGTCAGTTTAAATGAAAATGTGGTCATAAAAGAAGCAGGGAATTAAAAAAGATTTTTGATGAACATTAATCATGTGGATATATATTTTTTTAATTCCTAGTAAATGGGACAAGCAGGAAGATAGTGTTTTAACTCTGGAAATTTGGGAGTAAGTCAATAAGTTAAATTTTTATGTGTTAAGAGGTGTTAACTCACAAAAAATATAATTTTATTTGAAATGGATGATTTAGGGGCTGATTACGAGTTTGGTGGTCCACTAGTCCACCAAACTCGTGGTGGGGTAGCGGGTACTGCCGCCTGATGGTCCGACCGCCGCATTACGAGTGCGGCGGCCCCACCACCACAGGACCAGCGCTACCACCGGGGATCCATGATACCTCGACGGTGGCGCAGCAGTCTGGCCTTGCAATAGGCTGTCAGTGATGTTGGAATGGCATGGTGAGCAAAAAAACGATGGATTTAGGCCCAGATCTGTGTACTGGGGTGAATGTATGACATTGTTCTGCAGTCTGTTCATCAATTGTTGTTTTTGCATTTGTCACCCTGAGTGGGACGGGTATGCCCAGACGTGGGTCCCGTGCTCTCCATGCCACTGGAGTCAAGCTATCCTGGCTGATGAGGGGTGAATCCCCGAAACCGGTCCTAGGATGCTTGTTTCCAGTGAAGGGAGGACATGGCCTGGCAGTTCGGGCTGGACTGTTCCCATTGGGCACAGGGTCAAGACTGATTTGCATATGGCTGGGTTCAAACTGAAATGGCATGGTGAGCAAAAAAACGATGGATTTAGGCCCAGATCTGTGTACTGGGGTGAATGTATGACATTGTTCTGCATTCTGTCCATCAGTTGTTGTTTTTGCATTTGTCACCCCGAGTGGGACGGGTATGCCGAGACGTGGGTCCCGTGCTCTCCATGCCACTGGAGTCAAGCTATCCTGGCTGATGAGGGGTGAATCCCCGAAACCGGTCCTAGGATGCTTGTTTCCAGTCCAGGGAGGACCTGGCCTGGCAGTTCGGACTGGACTGTTCCCATTGGGCACAGGGTCAAGACTGATTTGCATATGGCTGGGTTCAAACTGGAATGGCATGGTGAGCAAAAAAACGATGGATTTAGGCCCAGATCTGTGTACTGGGGTGAAAGTATGACATTGTTCTGCATTCTGTCCATCAATTGTTGTTTTTGCATTTGTCACCCCGAGTGGGACGGGTATGCCCAGACGTGGGTCCCGTGCTCTCCATGCCACTGGAGTCAAGCTATCCTGGCTGATGAGGGGTGAACCCCCGAAACCGGTCCTAGGATGCTTGTTTCCAGTCCAGCGAGGACCTGGCCTAGCAGTTCGGGCTGGACTGTTCCCATTGGGCACAGGGTCAAGACTGATTTGCATATGGCTGGGTTCAAACTGAAATGGCATGGTGAGCAAAAAAACGATGGATTTAGGCCCAGATCTGTGTACTGGGGTGAATGTATGACATTGTTCTGCATTCTGTCCATCAATTGTTGTTTTTGCATTTGTCAGTGCTGCTGGGACACTGCCAAGCATATTATGAATTTTCTCACAACTACAATTTTCATGGCGGTGAGCCAGCCATGAAAACGGTGGCTGTGAAGTAACTAAGGGGGCAATACAGGGCCCTCTGTTGCCTCTGGGCCAGGGGATGCATGCAGGGGGGCACATGGTGTGCCCCCCTGTCTACATGCACCCCCAGTTCCTGCACGGTAGGGACTTCACAGTCCATGCTATGCAAGAACGTGCTTTGGCTCTCCCATTGCAGTGCCTTACTAACAGGCCCCGCCGTAGGACCGCCAAAGCACCACCCGCCAAACCGCAAATGAACTCTTAATCTGGCGGGCGGACTGCGGGCGAGTTTGGGGTTTTTGGAGCAGGGCGGTAGTGTGGCAGCCCACTCTCACACCACCAAATCCATAATCAGTCCCTTATTGTACTCTACTTTATTTTTAAAAGATTAACCCAGAAAGATCTGCAAACTGTTTTAGGTGTGAATCAACAGATGTAGCAAATTGGTCCCATCTTTTACAGTGATGCTCTAGATTACCCAATTTTTGGTATACTATATAGATTCAAATTCTTCGAAACCTGATTATACCTTTCCTAGGTTATCGTCCAATGTGCAGAATAACGTGGAGATTTAAAAAATTGGTGTATACTTCAATGCTGGTAGCACTTACAGAAGTGAAGGACTAAATTAAATCATTTGTTTGCAGACTGGTTTAAAAACATGTGTAGAGTATGACAACATGAAGGCTTATATGCCAGGCAGATTGGCGCAAATCAATAGCACTTTAAATTGTGGGATCATGTTTTTGTATGCATTAATAGCACTATTGTACTTCATCAGTTTAGCACTTTACAATAGAAATTTGTTTGGTAGTTAATTTTTAGGTGTATGTGAATGATTATATTAATGACTAATAGGTTTGTATAATTGAATAGCATTTTTGCATCTTTCCATGTTTTGCACTTTATAAGTAAAACCTGATATACTGTCCATATACTTGAATGATTATATCACAGAACCCTGTGCAATATATGCTCTATAATTGAACTCCTTGTTAATATGGTTGATTATATATTTTTTGTACCTGCAAATTTAAAAAATACTATAACAAAAACAATGTAATATATTTAAATTAATGTAATCATTATTTTAAAAATATGTTATTAGTTTAAAGTTAGTAGTACATTTTAACTTGTAAGTAGAGCTCTCTGCCACTGGGAGGAGATATCCATATGCTAAAGTATGGTGAAAAAGTCAAAGTTTATTCAATTTTAAAAACTTAATTTAAATGTAAAACTTAATTATTTGAATTAAATCAAATTAAAATAAAATATTTTTCTGAAGTTTAGGTGCAATGTAGTTAAAGCTTAGACAGGTGAACGAATGACAACAGAGCTTATACTTGCAGGGTAGTGGTGTAAGGTCAGTGAATTTCCACGCCATGTGTATACACTTGACCATTTCATTCTTCTTTCACAGTCCTAATACACCACTAGAGAAAATACTTGCCATTAACATGCCCTTCAATACTTGAGTGTATTATATGCAGTAATCGGCATGTCATAGGTCCTAGTCTCTAACAAAAAACACACTGGTCCCTTGTAATACTTTAGATGCAAAGAACACAATGACGAATACAATTTATTCAAAGGAGTTTGTGAAAAACAATTTCAAGACACACAACAGCGCAGTGGATATTGGTGCAAAATAAGCATGTCTAGGGCTCTCTTTGGAGGTGATACACTTAAGTGATAAATCATGATCAACAAGTGTATCAACAAATACATGAACAGCACAGTCCATTACAGCAAGTTCTCAACCATCATATAGGGTTCACGCTTATAAAGTCGACGGTGGTTCAATTTAAATAAAAATGGCGGGATCATAATCAGGACTCAGGGAGACACAACAAGACAGCAAGACATATTATGATTAGATAATGCCGTTAGCTAAAGGCGGGTGTCGCTGGTGACAAGCCTTTGAGAACTCATTGTTCTGAAAGGACTCCACGCTGCCAGTCAGCACTACCAACGCATCTCCATTTTTGAGCTGATTCGGGCTCAGTGAAGGAATCTGGCACTCAACCTTGAGACCCAGACCACACACATGCTTCCTATGTGAGCTGATTGGAGCCCACTATAGGTATCCGTATTATAAATGGGGTAACCCGTAAGACCACTGGACCCGGGTAAACAATGGTACATAAACAAATGGTCACAGTGGAGAATTGATTTAGAATTCACGTATGTAGAACCAAATTCAAATGCATTAAACAATTCAAACGCCACTACAAAAAACAAATGATTTCTAATGATTTAATTTGCATCACAGAATCAAAATCAATCCAAATATAAGAGTATATGATTAATCAACATTAATACACATTAGTGCTCAGAAAGAGAATAAGAGGGAGGGAGGTGGGGTGTGAGTGGTCAAGGAAAAATGAGTGACGGTGTAAAGAAACGGAAAGGTAATGTGGTTCAGATACATTCAAATTTTTAGATCCAATCCGGCCTTTTACTTGGCAAACCAGTAAAGTAAACAAAACATAACATTATAGTGCTCCCTTTCCCCTCACTCACCTTCCTTTGAGTCCTGATGAAGACCCCCCAATAAGGATGAAGCTACCTTTATGACTACAGGGGTCAAAACGTTGACATATTGGCATTTGCATCAAACATAGGCGACAGAGACATGTCTATCTGTGCCTATAATGTTATGTTTTGTTTACTTTACTGGTTTGCCAAGTAAAAGGCCGGATTGGATCTAAAAATTTGAATGTATCTGAACCACATTACCTTTCCGTTTCTTTACACCGCCATTCATTTTTCCTTGACCACTCACACCCCACCTCCCTCCCTCTAATTCTCTTTCTGAGCACTAATGTGTATTAATGTTGATTAATCGTATACTCTTATATTTGGATTGATTTTGATTCTGTGATGCAAATTAAATCATTAGAAATCATTTGTTTTTTGTAGTGGCGTTTGAATTGTTTAATGCATTTGAATTTGGTTCTACATACGTGAATTCTAAATCAATTCTCCACTGTGACCATTTGTTTATGTACCACTATAGGTATCCAGCATATTTCCAGCTCCAGCCATTTCCACCCACCCTGTTCCTGAAGCTTGTCACCAGGGATCCACTCTTTCAGCAACTGCATTACCTTTCATAATTTCTCTCTCTGGCTCATTGTATCCCCCTGAGTCCTGATGATGAACCCTCCATTTTTATTGGGAGCGAACCGTCATCCCCTTTAAAAAAACTGAGAACGTTTATTTTGCACCAATATTCACTGCGATCTCTATGTGTCTTGAAATTGTTTCACAAACTCCTTTGAATACATTTTATTCGCAATTTGGTTCTTTTCATCTAAAGTATTGTTACTAGGGACCAGTGTGTTTTGGTATAGGTATTACCCCAGGTCCTTGGGTCTCCCCTTTTGAAATATTATTACGGGTCCTAGTCTCACCAAAACTAACACAGCCAAACATCCTTTGGACATAAGTAAATTCCAGGCCATAAAATCATATACTAGAAATACAGCTTCTTTACGGTATTTACATGTTGCAGAACTGAATTATGAAAAAGTGCATAAAACACTAAGGGGCCGATTATGATGTCGGTCTGAAAGGATCCGACTAACGGTCATAGGCTTTCCAACCGTGATCGGAGGCTTTCCAATCGACCGACTGATTACGATGTCGGCGGTCAGAACGTAAACCGGCTGGTCATTCCGACTGGCTCTCGGAGTCTTCCTGTTGGTTGGAACCGCACCGTAATCCCCTATGGACGGCGTTTCCACCGTCAGGATTACGACATCGGTTTCTCACAGCCTTTCTGTGCCGGCCTTTCCGACACGTAAAGGCTGTTAGAAAGTGCCTTTGGGGTACCTTAGCAGGGCCCCCATGTTTCTGCGGTGTACGGTCAGTGGTCGAGGGGGTACCTAGGGTACCCCCCTGTAAAACCCTGCACTGTGTGGCAGGTACCATGGGGTGCTTGCCACAGGGTGCAGGGTTTTATACACAGCCCCATTTCTCTATAGGAGCCTGTGTTACGGCTGGTTTACGGCCGTAACACAAGCTCCCATAGAGAACAGTGTGAATCCGACCGAACAGTGTTCGGTCGCATCGTAATCAGGCGGTCGGAACCGCTGATCTCAGGTCGGTCAGTCACGAGTCCGAGACGATGTCCGACCGACATCGTAATAAGCCTCTAAATATCAATCATTATCGTATCTGGTTGAGGGAGAGCGACACTCAGCCCGGATATACGCAGGTCTCAAAGTCAGATACAGTGGATGGTAGAAAGAATGGACTAAGACTAAAAAGTCATCATTAACACCGTTGGAAAAGACACTCACCACACATGTGCCCCTTACAAATTAGTAATCAGGCAAGCAAAGAGACAGCAGTCAGTCCCTTACTTCAATGCAAGGGAAAGAAACTCGGCACAGACACACAAAAGTCACAATGTCTCCTGCAGCAGCTAACGTAACGGGGCCTAAAGAGCCGGGGGAGCTTGAGGTAGGGGTGTTGAAGGTGCTGCAGCACTCCCAATATAACCTTGAATGTGTTAAGAAGGGGTATGAACAACATAAGGTCTTTAGATTGTGTTTTAATCTTGTCGCATTTGTTGCGAGTACAAAGCAAAGGTCATATGTTATGCAATACCTTCTGACAAACTACTGCTTATTTAACATGGGGATTGATGTTGATTTAATTGACTTCAAAGTGAGGGAATATTGTAATTTGAACCAAGTGACAATCTTGCTGGAGTACAGAAAGTGTGAAAGGCGAGTATGCAGGATGTCAAATGTTTTTTAACACACAATAAAAATAATATCAATAATAAAGATTTATAAAGCGCGTGGCTACTCCAACGGAGTGTCCCAGCGCTGGGGTACTGACACAACAAAAAATAAAAACTTGTAAATAAACCTAACAAATATTTCAAAATATATCAGCAGCAAGAATAGTTGAAATGAGGCACATTTTGGGGAATTTTGATGTGTGATGGAAACTTTGGAGCATATTTACGAGCCCCTTTGTGTTGCTCTTGCACCACGCAACGTGGTGCAAAAGCGACGCAAAATTAAAAATGAGATTTATGAAGCCACAGAAGGCTACCTTGCATAGACCTGAATGGCGTCATTAATCTCGAGTAATGCCACACAGCGCAAATTGCTGTGTTTCATTACTCTACGACAGTGAAGCATTTCCATGGGTGTTGCGTGGGTGTTCCCCATGCAACATCCATGGATATTGATGCATTACCAGATTTATCAGAAGTGGTAGACCTCGAAAGAGGAAAAAGCCTCAGGGATTGTTTCTGTGCAGAAAGGTGCCCCTTCCTGCACAAAAACTATGGGGCATATTAACAACCAGGCTGATAGTCAATTATCGCCGCTTTAGCGTCCGTTTCGGACGGAAAGCGGCGATAATTCTATCGCCTAATCAGCAAGGTCACGCTATCGCGTGAATCCCTGCACTATCGCCTCTTTCCCCAACGCCCATCCTTGCATCTCTAATGAGATGCAAAGTGGGCGTTACTAGGCGTACCTCAGATGGGCTACGTTGTAAATATCGCCGATGTGCACATCGCGATATTTACCAGGCAGCCCACAGGATGATAGCAGACGTTAGATTTTGGCGAAAACGGCCGTTTTTGCCAAAATCTAACGTCTGCTATTATCCCAACTTAGGGGCATATCTACAAGGGCTGGCGATAAAATTATCGCTGCTTTAGCGTCCGTTTTCGGACGAAAAGCGGCGATAATTTTAACGCCCTATTAGCAAGGACACGCTAACGCGTGAATCCATGCTACATCGCCCTTTCCCTATCGCCCAGCTCTGCATCTCTAATGAGATGCAAAGTGGGCGTTCCTCCCCAGGATAACGGGAGAAATGTCGCTAAGTGACATTTCTCCTATTATCTAGCCTCAGGCAAAGAAGCATAGCGACAAGAAAAGTAGCAATAACCTCTGTTATCGCTACTTTCCTAACGCCTGCTTTGAGACTGACTTAGCCATGATATCCTATGGAAGGTGGATATCATGGCTAAGTATGTCTTGCCCTATCAGCAAGCTATCGCCAAACCTTGTGCGATTATCGCTGTATTTCCAGCGATAATCGCACAATTGGCAGCTTGCGCTCTGAATTTTATCGCTTTGGAGATAAGCGTTGCTGCTAGCACGCTATCTCCGCGATAAAATTCAGTTTCGGCCGGCGATAATTATCCTCGCGCTAAGAGCGCTGAGCGATAATTATCGCATGGCCTTGTAGATATGCCCCGTAGTCATCCCTAACATAGGGGGTGGATTGTGCTGATACGACCACAGGGTCGTATCAGCAAGGTTATCGCCGTTTTGCAGGGAACATCGCTGGAAAACCAGCGATGTTCCCTGCAAAACGGCGATAACCTCGCTATCTCTGGAATTTTTATCGCACTGGAGAAGCGTGTTGTTAATAACGCGCTACCAGGGCGATAATTTCCGGAGATAGCCAGCGATAAGAAATCTATCGCTAAGCACGGCCAGCGATAATTATCGCTGGCCGTTGATAATATGCCCCTATCTTTCTTACAATGCAGGCACCCTTGCACTAGAGTGCAAGGGTGCCTGCATTGGCGCTAGGGAGCCAAAAGAGCACCAGTGCAGGGGAAAAGACAGGAATGCGCCATATTGACTTAAATACGGTGCATTCCTGCCCTTTCCCTGTCACGCAGTGCCGCACAGCAAGGTGGCTTGCTGCAGTTCACTGTGTGACTTGGCCATAAATATGTCCCTAAGACTTTAATAGGATCAAAACAAAACAAAACAAGACACTTTACTTGTGTGATGCACAAATGATGATTATGCTCAGAAATCCTTTACCACATGTTACCGTTAGTGCGAGTGATAGGTTTAACAGTAAATATAACTGCTACAAAATTTAGTGGCCATTTCAATATGCCATTTCAATGGAAAATGTTCTCTCTGTAAATGGCAGAACCCTAGCACACCATGCTTTAGTCATATATTTGGGACAATGTGCTCCAAAATGCACCAGTGGCCCAATGTTCTTCTGCCGAATGGGCATGGCTGATTTGCTACACTTGGGGGCCGATTCCGATCTCGGTCGGAGGCGCACCTAACACCATTCGGTCGGGAAAAAAGCCATGCGAATGCCTGTTTCCCGACCGAACCGCACATTATTCCGAACGAGCAAGTACGATGCGCACAACAGCATAGATTCCGACCCAGTCGTACTCACCCAATCCAGGTCATGTTTCCCGACCGAGCCGGATCCGTAAACGCAGAATCGAGTCGCACGGAAGCCAAAATGCAGCCCCGTCCGGCCGGACAAGTACGATGTGCTTCCCGTACGCGCCGAACCCGTTGCTACGCACGGCACGTCAAAGCATCCGGGAGAGGCGCACATAAGCTCCGATTCGCGCCACAACACGATCCACGGCTACGAGACGAACACGCCAGCGACGAGGACGAGGCGAAGCAAAGAGAAAGACGAACGAGACGAACCAACCATGAATCCCATCGTGCCGATCCTACCAATATTCTACATCTACTACCGGAACAGGCACGGACGCGTATGGCGCAGAAGGTAAGTCCGACACCAACCACAAAAACAAACTACACGTACCCGACATATCACACACACACAGAGGGATGCAGAAATTACTTACACCAGCAACAGCAGCACCATAGGGGCGGGATGGCCATCACCAATGCCACATATACACATAGGGGCCCGGATGCCCACCACCACCACCACCCCTACCCAGGGGGTGCCAGATGCCTACCACTACTACCACCTCTACCCAGGGTGTGCCAGATGCCTACCACTACTACCACCTCCACCCAGGGGCTGCCAGATGCCTACCACTACTAACACCCCTACCCAGGGGGTGCCAGATGCCTACCACTACTACCACCCCTACCCAGGGGGTGCCAGATGCCTACCACTACTCCCACCTCTACCCATGGGGGCTGGATGCCTGTCACTACTACCACCCTTACCCAGGGTGTGCCAGATGCCTACCACTACTACCACCCTTACCCAGGGGTGCCAGATGCCTACCACTACTACCACCCCTACCCATGGGGGCTGGATGCCTGTCACTACTACCACCCCTACCCAGGGGTGCCAGATGCCTACCACTACTACCACCACTACCCATGGGGGCTGGATGCCTGTCACTACTACCACCCCTACCCAGGGTGTGCCAGATGCCTACCACTACTACCACCCTTACCCAGGGGGTGCCAGATGCCTACCACTACTACCACCCCTACCCATGGGGGGCTGGATGCCTGTCACTACTACCACCTCTACCCATGGGGGGCTGGATGCCTTTCACTACTACCACCCCTACCCAGGGGGTGCCAGATGCCTACCACTACCACCACCCTTACCCATGGGTGTGCCAGATGCCTACCACTACTACCACCCTTACCCAGGGGGTGCCAGATGCCTACCACTACTACCACCTCTACCCATGGGGGGCTGGATGCCTACCACCACTACCACCTCTACCCATGGGGGGCTGGATGCCTACCACTGCTACCACCTCTACCCATGGGGGCTGGATGCCTGTCACTACTACCAACTCTACCCATGGGGGGCTGGATGCCTGTCACTACTACCACCCTTACCCAGGGGTGCCAGATGCCTACCACTACTACCACCCCTAGCCAGGGGGTGCCAGATGCCTACCACTACTACCACCTCTACCCATTGGGGGCTGGATGCCTGTCACTACTACCACCTCTACCCATGGGGGGCTGGATGCCTACCACCACTACCACCCTTACCCAGGGGGTGCCAGATGCCTACCACTACTACCACCCCTACCCATGGGGGGCTGGATGCCTGTCACTACTACCACCTCAACCCATGGGGGGCTGGATGCCTGTCACTACTACCACCCCTACCCAGGGGTGTGCCAGATGCCTACCACTACTACCACCCTTACCCAGGGGGTGCCAGATGCCTACCACTACTACCACCTCTACCCATGGGGGGCTGGATGCCTGTCACTACTAACACCCCTACCCAGGGTGTGCCAGATGCCTACCACCACTACCACCTCTACCCATGGGGGGCTGGATGCCTACCACTACTACCACCTCTACCCATGGGGGGCTGGATGCCTGTCACTACTACCAACTCTACCCATTGAGGGCTGGATGCCTGTCACTACTACCACCCTTACCCAGGGGGTGCCAGATGCCTACCACTACTACCACCCCTACCCAGGGGGTGCCAGATGCCTACCACAACTACCACCTCTACCCATGGGGGGCTGGATGCCTACCACTACTACCACCTCTACCCATGGGGGCTGGATGCCTGTCACTACTACCACCTCTACCCATGGGGGGCTAGATGCCTACCACCAACAACACCCCCACTCACAGGATGGCTAATACATGACACAACAAGCACACACCAACATAAAGAATGCAACATAAAGACATCCCCCAACACCATGACAAGCGTGTGTAGACTGTGTCAAATGCCTACAACACTGAACATGACTTTGAACATACAATGTGACCCCCTATCACATGTGCCACACATAAATGTGTGTGGCCCCCACAATGCAAGCAGGCCATGACCATTGTGGCAATGGGGTCCAAACCCCCATCATCACAGTGACCAAAATGTAAGTGTGGGGTCCATAGCTGAAGCACATCTTGAACATTGTGGCAATGGGGTCCAAACCCCCATCATCACAGTGACCAAAATGTAAGTGTGGGGTCCATAGCTGAAGCACATTTTGAACATTGTGGCAATGGGGTCTAAACCCCCATCATCACAGTGACCAAAATGTAAGTGTTGACAAAGAAAAAGCTGCAACTGCCAAACTGCATGGATGATTCCTGGTCACAGAACAACAAACACATCAGTGGCAAAGTAGTGCTTGTGTCCCATAGCAACATAGATTGGGGGAGGCAAACAGTGCAGTGCAAATAAGACATACCTTTGGCCATGTGCAGACAAACATCACCCATGGGGGCTGACACTGTCAACATTCATCAATGACACAATGACAGAATTGACCATCAGAATGCAGACCCACATATTTGCACCAATGGGCACACAAATGCAGATACCCTGTGGAGACTGTAGATGTGAGGTGAACAGATACCATACCATGGCAGCAATGGGACACACAAACAATGATCATTGTGCTGACTGATGACCTAGGAGTCCCAGGGACAGCAGGGGAAACCCACCAAACAACATACAGCCAATGGCACACTAAAGATATGCCAATGCAGTGGTGCAGATGCACAAACACAAACAGGCAGACCCACACTGCGCATCAAACACAACAGGTGAGGGGGGGGTGCCAGTGTCCCCAGGCAACCACACAACACATGAGGAGGCCTGAATACCAATTACACAGATGTGCATACAGTGCCACACAAAGGTAACTCATGGATCCAAATCCCCTATGTGGGCAATCAGGCATTGTCAGATGAGAGGGAGCACAATTCACACATGTCACACAAGCATGTAGGAACAGCAACTGACACAGCAAGACACAGAGACACCACAGCACTACCCCCAGGGCCCCCACAATGTGGTGACCCTGGGCTGCATTACAATCCCACTGTGATGACAAAGCTAGATGTCGTTCACACTGTGAACCACAGTCATGTGTCCTGAGCAACAAACTACCATCACACCTACACAAGCACAAATCAATCAGCACGGCCAGTAAGCCAAGGCCAACATGGAGGCAGGGGTCTAGCCGGGCAACAACTCTCATCTGCACACACTCAACACCACACACCTCGACCTCCAACAATGTGCAGCAGTGAAGCTCACATGCACTGGTGACATTGCACATGCACCCATGACAATCCCAGGGGGGGGTGGGAACCAAGGTGCAGAAACACATCACACATGGCCACTCAACAAGACTCCTGAATGACTGACACACTGCACACTACGCTGTACATGGACATGACGGCAATACCACACCAACCAATGGGATCCCAGCCACAGTCACACACCAATGAAGAAGCCAAGGTCACCCACAAAGAACACACATAGACAACTACCAACATTGCAGCCCTGACCCTGAGGAGTGCCAGCAGTCACACACACAACGTGTCACAACCAATGAAAGCTAACCCAAACCGGAAATCACATGACAGGTGTAAACAACAAGTGCCAAGGGGAATCCTGACTGTGACCCATCTGCGTCTGCCCACAAACTCAGCCCTGACAGCAAACACACCTATGGGTGACACCCTGATGACCAGTAATGTGCCATGCACCCACATCACAGAGAACCCAGGGAGAAGACTTTGGGGGAACATAGGTCAACTCAGCAAGCATCACAAACAGGACATCACTAGGGATCCCAGCATGCACAGCAAAATGGAAGTGAACACACAGACATGCTCATACAACACACACCTTGGGCGCAGGCGATGTCACAGGAGTACACACTGCCATGAGGGGACTCCACTCCTGTGTGAGGAAAGCTGTGCCATATGTCGCCTCAGTAGGGCTCCATCATGTCAGCAGAACACTTGGTCACACAGTCAACAATTAGCACCAAATGAAGGCTCCCGTCACATCAGCCTGGTCATGGGAGTGTCAACGAAATCATCAGCAAAGATCCAACACACATGTATAGCAAGTTGCACTGACAACACAGATGAGTCCTTCCCCATTGATGCCCAACCTGCATGTCCAGTGGAGATGGCCACACGGTCAGGGAAGTAGACTAATTGAACAACGTCAAGCACAACAGATGTGCAGGGGTGGAAGCCACAGATGTGACATTGCTAATGTAAGTAGGAAATCCCATTGCCAAATATTGAAAACATGACACCCTCAGATGCTGCTAAGGATGACATGGATGGATAGGACACATTCCCCCTGGACCACATGGGTTCCTGCACAGTAACACTTCATTTTCATGAGACCAAATATCACCATCACTGCAGCAAGGGCATGGTTAGCATCATCAACATCATGTACATCAGAAGCAAAAGCACTAGAGAACAGAAAGTTGCTTTATTCAGCATATGTGGGTTCAAAAGTTGAAGTCATGTAAAAAATAAATAAAGGCCAATGGCCAGTCCATCATGAAAGTCAAAACAGGGTGACAGTGGCAGATGTCACCCTACGCATGCCTGCACTGATAAAAACCAGGGACAATATCCTCGGAGGGGCATACGGGGGGCAGGCCAGGCACCACAGGGACAGGATCAGGGCTCACCAGAAGGAGGCAGGGAAGGGGTGGTGGGTGCTGGAGAGCCACTGACAACTGCAGTGGAGTTGTCTGACATGGTGTGTGCCGGCACAACTGGGGGGCATGACTCAGATGGTGTGGGTGCCGGCACGACTGCAGTGGACCGTGCAGATGGAGTGGACAGGTTCCCCACTGCAGTGCCCAAGTCAGACAGGGTGGTAGTGGACTCCACTGCAGTGCCTACTGCCAGGGGAGGAGAATGGGGATCAGGTAAGGTGGGCAGGACAAAGGGGGAGGACACCGTCACCACAAGCGCAGCGGGGGTGTGGGGCCGGAAGAGCAAGTGGCAGGGGGAGAAGGCCTGATCCTTTTGGGGATGGTGTATCTGTGGGTGGGGGAACCTGGGGCAGGGTGTGGTGGGGGCACCTGTGGAGTGGGGGCCTGAGGGATGGAGGAAGGAGACTTGGTGCCTGAGCTGCAGGGCGGCGGCGGGGTCCTGCTCTTCCGGGTCCGGGGGGACTTGCGGATGGGGGCGTCAGTCGGTCTGCGCCTGGGGGAGGGTGTCCGGGGGCGAGGGGCACTCCGCTCCGTGTGGGTGGGCTTCCTCTTCCCCCTGAATGCTGTATCAGCTGGATCGGAGGGGAAGAGGCCGAGGTCACTGAGGAAGAGCCGCTGTGTCTTTGGGGTTGCAGGTGAGGCAAGGGAGGGGGCTTTGGAGGGAGAGGCAACTGAGGACTGCACAGTGCTCATGGGTGCATGTGTGTGTGCCTGGGCCCCATCCCCTGTGAGTGTGGTTTCAGTCCCCTGACTGTGCATGCGTGTGCGTCTTGTTTGTGGCGGGTGTGTCTGTGTGCTGCTCGTGTCTGTGCTGGTGTGTGCCTGTGCCGGTGTGTGTGTGCTTGGGACAGGTAAGGTGCTGGGGAGTGTGGATGGGGCAGAGGCAGGAGGGGTGAGGGACTGTCGGAGGAGGGACACTGCTGCCGTCAGGGAGGAGTCCATGGACCAATTGCCCCTCTGTAGGGCAGACATGCCCGATGAGATGCCCTCCATGAACGACACCAGCTGAGTCAACAGAGTGGTGTGTGCATGGAGGACACTCAGCATCGCTGTCTGCCCTACATGGAGCTAGCGAAGGAGGTACACAGACTCCTCACTCAGGGCAGCAGGGGACACAGGGGCAGGGGGTGCGGTGCCTGGCCCGAAGGAGACACGCTCCCGAACATGGGAGCCTCCACGGACCTCGGGAATGGGAGCCGATGGGAGGGCGGTGGTGGTGGTGGTGGTGGTCGGGGACAGCAACACTAGCTGGGGTGTGGTGGCTGCTGACACCTGCCTCCATAAGGGAGTCATCCTCCAAGCTGCTGTGGTCCTCAGCTGAGGTGGATGGTGCTGAGGACTCCTCGGTGTGGCTCCCCTCGCCCTCCGTGCCACTGGGTCCCTCCGACCACTCCTCGGCTGCTGACCCAGTCTGGCTCTGCGGCTCCTCCTGGTCCGTGGAGCTGTCCCCTCCTGTGGCCGTGGATGTATCTGCAAACAATAGGGAAACAGACAGACATCAGTCACCTGCACCGAACGCACACACCACAGTAAGTACAGCACATTACAGAGCAAGCCCTGGCATCCTTAGTTGAACATTGCTAAAAGTGCCCAAACAGAACAGGAGAAGCCAATTGTCAGTCTGATGGTCAACCATGGCACTCACATCCCACCTGGCCTTGCACCCATCTGTCTGGTGTCTGTTGGATGGCAATACCCCAGTGTGGACACATGCACCACCTACACAGTAGTTGGACAGTGCAGAGAACACGGTGAAGCATGTGAACATGCACACATCACAACTCTTGCCACTGAGTCAGTACAGGTGTCCGGATGAAAGGGATGCCCAGAGTCAAATAGGAAATGCATGTGATGCATACCAGTGACAGACACCATGATGCACCCATGTCCTGATAGCCATTGCCACAATGGTGTGCATGTAGCACATGTCACTCCCCTGCAGGATCACTCATAGGAAGTCACATGCCATGGCACAGGCATGCCTGCTAAGTCATACATCACTGTCTCCAGTCACATGGGCAGGGCAGCCAGACAACAACACTCTGCACTGTGTCACAATAGTAGGTCATGGGGAATGCAAGTCCTGGAGCTGAACAAGTGCACATGTACATCCGCCACACACCACATCATCTGAACCCTTATCTGTACAGGTCATACCGATTGGACATATGGGAGACCTGTAACACAACCCTCTGAACCTGAGCACCTCACAATCTGCTGTGAATTGGAAACAGCTGCCTGAATTTCACATTCGCATACCCCAGTCTGCACGGTCAGGTGATCAAACACCTATGTGTCACACAAGTATCATCTCCTATGGTCACATCTCCGGTGGCATGCTGAGCCCCAACCGAGAAACACCCCAGCAGTCCTGACAACGAAGCCACAGCACACTGACACAGAGGCAGACACCTGAGGGGACACATCACTGAGCACAACGTGTCAGCTGATACACGGGAGTGGGAGTACAGAGTGTATTGTATGGCCTGGAGTAGGCATGACTGTCCTGCCCCACATGAATGAGGGATGAGCCCTGGACAGTAGGCAGCTGGCTAAGTATGTGTGACACACGTAATATACACACTCCTGGGGCCCAAACATTGTTCCCACCCGCAGCATGGGTGTGTGCCAGATACCCCAGGCACATGTGGTGGATCAGCTCAGCAATTGGACCACATATCAAAGTAACACGCAGATTACATGTCAGAACACAGGCATTGTGTAAGCAATGGACCCACCCATGATGCCCACCACAGAGTTAGGGAAACAGATGCTGTCCCCCACCTTGAGTCAAGCAAACTGCAAGGACACAGTACCCAAGTGACACAATTCCCTGACTGTAAGGGCCACACCTGGGTATCAGATGAGGAGTGGGCAGTGCACAATAGAGGGACATGGGTCCTGGCCCACATGACTGATGTACTGTGGAAGTTTAACCAGGCCAGAGGAGGGCACATAGCATGGCAGACAAAGTTCACAATGCAGTCATGGACTCACCCCCTCCTTGCTGCTCTCTGGCCTTCAGCTGCCCATCCAGATCAGGGAAGACCACCGCCAGGATCCTGAGCATGTGGGGGTCAGGGTCCGGTGTCCGCCCCTCCTGCGAGGAGGCGACAGCTTCAGCTGGACCCGTGCGATCCTCCGGGTCCAGCCCCGAAGGTCCTGCCACCTCTTCTGGCAGTTGCGGTTCCGGCGCTTGTAGACCCCCACGGATCTCACTGCCCGGACGATGGTCAGCCATATCTGCTGCTTCTGGTGGGCATCAACCTGTGAGGATGACAAAGTGAGAATGCCATTACTACACATGCAACATATCCGTGCATTACACAGTTGGATATACATGTCTCAATCACAGGGGCACATGATGTACACAGGCAGTGCAACGATGGCCATGGACAGTATGCCAGCAGTTACTACATGGTATCATTGCTTGGGAAGTAAAACCTTGTTTAAATGCACTGTCACTGCACTATACCTGTTCAGTGCATGTAACTACACACTATGGGGGGTTACAACTACTCAGTGAGCCTGTTAGCCAGTGGCGTGCAGACTGTTAGCCTTGCTAGTCAGACAACATGCACATTTAGAAAGGCAGTGGACAGAACACTCACCTGCTCCCCTGCTTTCCCATACAGCTTGCTGTACTGTGGAAGGAGGCTGTCCAGCAGGGCCTGGTTCTCCTCAGTGCTGAAGGCTGGGGCTCTCTCCACAGTACGTGCCATTGCAGGGTCCAGAGGGTGCAGATACAGCAGCAGTGCTGGTGGCAGATGTCGTCCTGGAGCATGTAGTGCAGGCAAGTGAGCTCTCAGGGGAACAGCCAGCATTATATGTGTGCTGCAGAGGCAGATACTGTCCCATGTGTCCAAAGTGATAGGTCCAAGTCGTTTGCATCTTCTGAATCTGGCCAATCCATGGAATTGCACCACTTACACACGCCCACAGCATCCTTCAAAAGTTCAACTTCATGACACCCATGAATTTGTAACATTGTTGTGGGTGACCAACTGAATTTCCAGCATCAGACTCGTTCAAAATTTGAAAACGCGTCCGTTGCCAGGCCATAGCCAATGGCTGCGCACCGATCGGTCCATTGCTGTTCAACGCGTACCAAGGATACAACGCGTACCCGCACACATTGAATGCAATGGGCCGGCCGGGAACACCGATCGGTCCATTGCTGTTCAACGCGTACCCGGGATACAACGCGTACCCGCACACATTGAATGCAATGGGCCAGCCGGGCACACCGATCGTTCCATTGCTGTTCAACGCGTACCCAGGATACAACGCGTACCCGCACACATTGAATGCAATGGGCCAGCCGGGCACACCGATCGGTCCATTGCTGTTCAACGCGTACTCGGGATACAACGCGTACCCGCACACATTGAATGCAATGGGCCGGCCGGGCACACCGATCGGTCCATTGCTGTTCAACGCGTACCCAGGATACAACGCGTACCCGCACACATTGAATGCAATGGGCCGGCCGGGCACACCGATCGGTCCATTGCTGTTCAACGCGTACCCAGGATACAACGCGTACCGCGCACATTGAATGCAATGGGCCGGCCGGGCACATCGATCGGTCCATTGCTGTTCAACGCGCACCCGGATACAACGCTGTACCCGCACACATTGAATGCAATGGGCCAGCCGGGCACACCGACCGGTCCATTGCTGTTCAACGCGTACCTGGGATACAACGCGTGCACTGCACACATTGAATGCAATGGGCCGGCCGGGCACACCGATCGGTCCATTGCTGTTCAACGCGTACTCGGATACAACGCGTACCAGCACACATTGAATGCAATGGGCCGGCCGGGCACACCAATCGGTCCATTGCTGTTCAATGCGTACCCAGGATACAACGTGTACCCGCACACATTGAATGCAATGGGCCGGCCGGGCACACCGATCGGTCCATTGCTGTTCAACGCGTACCCGGGATACAACGCGTACCCGCACACATTGAATGCAATGGGCCTGCCGGGCACACCGATCGGTCCATTGCTGTCCAACGCGTATTGCGAATACAACGCGTACTAGCTCACATTGAATGCAATGGCCAATGTGTGCGCACCGTTCGGTCCATTGCTGTCCAACGCGTCCCTGTACAAGTCACTGGCATATGTCACCATGCCTGTCACAGGTGAACATATGCCAGCCACATGTACTTCCCAGGGAGTGAGGGGCACACCTACAACACCACAGCCTGTCCAAACTGTATCCTAAGGCATGTAAGGCTGCATTACCTATTCCGTGTATGGGGGTGAACATGTTGTTCTGTGGGTGTCACTTGGGGGCAGCCACTTCCAGGCTGTGCACGTGTTCATGGGGACAGAATCCTTGGTGTTTCGTGTACATGACCACTGTGATGTGCAACTGTTCATTTCTGAGCATGTGGCATGGTCACATTTCACGGTGGTGTATGTGTATGTCATGTCACATACCCCCTGAGTCCCATGTGGGACGGTATGTTTATCCCAGGGTGACCCATTGGCACAATAGTGATGGTCCTCCACAGTCTGTGTGCATGTTGTGTTTACAATGTCTCTGATTTCATGTGCACAATGGGAGACAGTCTCCACATCGAGGTTGTTTGTGCATGGACTTTGATGTTGTGCGTGTGTGTGTCACAGACGTCCATGTCTGTCCTGCCGAGGCAACAGGGACCACTACCTGTGGGGGTTATGGTTGTTTTGCTGTGGTGTATTCATGATACACCATGTCATGCCAGTGTCCATGTGGCAATACAGGGTCCCTGGGAATCTACCTGTCGTTGAGCTGTGATGCCTGGGGCACATCTGTCCTCACATGTCACTGTGGGGTGTGTTTGGAACGTGGCAGCAGGAGATGGGAACTGTGACACGGCCTCATGATATCCCATGGCACAATCTGGGACTTATTGATGCCACTTGTTGAACTGTGATGTTAGATGTTGGCCATGTATGTGCCATACATGTCCTTACGGAACTGCACACATCATGTACTTGTGCCTCATAATGATGTATCATGTGATATTGAGTGTGTTCAATGCCACATATGTGGGGTGACTGACAATCTTTCTTTCTTCACCTATGCACTGCAGGGCACCAGCTGTCCATAGACCATTCCCTGACCTTGCAACCATGGTGGAACGGGTCTGCATCCGACGGTACCGCTTCACCAGGCCGCTGATTGAGGTATTGACGGTGCGGTTGACCCCACATTTGCAAGCTGGCCGGACATACCCTACAGCGCTGACCCCCAAGGTGAAGGTGATGGCAGCCCTACACTTCTTTGCCACCGGTACCTTTCAACACACTGTGGCGACTGCTGGTGGGATGTCACAGACCATGTTCAGCCGTGTGCTCCGCGATGTTTTGGAGGCTATGTTGATATACCTGAACCAGTACATCTATTTCCCTAGACTCCAACAACTCACTGATGTGAAGAGTGACTTCTATGCCCTGGGGAGGTTGCCGCATGTCATTGGCTCCATTGATGGGACACATGTGGCTTTGGTACCACCACAGGCCCAAGAGCAGGCATACAGGAACCGCAATCACTACCACTCGGTCAATGCACTGGTGGTCTGTCTTGCAGATATGAGCATCTCACACGTGTGTGCCCGTTTCCCCGGTTCTGCACACGATGCCTACGTGATGAGGAGTAGTCGCATCCCGAGGATGATGTCACAGATGCGGAACCAGCGTGCCTGGCTTGTTGGTGTGTACTGACTTTGTACCATTGTGTGTGTTCTGCAATGTAGTGTTCCACCCTCTTTTCCAACTCAGCTAATGTGCAATTGTCTGTATGTAGGTGACTCCGGATACCCCAAAATGCCATGGTTGCTGACGCCCCTCAGGAACCCTGTGACACCAGCCCAGATGCGCTACAATGAGGCACATGGTCGGACAAGGAGAGTGATTGAGCGGACATTTGGTCTCCTGAAGAGCCGCTTCCGCTGCCTGGACAAGACAGGAGGGGCCCTCCCATATGCCCCAGCAAAGGTGTGCAAGATTGTCATCGTCTGCTGCCTGCTACACAACCTGGCAGTGCGGAAGGAGTTGCCTCTCATCCTGGATGACGATGACCAACATCCGCCACCTGTGGAGGATCCTGGCCTGGACCACGATGCCAGTGATGATGATGATGATGGTGATGGTGATGTCCGCACACAGCTCATCACCAACTTCTTCAGCTGAATGTGAGTATCCAGAGATGTCATGTCAATGATGTGAGTTTGCATGATATGTGTTGGTGGTGCTCTGGTGCTGTTTGAGTGTGTCCATGGGCTACATGACTGTATGCGTGTAGCGATGTGTCCTCACAGGTAGTCTGTACTCCCCAACAGTGTTGACATGCTAACTTGGTTCTGGGTGGGTATCTTGTGACATGTATTGTGCATGAGTATTGCAGTTCTGTCCTGTTCTTCAGTGCTTTTGACTGTGTGTCATTTCTGTCCTTCACAGGGTACTTTCAGAGTCGTTTGGTCAACTGTGATCCCCGACACCGTGATTCGACTTCCAGGGTGGTAGATGTCGTGTCCCTACAGGTGATGTGCGCCACACCCATGGACTTCCTTCCTTCTACACTTGATGACTGTGTGCCCGCTGCCAGGTGGGATTACCTTGCATCTGTAGTGGTTACAACATGTTGCAAATGTGTAATAAACCTGTGCTTCACTTTGTGATGTGCGTTGTCTGTGGTCACACATCTGACTGACATTTGCTTACTGCACCAGTGGGCTAGTTGACAAAGACTGTGAATAGGTGTTGTGTCTGTGCATTGCACCGTATTTCCTGGCAACATCAGTGTAGGCAATGAGTCAGATGGCCTAGGTGTGTATTTGTTGTGTAGCCCTGGTGGTGTGTCTCCCTCATATGTGTCACGTTGCCATGACTCACATGCCTGTGTTGTACTTGCTGTAGCAGTTAGCATGCACAGTGTAATTTCGCTGGTCATCATCTCCATGACAGAAACCACGTTGGAATCACGACAGAGGCAGGTATGGTGTATTAGTGTGTTTATTGTCATACATGTGTGTGAATAGTGCACAGGATGGTGGGTGCTGTACATTTTGATTGCAATCCAAAGTTCCTAGATGAATTGGAAGTCCTGGTAGCAGAAACGTCCTGTATAAAGTCCACAGTCATCTGAGACATTGGTCCAACTTGTACTCCCCATGTCATGTGGGGGAGTTGTGTTGCAGTCAACAGGGTGAACAGTTTGCGCACAAAGGTGATTATCCAGAACAGGTTTTGGCTTCCTGGGGTTGCACATGGCCATCGGCCTCTCAGTTGCCCCTCCTCGGACGACCCCTCTTCTTTGGGGGGACCCTGAAGTGCAGGCTGCTGCGGTGCAGGGGACTCTCCGCCAGAGTCATCCTCCCTCCCTGTGGCAGTTGCAGTTGTTTCAGCACCAGATGTTGTGGGCACACAGGGAGGTGTTGACTGGTTGCTGCTCATCTGGCGGAGGCATTGTAATATGTCCCTATGCACCGCCGTCATCTCTTGCAGTGTGTCCCACTTGGACTCCACGCGGGACATGTGTAAGTCCAAGCGGGCATGATGGGCAGCCTGCTGCTGTTTAATGTCCCTGAGGAGCCCCACTACCTGGCTGAGCTCTCCGGTGCTGGACTGGTACGCATCGGCTATGCGTACCAGTTGTGGGTCATCATGCAGTCCAGACCCCTCTGCGATCAGCGACCTATGTCTCCCACCCCTCCCACCACCCCTGGCAACACGTGCAGTACCTGAGGTGGCACGCACAGGTGACCCTGGGCCCCCTTGGGGGTTGTTGGTGGTGTTGGTGTCCATGGCCCCACGTTGGTCCAGGGTCCCTGTGCTGGTGGTGGTGGTGCTCCTTGGTCTGTCCATGTCGGCAGGGGTGGTATGTGTGTTGACAGTCGTTGGAGGGGTGGGTGCAGGGGGTGCAGCTGGTGGTCCTGCTGGTGCTGCATGATGACTTGCTCCGGAGGTGCCAGGTAGGTCTTCTTCATCCGAGGAGGGCAGAGGCTGTTCCACACCAGTGAGCTCCGTATCCTCTTGAGCCTGGGACGGGGACTCCTCAGCGTCTGCTGCTGTGTCCCCATCATCACCTGTTTTTGGGAGACACACACAATGTATGTTATGTTTCTGCAGGCATCAATGGTTGACACACCTGACAGTTATGACTGTGCCTCTGGATGCGGGCCTGTACATTGCATTGTCCTAAGTTGTCACAGTCAGAGGTTGATATTGGTGTAGCACATTGTCCTGCATTATTTGGGCATTTCTATGTGAATGTTGGGGTGTGTACATGGTCTGCATTGGTTGTATTTGGTTGACATCCGGCCCTCCTTCCCACCCAGCCAGATATTCCACCATGGAACGTGCTTCCATTGCAGGGAGTGCAAATTGTCTTTCAGGATGTCAGTCAGTGGTGTCCTGCTGTTGGTTGGTGGCCAGTTCCCAGCATGGCCTTGTGCTCCCCACAACAGAGCAGCAGTGTCAGACATCTTTGATGGGGCTTTCCACTCTCTGTGAGGTGTGAATGCTTGAGTGTGAGCTTGCTGGGCCATGTGGGTGGGGGATGTTGAGCTGTGACTACCACTCCCATCATGCATTTGCCTCCACCCCCCTTCCCAGCATGCCCATGCTTCCTTCCTTTTGACTCTGCTTCCCTGTGGGGTTGTGTGCCTGTGCTGACAAGATGGCTGACAGTGTTATCCTGGGGTTAATTTTGCTACAAGTCCCATATGTGTCCCTGTGCTTCACTCAGCATGACCCAGGGTTGTGGTTCTTTGTGGGATATTTGATTGGAGTGTGAGGCAATGCATTCTCCCAGGTGAGTTGTGTGGAGTTTGTGTTAGGGGTGTGTGTGAGAAACGCTGCTGGTAACTATGGTCAGGGCTGTCAGTCCTCCTTCCCACCCAGCCAGATCTCCCACCATGGAACGTGCTTCCATTGCAGGGAGTGCAAGTTGTCTTTCAGGATGTCAGTCAGTGGTGTCCTGCTGTTGGTTGGTGCACAGTTACCAGCAGGGCCTTGTGCTCCCCACAGCAGTACCCAGTGTCAGCCATCTTGTCAGTTCTTTTCCACTCCCTGTGATGTGCGCATGGTTCAGGGTGGTGTTGATGGGACAGTTGTGGGGGTGAGCAATATCTGTGACTACCACTCCCATCATGCTATTGCCTCCACCCCACTTCCCAGCATGCCCATACTTACTTGCTTTTGGGTGGTCTTCACTGTGTGTGAGTGTGAGAGCAATGGCAAGATGGCTGACAGTGGTGTCCTGCTGTTGGTTGGTGGCCAGTTCCCAGCATGGCCTTGTGCTCCCCACAACAGAGCAGCAGTGTCAGACATCTTTGATGGGGCTTTCCACTCTCTGTGAGGTGTGCATGCTTGAGTGTGAGCTTGCTGGGCCATGTGGGTGGGGGATGTTGAGCTGTGACTACCACTCCCATCATGCTATTGCCTCCACCCCCTTCCCAGCATGCCCATGCTTCCTTCCTTTTGACTCTGCTTCCCTGTGGGGTTGTGTGCCTGTGCTGACAAGATGGCTGACAGTGTTATCCTGGGGTTAATTTTGCTACAAGTCCCATGTGTGTCCCTGTGCTTCACTCAGCATGACCCAGGGTTGTGGTTCTTTGTGGGATATTTGATTGGAGTGTGAGGCAATGCATTCTCCCAGGTGAGTTGCGTGGAGTTTGTGTTAGGGGTGTGTGTGAGAAACGCTGCTGGTAACTATGGTCAGGGCTGTCAGTCCTCCTTCCCACCCAGCCAGATCTCCCACCATGGAACGTGCTTCCATTGCAGGGAGTGCAAGTTGTCTTTCAGGATGTCAGTCAGTGGTGTCCTGCTGTTGGTTGGTGCACAGTTGCCAGCAGGACCTTGTGCTCCCCACAGCAGTAGCCAGTGTCAGCCATCTTGTCAGTTGTTTTCCACTCCCTGTGATGTGAGCATGGTTCATGGTGGTGTTGATGTGCGCATTGTGAGGGTGGGCAATATCTGTGACTACGACTCCCATGATGCTATTGGCTACACTGGCTTGCCCAGCATACACAGAATTCCTTCCTTTCAGTGGGCTTCACTGTGAGGTGGTGTTGTAGTGGTGGCTACATGTCTGGATGTGTTTGTTAGTTATATTTGTGCCACTTCCTAGCTGTAGTTGTAGTTGTGTTTGTACATGTGATGACACAGTTACATATCACTATGAGATGGCATGTGTTGTGTTTATCTGACTGACATACACATTTTGGGATGATTCTGTTCTGGTTGCTGTGTATTTGCTAAGGGTGCATGGTTTGACTCTCCCCTTGACAGTGATGTGTGTGTATTGTCGCACAATATTGTGTACATTTGTTGTGTACTCACCAGGCTCTGGGATGTTTTCTAGTCCATATACGCTCACTGGTGGTAGGATGGCCCGCACCTTCTCCTCCCAGGGCCTGAGGTATACTGGTTTGGCAGGAGGGCCACTGCCGGTGTGTTGGCTCAAGAGGTAGTCCTTCTTCAACAGCTCCCTGACCCTCCTGCACATGTCATACCACCTGTTCTGGATGTCTACCTTTGTGCGCAAACATGGTGATTGTGCGTTCACCCTGTCGACGATCCTCTCCCACATCTTGGTTTTCTGCGACATGGGGGTCTGTTGGACCAGTGTACCAAACAGCTGTGGCTCTACCCTGAGGATCTCATCTACCAGGACTTCCAATTCACTATCTAGGAACTTATGATTCTTCTTTGGGGGCATGGTGATGGGTGGTGATGGTGAGTGATGTGTGTGTTGGTGTGCAGGTGAGGGTGTGTGAGTGTGTGTTTTGCTGGGTGTATGTGAGGGTACTATTTGTTGAGGTGCTGATGGTGTGTGGCTTGTGTGATGGATGAGCTGTGGGTGTGTGGTTGCTGTCTGTTGAGTGCTGGCAGGTAATTTGAATTTGCAAAGGATCATGGTAGGGATTTGTGTCCTTTATATGGGTGGAGTTGTGGGTGTGTCTTTGTTCCCTGCCCCACCCCCAGTATTTATTGGCTTTGTAATTACTTGTTTGGCCTTTTTTTTGTGTTTTCCCTTTGTACTTTTTGTGCATGTAGGAGACGAATCTTGTGACTGAGTCGGACCCTGCAGTTGTCTCGTACGTGCTTCTCCGAGTCGTTCACGCTGTGTTTGTGCTGTTTTCTATGCTGCGTACGCGTCGGTCGCGGTGTTTTGGGTTGCTTCGGCTCGCAGTTTTGTATGCGTGTCGGTCGTACGGCTTGTCCTCCGTGCGACTCGGTCGTGTTTTCCACGCGTGGCATCGTACTGGGCGGGTAGGAGTTTGCGGGTACGTTTCGTTCGGGATTGTTCCGGGTGCGTGTCGGTCGGTTCGATTCGCGTGGTTTTCCGGCTGGATTGCTGTTTTCCGCGCGGCTCGGTCGTTCGGCTTGTGTTCCGTACGAGTCGGTCGGATTTTGCACGCTTCTCATCGTACTTTGCGGGTCAGCCTGCACCTGTACGTGTCGGTCGGTATTAATTCCGGCTCCGAGTCGGTCGGTACGTTTTCCGGCCCGAATCGGAATCGGCCCCTTGGTGTAACACTTCACTGCCGTACCATTAATGGCAGCACCTAAACACTGAAAATTGTTCCAGCACCACTTAGAGGGACCGAAGGCAATGATTGAATAAAAATATGCCTTTGTTGCAGATGTACTCTTCATCATCCATGCCCTGCACTGAAAGCAGTACCTTGGTCGGACTAAAGCATTTGCATCCCAATCAAATGATAAACGATTATATAGAAATTCATTAACAAACTGCTGATCTGAGGGCCTTTTGTGCACTTTTCGTCATTTTATTTTGTAATAGCATGAGGTCTGGCAGATAATTAAACTGAAGCTGTCCCTAGAACACCTAATACCATGTATAAATATATACAGTCAATGTGAAAAACATGGAAGAAATGTCTGTCAAGGCAAAGGCTAGCTGGGTGGCAGACAAAAAAATTACAAATTGGGGCATGGCTGGCTTACTGTTTGGGAAAATGGCTGGCTTACTGTTTGGGAAAAATAAGGTGTATTAAAAAATGAAATATATGGCTCGACCTTAGGGAACAACGGAAACAAAAACTCCCAAAAAAGCAGAGAAACATATAAAATCACAGTCACAAACTGCAAAAAAAGTCTCAAAATTAA
This sequence comes from Calotriton arnoldi, assembly GCA_963921515.1. Classification (NCBI taxonomy): domain Eukaryota; kingdom Metazoa; phylum Chordata; class Amphibia; order Caudata; family Salamandridae; genus Calotriton; species Calotriton arnoldi. The sequence continues at coordinate 676,178 of CAWUFW010006162.1, forward strand.
AGATCATCAGGGATCTGTGTTTCTTTTATTTTAATGAATTGATATGTGTGATATATAGCTCAGATTGAACCCATGTGGGTTTCAGAGCACTGTACATAAGGTGGGTGGCAGAGAACATTACGTTTTGAGTTGCACTTTACGATCATCTTCGAACAAGAAGTTATCCATGGTGAGCCATGTTAAAAAAGTTGCCCCCACCTGCTTTGCACTTCCCTGGAGTCTAAGGAAAGTCCTGCCGATGCTGCCCTCCCAAGCTAAAACTTTGATTGTGCGAAGTGTTACATTAAGCAGGCTTTACTGCTGCAACTCTCTGTTGTTAGGAATACCGGATTATCTGGTGACTGTACAGAGTTCAAGCAGCAGCTGAAAAATTGGTATTAAACAGGCCAAGAATATCCTCTTCCTCCACCATATGAAGGAACGTCATTGGATTCCAATAAAACAAAGGATAGCTGTTAAATCACTTTGTATAGTTTTTAAAGTGCTTCAGGGCAAGGGCCCTTTGCCCCTGCAAAGAAGATTAAAAGAAATGTTCCAAGGAGGAACATCCGATCAGCAGCTGAAAATCTTATCTGTATTTCAAAATTTGGGAAAACAAAACAAGGCGGTCATACTTTTATGGTCAGAGCAGCTCAGCTCTGGAATAAATTACCAGTCGCTTTAAGATCTGCTGCTGACCTACTGTATTTCATGAAAGCTGTAAAAACCTGCCTCTTTCCTGATTAATTAGCATTTACTGATCTGCCTCTTCTCTATAGTGGCCTGTTCTTTGTCTGAACAGAGGTTCCAGTGCCAGGACACATGTACGGTGATAGTGCGCTCTATAAGTATTATAAATAAATAAATAAATCATGTTCACAAATAGTAGATATGGAGAGTCAATATAATGAGTAGTTTTCAACATCACTTTCACATCACAGTATTTTAACATGTCACAAAAGCTTTAAGCAATATGACTAACATTATCACTGCATAATTTAAACAGTAAGACAACAATAAGCTTGTTTCTGGGTGGCCACACCCATTTTCTTGGGCACAGGCTTCAGGGTAGAGGAATTTTACACTGCACCTCCACATAGGAATGAGGGATTAGCAGAGGGGGCTGGGTTAATGGACAGACAGGGCTGATGATGTGCATAGGTGGGCACTTAAACCAGATAGGGCAGAAGTCCGGAAGAAAAGCAGACAAACAGAGAAGGAATATCTTCTTTACTGGAAGTGAGCTGCTCATGGATCCCGGAAAAGCTGTCCTTGAAACCCTGCCCAGCTACACCTTGGATTTTGAAATATCCTGCTACCCGGCCAGGAGCTGACTGGTAGCCTAATGAGTGCATCAAGAAGGGTAGTGTTAGACCTGTCAGCCTTAGGGTGGTCTTCCACCAAACGTTTTGCTCACTCCCCTCAAGTTTGCTGAAATAGTTTTTTGTTGGCTTTAGGACTCTGTACAATTTACCACTGCTCACTAGTGCTAAAGTGCTTGTTGTTACTCCTTAGAACATGGTAAGATTGGCCTGCACCTGATTGGCACTTGTAATTTACTTATAAGGCCCTAAAAAGGCGGTACAACATTTGTCCAAGGCCTGCTGCTAGTGGCCTGCAAAATGTATATCAGGTCTTAACCTCCCTTTTCAAAACATATGTCACCCCTAAGGTAGGGCCTAAACAGCTTATAGGACAGAGTGAGTTGTATTTAAAGAGTTGGGCATGTAATTTTAAGTTTTACATATCCTGGTAGTCAAAAACTGCTAGATTTGATTTTCACTAAAGTGAGGTCTACCTCTCCCATAGGAAAACATTGGGTCTTATTATATTTATATTTATTATATTTACATTTAATAAGAGATAACTTTTGGTTGGAACCAGGTAGAAATATCATGTTTGGTCTCTACAGAATTGTAATTTTAAATCCTCTTTAATGGTAAAGTCAGATTTTAAGTCACAATTCTGAAAATGGCACTTTTAGAAAGTTGGAATTTTCTTGTCCTATCCATTTGGTGCCTGCAGCTGTATCATGGGTCACATGACTGAGATTAGCATGGCCGTTGGCCTATGTGTATTCCTATCAGGAAGTGAGACAAAAGAGGACTAGGTGCTGGCAGGTTGTGTGGGGTGTAGCTGTTGTAAAGTTATCCTGTGCCCTGGGCACCTCCAACTTTTTTGCTGACTTGTACTGGTAGTAACGTACTCTGACTGACCATGGGCTCTGCCTAACCAGGCCCAGGGCCAGTGCTATGCTGAAAGAGGCACTTAGAATACAGTGAAACACCTACATACACTAGCGTACACTATGGGTTAGGGTACCCCTATGATTGGCATGCCCTCCCCTATAAGACCCTAGTACATTATAGGGCAGGGGGATTGAAACTACCTTTAAGTCCCTAGTATATGATATGGCATGGCAGTTTAGAGGCCAGCAGCCATTTCTGCACTTGCATGTGTGCACTGCTGAGCCTGAGGTCAGTTTAAAAACAGCCCTGTGTTGCATATTGTGCCCAAACTCGACTTTGGTGTTTGGGGCACATAAAAATTGATACACTACAATGTTTGGGCATATTAGGTACCCCCAGGTCTCCCCTAGGTGACCCAGGGGTGGGGGGGGGTCAGGTATTTATAAGGAGCAGTCCACACACACTAACCCCAGCAATGTTGCTGAGGGTGGGAACCAGAGGCACGGGGCCAAAGGGCGAGCCAGCCTCCACTATCTCATGAATACACAAAAGTGGGCTGCCCCTTGAATCAATTCCTATGTTTATCTACAGAGTTCTATAGAGATGCACTACCAGTGGGGGCATCTCATAAAAAGTTACGGACTGGCCTCACACACCGCCCGGTGTCATGCTTCATCATAGGCTGTCCTCGCCCTCTAAAAACTTGGTTTGATAGAGGGCGGGCATACACTTGGAGACAGGGATGCACTTCTAAATCTAAGTGATGGCCGTGGGGGAGTGATAAGTGATTTAAAAACCATTACATTAGTCCATGTGCTATGCTTTATTCAAATGGTAAATGTATGGTGGTTAAAAACTAAGTGAACTGTGGTATGGGATATTATTCTCCCTTCGCCGTATGTTTCTGCTGAGGTGTCCCCGAAGGGTACGTAGCATTCTTCAGGACCTAAAAAAGGGGGGGGGGGAAAGGGTGGGGTTATATACCCTATGTGTTCACTTCCTTTTAACTAGTGAAAAATGGAAGGAAAATCCTGTCGCTAGATCAGGGGAGGGGTTAAAAAACCACTATGTAGGTGGATACTTCCCTCTTGGTATAGTACCACTGAGAGTAACTCTGTAGAGAAAGGAAAAACAAAAACAAAACATACAAACCAAACCTTGTGAGTATGTAAACAAATAGTTTATAAACATCATCCATCCCGCGTCATACCTATAGCGCGCGTGGTGGTGTGAAGTGGTCTTTATGAGACACGTGGCAGGTGCAACGTGTACTCACACCGTTTAAAAGTGGTTGTAAACCAACTCTTACCCTGTATTTCTACCCTAAACACTCCATGGGAGGGCTGAGGTGGAAGGACCTACTTAGACTTTCTGTAGGGAAAAAACACATAAAATCACTACTGGTAGTTAAGGGTTAGTCACCAGTATTCAGAAAGAACCAGGACCAAGGTTCCTAGTTAAAGCAAACATAACAAGGTGAAATCCAGAACTAATGGACCACCTATTCATTCAAGTTCACACCAGCATTCCTTCAGGCATACTCTTACTGTCTAGTTTCAGTGCTTCCAGCCGTTCTTCCCGGAGGCGTCCTCTCTGTCTCCCCGCTGATGGTAAATGGTGAGATTCAGAGGGTTTTTATACTAAAGAGCTGTGACTAATTAGTGAGCTAATCAGTGTTAATTGGGCCCGTTAAGTGAGTTTCCTGTGTCCCTCTACGGGACTGCCTGACTCCCTGGTGGGAGGCGTAACTGTAAATCGCCCCGCCCGATTGGTCAAAACATGCCTCCAACACTACCAAGGCCATTAAGATAGTAAACAATGGGCTTGTGAGGTTTGTTTCCTGTGTCCCTCTTGCGTAAGCCTGACCGCCTGGTTGAGGGTGTGTATTCAATGAAGGTTTCGTTCGGCATTGGTCTAAACATGCCTCCAACACTATCAAGGCCATTTTAGATAGTTAAAAATGGGCTTGTGAGTTTTGTTTCCTGTGTCCCTCTTGCGTGAGCCTGACCGCCTGGTAGAGGGTGTGTATTCAAAAAAGATTACGTTCGGCATTGGTCAAACGGCGCCGATACCGATGTTATGGTCCTTCCCCTTCCTGCGGGAAAACAAATGCAGTTACGAGGTCATTAGCTCCCACATTTGTGAGGACGCCCATGTTCATTACCGGGTCTGATCAGTCTCCCGGTATTTGAGCATGCGCTGAAGTAGTGGGAAACCCGCTACCGCGCATGCGCCTAGGTGTATTCCGTGAGACGCTTGCCCTGCTATGGCTCCTATGCTTGTGCACTGATAACTACCAGCGTGGATTACAGCAGGGGCCGCTCGAGATCCCCGTTAAGTGAGGGGATACCCCAAGAGTTCTAAACACTGTGAGAAAAATAAAGCAACATTACTCTGTTCATAATGGGATTACGGGCCAATGGTACCTCACTTGTTATATGTGTGAAGTACACACTAATGATAGTCAGTGGTGGTAATTGCTACAGCTGGTATCTATGTTTGATAACATGGGTTTACACAAACCAATGTGTTCCCCATGCCAGCTTGATCTGTTTGAATTTGCGAGCATAACAATGGGCCCACTCTTAGTGAACTACTTAAAATAAAGTAGAGGTGTAGCAGTAGAGAATAGTCCCTACTCTATTAGGCCAGCTTTCTTGGAGTTGGTTGTTGACTAAAGAAGGTGTGCATGGTCAATTCTATACATTTTCTATTTCGCAAGTTGCAGCCATGGTATCTCATCATTTAAGCCTTTATCATCGCTGCGAAGCCTGTATACCCAGCGCTGTTCTCGGATATGGAGTTGTCTAGAGATATCAGTCTTTTGTTTATTCATAACCTCAAGCACCACCCATCTGAGGTCCAGGTCGTTGTGGCCTTTCTCCGTGAAATGTTTCGTCAGTTTGGTGTTGGTCTTCCTTCACCTAATCGTACTCCGGTGTTCGCTGATCCGCGTCTTCACCTTCCTGGTGGTCATCCCGACATACTTCAGGTTACATGGACAGGATAGGAGGTACACCACACCTTCTGTATTGCAGTTGCTGAAATGTTTTAGCTTCCAGGGTCTCTCTGTACCTATGTCGACTTCTTTTGTTGTGGTGGTCAGCCGGCAGCACACACAGTTGCCGCATGGGTAGTGGCCTGTTGGTCTCGGTTGGCTCCACAGAGTCATCTGATTCTCAATTTGATCATTGGGAGTTTTGGAGTGTACCAAGGTGTCCCTCAAGTTCCTACTCCGTTTGTATGCGAATAGTGGGGGTTCCCACTTCTTGTTCCCGCTGTTTAAGATGGCCCATTTTTTTCTTTATAATGTTCTGGATTCTGTTCGACACGGGCGTGTATGTTGTAACGCAGACCAGGCGGTCTTTCTTTTCTTTATGTGTTGTCTCCAAAGGGCATCCCGGTTATTATTCCTCGCCCTTTTCCTTGCCCGTTTAACCATCTTCTTGGGGTAATGTCTCTCCAGGAGTTTTGTCTCTAGTTGTTCTGCCTGTATCTGGAATGTATCTATCTCAGAACAGTTCCTTCGAATCCTCAGGAATTGGCCTACAGGAAGGTTCTCACGGAGGGCCCTCGGGTGGTAGCTGTCATACATTAATAAACTGTTCTTGTCTGTTGGTTTAGTGTGGACTTTTGTGGATATTCCTTCTGATGTTAAGGTTATATCCAGATCCAAGAAAACAGCCTGATTTTTGTCGATGGTATGTGCGAACCTGAGGTGGGGGTCAATGCCGTTGACCCACTCCATGAAGCGTGTTGCCTCATCCTTGGTACCTCGCCAGATGACAAAAATTTCATCTATGTACGGTTTCCATGTCTTCATTCGAGGTGTGAAGGGGTTCGAGGGGTTAAAGATGTGGTCCTCCTCAAAGCGGTGTACGTACAGACATGCCATGCTCGGTGCGAAGGTGCTGCCCATGGATGTGCCGCCCACTTGATGGTACAGGGTGTCCTCAAACTCGAAGAAATTCTCCGTAAGTGCTAGTTCCGCACACTCCATGATGAAATGCGTGGGTGTCACATATGTCCAATCCTGGTCCAGTAGAATCTGTTCCACCACCTCCAGAGTACGCCTCTGGGGGATGCTCGTATAGAGCGCTTCAATGTCCATGGTTATGAACATGTCTTCGCTTGCATCTATGTCCAGGTCTCGAAGATGGCAAAGTACATCTTTGGTGTCTCTAAGGTAAGATCGAGATTTCTGTACAATCGGCTTCAAGAACCAGTCGCAGAACTGGGAAAGTGGTTCCAGAGCTGACCCAATACTTGACACTATCGGTCTGCCCGGTGGGGGTGTTTTGTTTTTGTGAATTTTAGGAAGGGTATAGAACCTAGGAGTCCTTGGTTCCAAATTCACTAAAAACTCAGCCTCATGCTTGGTAATCCAGTCCTGGGTTTCTGCTTCGTTGACCATGTTCTTGATGCTGGTCCTGATGCGGGGTGTTGGATCTTCCTGGTGTACCTCATAGCTCGAGGTGTCGGATAGCAGGCGTAAGCATTCCTCTTTGTACATAGTATAGTCCATCAGGACTATGGCACCCCCCTTATCTGCCGGTTTGATGATTATGTCATGGTTGTTCTTCAATTGCTCCAAAATATTAGGAAAAGGGCACAAGAAAGGAAATGTCCTTTCTTAATGAAGACCCCTCACTCACCAACCTAGTTGGTGACATGCTTCATCATCGGGGAGCTGTGGCGGGTCTGTATTGTAGGCACAGCTGCCGGTGACTGGTGACACGCAATTGCGCAATTGAGCCAGCATCACGACCCCTACTCCCATGAGGCACGCGAACTTGCGTCATATAATTTTTCCTTTCAATTGTTCGGATGAAAGGTCTCCTAACTGTGAGTACAGAGTTAGGTAACAGTGATCAAGGGCAGGGTACACCTTAGCGTGTGTATACCACCCGGGTCACGTACTCTTGGTCCTGACGAAAACCTAGTATTACCGATTATAGGTTGAAACATGTAGACCTTTTTACGCACTTTTTTGCACATTTTTTCACTTAAAGATACCAGTTGGTCAATTTAACCAAAAGGGTGTCTTGTTACTAATTTTTAATATTGCCCAGTTGCTCCATAATTAAATTAAATTTTTGAGTTATATCTGGCCAATTTTTAAATCACTTTTTCCACTCACCTACACAAAAAACAACCTGCTCCACTGTAATCAGGTGTTGAAGCACACCCGGATGGCATTCGGCCATTCGGGTGGGACCCCGATGATGAAGCATGTCACCAACTAGGTTGGTGAGTGAGGGGTCGTCATTAAGAAAGGACATTTCCTTTCTTGTGCCCTTTTCCTAATATTTTGGAGTCATTGACTTGTCTCCTGGTTGTACTCCTCCTATTGTTTGTTTACTAAATTTAAAGGGGATCAGGAGTATTCCCCTCCACATTTTTTGTGGAAATCCCTTTCTCTCTCTTGTGTTTTTGTTCTTCAATTGCTCCAGAGCCGTTCTCTCTCCTTTGGTCATATTCTGGAATCCCCTCATATTGTTGAAGTCGATTCTTTCCACTTCTGTGAGGACCGCTTGTTCAAATGCCAGGACATTGCAGGATATGTTCTGGTTCGGGGGAGAGAAAGTGGACTTCTTCCGTAGTCCAGTGCTGGTCCGGTCACTGTCCAGTGTTTCGTTTTTGCCAAAATAATCTTTCAGCTTGATCTTTCTGAAGAACTGAGCTAATTCAGTGTTGAGGAAGAAAGGGTCGTTATTTGGGGTGGGGACAAAACTCAAGCCTTTCGCTAGAACCGCTTCTTCTTCTATGCTGAGGCTATGCGTGCTCAGGTTTACAACATTGGTTATTCCCTGGTCGTTGTTATTGTTGGAAGTGAACACATAGGGTATATAACCCCCCCTATTTCCCCCCCCTTTTTTTAGGTCCTGAAGAATGCTACGTACCCTTCGGGGACACCTCAGCAGAAACATGTCGACCGCTTTTCATACGGCGAAGGGAGAATAATATCCCATACCACCGTTCACTTAGTTTTTAACCACCATAAATTTACCATTTGAATAACGCATAGCACATGGACTAATGTAATGGTTTTTAAATCACTTATCACTCCCCCACGGCCATCACTTAGATTTAGAAGTGCATCCCTGTCTCCAGGTGTATGCCCGCCCTCTATCAAACCAAGTTTTTAGAGGGCGAGGACAGCCGATGATGAAGCATGACACCGGGCGGTGTGTGAGGCCAGTCCGTAGCTTTTTATGAGATGCCCCCACTGGTAGTGCATCTCTATAGAACTCTGTAGATAAACATAGGAATTGATTCAAGGGGCAGCCCACTTTTGTGTATTCATTTATAAGGAGCACCCTTATAAGATGAGTTTTAGATGCCCTGGGTTAAATGAAAAGGCACATTTCACTCCCAACATTGTGGTAAAGTGCTTCCCAAAATCGACTTTTGTGCTAGGAGCACTGTGGAGTGAGGATCTGCAATATGTTTTCATATTCAGAACCCCTAAAGTCTCCCCTAGTTGTTCCGGGGGTGTGGGATCCTGTAGACATAGGCAGGGTCCTTATAAAAGATGTTTTTATAAGCCCTGGTGTTGGAAAAATGGCCCAAGTCATTTTTTCCATTGCAAATCCCCAGCCACATAGGTTAACATGGCAAGACATTATTAACTAATAATTCCTGCTAGGAGAATCATAAAAATACAATTCAAGAACTTCCTAGAATGGTATTGATAAATCCAACAATATAGTGTGCTATGGAAGCTTGCACTGCTGCTCCCTAGGCTGCATGTGCGTGTGATGGAAGCTTGCAATGCTGCTCCCTGAGCTGCATGTGCATGTGATGGAAGCTTTCACTGCTGCTCCCTATGCTGCATGTGTGTCATTGAAGCTTTCACTGCTGCTCCCTATGCTGCATGTGTGTCATTGAAGCTTGCACTGCTGCTCCCTACGCTGCATGTGCGTTTGATGGAAGCTTGCACTGCTGCTCCCTATGCTGCATGTGCGTTTGATGGAAGCTTGCACTGCTGCTCCCTACGCTGCATGTGCGTTTGGTGGAAGCTTGCACTGCTGCTCTCTACGCTGCATGTGCGTTTGATGGAAGCTTGCACTGCTGCTCCCTACGCTGCATGTGGGTTTGATGGAAGCTTGCACTGCTGCTCCCTACGCTGCATGTGTACGACTTACGACTACTAACTTTACGTCCGCACTCGGAATTTCCGCACCTGGAGAGGAAGTTCCGCGCCCGGAGCGGAATTTCCGCTTCCGGGCCATAATCCTTGCCTCCGGGCCGGAATCTCCGAAATTGAACTGGAACCCATTTCATACAGGAAATGACATACAGGAAGTGGGAGACAGGAAATACATCACAGGAAGTTGTTGGCAGCCATTTTGTGCTCATTCTGAATCATCCTCTCTCACAGATCAGATCCTCTGCCATCCTGCTGCTTTTTTCGATCTTATTTCCCCCAAAATGGCTGAGGGTTATGGAGAGAAAGCACCCCCTTTCAGTGAAAGGGAATTAGACATCTTAGCTGAGGGGGTGATACTCAAATATCCTCAGCTATATGGGGGGCCAGAGGACCAGCTGAGTAATGCAGTGTGGGCCAGACTATGGGCCGACATTGGTGAGCGCTGCAGTACAGTGGGCGTTCACACAAGGAACGCAAGGGCATGCCGCAATCGCTGGGAGGACCTAAAACGCTGGGCCCGGCACAAGGCCGAGGAGCTACTGGGCCAGTCTTCCCAGCACCATGTGCATCGTCCTCGCCTCTCACCACTGTACAGGAGGGTCCTGTGTGCAGCTCATCCAACCCTCCATGCTCAGCTGGAGGAACATGAACAGCAGAGACCTGGTAAGTGCATTATATGCAATATGTGTCTGGAAGAATGATGTGAGTGAAGACAGAGCTGTACCATCGTGTGTCCCATGCCTCCATTCACCTATTCTGCGTCTATGCAGAAGTCATCATGAAGCAAAAGGCTCACTGTAGCGCATTGACTGTACAGGGCAGAGTGCATTCTGGGAGTTGTAGACTCATCATGACAACTGGGGAACTGAGCCACACAGTTGCATTTGTACAGAAATTTGCACTGCCAGCACCACTAACAGTGAAACAAGGGAATCATAACTGATGTGTGCATTGGATGAGGAATGGCACAGACACTGTCCAGTGTGTGTATGAGAGGCCAATGGGTATTGGATGCTGTGACTTGCATTGCTTTCGGTGAGTTTGGGTTCTGATTGAGACAGATCATCATGTGCCATGGAGTCAAGACAAACTTTGAGATCCTTGCCTCACTCTTAAGTGTTTCCAATTTTGCCAAGTGTATCCACAGACACATGTCTTACCCCCAGTGGCTTGTATGTCATTTCTCATGTACAAGTAGCTGTAACAACGAGACACTACTGTTCACCAGTGCACAGCACTACCTGATCAGTCTCTGAAGCCAATATGTGGCACCGGATTGTCAGCTTTTGTGAGGGAATATCAAAAGGTTAGACTCACAACTTAGCAAACTTAATTGCCCAGACCCTATATGGATGTGTGACCCCCAATCGGCATTTGTGTTGTCCCATACAATGCTAAACAGCAGATAACATTTTTCTAGACGTAAAAGTGCAGAGACTCCATATCACAGGCCCTTTTCAATACCATCTGGACTCCCTCTGATCTCCTTTTGTAGACTGGGTTTGGAACCTGCCCATGTAGCAGTGACAGGACACACAGGTCACAAGAATGCCAAAGTTGAGGGTTGGCCAGTACAGATGTGCAAGCCACCAAAAATCTTGTGAGATGTCCATGTCAGACTCAAATCAGGAGATGACAGTGAACATACACGTAATTTAAGCTCATAAACACTGACAACTGTATAGTGTGATCAGAGGAGAACAAAGTCTGACCTTGGCTCATCTTGATATGTGTCTTTTCCTGACGTGTACAACCACTACATAATGATTTGTCTTACATTTCAGCGGGCTCAGCTGGCCAAAAGGAACAAATGCAGGACCCGGTTCGGAGAAGGACATCTTTGGTGCGCCGGCGGCTATGACCTCTTTCCACCAGTGGGGAAGAAGAGGATGAGGCGGGACCCTCAACATCAGGAGGCAGGGGGATTGCGCCCAACCGCACTGACCAGGAAGCCAACAGTAGTGCTTTGGACCTGGTGGAGGCTGAGGACATTGAAGTGGGGGGGGGAGAACTGGACACCTCTGGCCAGGGGGGGTGGAGAGCTACTCTCCACCGGACCATTCAGTTTTGCCGAGGTGTCCCCGGGGCAGGCCACTACGCAACCTGGGCCTGCCATCAGCCCCTCCCTAACTCTAGAGGCCCCCATTCCATCGGGGCCTCCAGCTGCATCCCCTGCAACCAGTCCCCCATATCGTAGCTGCTAGGTCGACACCAACATTGGCTCCGAATCTGAGGCACCACACCCCTCAGGTTCAAACCAAACCCCTCCCTGTGTTGTTCCTTCTGTGGCTGTACCAGAGGACTTGATGTGGGCATGTGAGGGTCAGCCAGACATGTCCTCTCGCATCATGCTGCAGATGTGTCTAAAGGTGCGCATGATGCAAGAGGAAATTGCCCAAGCTCTGGCCACCATCACTGCCAGTGTCACTTCCCTGACTGCATCCATGTCGTCTTTCGTATCCCAACCTCCTTCCCACACCACCGTCAATGTCTCCCCCTGTCCGTTGCCCCACACTGTTTCCCCCATACTCCTCATGTGTCCCGACCCCGTGTGGTACCTGTTCCTGCACCGGCCAGTCAGGAGCCCGCATCGGACTCAGAGGATCTGGACATTGTGGTACTAGAGGATGACCAGAAGGACATTTGACCTGTTGGACAGATTTTTCTTTGTGGACAATTATTTACTTTTCCCCTTGTAAATAGACTGGTTTACCTGGCTCTCCCTGACGTGTTATATTTATGTTGCCCCACCCCAATCCTAGTTCCCGTCTCCTTCTGCAGTAAGAACATCATTTGTTTTCCTTTCTCCCTTCCAAACGGACTGTTGTTGTTTTTCTAACCCCACACTTATTTTACATAAAATCTTATTTTGAATCATATTTTCTCTATCTTGTTTAACTTCATTGTGAATGTCTTGTACAAAATATGAACATGTATTTTGAAGTCATTTGCTCTGCACATGAGGGCTTGCTGCAATGATGGGGTTACGCTTGTACATGTGTCACACACACACATACATCCTCACATCTCTAGGCCACCAAAATTGGTGAACATTAGCCTATCATGACATGATACGCAACAGAGTTGTGACTTGTGAAGAGAATTTCTTTTTATTTACACATTTTCACACTGGTCAAAAAGTTCCTGGGATGTGATCAATGGGGATCGTGCTTGCGGCTTCGCAATTTCGGAGGTGAGGATCGCTGTGAGGGATCATGTCTGGGTTGTCGCCGAGGTGCAGGTTGGTGTGGTGCATCTGCCTGTACAGGGTGAAGTTCATGTGCAGGGGCGGATGGTGTCTGTACAGTTGGTGTTTGTGCGTGGACAGGGGGTTGTTGTGCAGGTGGTGGTAGTGCCTGTTCAGGGGGTGGTGGTGGATGTGAAGGTGGGTGGAGTGCCTGGATACGGGGCGGTGGTGGGTGTGTACCCTTGCTGTGGTCCTGTGCAGTTTGTGGTACAGGTATATGGGTGTGATGTGCTGCAGGCAGATGTGATGGCTCCCCTCCCTGCATTGACCATGAAGGGAGACTTTGGATCACTGTCATCATGCCCTCCATCATCTTCATGGCCAAGGCATGGTATCTTAATTACTCTTCCCTTTGGATAGATATGATGTCTCTGATATTCTTGCACATGTCTTGCCAAGATCTATCCATCCTATCCAAAACATGGGTCTGTCTGTCCACCACCTGAGGGAATTGGCGCAGGGCCTCAGACATGTCTGACAGGGTGGCCCCTATGGCACGAATGTCCTGCCTCACATCTGCCTGCTGTTGGAAGAAGTCCGGCTCCCACTGGGCACCATGGCCTTGTGCAGGCCCTCTCAGCAGGGGTCGGCCATGGATGAGACCGCCAGGTCCAACAGCAGGGGGGAGGGTGGCATGTGGAAGCCTGTGGACAGGAGAATGGTGCCCAGGGGATACCTGCACCACAACAGGGTTGGTACTTCCCTCAGATGGTGAAGAGAATGCCTGGGATACACTGTATAGGGAGGAGTGTGTAGGGGAACCACCACGTCTGTCCCGGATGCGAGGGCTGTGAGGGAGTGATGTCTGTGTTGGGGTGTGTGTGAGCTGTGGCTGGTTAGCTCTATGCTGGGGACAGGCAATCTTTTGTTTTGGAGGAGGCTGAGGCACTTTGCTGGGCGGAGGGTGTGAGGCCTTGCAAAATGTGGGCGATGTGGGAATATTTCTATCCATGGCATCAGACTCTTCATCATCTGAGAGGATGAACAGATAGTCACCATCATAGTTCAATCCTTCATCCTCCTCAGGCACTTCCTCCTCCTCCTCTTGCGCAGTTCTTACAGCCGACATTACTGCCTGCAGGAGCAGTGGATTTTCCCCTTTGATTGCCCGTCGCCCAACACTGGTGGAAGGTCCATCCTCCTCATCGTCATCATCACCTGGAACACAGAGGTTGCAACAGGAGAAGTAATTGACCTAGCATAAGATGTGGTGCAACACAAGGGTTGGTTCAACTGTACTTTGCATCAACAAATGACGCACATATGACCTGGTTTGGGTACCCCTACAAGTGACAGCTCACACCATAGCACTGAGGGGTGAAACGGAGATGTACATTGCACAAGCAAACTCACCAGCTCCAGCCACAGCTTTGTGTCCCTTTGCGATACCCCCTGATGTCAACTGCTGAACCATGCTCCACATAGGTTTTGTTGATGAAGCAGTCCCCGATCCAGCAGCTGTAGAGGGAAGTGACACCATTCTCAATCATCTGCATTACTAATTTACAAACAGGCACATGTGACACTTATGATATGCATGTAACTTTGTTAACACCAACTGCAGATTCTATGCAGAAGGGGATTTTGATCTTAGTCATGGTTTTGATAGGGAAACACTTCACGCCACATTTACCTGATGGACATGTGCGAGAGGGTTTCACTGCTGCAGCCAGGATGTCTTGCATTCCACGGGATGGTGTTGTACGCTGCACTGGTGTCATCCTGTCAGCAGCTGTGATGAGACATACATGTCCATATTTCAGTACACCAGATGGTAGCTATGAGCTAACATGTATATGTCATTCTCAATGACCATTGAGAGGACATTCCTGGACAATGTGCAGCATGTTTACGTCATGGACTTTACATGTGGGCCCCTGCTCACATCCAGCAATTGCCAGCTGTTACCTCTACACAGCACTGACATCAATGAGATGACACATCAACAGACAAACGTGTATGAGAAGGTTACTGATATTTGAAGGAAGGGGAGAAATAATGAGGATGCCACCGCATTACATTGATTACACCTTCACCGTTAAGACTAACATGTCTCATGAGTATGATGTTGTCTGTTGGCAAGTTGAAAGGAGTGTACATCCACAGGCTGACCAGTTTCACATTTGCACATCAGTTCAAACATTGCATTGCAGAGTTCATATGTGAGATGTGCAATAGTCAGGTACATTTTGTGTGTCATTTGTGCTTCCCTACCCATGAAGACACAAAGCTCATTTTGGATTGAGAGATCACACATTTGTAATGTCCATCCTTTGAGTGTCCTCTGTTCCCATAATCCATTTCCTACATCATGGTAGAACTAAGCTGACAACGGATGATGTCTTGTACAGCAGACATCCTAATCTCATATATTATACACTCACTTATGTAGGTGGATACAGCAGAAGAGGAGGCAAGCAGAATGCAACATTTGACTCAGATCCCACATTGTGGGTAAGTTGCGAAGATTTGATGGTTGCCGCCTACACTGGATTTGTGTTGTGCCTTTCAGCCAAGAGATTTTATAATGTAACTTCCTGAAGATTCACCATAGCAGCCCATACATCCATCACAAAAGTACACAACTGGCATCAGTGCGACCCTCATCCACACCAATTTCAATATGATTTGTCCATTGGAATTTTGCTAGGGAGTTTTCATATCATTGAATTACTATCCAGTTGTGTCTAGTACACTCAATATGGCACTAGATACTATTTTTATGTCCATTCAGCACTCACTTGTCATACATTTTGTGTCATCCTTTCACTAGCCACCATGGTGTGATCTGGTATGTGGTTAAATGCCATATCTAGGCATATTGTGATGCAGGACAACAGTGATGTAAAACACATACAACATACAGCGGAGATTAAAGGCACATTTCATGGGCATGAGCATTCAGGTACATTATTCTTGGGTTTACTTACCATGGCTCCACATCTGCCCAGTGTGTGGTCCCTGACCAGATGTCATAGCCAACCTTGTAGAAGAAGTCACTGTGGGTCTTGGAATCTGGGAGGACATCATTGGACCTACAATGATAAGTGTGTTTGCAACTTTACATTTCTGCTGCCACGTGTGATGCACTCAATTTCAGGCACAAAGGATGAGCACAAGCAGTGTGGGCCCTACCGTTGCAGAAGTGTGTAGCACTAACTATCATGAGTGATCACACATTCAACTTGAGCATGATGGGGGATGGTAGGCACTTGAAATGATCATCAGACCCAAATGTGGGTATTCCGGCCCGATAGCGGAGATTCCGGCCTGGAGGCGGAGATTTCGGCCCGGAGGCGGAGCAGAGATTCCGGCCCGGAGGCGGAAATTCCGCTCCGGGTACGGAAATTCCGGCCCGAGTGCGGACGTAAAGTTAGTAGTCATAAGTGATTTCTGTGAATACCATAAATCGTAGGTGCCTTCTGTGAATACCAAAAGTAGTAAGATTAGGATTTTGTCTCAGATTAGTTCTGTGAATCGGCCCCATAGTACTTGTCTTTAGTATAACCTACGGACACCCCAATAAAACTTTCCGGCGTACCTTAGTGCGCTGTAAAGTTAGTTTTATCTCACTTACACCACTCACCCTGCTTGATTTCCCTCACCACACCCTGCACTCTCACAGGTTTTAGGAGACCTCTTATGCTACACTGAAAACATCCCTGAGCTCCTCCCTCTCAGCGAGGGAGTTGTAGCCCGCATTGCGACTAGGTTCGCAATGCGAGGAGGTTTCCCAATGATAAAGCATGCCACCTATGGGTGGGAGAGGGGAGCCATCCTAATAAAGGAATACTCCAGCACTCTCCCACTTTTTTACCTTATTTTCCGTGCAGACCCTGTGGCCTTGTTGTGTTTCATAAGAATAAGATCCTCATACCCACCCTTCAGTTCACTCCTAGACCTGCGGAGGACACTCAAAAAGACCTGCCCTGCATTTCAGAGGACTGCCCTGTCAGTTGAGGCCTGATTTGTTCTTCAGAGTACTGCCCTGCTGCTGGAAGCCTGCCTTGAACCCTCAGAGGGTTGCCATGCTGCTGGAGGCCTGCCTTGCTGTGGAACTCCCTCCCGGAAGAGCTCTCTAGTCAGTTGTCCCATTCTCTCTTCCGTAAAACCTTAAAGACCTGGCTCTTCTCACAGATGTCAGGATGAGCTTGTTTTTGTTTTGGTCTGTTCCTCGCAGTCTGCTAATAGCGCCTTGACACCCTTGGGCTATGTCCGCGCTCTACAAGTCCAATACTTACTTACTTACTTACTTACTTGCTGCTTAAAATCAGTACTGCCAGAGTGACTCCAAGGTCTAGGTGGCTGGCCTCCTGTTTCAAGCTACAGGGACACAAAAAGCTACTATAAAATGAACCCAAAACCTAGACCCTACCCGAAGTGAGTTCTGGTGGTGCCTACCCAGTCCTGGAGCCTTGGAAGTGGCACTAAAGGTTCCCAAACAACCTAAATCTGAAACTTGGGATTTTCCCCATCAGAACATGGAAGAGGCTGGGCTACACCTCTTGCTTTCACCTTTTTACATGTAAGAGAGTACTGTTTCTTCCAATCATGCATAAGGAGGACAGGAAAATCCCTTTCCATTCCTATGGAGAGCCCAAATAGCAAGAAAAGTCTGACCACCTCTTGCCTAGACACATTTTTATTTAGGGCTTTGGATGCTACTAATGAACATATTGCTGAGGCTGAAAAATGTATTGTTTACCTCTCAGTGTCATCAACACATTTCCACCAAGGAAAAATCCTGTTAAGGCATAACAGAAAGTGATATGTTTATCAAACCAGTATGTCCATTGAATTCTTATGTGGCTAATACTTCTTTAGTTGTGGGGTCACAGATCCTCAGCAGTGCTAAAGGATCAGCACAGATGACCCAGGAAAGTCACACTCCCTGTGTCTGGCTGGATCTCAAGCATCCTCTTGTTGTCCTGTTTCTGGAAACAAGGAGGTATCCATTTTTCCTTCTTTTCAACCATTGATTGAAACATTATTGCCCTGTACCGTTGCTGCACTAGAAACTTGTTTTGAGCAGATACACAAGAGATTTCTCTGTTTTGAAGCCAAGGTCATGGACCTTATGCAAACAATGGTCTCATCAAGTTCTAATCCGGTTGAACTAAGACTATCACATAATTTTTCACATCCTAAATTGTTCCTCTCCGAGTCTCGTACTCCCCAACTTCCTCTGCTTCTCACCACTCTGATACCAATGATCCTCATTGCCACCTATACCCCATTCACAGCTGCTATATCATTAACGGAAATGCACTAGAAAGAAATGTCAGGATTGATAATTCAAGGTTGATAACAGTGAACCTACCACCTGATACCACTCCATATGTTATGATTCTCATTAATGTTTCCTCCTTGGGTAGAGGGAAAATAGAGTCATTCACCGAACTTAAGAACAATAAGAATATGACTGCTCATTGGCTACACAATCAAACATGTGGTGTTTCCTCCTTATATAATGAGATTGTCTGTTATATGAACCTCCTGGCCGGGTTCATCTATTAAACAGGCGACTGCATCACAATCAGCTTTAAATACAAACAGTTGGTGTTCTCTTTAATAAGGTCTCTTGAATCCTGTTGGTTTTCTGGATACTAATAATCGAGCTGTTCTTCTAGGGTATTTTTTCTAAACCTCATGTTATCCCAAAAAATAAGCTACATTTAATATTCATAGATGTCCAGAAATCCCTATTTACAATCATTTTAACTCTCTGAAATGAATGAATGGCATTGAATGGTTCCCTCAAAAAGTGACTGTCAATGATCTTGTTCCTGTATCCTGGTTGCCCAGAGCTCCCCATGCGTGTGTTACTCTGTACAACTGGGCAAAGTCTCAACATCATTCTCCAAGGAGGATTTGAACATTCTTTCCTGTAACATTGCTAGCATTTATTTTGAAATAGATAGTGATTCCTGGCTGGATTTTATTAGACTTTGTGAAGTTGTCTTATAGGAGACTTAGACCCTGATTACGATTTTGGTAGTCCTACCGCCACGGTCATGGTCCCTAGAAGATTGCTGCACCGGAGGTCTTCTGCCCGCTGTGTTACAAGTCATGCAGCTTGTAACGCCGACTGCTCGACGGCGTGGTTTCCGCCTGGGCCGTGGCAGTCTGCAATGTTGGTGATTCATACTCCAACACCATCAGGGCCCTGGCTTCCCGCCAAGCCTATTATGACAACACAGTTGTACTGGCGGTCCCCTAGTGCTGGTTCCCCAATGAAGGTAGACCACTGCGGTACGCTCGCAGCAAAGCACCACAACAGTGCTCATTGGATGGATTAAAAAACTACACTGCTGATGTCCTTAGGCCAAGTGGATAAGCCTGCAAATCACACTATAAAACACACCCCATCCCTGACCATGTTCCTTTGCTTCTCAACTGCAGCCCACAAGACAGGCACCACAGTTGTGTGCATTTTGAGTTAAGGCGGCCCTTTTATTTCATCTTCCCATTTAGCGCTCTCTACACTCTTTTGTTGTTGTTGTAGCCTATTCACTAATATCCCTTGTTTTTTTTGTTTTTTTCACTCACTTAATTTGATAGGCATGAATCGCCCCAAAAAATCCACGTTTCACAGAGTCTGAGTTGTCAGACATGGTGGATGAAATCATTAGAGTAGAGCCACAAATTTCTGGAGCCCAAGTCCAACATACTCCTCTCAGTAGGAAAACTGAACTGTGGAACAGGATAGTTGTCAGAGTGAATGCTGTTGATGCCACCCTGCGCACACAGCTGGAAATTAGGAAGAGGTGGCATGAACTGAGGTTGGAGGTGCATACCCTGGCCTCCAAGCACCACCTCGAGGCCCAGAGGACTGGTGGTGGCCCTCCCAGTGGCCCATTACAACTCTTTCCCTGGAAGGAGAAGGGCTTCGCTATCCTGCATACTGAGGGCATGACAGGAATTCATGGGGGAGTGGGTTCTGGTAAGTTACACTTCACTAACTATCACAATACCTCAATGTTCTGTTTGCTCTTAACTCTGCTTTTGCTATTGTGTTATCTATCTACTTTCCTAACATGCAATCCTAAAAGTATCACAGATGTTGGTTTGTCAGTGTTAATGTGTAATGTTGCATATAGGTTCACATGTTTAAATCTCCATTACATGCCATATGTTGCAATGCTGAATGTAAGTGTATAATCAGAAAACTATCATCCCTGGACCCATGATATGTGTCAAGATGTAAATTTATGGTCCAACAAAAATGCATGTTGCCAACAGGTATGGTACACTAATCATTTGTCAAGTGGCGAGTTAGAAATGCCTACAACTACCATGAGGTCCTGTGACTGTAACTCTAACCAAGATGAAATGGTCTTTTTGCCCCTTCTCACTTGCCTGCCATGTTACAATTGATGTTCCCTCATCATGCAGGTTACCACTTGTCAAGTATTGGTAAGTCAAGTTAGAAATGCCTACAACTACCATGAGGCCATGTGACTGTAGCTCTAACCAAGATGCAATAGTCTTTTTTCCCCTTCTCACTTGTCTGCCATGTTACAACTGATGTTCACCTTACATGGACTGTAATGTACATACAATGCTCTACTCAGAGACATGTCTGACTACTTTGATTGATGGTGTCCTGGTATCCTCAACTGAAACTATTGATGGCATGAGTGACACCATACCAAGTGTATATCTCAAATATATGTGAGACATGAAGGTGACTCAGCTGATTAGAAGTGGCAGGTGACTTATTTACTCTGCACTGCTCACATGAGGAATAATGCTAAATAAACATACAACCAAGTTGTGTGTGCGGCTGTATTCTACACAACTAGACCTTGGAATGGTCAAATTCACTTTTTACTGCTACAATGTGTTGGCTTAAATGTTTAGCAGATGCCATGTTTATTCCTAAATCCAAAATGCAACATATCAACACATCTAATGAGCTGCTCAATTCTACTACATGTATTGAATGTCTCCAAATGTCTAGGAAACAACTTCAACATCATGCAAATAGATCACAATAGTAATCTCTCCCTATTTGTTTTGATCCTAGGTCTCTACTTACTGTGACCTAAAAGATGTGGCTGTAGATACCACACTTCCAACAATAACAATGTTCGCAAATTCTCAACAGGTCTATCTGGCAGAGCACCTGGCCAGAGCTTGGCCACTGAACAGACTTCAACTTTACCCCAGGATCAAGCCCTCAGTGATGACAACACTCCTGGAGAGGTAGAAGTGGATAACCTTCCTGGCCAATCCAGTCAGTCTGGGCAGACGGCAACAGTGGGGCTCACTGTGCCCACAACAACACCTCCCATCCCATCTGCAACAAGACAGTCAACCGCTGCCCCCCCAACCTGTGTACCTAGCCTAGTCAGCAACCTCTTTGGCCCCCCAGTCCTGGATTCTGAGGTGGCAATCACAATCCCAGTCACTGAGGAACCAGCAACCAGTTTGGAAGGTGCAGCTTGGGCCAAGGGCACAGGCCAGTGGGGGTAGAGCTTGTAGGAGGATAACTGTGTGTCCACTGAGGGAGCCCATTTGAGCCACTGACACCCAGGCCACCATCAGTCTATCAGGACTCCCAAAGTCATGATGGGTTAGGTACTTACAGAAATCCATGAGATAAAGCAGGTGCAGAGGGACACATACCAGGAGGTAATCCTCAATGTGGCCTTTACATGTGTCTGTAACAGAAATGTGCACATCACCAAATTCGAAATTTAACATTTGCACAAAACTGGGGTTTTTATGACATTTTTAGGTCAAAAACCGCCAACCGCGATGTACAGTGCACCGTGCACATTTTGCCTTTATGCACAGTAATATACCACACAGATGATTTTTGTATTGGACATTATATGGGAAGGGAGTTTGTCAAATGTGAACGTGTTAGCCCTCATGTGTTGTGGTGCAGACGCACGTAATAGTCACCAATACTGTAGTTCAAACCGCTAAAATGGCGGATTCCTGACCTTACATATGGGACATTTTGAATGACCGCTGCCAACGGAAGTCAACTGCTCGGTGGGCGGTTGCATCCATAGCGGACACAGCCATAGGCTAACATTGGTGATTGAGACGTTTGCAATCCAATGACTGTGTGTGTCCATGCTTATGACCGTGTACGTGGCGTACATCTATGCCACGGTTTGAAAAAATACACACTTGCCTCCTGACACTGCTGCTGTCAAGTCCTCCTCCACTTTAGCTGCTGTTTGACACCCCTGGGTGCAATCATGCCAGGCCAGGCAGGTGAGAGGGCCTGTCCCTTCTCTCCAGAGGAGCTGGAGATCCTGGTTGAAGAGGTCCTTCCCCAGTATGGCCAGCTCAATGGCTCACCAGAGGAACAGGTAACTATTTCAAATAATGTATTTACTCTGTTCTACTTCATCCTTTCAATTCCAATTGGATACAATTTGCCTCTGAGTCCCAGAGTGAAACCATGCTTTTTTGGTGAAATTGAGTGAACATCAGCATTGTAATGTGTGATAAGCTCTATATCCTCCTTGTGTTGCATGTACATATCTATGCATGTCTACATTTCATGGTACCTATGATAAGTTACCAAATCAGATCATGGTATATGTGCAAAGAAATGTATAGGCTTTACAGAATGAGCTGTGTCTGTATACTGTAAAAAGCAGTAGAGGATGGTGTTAGCCATGTGTACAGCCCCACAGATCACTCAGCATACATCAGGCTTTGCAAAACTGTTGTCTGGGAGCTAGCTATTCCTCACAGACCCCTTCAGAGTACCATACAATCTTGAGGTCACATATTTGATGGCCAGAAGATTCACTCTTATGTTTTGAATTGGTGGAAATGTAATGTTCTTGTGGGATCAGTAGGCACAGCCTGCAAATAGCAAGGCCTGACAATGACTTGGAGTCAGGGGAAACAGCGTTTACAACGCTGTTTCCACAACGCATGGCTTCACAACGCGGTCATTGCAACGACCGCGTTGTTACCACGTGTGCCATTACATCGCAAATCGTATCAACGACTTGCTGTAGGGGGCGTGCAACACCAGGGAAGGTGTTGGATTTTAAATCCAACACCTTCCTTGCTGTTGCACAAACTGGAGTAGGAATAGTAATTAATACTATTCCTAAGTCCAGCGCGCCCCCGACAGCAAGTCATTGATACGACTTGCGATGTAATGGCACGCGTGGCATGCGTTGTGAATATATGCATTGAAACGTCATACATTCGTAGTCAGTCTGGGCCAAGGCCCAGGCTGGGACAGAGTTACAGTGGCAAGACAACTGATGCACAGAGTAATCTCCCTGTAGACCTGCATATCCATGGATGTTCCCAAAATGAGTTTTATTAAGTAATGATAGCCCTGATTGTTTTTACATGGAATTTATTTGGAATGGTGACTGAGGTAACCCCCTGACCTGATGCTTGTTTCCATTGACCCACATTGTCAATGTGTGTCTTTTACTTATGACTGTCCCCTTATCTTATTCCCACAGGTCTGTTGTCAATTTTCCATAAGTCATGCTTCCACTATATTGCCTATTGCACATCTTACACATTACCAGGGTAGATAGTTGGTTAAATCTGAAGCGATTTTGATATGTCATCCACCAGTTTTGTTACATTTAATCCAATGAAACAAAACATACAAAGGTATGTTGAATGTCATCCCTGTTACAGGGCAACGTATGGCAAAAAGGTGTGTCATGTGATGGCAGTACATATCACACAAACTCAATCTGACATAGCATGGTATCTGATTGAGTAGTCCACATGTCCACACATCCCCAGAGAGGCAGCTCTTAGTGACACACATGCCAGCCCTTCATTTGTGACCTAAGTCTCAGGATGTAGTCTATACTATGGTACCAGGCTCTATGGACCATATGCATCAAGTCACTGGGCCTGGCTGTAAAGGTGACTGTTGTAGTTAATCCTTCAGAAGGTCTCAATGGTGTGTTGTGTGTCATAGTACCTCAAATCATAGTACATGTAGGATGGCCCTGGGCTACATGAGGTTAGTGGGCTGGCTCAGTCAGTGTAGGTCATGTCCAGGGTTGAGGATAGTCAGCAGATGACCTTAAAGGTGTGTATTCATGCGTTTGTAGTGCTTACAGGAGACATTTACACATGTATTGTGTTGACTATTGATGAATGCTTGCGCTAGGTGTATACAAAATGTGTATTTTACAACCAGATATCCAAAAACTTGCAGTTACAATCTGTTTCTTCATCTATTGCATCCATACAGGTCAACGCTCATCAGAAGAAAGCCCTTTGAAGAGCCATTGCCCAGAAGGTGCGGACCCTGGGGGTCTTTAACCAGTGTAGCGTCCATTGCGGGAAGAGGTGGGAGGACCTGAGGCCCTGGACCAGGAAGATCGTGAAGGTCCAGCTGGGGATGTCCTCCTAACGTGGACTGCTTGAGTGCTGGACCCTGACCCCCCCCTCCATGACCCGCATACTGGCGTGGCCTACCCAGAGCTTGATGGGAAGTTGAGGGCCCGACAGCAGCTACAAGGGGGTGAGTCCCAGCCAGAGTCATACATGTTACATTGCCATCTTTGTGTGTTACAGGCAGGCATTTCCCCATCAATATTGGGGGGTGGCCCATGGGCAACACACAAGATGAGTCATTGTGTAGGTAAGGTAGTAGGTGCATCCTGCTGTGTTGTGCCTATTGTCTTTATGACCAGGAACACAGCTGAGTCAAGTCCAGTCCACTACCAATTTTCATTTTTTAGCAGACACCTGGCTTAGTGAAGTGATAAATCATGTCATGTTTTTAGTTGTTCTGGGTGCCAAGTGTACCACACAGGCCACTTGTCTTCCTTGTGTAAGGAGTGATGTTCCCTCACTACTGTCTCTCAAGTGATGGTGGCCCAATTACATGTGACATGGCATACAGTGCGCAGTTTATGCAGTGACTGGCCAACACTTCGTATTGGTGAGTTGTGCTTCAACAGTGACGTGAGTGTGAAAATATCACTGGTGTCATCAGCATTATTGCCTATATGTTGCCCAATGTACATTTGCCTGTTGTTAGTTCATCTGCAACAGTGTTTCAAAAATTATTCACTGACTGGTGACATGCATCAGGGAGTGAGATGTAGATCTGTAGAGATCATACGTGAGTGTCTACGCTCAAACTTAAAATGCAATCTCAGTTTGCAATACCAAAGAGTGCTGTGATGTGCCATCCCATTAGGACGCCAGTGATCCCACATCTTCATGTCATTGATATTCAAGGACACCCAACAACCTTTAAAGGTATATAGGCCTGCAGGAATACAATCTAGGATTGGCGTTATCACCTCTATCAAGCAGGATTGGGGATGTTCGTATGGATATATGAAGTCTTATGCTGTGCGAATTTGAAGTATCTATCTCCCAAAACTTTGGACCTCAATGTTTCAAGGCAACTTTCTAAGGTACATGTGATACATAGCTAAACTACTTCAGTACAGCTTTCATTAGACTTTTCAGGTAGTGGACATATGATGAAGTTTGGAGTCAAAAGTCTCATCAGTGTGCAGTGTTCATTTGCATGAAACATGATTTCTGCCACAACACATATTGATGGTACATTGGTCTTTAACTTGACCTTCATGGCATCCTGATGTGCTATGAGGCAAAGGAAGAACTGTTGAAATCGGGGCCTTGTGTGAACAGTGTGTAAATATAGAAAATGTATCCATCCTATTTGGTAACATCATTTTACTATGGTATACTACAAGTGCCACAGTATGCATGGTGAGCAACTGTCGTAGTATGGAACTAAGGGTGGAGTGTAGACAAGTCAATCAATGCATTTGGAGCTGTCTGGAGATTTTACATAAATGGAACCAACTTTTTGCAGGTTATGTAGCATGCATAAATGTGCTCATGCTAAATTGGAAGCCTATAGAGTTAACCAAGAAACAGGTGTGAAATGTGCACTTAATACATGTTTTTTGTTGATTTGTGATGGTCAGGTGTATAAACCCAGTTGCAATTAACCCATTTCACATGTCATTTCGGGAGAAGGAGAAGGGGCCAACATCGTTCGGGACACAGCTGGTAACAGTGGTTCTGGACATGACACCTCAGACACGGAGGGACCCAGTGACCAGGAAAGTGTGGGGTGTGCCAAGTAGGGTAGCAGCTCCTCATCATGTTCATCAGATTCATCATCCGGTTGACACTCCTGAGTGGTGGTGGACCCCACAGGATTAGTATCACCTTCATCCTTGTCAGCCACCCCCAGTTCCATCGCCACCCTCCCTGCTGCCCCCCTACCAGTTGTCTAGGCCTTCTCCTCTAAGAGGGGAGCCATCTCCTTTGCCCTAGGCATCTCAGCTGCCCCTGTTACCCCTGCTGCCCTGAGTGAAGGGGCTATTGACCACCTGACGACCATTTATATGGGTCACACTGCACTCCTGAGTGCCATCCAGGAGCAAGGAAACCAGCTGACACAGACGGTGGCCTACCTGGAAGGAATTCCTGTGCAATGTCTGGCTTATAGAGGTCTTTTCAGGCTCTGGCCTCCTCCCTCATGGCAGTCCTCCACCCATCCCAACCTTCCAACCAACATCCTGCCCCTTCACCATCCAAATTCCCTATTCACGACACAGCACACAGTTGATACAGCACACACAGCTTTCACTTCCACTCCCTCTACCTACCAAACCCAACTCCATCCCAAACATCCTACCCTTTTTCCCCATGATGATGTCTTGTTTGCCCATGTCCTTACCCCTGTGAAAACAGATCCCCCTCCCAAAATCCCAAAAACCTCTCCCAAAGCCCAACCCTTCCCTTCCACATCCCAACCAACCCTGAGAAAACTGATCCCCACCCAACTAAACCCAGCCCTACCACCAAAAAGCCTAATAAAAACCCACCCACTGCCCAACTCATCCTTTCCGCATGCCCATCCACCCCTGAGCAACCTAAACCATACCTCACTAAACCCAGCCCTACCACCAAAAAGCCCAAGAGAACTCCTTCCAAAACCAAAGCCATCCCTCCTGGCATTACCTTTTAATGTAGGTGATGGGTGAGATTCCAGTACAGTGTTGTAGCAGAGAAGGTATGTTTCAGTTTAATGACACATCCATACAGATGTATATTTGATATCACAACAGGACCTAAGATGTGTGCAATGTGAGAGTGTCGGGGAGACTGATAAGTGTGATATTGATGAGGAGGTGCAGTTGTGTGACAAAATGTAATGCTCACATCACTATCACTGGTTGTGAGATGTAAACACATGTCCATTTGTGTACAGTGTGCCTGTGCATTGTTAGTGACTTGGCCAAGGAAGGCAACATACAGATGTATTTGGGTTATACATTTCAAAAAATCCCAAACAGGGTCTCACAAAATATGTTTGACTAAGGGATCCAAATCCCCTTGCCAGGTCCATGGTGGGCATCGATTTGCTGAAGAGTCTAGGGAAACAAGTAGGAGTATGAATTACCGTTGGTTGCGTCCATGATGGTGTCAGTTTTTAATGTGATCAAGCAGGTACAGCAGCGACAGGACATGTACCATCGGCTCCATGGCTTCACAGGACGTGTAGAGGTGAGTACAAGTGAGTTTTGGCCTTATAACCCTCCATTTCTGCCAGCTCAGATGCAGTGGTTGGACCGCCACATTCATGCGAGCTGTAAAGCAATTCGTAATTGGGCCGGCGGTTACACTGACGGTCCGCCCTCCGCCAGACTTATTGGCCTATTTCAACACTGCCGCGGTCGGGATTTCCTGGCAGTGGCGGTCTTTCATCTATGTACCCACATGTCTCATAATACGGCGGTCAGACCGCCAGCGGTGAGGCGGTTGATCCAACGCCAATGCCACGGCGGTCCCAAGACTGCCAAACTCGTAATCAGGCACTTAGTTTATTAAAGTTCACCACCTAGATTGATTTCCCTCATTTGTTGTTGCAGCTCTTTCTTTCCCTATTTGGAGGCCTAAAGATGGCCTACAGATCTGGATGGCTACTTCTTTGACCTGCCAGGCATTGCAGTTATCCCTTAATGCTCATAATTTCCATTTTGTGAATATTAAATGGAGCAGGGACACGTTTTTGACCGTTAATTTTTATCTTAACAATTGTGCATCAACCAATTTTAATAATTTCAATGGTTTGTTCAAACACTTGGACTTGGTTAAACCTGTCAGCCTTACGGCGATCTTCCTCCAAACATATTGCCTTCCTACTTATTTTTGCTGGCCTTAGGACTCTGCACCCTTTACCACTGCTAACTAGTGCTAAAGTGCATGTGCTCACTCCTTAAAACATGGTAACATCGTCTTATCCCCAATTGGTATTGTTAATTTGCTTATAAGTCCCTAGTGAAGTTGTATTATATGTACCCAGGGACAGTAAATTAAATGCTACTGGCAAGCCTGCAGCACTCATTGTGCCACCCTCTTGAGTAGCCCTTTAAACATGTCTCAGGCCTGCCATTGCAGCTTGTGTGTGCAGTTTTTAAATTGTCATTTCAACCTGGCAAAATGCACCTTTTGCCAGGCCCAAACCTTGCTTTTTAATACATGTAAGTCACCCCTAGGGTAGGCCCAGGACAGCTCAGAGGGCAGGGTGCAGTGTATTTTAAAAGCTGTGCACAAATTAGAGAGCCCTACTCTACCGTGTGGACTGTCCAGGCCACTTTCTTAAGAAAAAAACAAAAATGCATTTTTTATTGAACCCTCATCCACCAGGGTTTCTCCTTCGTGGCCTGCTTTATCATTTGGTTCCTTCCCATTCTGCTGCACGGGCGTGCTGTGACCAGTGAGGCTACATGGAAGCACTGAATAATATCAGACTATATGGAAGAAAATAGGAGTTGGGGAGGGGTTTACTTAAAAATACCTGGCTGGTAGCAACTGTTACTTTAATAAATGCCCAAGTCTGTATGTTTAAAATCTGGGAAAGGGTAACAAAGAGGAGAGTAAGAAGTGAGAGCTTGCTCACATTCTCATATCAATATCACTAATCAAAGAAGAGTGAGCAAGCTACCAAGTTCCTTAAAGTTGTCCTTCACACAGAGTGTCAAAAAACACCTTTAGGTTTTTTTTACAAGATCCCTCACCCACCAACCTAGTTGTTGGCATGCTTCATCATTGTGGTCCCACCCGAAACACCTTGCACGTCACTGGTGCACTTCAACACCCGATTAAAGTGGAGCTGGCTTTTGGGGGGTGTTTCTTTACCTCAACTGAGATGTGGGTGTGAATTAAAATTGTCTTTTGGGCTGCCCACCCACGTGGTGTATTTCTTTAATAATGGTACCCTTATAGAAGGATTCAAATCCGTGGTGGAAGCATGGCAAAGAATTAGAAACCTCTCACATGTTTCATAAAGGTCGACATGTTTCAGCCATAATGTCTATCCCGGCCCAGGGTGTCAGCATAGGGAGTGAGCTCGCTAAGGCATACAATAGTTCTACAATGCATAACTTATGGATTTCTGAATTACTCGATGTGAGTTTTTGTTGATAGGTAGTCTCTTACTACCTGGATACTCTGGGGGGCGAGAGCTGTAGTCACACATTTGTCAAGAGTGATCGCCTGTGTCCAAACCTACATTGATGCCTCCAGAGCTCCACATCTGTTCCACACCAGTGACGCGCTAGGTATCTCGGGTGGGACCCCAATGATTAAGCATGCCACCAACTGGATTGGTTAATTGCTCCTCTTTGATTAGTAAAATCTGGGAAAGAAAATGTGGGAAGTTCAGAGAGGTACTATGGTTGTAACTTACTCCTTTGATCTGTTCCACATGTTTCTGCGATCCTTCGAAGTGGGTTTAGTCTGGACCAGAAATCTCACTCCCTGAGTCCACTCCTTACATACTTATCCAAAATTTGTCAGGTGAATTCCAGTTACGCAGCATGCATACCAAAAGATTTTCACCTACTTGGTGTCTGATCCACCATATTAAACAGAAAGTAAGCCTGAAGGGTACCAGGACACTGGGAAGATCCGTCTGCGCCAATCTCCGGCGTACCGCACACACCTTAATGTATGCTGGTAATTCTAGCCATTAGCTTTTTCTCTATGCTGAGTCCTGCACTGACAATATGAGTTTAATGGCGGGATCGTCTGGTTGGGGCTATGTTCTTTAAATGGGTGAACACCTCTAAACTTCACACAGGACGTTGTCTTCTTGATCATCCACTCACATGCATCACATATTGTGCATGCAACACAGTACATACATGTTGTGGCACTTAATAGTGTGCCATAGGTCCACGGATGTGTGGTGTCCCTGTAGTCACACACTCTGTTTGTATATAAAAAATAGAGAGGAAAGCATTTAGCATTAGGGTTCTCTCCTGTCCTCTGAGAATCAGGACCTGTGCGGCTGTGCCGTGCTTACATCTTCAAGGTCCCCGCCTGGCCCATTGACCTATAATACCATCATCTATACCTGCTTCTTAGTACACTAGCTCATTCTGACCTTTTGAATGATTAGCCCGGGGTTTGCAGCGGCTACACATTAACATGTGCGGTGAAGAATGCTGGGTACCGCACAGCTAGACCCAGCAAGATGGTGGATCTAAGTTGAACCACTTCCTGGAGTGTGTTCCTGTTTTTAACTCTTACTGCGTTTGTCAACTTTTCATTAGTTTCAATAGCTAATAGAGGATTTTATCACAGAACTCTGTGCCCGTCATCTTGGCCTGAGGTAAATCACCTGAAATTAATATGATAAGTACAGATCAGGTCGATAGAAACCTGATGCTCTGTGGTCAAAAGGCTGTGAATCAATTGCAGAAAAAGGCACTTTAAAGTAATTGAATCTAGAGGATATAGTAATGAGTGAAAAAAATACAAGATTATATAAAAAATTAAAAATATTCTGCTGAACCTTAAAAAACACTGTACTGGGGGATTCGCTGAGCATTACCTGAGGTGTCCTATGTAACCTCAGGTGTAATTTGTAGCCTAAGATGTAAATTGCCCCCAAGCTATGTTATCGTTGAGGCCCACTACATGAGTGTTCAATTTGAAGACCCAACGTTGTTTCTTTTTCAGGAGTCTTCTTTCACAGTTCATGGTCTGGTACATTTTCCAGGATGAGCCACTGGTAATCTATCACCTTGTGTCCCATCTCAATAAAGTGTGCAGACACCTTAGTCGTGTTTCTTCCACATCTAAGATTACTTGTTTTCGGATTCGTATCTTAACTTTACGGGTCGTCATGCCTATGTATCGGATTTGAAATTTGCATGTGATCATGTATACCACCCTGGTGTGTTGCAGTTGGTGAATTGTCTCAACTCCCACCGGGTAATGTTCCCCAAATCAATTGTTTTTGTGGTCTTTGCCAGGGGGTAGACAATTACATGTACCACATGAGTGGTGTTCCACTACCCGCAGAGTGCCCCTGGTGTCTGTCTACTCTCAGATACCTTCTTAAGTGGTCTTGTGTGGACCAATGAGTCCTTTAGGCTTCTTCCCCTCCTATGTGAGAATATTGGTTTGGGCAAGTTTAGGGGGCTGCTGTTCAAAATGCCCCAATTCGTGTTGATTATTTTACTGACCCTCTTAGATGTGATGTTAAATGTTGGGACGCAGATCAGGCATTACTCTGTCTGTTTCTTTGGAGTATGATCCAAAATGGCATCCTTGTCATTGTTCGGTGCTCTCTTCATAGCTTTTTGAACCACTTTGCCCGTATATTTCCTAGCTTTCAACTTGGTGGCCAGACTTGCTGCTCGTTTCCTGTAATCACTGCTATCAGTGCAATTGCACCTAATCCTTAAAAATTGTCCAAAAAGGAGATTCTCCCTCAGGTGACGAGGGTGGAAGCTGACATACTGTAGCAGGCAGTTACATGTTGTTGATTTTTCATGAGTCATTATTTTTAATTTGCCTTGATCGGCCCTAACGTTTAAGTCTAGGAACACCATCACTGTGAGACTCATGGAGTAGGTGAACTTCAGAAGCTCATTCTGGTATTAAGTCAGTTAACAAAACTTACTGCTGTGGTGTCTTCACCCTCCCATATGATCAGAATATCGTCAATATTCTTCTCCAAATTTTTATGTTATGTATAAATAGATGTGTGGTACTTAAAGTTTTCTTTGTCTCCAGATGGTGCATGTACAACCCCACTACAATAGGAGCAAAGGTACTCCCCATACTGGTGCAATGCTTTTGTAAAAATATGGATCCCTCGAATGAAAAAAAAAGTCCATTTCCAACATTCCATTACGAAATTTCTGGGAATGTGATTCTCCCTGTCTGTTCCAAAGAGTACTTCCTCTATTACCTCTAGGGTCTCAGTCTGCAGTAAGCTGGTATATAGGCCTTCTAAATCCAATCCTATCAATAGATTGGATACTGGATTGAAATCAATGTTACGCAGGAGACAAAGGATGTCCTTTGTGTCCTTCAGGTATGTGTTAGTTCCCTGTACTATCGGTCTTAAAAAGGTATCTTTAAATGTCGGCAATGGTTCTAAATTAGAGCCAATGCCCGAAATAATGTGGTGCCCTGGAGGACTTGTCAGGTGCTTGAGAACCTTAGGGGTGGTATAAAAGTATGGCGTGACTGGTGTCTTATTTCGCTGCCTCTTTCTTGGTTATCTAATCAATGATTTTTCTTCAGGTCTTCGGTGGGGTCCCCCTTTAAACGTTCATAGTTTCTCAGGTCACTCAGAAGAAAGAGGCATTCTGTCTGGTAATTTTCAGATGATTGGATTACGACCGCCCCACTCATGTCTGCTGACTTGATAATGATAGTATTGTCCCTCTTCAGCTTTTCTATTGCTAGACTTTCTTCTTTAGTTATATTGTGGAAGGATTTTATCAAGATCATCCTGATTTCCCCTATCTCTTTCATTACCGATCAAACTCAAAGAAAACTTTGAGTTTGATTTTTCCCATGATTTCGTTCAACTCACAATGTAGCTTAAACCTAAGAAGGTTGCAGTGAGTACGAACCGTAGTCCCTTCTCTAGAACTCTTGTCTGAGGTTCTGTGAGTGTTTTCCCTGATAGGTTTATGACAAGGCTGAGCAGCTGCTCGGGCAAGGCAGGTTGTCCTCCGTCATGCTCCTTGTGGTTATCCCCAGATGCTCTGGTTAGTCCTCCCATTGTACTTGGTCCCTTCTTTTTCATTTGCTTTTTAGCGACCCCCGCCTCCCACTAATAAAAGCCTCTGGATTTGTGAAGTGTCCTTGTAGGGGGTTCCATGCATTAAAAGAGTTATGGTGCATGTTAGGTGGTGGGCAAGTCTGGCTACTAAGTTCAAAGCCAGGAAATATCCAGACAAAGTGAGTGGTTCAAAAGGTTATAAAGAGAGCACGGAAAAATGACAGGGATGCCCTTCTGGATCATACTCCACAGAAACAGACAAAGGAACACCTGATCTGTGTCACAACAATTAGCATTGCATCTGACAAGGTCAGCAAAATAATCAACAAAATTTGGGGCATTTTGAACAGCAGCTCCCTAAACATGCCCAAACCAATATTCTCACATAGGAGGGGAAGAAGCTTACAAGACCACTTTAGAAGGTATCTGAGAGCAGACAGACACCAGGGGCACTCCCCCAGGTAATGGGACACCACCCATGTGGTAGATGTAATGTCTGCCCCCTGACAAAGACCACAGAAACAATTGATCTGGGTAACAATACCCAATGGGAGTTGAGACAATTCACCAACTGAAACACACCAAGGGTGGTATACATGATCACATGCCCATGTCAACTCCGCTATATAGGCATGATGACCCGTAAAGTTAAAATATGGATCAGAGAACACCGGACTAATCTTAGATGTGGGAGAAACACAACTAAGATGTCCGCACACTTCATTGAGATGGGACACAAGGTGACAGATTACGAGTGGCTGGTCCTGGAACATGTACTGGAGACCATGAACTGTGAAAGAATACTCCTGGAAAAGGAAAACGTTGGGTCTTCAAATTGGACACTCGCGTATGGGCTTCAACTATAATATACTCTGGGGGCAATTTACACCTTAGGTTGCAAATTACACCTTAGGTTACATTGGACACCTCAGCTAATGCTCAGCCAATCCGTCGGTGCAATGTTTTTTAAGGTTCAGCTTTTTAACTCATTACAATATGCTCTAGATTCAATTACTTTAAAGTACCTTTTTCCGCAATTGATTCACAGCCTTTTGACCCCAGCCGATTAGGTTTCCATTGAGCTGATCTGTACTTATCCTATCAATTGCAGGTGATTTACCTCAGGCCAAGGTGACGGGCACAGAGTTCTGTGATCAAATCCTCTAACAGTAATTGAAACTATTGAAAGGTCGACAAACGCAGTAAGAATTAAAGACAGGGACACACTCCAGAAAGTGGTTTCACATAGATCCGCCATCTTGCTGAATATGCGGTCTAGCTGTCTGGTACCCAGCATCCTTCGTGGAACACATCAATGGGTAGCCACTGCAAACCACGGGCTAATTATTCAAAAGCCCGTAGAACAAGCTAGTGTGCCAAGATGCAGGCAAGGATGACGGTATTATAGGTCAATGTGCCAGGCAGGGGCCTTGAAGACGTAAGTAAGGCACAGCTTTACAGGTCCTGATTCTAGGAGGACACGAGAGGATATTAATGCTAAATGCTTTCCTCTCTAGTTTGTTATATACTAAAACAGTGTGTGACAACGTGCACGCCTCACATCTGTGGACCTATGGGCACTTTTGAGTGCCACTATATGTATGAATGGTGTTGCATGCAGTAGTAGGTTTGTTCGATCAAAAGTATGATCATATACATATAAAAATATCACAGGACATACATATTTCATATTACCATGGATAAAAAGTAAAATACCATCACTTCATACTCCTTTACATCATTCTAGGTAGTGGTATGATTGAGATACTTAAAATAGACACTTTAAAATTTAGAATACATTAAAATTAATTAAAAAGACTTTAAAACTTGCTGCCCCATTTGTATCAGACTCTTATATCATGGTCTTGTTTCAGATTTGGACCTTCGCCACCAGGCATAAAGCAAATATCTCGATAGCGTAAAAACAAGCCATCTTGTTGAGTCTGATTTAAAAACACGTAATGCATCTATGGGGCGTGAAAAGGACAGCACCCGACAGGCTGGAATAATCAATTTTTCCTCAAATTGACATAAAATGGGCAGAAAAATATAAAGTGCTCTAAAGTTTCCGGACTGGCGCTGCACAGTGAAGTTACAGTCACGTTCCTCTAGCTGCTTTTCAAAGCATTCAATAGGAGAACCCCTATTCTGAACTGTATGTAAAGTGCTCGTGCCTGGGGAGGTTCAACATCATCCATATAGGGTTCGAACTTAAAACAACTTTTAATGTCTAAAAATCGAGTAGTTAAAGTGCTAAGCGTCCTTGTTTCAGTGCAAAATTGGTCAACGAAATCCCAATACCCTTTTTTGAGCTGGGAGCCCATTCTTTTAGTGATAGACTGCGGGTCATCCCACATAAACCCCAGCCCCAGTTTTTAAAACCATGCCTTACTTTTTTAAACCAGACTAATCGCCCTGTTTACCTATGGAGCATTAATAGTTCCTCCACTGCCTTCTTCACTGGTATCTGAGTGTTACTGGTCCAAAGTCTTATCCAAAACATTAGCACCTTTAAAACAGCTGAATGGATAATAGACCTTAGCCCAAGATCAAGACGAAGTGGTATTAAAGGCGTGTTCATTGGAAGGTTTAGAATTGCTCTTAAAAATGTGTTTTCTGCTAATTCTAGCTGATTCAGGTGCTCCAACCCCCACAATTCTGCCCCATATAAGGCTGCACCCTGCCCTCTGGCCCGGTGAATTTCTAAGATTGGAGAAATTGGTCGATAGGGAGATTTTTTGACTTTCTTTACTATTGCACAGTACACGTGTTGCAGTGAAAGGACACTCTTCTGAATTTGGGGAGTCTAAGTCAAGTTCTCACAAATCTGACTCCCAGATAGTCAAACACCTTAACCTGATCTAGGTGTTGTGCTCCAAGCCTCAATTTCCCCTTGGTTGACTTGTAGGGATTGAAGACCATAAACTTAGTTTTGGTACCATTAATTTCCAGACCCCGCTCTTTGCATGCTGCTGCAAACTTAGTTAACACTTTCTGGATGCCCATTGGAGTTTTCGAAATGAGCAGCATATCGTCTGCAAATAAAAGACAAGGGATTTGTTTACCAGCTAATTTTGGTGGGTCACCTCCACAATCATAAAGATCATTGATGAACCCATTCATATACAGGGTAAATAAAGTTGGCGCTAACACGCAACCCTGCCGCACCCCCTTAGAAACAGGAATATTCTTAGTTAAGCTACCATCAGAGTTCCACCTGACATTGGCGTAATTGCCTAGATGTAAACGGACCAGGAGATGGAGTAACCCACCAGGAAGACCAAGCTCCCTAAAGGCAGCCCAAAGCCTGGTGCGATCTATAGAATAAAATGCCGTTTTGAGATCGACAAACACGACATACAGGTGGCCCTTCTTGATGGTAACTTCCTTCCAGATGAGCAACAGAAACCAAAACACCTGGTCTAAGGTACTCGTAGAGGCTCTGAAACCAGCCTGCAGATCGGAGAGTATACTAAATTCCTCTATCTAGCTCTTTAGTTGTATTAAAATCATTTTGCTGAATATTTTCTGTGATACATCTATGAGACTGATTGGCCTGTAATTTGATGGGTCTCCCTTATCTCCTTTTTTAAATTTAGGTATTATTTCAGCACCCTTCCACGAAGCGGGAATGTTCCCACCTGTGGAGAGGTGTGGTGCAGCGGCCAGGGCAGCTGACTTTGGAGCACAGGGCTCACGGTTCGATCCCCGGCTCCGGCGTGCAGCTCAGCTCAGCACCATGTGACTCTGGGCAATAGCTCACTTAATTTCCACGACGGCCCCCAGCGCCTTGAGACCCGTAAGGGTGAGTAGTTCGCGCTTTACAAATACGGGTTTACATTTTACACCTTGTGTGATAGCTGTAAAAACTGTATGGAGCAAAGGGCCCCATATATCGGGCTCAGATCAATACAAGTCACCTGGTATTCTATCTAGCCCAGGTGCCTTTCCAGACTGCAATGAATTAATCGCATTCAGAGTTTCCTCTAAGGAGAAATTAATTCCAGCCTCTACTGGATGCTCTATATTGTAGTCACTATCTGTCAGTACTACCTTACTCTCCATCTCGGGAACCTTTCCTGAGTATAAACTTTGGAAATACTCTTGCCAGACTTGAGGTTGTAAGTGAAAGTCAGTTTCACTGACTGGCTGTTTTACCCCTTTTGGAAGTAAGTGCCAAAATAGCTGAGAGTCCTTCGATCTGGACGCCACCATTAATGTATACCAATTTTCTGCCTCCCAGGCCCTTTTTGCCTCGTCCTGTACTCTATTGTAGATTCTCCTTGTGTCAATTATATCAATCATTACACCTTTTTTAACTGCCAAGGATAAATTGATTCTAGCATGCCTACAGTCCTCATTATACCACGGGGCAGCATTATGGGTTTCTAGATTTGGGCTACACTTTTTGCTAAAAAAAAGGCTTAATGAAGTTTGTTAGGTGTTGGAAAGTAGACATAATACTGTCAACATTTAAATCTGGATTACCCAAAACATTTAAGGTCTGGGCCACCTCTTTATAGATGTTCGGTAGGAGCTTTTCATCAGCAATTGCATGAGGCCATTTTATCCTCCTATTGTTGTTAGTTGTGATGACGGGAGCTGTCACTAAGTTTGTCTGGAACTGCTGAATGTTAATACCAGATAGCTTCAGGAGCAATGCAGTTTGATCACTGTCCTCTCTGTTTAAGACAATCATATCTTTAATTTGTGCCCAGAGGTCAATATCTACCATAATAAAATAAAATCCTGCTCCTAGCACTTCCCCTTTTGAACGTGAATTTAGCTTCAGCATCAGAGGGAGTCCGCCCATTACAAGCGCTAACCCCGTGAGCAAGGATAAATGACAGGACTTGCTGTCCAACCTTTGTACTCCTTTTCAGGGCTGGTATCTGAAGCCTTTTTGTACCTCTAGTTTGTTCTTCCTCCTGAACTCGTTCCTGCACATAAACAACAGGTTCATAGGTCGTATTAAAATCACCGGCTAAAATAAGATGGTATTCCTTACCTGAATTGTCAAGGAAGTTAGTGAGCGTTGAGATAGTATCAGAATCCTTATGGGGACTAGTAAACCGATTATATAGATTAATTATCCTAACATGAAAGTCCCCTTTTAAAGATATAAGATCTAATCCAAGGATCTCCTGTGAGCCTATAGTTAGCTGCTTAATTTTACATCCCAGGGTTATCTTAATCCAAATTAGCAGAGCTCCGGCAGGTCTACCTGCTGTTGAGGGTCTAGCTTCAATACTAAATGTGGTGTATCCCACCCTACAGTACCGTTCAGTAGCCCAGGTTTCTTGGAGCAGGCATATGTGACTACTATCCACTAGACTGCCCCACTCCGGGTTATTTAATTTAGACTTTATCCCTGCAACATTCCATGAAATTAAAATTATGTTTAATTGCTGGGCCTCATCAGATTTATCTTGAAGCTGGAGTCCTGCTATTACATTTTCTACTTCACGACCTTGGGAACCTATTTGCTGGCCATTGGGAGTAACCAAGCTTCGAGTCTCTAGTTCTCTTAGATTGTTTTCTGTAGTGTCCCTCCTTAGTTGACTAGGTAAAGCCATGTCATGGGACAGGGTCCTTTTAACATTGCCCATCTTTAGTCAGTCAGGGATATCCAGCTCCGAAAGAGCTTGGTACCTATTGGTGGTTGCAAGGGAGAATTGTTCCTTACGTGCATGAGGATAATGGGCCGTGCGAATGTCTGTTGTACTGACAGGATCCTTATACTTGAGATGTCTATAAAAGAACCCCAAAGGCATGATGCCAATCCCTTGGTCTGAGCCCCGCCCAGCATGATCCCTCCTGCCTCTGATCAATTTCCCTGCTAGGACAGGAGACCTGCCGTTGATCACCCCACAGTCTCCATGGGTAGACTTGCGTAAGGGATCAATCCAACTCACTCTTCTTAGAGAATGTCACCATAGCTAAGCATTGTTTAATCAGAATTAAGGGATAGCCAGTGGCAGACTT
Source organism: Calotriton arnoldi (assembly GCA_963921515.1). Classification (NCBI taxonomy): domain Eukaryota; kingdom Metazoa; phylum Chordata; class Amphibia; order Caudata; family Salamandridae; genus Calotriton; species Calotriton arnoldi. The sequence continues at coordinate 714,787 of CAWUFW010006162.1, forward strand.
TATTTTTTAATTGGTTTGTGGTTACCTCAATATTTCCCTGTAGCGTAGGGACGTTGGTTAAAATCGCCACATATGGGCAACATTCTGGTGGAAGGTCCAGATTAGTCCCATGTGAGGAAGGATACTTGTTAGGGGTATCATCTAGTTGTAAGTTAGACTGTCTATTATGTAACCTGACATTGACATTTTGTACAGCTGAACGCACTCTTGGGCTACCCCCTGTGTTTCCACCCCCTGTTGAGTGATCAACTTGTCTCAAGGATCGGAATTTGGATGTGCCTTGTACTTGATCATTAACTAATTTTGGAGTGGTAACTGGAAGAGGAGGTTGTAAGGCTTTACTATTTTGTCTTCCTGCCATGTTAGACTGACTAGCTTGATCTTCTCTCCCCCCCAAATTAGGATCTTTCCGACCTGCAGACCCATTTTTCCCTGCCCCAACCACAAGTTTGTTAAGACTCTTTTGAATATCACCTATATTAGCCTCGAGTTTATCAAGTCTAACCATGATTGGTAAGAGATTCTTTAAAAGTATATTTTCCAAGTGATTCTTTAGAGTCTCTATATCATGCTCAGCAAGAGCTGTAGAGGCTGATAGTGTAGGGTGAGATCTTGGCAGTACTGTTAATGTGGTTGTGGTACTTTTAGTCCCCTCCTGTGATGTTGACTTTGTTTTATTTTTTGATCTAGTACCTAGTGGTGGATCTAGATGTTTCGTTTTCCTCTTCCTTTTGGCTGGTAATTCAATTGTTGGAGACGTAGTAAGGCAAAGTGGGGATCGGGGCTTCAAAGGGGTGGATTTGTCTGATATTTTCTGTATGCTCATTGGGGTTCCAGACTCTATAACCCCAGGCACCCTGTTAGGAGTGTGATCCAAATTCAAAGCAGTAAGTGATCCACCATCCATAGACAACCGACGTTCCACCACTAAAATGTCTTTATCCAAGGCTCTAGCAGCACGGGTTAAAAAGCAATCAAGAGTCGAGTTTTGGAGATACTTAGGTGTCTTAGATGTCTTAAGTGTACTTTCTATATCGCCCATTTTCTTTCGCTTAGCCATTAAATAAACAATCCCAGCCCCACAAGGTATAAGTTTTAGCTTAGACCTAGGACACAAGCAAACTTACTTGGCGCGAATTTTGGATTCTCCCGGCGAATAGCCACATACCCCCAAGTAACTCAAAGCCCGGTTTGGGATAAAAAAAAATAAAAAACCAAGAGGGTAGGCCCAGCCCAGCCTCCTTTGGGCTCCGACGGGCCCGCCCTTGGCCCCAGCTTCGCCCGGGCATGGCCCAGGCGCGCCTGCGCGTGTCCCGCGCTGCGGGAGCCCGAGGCAGCCTTTATGTGCCCCTCGGCGCGAAGAGAGTGACGTTAGCGCCTCCTGGCGCGTTGCTGAACGGGGGATGTAGTCCCCGGTGAGGCTGGCGGTGTCCCGAAGGCTAAAAGTTCAATTACGGGCATGCACATCATGTGATGTATGTGAGTGGATGATCACAAGGGCAATGTCCTGTGTGAAGTTTAGAGGTATTCATTCATTTATAGAGCATAGCCCCAGTCAGAGGATCCTGCATTTAAACTCATATTCTCATGGGCTGGACTCGGCATAGAGATAAAGCTAATTTCTAGAATTAACAGCATACATTAATGTGTGTTAGCACGACACCAAAGATTGGTGTACACAGATATTCCTAGTGTCCTTGCACCATTTAGGCTAACTTTCTTTTTATCATTTGAGATATGGTGGATCACATACCAAGTAGATGAAATTGTTTTGGTATACATGGTGCATGAGTGGAATGCACCTGACAAATTATGGATAAGTGTGTAAAGAGTGGACTCAGGGAGTGAGATTTTTGGTCCTAATGAAAGCCACAGGAAAGGGTGGCAAAAATATGTAAAACAGATCAAAGGAGAAGGTTAGGGCCACAGTACCCCTCTGAACTTCCCACTTTTTCTTTCCCAGATTTTAACCATACCAACTGGGGCATTTATTATCAATCAATCAGTACTTGTTAGGCATGGCTACTTACCCGTGAGGGTCTCAAGGCACTGGGGTGGAGGGGGATTGGGTGGGGGGTTGCAGGTCTGACTGGGCGCTGTGGTTCATTCAAAGAGCCAGGTCTTGAGATCCTTCCTGAATGGTGTCAGAGACGGGGATAGCCTGAGGTGGAGAGGCATGGCATTCCAGGATTTGGCAGTGAGGTAGGAGAAGGATCTTCCTCCGCTCCTGGTCTTGAGCATCCGAGGGATGGTGGAGATGGCCAGTTGGGCAGAGCGTAGGTGTCTGGTGGTTACGTCGAATGAGAGGCGGTGGTTCAGGTATGCTGGTCCGGCGTTGCGGAGGGCTTTGTAGGCATGTGTGAGGAGCTTGAAGGTGACTCTTTTGTTGACTGGGAGCAAGTGGAGTTCTCATAGGTGTTCAGAGATGTGGCTGAGGTGGACGATGTTGAGGACCAGCCTGGCTGCAGCGTTTTGCATGTTCTGAAGTTTTCTGAGGAGTTTCTGGGTGGCGCCTGCGTAGACTGCATTGCCGTAGTCAAGTCTGCTGATGATGAGTGCGTGGGTGACCATCTTCCTGGCCTCACTGTGGATCCATCTGAAGGTCTTCTGAAGCAGGCAAAGAGGGTGGAAGCATGGTGAGGTGATGGTGTTGATCTGGTGGTTCATGGTGAGCGAAGAGTCCAGTACGATGCTGAGTTTACATGTGTGGTGTGTGGGTGTGGGAGGGGTTCCTAGCTCGGCAGGCCACCAGAAGTCTTCCCAATCTGAGGTGTTGGGCCCTAGGATGAGGACTTCGGTCTTGTCCGAGTTGAGCTTGAAGCAGCTGTCTCTCATCCAGGTGGTGACGGCCTTCATCCCATTGTGAAAGTTGTTTCTGGCGATAGTGGGCTCGTTGGTGTGGGAGAGAATCAGCTGGGTGTCATCGGCATAGGAAACAATGTTGAGTCCGTGGCTCCTCACGATGGCTGCAAGCGGGCCATGTAGATGTTAAAAAGTGTTGAGCTCAAGGAGGAGCCCTGAGGCACTCCGCAGCTGATCTCTGTGGGTTCCGTGAGGAAAGGGGGAAGTCTGACTCGCTGTGTTCTACCGGTTAGGAAGAAACAGATCCAGTGCAGGGCTTTGTCGTGGATGCCGGCATCATGGAGTCTCGTGATTAGGGTGCGATGAGAGGCGGTGTCCAAGGCAGCCGAGGGGTCGAGGAGGATGATGGCTGCTGTTTCTCCCCTGTCAAGGAGGGAGCGGATGTCGTCGATGGCGGAGAGGAGGGCGGTCTCGGTGCTGTGGTTGGTTTGGAAGCCGGATTGAGATGAGACCAGGACGTGGTTGTCTTTGATGAACTCGGAGAGTTGGGCATTGATGGCCCTCTCGAATACCTTGGCTGGGAAGGGGAGCAGGGAGATGGGTCTGAAGTACTTGATGTCTGTCAGGTCGGTGGATGGTTTCTTCAGCAGGGGGTTGATCTCGGCGTATTTCCAGTCATCGGGGAAGGTGGTGGTCTCGATGGAGCAGTTGATGGTGCGGCGTAGTTCGGGGTGATGGTGGTGAAAGTTCTGTGGAAGATGTGGTGTGGTCAGGGATCCAAGGGGGCTCCGAATTAAATGCTCTTCATGGTCTTGAGAGTGTTGTCTGTGGTGAGCGGGGTCCAGTTAAGCAGGATCTGTTGAGGGGCGTCGTCATTTTGTGAGGTGGTTGCAAGAGTGATGGGCGGGTCTTCGGTGTCGAAGCTTTCGTAGATTAAAGTATTTAAGTAACAGCTGCTACCAGCCAGGTATTTTTTACAGAAATCCCTCCAACTCCTATTTTCTTCCATATAGTCTGATATTATTCAGTGCTGCCGTGTAGCCTCATTGGTCGCAGCATGCCCCATTCCACAGCTAAATGGGAAGGAACCCAATGATGAAGCAGGCGACCAAGGGGAAACCCTGATGGGTGAGAGTACTATAAAAAACATTTTTGCTTTTTTCATAATAGAGTGGCCTGGACAGTCCACATGATAGAGTAGGGCTCTCTAATTTATGCATAGCTTGAGTTTGAGGAGGATTAGCAGCCTTCTGTTCTCCCTCTTATCTCCCTCTGATTTGTAATATAATATTTTAAAGGGGGGGGGCGCTAGAGGGCGCAACGCAACATGGCCGCTCCGTAGAGCAGCTCCGCAGGCCGAGATGAAGATCCGACTAATATCCTGGTTTCCTGGCGACATCGACTCCTCAAACACTGAGGTCCAGTGGCGGAGTGCGAGGGCTACATTTTGGCGTACTGCATTACCCCTACCGTGAAGTATGGGCTGCAATCGGAGCCGGTGGACTTTTAGGCCTGCAGCACCAACATGGCGGCCCGGAGCGGGCTCTGGCGGCGGTGACGCGGTGAGTGCTGCGCGGCCCTAGCTGCGGCCTGATCCGAGTGGGTTGGGGGTGTCGCTGGTAGCTCAGTGTTGTGGGGGCTACGAGGCCGGCGCTGGTTGGGGCGGGTGCCGGAGACGGTCGCCTCGGCTGCCTACCTTGCCAGGCCCCGTGTGGCGCTCCGATCGCGGGCTGCTGTGGCTGCCTCTTTCCCGCTGCGGTTTTAGGATCCCGGCGGTCAGCTCGCGGCGGCGCACCTGTTGCTTCCCGCTGACTGGTGGCTGTAGCTCTGGGCATGGATTGTGGTGTGCGCCCCCCCTCGCCTATAGGCCTGCTTCACTGTTTGCCGCGGCCTAGTGAAATGAATTTGTACTTGTGAAGCGCACTGCTACCCTGAGGCTTCCTGGCGCTGAACGCATACCGCTGTGGAACCCTTCCTGGCTTTTCCCTGTGAAATGTCCACTCCTGGGCACCCCCAAGGTGAAGCCAGGCATCCCAGCGCTGGTGGGGCCGTTGTGGAGATTAAGCAAGCTATTGCCCAGAGTTGCAGAGTGGGACCCATGATTAGAATAGGCACCGAGGCGAGAATTATCAGGTCCGAGGAAGTTGAGCCCAAGACCCGCCGAGGCGGGAATTGAACCCTGGTCCCAGGCCAGATCTCTGCATCAGGGTCTGCCGCTCTAACCATTGAGCCACACTTCTCCACGCCTGTATACCGCCAGATCACTCACCTCAGTGAACCCGTGAGTTCCCTGCCTGCGGCCTGGCGCTGTGACCTCCTGCTGCAACTGCCCCTCATTGTACCGCCCATCTGAACTTGCTGGACCGGTGTGCTCCAGCCTGGGGGCTGCGATAACTGCAACCTCATACGCCCACATGCTGTGCTACTCCATGTGCTGAGGCCCGACCTGCCATCGAGTTTCTATATCTGCAGACTGTTGTAGTTGCGGGAGGCCGAGACCTGCACCCTACCCTGCCTGTCTGCACGACCACGCCGCACTGTCCCTTCCCTCTCCAACGCGACGCCGGCGGTTGTGCCGGCCTCAGGCTCCGCTGGGCATTGCCTCCTGCCCTCTGAGATCTGCTGCAGTTCCACCCTCGGTGGCCAGGTTTTGGACTGGAGTCCGGCCCACGCCCATGGATCATCTCTAGGGGTGCCGGTAATCACTGGGCGCACCAGTAGGTTCTCCCTACCGCCTGTATAGATCTCCCACAGCTCGCCAGCTCGGCCCCTGCTGGCCACCACCCACGGCGCACCTGCGGGAGTTGCGGACAAACGTGTCCACGGTGCTGGACTCCTCGTGTACTGACCTGCTTTCCGCTCTGGGCGCGCTGCCATGCGGAAATCAGAGCGCACTCAGCCGCGTCTCACCTTTGAGCCTCGCAGGTCCACCAAGACGTCCCAGCAGGCGGCTTCGGACTCGGAGCTCGATGGCCCTAGCGACCAGCCGTCCAATATAGTCAAGACTCTCCTCGCTGTTCAATCAATTCTCCAATCTATTAATGGGAAGATCAACAATCTGAATCTCCGTATGGATCACATGTCGCAAAAACTAGACAAGCATGCGCTGTGGCTTGGGGAGGCAGAAACACGTATTTCAGATGCGGAGGATGGCCTGCAGCAGGTGACCACGAAGACGGCTTCTATGGAGAAGGTGCTAGCTGTAATTCAAGCACGCGATGAAGATTTGGAGGCTAGATCGAGGCGCAATAATGTGTGCCTTACTGGTTTGCCAGAATCCACGAATACAGGCCACCTTGAGACATATATTGAGAAATTACTTTGTGATATCTTCGGCGCTGAACATTTCTCAAAAGTGCTGATTGTCGAGCGGGCTCACAGATCCCTGGCTGCTCGCCCCTCACCTGGCGCACCACCACGCCCCATCATAGCCCGTCTCTTAAATTATAGAGACCGCGATACCATCCTTCGACTGGCTCGTGAAAAAGGGGATGTCACACATGAGGGTAATAAACTTGCTTTCTATCCAGACTTCACGACGGCGGTACAGGAAGCTCGACGAGAATACTTACCTGTTAAAAAACTCCTCATATCCGCTAAGGTGTCTTATGCAATGCTCTACCCTGCGCAACTGCGCATTGATGATAATGGCAGACCCCGGATCTTCACTACTCCCAAAGCGGCCATGAACTTTGCGAAGACTTTGACCAGGCGCAGCCGCTCCCCCACTGCAGCGGCGGGCAGCGATGGCTGTTCCACAGACGTACTGGTGAACAATGGACGCCAGTGTCCGGATTCGTGAGTTGCGAACTGAAACTTGCCTCCTCATCATGCTCTCCTTTGTTTAGAAAGCGCCTTTCCTGTTATATTGTCTCTTTCTTTGTGCTGCGATAAAACTGCACGTCGTGCCAGGTGGCACTCACGGGTCCTGGTCCCGCTACGCTGCTCTCACTTCACCTGCTGCTGAAGTGGGTGTGGGGTGAGGGGGGGTGGGGGAGTGTTGGGGGTTTTGTTTTGTGGCTACCTTTACGATCAACCCTATGATTACTGTATATGTGATTTCATATTTCATTGCATTGTCATGCTCATCTGTTTCTGCATCACATCCTGACCACACTGTAGTTAACTGTCTCACCTGGAACATACGGGGCTCAACAGTCCGAAAAAGATTAGGCAGGTCTTGGCGTTTCTGGACAGGCATGAAGTCGCTATTGCCTTATTACAGGAAACGCACCGCACACCCCAATCCGATGGTCGAGCTGGGTCACAGTGGGCGGGTTACCGATTAGCGTCCTCCTACTCCTCCTACTCACGTGGTGTCCTCACGCTAGTTAAGAAACACCTGCCCTTCACCGAGCTCCGTGCCTGTATTGATGATGCTGGGCGTTTTGCTATAGTGCATGGGAAATTAGCAGGCATTCTTATCACCATAGTAAACACTTATGGTCCAAACACCGATGACCCAGGCTTTTTCGAACGAGTCATCTCCAAACTGCGTGCCTAGCCAGATGCTGTGATATTATGGGGAGGTGATCTCAACACACATCTTAATCCGGGAAAGGACAAGGCAATCGGCAGGGGGGGTCACTCACCTAAGGCCGCCCAAGTTAAAAATGATGGAATGGCTGAGCTCGAATTAATAGATGTTTGGAGACAGCGGAACCCAGAGGCGCGAGAAGGCACACATGTTTCCCCTACACACAACAGTTGGTCTCGACTAGACTACTGGCTCCTGAGTGAGACGGCAGGTGGGTGGGTCTCCAACACAGCTGCGTTGCTCCGCACACTTTCCGATCACAGCCCTGTTTTCATGTCCTTAAACCTCCCCTGCAACACACGTCGCGCTTTCACATGGCGTCTCCGCACAGAGGCTCTCCTTGATCCTCTTTATGTCACGACCATCCGAGATGCTATTACACAATACTTTGCGGACAACAAGGGTTCAGTGGACAATGCATCGACCCTCTGGGAGGCCTCCAAGGCCACAATCCGGGGCAAGTGCATTAGCACATCTGCTGGTATTTTACAGGATTTGCGGGGACAGCTTGGCAAACTGGAAAACACGTTGCATGATCTTGAGCGGAACTATGAGGCTCTGCCCTGCGCTCAAACGCTGGCAGCCATCAAGGAGGTCACGATAGAATACATTGAATTGGCTGAAAGGGAGGTCAAATATATTTCCCGGTGACATGTTGCCCGCGCTTTTGGGGAGGGTGGGCGTCCCGGCCGGCACTTAGCTAGGAAAATCAAAGATCGCATGACCCACCATGTTATTTCCAAAATAACAGATACCTCCGGACAAGACCACTACACCACTTCAGAGATCCTGGAACAATTTAGGCTCACATATGAAACATTATACACCACACAAGGGGAGACGGACGCTGACGACTTGAATGCCTATCTCTCTGACATAGCCATAGCCTGGTTATCTGACGGACAGCGGGAGTACCTTGGTCAGCCGATCACAGAAGAAGAAGTCCGCGCAGTTATTAAATCTCTCCCGAACAATAAAGCCCCGGGCTCCGAAGGCTTCCCTAGCGAATTTTATAAGGAGTACGCCGAGGAGATAACGCCTCACATATTGGAAATGTATGCCGAGGCCTTTGACTGTGGCACACTGCCGCCCACCATGCGGGAAGCTCTGATCACCACGCTGCTTAAAAAAGATAAGCCCTCACATAGTTGCGACTCATACCGGCCGCTTTCACTTATCAACACTGATGCCAAGATCTTGGCTAAATTATTAGCCACTAGGCTCCAACCGTTGATGCAAAGTTTGGTCCTCCCAGATCAATCTGGTTTTATTCCCACTCGCTCTACCTCGCACAACCTGCGCGCTCTTTTTGCTACTTTTCACATACTAGAACCGAGTCTGCAGGCGGCGGCTGTTATGCTCGATGCTACCAAAGCATTTGACTCTATTGAGTGGAGTTATTTGTTCTGCATTCTACGTCGTATGGGCGTCCCTCCAATATTTGTGCAGTGGATAACATTACTGTACACTAACCCCATGGCGCGTGTTCGTGTGGAGGGCAGCACATCCGACCCAATCCGCATTACCAGGGGCACGAGGCAGGGTTGTCCCCTGTCGCCTCTTCTATTTGCGCTGACTCTTGAACCTCTGGCCTGCATCATCCATCAGCGACATCGGGCCGCAGCTCTGCGGTTCGCCCACCACCCAGTCAGCATCTCCATGTACGCGGATGACATGCTGCTATTTATACGAGAACCCCGCACTTTCATGGCACCAGTGCTGCGGGAATTCATCCGCTTTGGTCTGTTTTCAGGGCTGCAGATAAACTGGTCCAAATCGGTGGTAGTACCGCTTACGGAGTGCACTATGCCCCACGACCTGGAATATCCACTTGAGTGGTCTTTGGAACCCGTGAAATATCTGGGGGTATGGGTACATAGAGACCCCGACACTGTGATACGTGAAAACTACGGCCCCGCGTGCACCAAATTGGAGTGACAGGTGGATAGCTGGGTGCGTCTTCCGTTGTCCCTGGCTGACCGAATCGCGCTAATTAAAATGGTAATATTACCACAATTCTTGTATCTTTTTAGTAACATACCGATCCCGCTTACTCAACACTTCTTTAGTACTGTGCGCACACTGCTCCTTAGGCTGGTCTGGGGGGAAAACAGGCCCAGGTGTCATGGAAAACGTTTATTATGGACTACAAGCATGGGGGCTTTAGCGTACCTGACCTATATCTGTATTATCTCTGTGCTCAAGCCCAATATGCCCACTACTGGATCGGCGCGCATGAATTCATTCCCCACGTAGCGATAGAAGACGGTGACGCCCACCCTGTCCCTTTAAGCTCCATACTAACACACGCTAAGAGAGAGATCCCCGCATGGAAATTAACACGATTGACGCCACTATAAAGGCCTGGCAGGCACTAGGCCGCCTGGCCGGTAAACTGCCACTGTACTCCCCTCTCTTACCTATTGTATTTCACTCAGATTTGCCTGTAATACACGAGACGGGGGCCATGCGCACCTTCCGCCATGTAGGTATGGTTAAAATGCAGGACCTCCTTCCGGAGGGCTCCTTCTTGATGGATGACGACCTCAACTACATACAGAACAAAACACCACTATTTATCTTCCTTTTTCACAGACTGAAGAAATCGCTGCAAACGCACTATCACACCTTCCCCACTGAACCCGCGACCCTGAATACTCTCCAAGTTCTCCTTCTTAGCCCAACACGTCGCCACCTTCTCACCAAACTATATCGTGCTGCCAGAGAGGAAAGACCACAGCCCCTCAACCGCAGTTTGGAGGTATGGAATACTCATTTGGACCCACCGTTGTCGCTGCCAGACTGGGAGCACTGCTGTCAGCTCACGGGAACCCTGACCTCGAACTGTAATCTTCGAATCATACACTACAAGAATCTACATCAAGTGTACTATACTCCCAGTAGATTATTTAAGTATGGGCTTCGAGACAACGACCTCTGTAAGCGGTGCGGTACACCAGACGCTGATTTCTGGCACTTATCGTGGGTATGCCCCAGGATGGCTCAATTCTGGGTGGGAGTGATCCGAATATTATCCACAATGGTTGGTGTGCAGTTACAATGCTCTCCACATATCTGTTTGCTGGGTTTGGTGCCTGCTGTGAAGGGGGCTGTGGGCAGATTGGTGAAGGTGGCTCTCTTAATGGCTAAGAGGCGGGTGGCAATGACCTGGGAGAGCAGGGCAGCTCCAGCGACTGCACGATGGCTCCAGGACTTGGCGAGCTGTCGAGACCGACTAATTCTTTATGCAGAGGAGCTCCCCTCCTCAACTCGACCTGCCGATATATGGGAACCATTTCTACAATATTTACGGTCTGTGTCAATAAACGAGCCCCCAAACACTGTTGCATGTTAACTCTAGGATGTATAGACCAACAGCATGATAATCTCTTATCCATTGCAGATACAATCACATGTCAATCTTTTATGGATTATGACTTTTGCCACGTGTTGTGAGATTGTTTCTTTGATTTGTATATGATTGTTGTTGATATTATTGTACATTGTACATGTTCATTTAAAATCTCAATAAAAAGATTTTTTTTTTAAATATATAATATTTTAAAAGCTGGATATGTAATTTTAAGTTTTACATGACCTGGAAGTAAAACCCATTTGTTTTCCACTATTGCAAGTCCTGCTTCTCCCATAGGATAACATTGACGCTACCTTATTACATTTAATAAGCTGTAATTTCCAAATGGAAGCAGGTAACCAGAACATATATGGTGTCTTTGAAATTGTAATGAAAAACCCTAACTTATGGTGAAGTCAGATATTACAATTTTGAAATGCCACTTTCAGAAAGTGAATAGATATGTGTAAACAAGCAGCGATAATGCACTCAATTTCTCAATTATATACACAATACGAAAGTAATCACTAGACTTATTCAAAAGTTTGGTGTGCGCCTTCTGAAGTGGTTTCACCCTGCCACCTGTACAAAATTAAAGGAATACCTAGGACTAAGTCTTAGACAGATGGCGCACTACCAGATATACTCAAAATGAGTGTGTTGCCTCAATATGAATCAAAAACTTTAACATCATGTACAAACGTAAAAAACAAAGATTATCAAATTCACAAGAGTTCTTTGCAATGTATCAAAGGATCAAAAGTTGATGATGACTGAATCCAATGTGGTGTCTTCAATCCAGTTTATTTAGAAGTAACTTCTTCAGCAGTCACCCTTTAAAGTTCTTAGGACAAATGTTGCATACAAATGTGGATATTCAGTCCCAATGCATTTCGGGTGTGCATGCACCCTTCGTCAGGGGAAATCTACAGAAAACACATGTACAATCAATCAATCTAATGACATGGAAACTAAACAAAAATATCTTTACAATATATCCGCCTGAACATCCGGAATGGTTACTATAAATAAATACAGCTTCTGAGGACAAATAAATATGAGTCACATGAACGTTACACAAACAATCTGAAGGTGACCACATCATGTCTCTGTGCTATTGAAGAAACAAATAAGACAATAAAAGAATCAAAGTAGGTATAGCAGAGCAAAAAAGATAAATCCACAACCATCATGCCAACTGATACAGAAGACAACCTACGAAGTGCAAAGTGAAAGTCACCCGTGAAAGATGAGCGAGAATATGAACTCAATTCAACAACAGAAACTCGAAAAAATAAACCAAAAGCGAACCCAATGTCTACTGTTACTCTACCACGTGACCCAAACACATCGCCGTGAGATGAAAGGTAAAACACAACCGGAACACCCTGCATCACTCTCCGTATAGTCGAATGGTGAAGAGAAAGTATGAAAATTCGAGGCTTACCCACAAATATATCTCTGCGCGGTAAATAAGTTGAATATAGAAGTGCTGAAAATTAAAAAATGCTAATGACCAATGTACTCGTGGTGCGTTGTCCCAAAATACACTAAATACGCAAAACTGGTTACAAATGCAAAATAAATAAGCTTACCAGATCCACAATGTCACAAAAGGACACGAAAGCTATCACGTGTAGATTAAAGCAACCGCCATTGCACTATACCGGATCACAGCAGTACCTATAAAAAAGGAAATGCTGTAACACGGCGCCTAACTGAGAAAAACCAGAAGCCCTGGTTAGTGTTACACTCACCGAAGTAGCGTGAGCTCGTGCCGACTCTATGCATGCGCCTTAGATCCTGTTGTGGTTAAACGTCCGTAACATACCTCAAATATGCTCAAATGGTGCCAACAAGTAGCGTGTCAACGTGCGTATTGTAATAGTGATAATAGTGGCATAACGGCCGAAGCGTGCACCGAGTGAACTAAATTCATGCCGGCAACTGACATTACAACGTTCATCCATACTAGTAGAAATAGGACAAGTCTAAAAGACTACAACAGCAGTAACTGAAACGGCAGACATCTTAACACGATAATGAAACGTGCATCCATCCTGATGGGAGTAGGACAATTCTAAAAGGCTACAACAATGGTAACTGAAGCGGCAGACATATTAACACGGTGATGAAACACCCGAATGTGATCCAGTTAAAGAATGTAACCATTACAAATGAAACTCCAATAGTTATACATGTGATGTAACAACTATGCTTCTCTGTTTTTTATGGTGCACATATTTAGGGACATGATTCAACAATACATCTCTGAACTCATATGTATATCGCTATGTTTGTGTGCATAATTTACAACATGTAAATAACTCAACAACAGTTTCATTTAAATTTACATGAGCAGATATTGTGAAACTAGTTCACACTCTAACATACACGCATGCTGGATGCACTATAAACATTTACCCCATATTCAAGTCAAGTAAACAAGTGTGGAGCACATGCAATATGCAATGTTCAGGTACGTGGTGATATACATAAAAAACCTGTCTGCTGTGTTTTTAGAAACGTGCATCCTAAAAAATTAATGATAGTGAGAACATAAAATAGTGATAAAAGTAATGCTGTTACAAAAACTATATGTACTAGGATGAACCAAACAACTAACTTCTGCGCTCATGACATATGAAGGCTGTGCGCTTTGCTATGTTCTAATTCACAGGAAACACGAGAGTTCCAGTTTATCATTGAGACCCTTTGGACTCATAGTATCCAGATATCTGATCCAAAACGTCTCGCGCTGAGTGATAAATTTAGACATATCTCTGTCTACATGACTCTTAACGATCTCCAACACTGTAAATCTAAGCTGAGCAATCGTGTGGCGGAACTCTGACCAATGCCTTGCTAAAGGTGAAGACATCACCATCGTTCTAATCCTGCTCTTGTGCTCAGTTATGCGTGTGCGCAGTGATCTCTCAGTCTTGCCAACATAATATAAACCACACGGACAACGTATGGCATAAATTACATTTTGAGAATTGCAATTAGCCGTGAATAACAATTTAACCGGTTTTCCCGACCAGGGATGTGAGATTAATGTTCCTTGTAAAACATTATTACAATGTGAACAACTGTAACATTTTTGCATACCTCTTGATTCTCCCGCTCTTGCACCTTTTTTCTTTTTTAATATCTCTCGAATATTATTTGATCTTTTAAATGCAAAAATGGGAGGATCTTGAAAAAGACTGCCAAAATCAGGTTCCATTTGTAGTAAGTCCCATCGTCGAAGAATAACTTTCTTAATGGCTGTAGATTGTGTAGAAAAAACAGATACAAATACTTCTCGTCTGTCCTTAATTTTCGCTCTCTTCGTGAGTAAATCCGACCTCGAGAAAGCGTCAGTCTGTCTGGCTGCTGCATCCACTAACTCTTGAGGGTAACCCCTCTCCACAAAACCTTTCTTGAATGTGTGTAAAGAGGTTTGATATTGTGTTTGATCAGAAGTGATACGCTTAATGTGTAAAAACTGAGAAAGCGGTAAATGTTTCTTAAGGGACTCAGGATGAAAGCTAGTATACAATAACGTGTTATTGCGGTCTGTTGGTTTGGTGAAAACCTTAGTTGCAATCTTGAAGTTGTTCAGTTCTACCTGCACGTCTAAATAAGAGATGGATCGTTTGTCCATGGTGAACGTGAATTGGATTCGGGGATTCTTGTCGTTCAACTGACTCAGCTTACTTTGCAAATCAATCCGTGTGCCCAGCCATATGATGAAAATATCGTCGATGTATCGACGATACATTAGCAAATGTGCGGTCCAATCTGGATCACTTAGTATGTGCTCTTGTTCGAACTTCATCATGTATATATTCGCATAACTAGGTGCCCCAGAAAAACCCATGGAGGTTCCAGTGGTCTGCAAAAAGTACCTTTCTTGCCACCTGAAATAACTGTGAAATAGACAAAACTGAAGAAGTTCCAATAAAAAAACCTTCTCAGCATGTATATCTTCTCTTTGAAGTAACGCCCACTCAGCTGCCTCGATTTCTTCCCCGTGTGGTATTGAAGTATAAAGAGCCACCACATCTACTGTGCAGAGCCAAATCTCCACTCCTGTCGGCAATACAAGATTGCCCAACAGCATCAAAAAATGAGTTGTGTCCTGTAAATATGTACTGCTGGTTTGGACAATTAACTGAAGAAAAGTATCTAAATAATGCCCAAGTGGTTCGTGGATCGACCCACAGCCGGAGACTATGGGGCGAAAAGGAGGATCCCTGAGATTCTTGTGTATTTTAGGTAGCATGTAGATTTCGGGTCTGCGTGGAAATTTAGAGTAAAGAAATGCCGAAGTTTTTCTGAAATCCACCCCATGTCCTTAGCATGTGTCAAAATCTGTCCCAAGATTCCTTGAAATTCTGTGGTTGGATCATTATTCATCAAAATGTAAGTGGTGTTATCCGAAAGCATGCATTCAACCTTAGCTTCATAAAAGTCTCGATCCATGACTACTAGTGCCCCTCCCTTATCAGCTTGAGAGAAAACAATTGAACTATTGTCACGTAGATCTCTGAGTGCCTTCCTGTCTGTTGGGGTCAAATTATGTTTCTTCCTAGATGGAGACTGTATCTGTACCAAGCCTTTGCGAACTAGCGTCTCAAAAGTGTCTAGCACCTTATGGGTTATAGGAGCTATAAACGTGCTTTTGGCCTGAACTCACTCAATTCTGGTGTTCCCGACCCCTCTAAAGCAGGCTCTTTGTTACTGAAAAATATCGTAGCCTTAACTTTCTCATGAATTTATATAGATCAATTTCAATATTCAGAGGGTTGGTATGGAAAGTAGGTACAAAAGTAGTTCCTTTATTCAAAAGACTTATCTGGGCTTGTGTCAATTGAACGGATGAGATATTGACCACTAATGTTTCTTCGTTCTGCGACCTGTGCTCACAGCTTTTACTGCCTCCACGGCCTCTGCGTGTTTTTGTGATTCGGGCTGTGCCACTATGTGGTCTAATGGAGGATTGTTTGCTGCTGGACTGACTTCTAAAAAAGCAACCTTGGTAGCTGTTGAAGTGGATGCTTCTGTATCTGGTAGTACACTCACAGATGGCACAGGTGCTCTTGTCATCCGTGTGTCACTGACCGACGCTATACTCTCATCTGAGGAAGTGGTTCCACTCTTATGGAAAGTGCGTTTTTGAGCGTAAACCTCCGCCCAGGAGTACACCTCATCTAACTTGTAATCAATCGTGTCGCGCCTAAACTTACGAACCTTACGCTCATGTATTTCTTTTGCGTATATGTCAAGTTTAACATTGATCTCTTCTAATGTCGTCACCCAATTATCTGTCTCCATCCGTTGCTTAATGTTATCCTGTAACTCCTTAATTTCCTGCTCTAAGCCTATCAGGACAGTGGACAATTCTTCTACTATCAACAGTATGAGATCGAGCGAACACTTGTTAAGGATGGCATACCATTTATCCATGAATTTTTTATTGGCTTTAAACATCATGGGTTTCAATGGTAATCTCAACCCTCTCTGTATCCTGCTTGCCTTATGATATTGGATTAGGGTCGTGGCATGCAGCCTTTGATTGATTTCTCGCCGCATCAAATAATTCAGTTGCCGCAATTGTTGTGTAACAGGTCCTTGGGTCATATCAAATGACCTAACCTCCCGGATGAGGCCATATATATCTTGTGCTTCAGTAGCACTGTAAACTTTAGTTTCTGCTTTATTGTCAGTGAGGTGTAAAATGTCCTCAAATGACATTTTGATGGTGCAAAAAGTGCTGCCTTGGGTGAAATAGGCAAATAAATATGTGTAAACAAGCAGCGATAATGCACTCAATTTCTCAATTATATACACAATACGAAAGTAATCACTAGACTTATTCAAAAGTTTGGTGTGCGCCTTCTGAAGTGGTTTCACCCTGCCACCTGTACAAAATTAAAGGAATACCTAGGACTAAGTCTTAGACAGATGGCGCACTACCAGATATACTCAAAATGAGTGTGTTGCCTCAATATGAATCAAAAACTTTAACATCATGTACAAACGTAAAAAACAAAGATGATCAAATTCACAAGAGTTCTTTGCAATGTATCAATGGATCAAAAGTTGATGATGACTGAATCCAATGTGGTGTCTTCAATCCAGTTTATTTAGAAGTAACTTATTCAGCAGTCACCCTTTAAAGTTCTTAGGACAAATGTTGCATACAAACGTGGATATTCAGTCCCAATGTCCCAACTTTCAGAAAGTGGACATTTTCCTGCCCTAGCCATTTGGTGCCTGTAGCCAATCTCTGGGTCACGTGACTGGATTTAACTGACAGTTGGGCTTTGTGTATTCCTCCTAGACAGCCACACACAATACAGAGCTTAGGTGTGCCTGGATGGGCCATCACTGGCAGGATGGGGGAGGAGCTGGGCACAGCCCCACTTACACCTGAATAGGTTGTGTCCTGCCTCCACACAAAGGGCTGTAGTTAGTCTGGATCCAGGACAGGGAATGCAGGATGCCTGGGGACTTCAAAGGGAAACCTCTAGATGCTTCAACCCCACTTCAAAGGCACAACTGGGTAAAAATACTGGACCTTAGACACCAAGACTTCAGTACACTTCTGGACCTGTGGATATTCTACCAGGAGGAAGGGCTGCTGTGTTGCTGCTGAAAGGACTGCCACTCAGCTAGACTACTGCCCTGAAGGGCTGCTGCCCTGCTGCCCTCTTGCCTGGGTGAGAAGGACTGGACCTACATCTCTTGAACCCAGAAACCCAGAGTGACTCCAAGGGCTGGTTGGCTGGCCTCCTGATCTGAAGTCTCAGGGACACAACAGTCTTCCAACAACCTTGCCTCTGCACCTGGACTCTGCCATCTGTGAGTCTACCCTGCCAAGTGGTGCCACACCAGTCCTGGATCCTCGGAGGTATGGCTACGTACTTTCCTGGCTCTGTGGATCCAGCAGAGCCACACCATCCCCTCTGCTGCGCGGCACAACCCTGAGCAGAACTGATGCCTCGCCGCTGCACTGTTGATCAGAACCATCGCAAAGACCTGCATCGCATTGCATTGCAGCCCTCGTCAACGGGATCTTTCATGACGATGCAGGACCACGCACTGCAGCCTCATCGCATCTCGGAACCAATGCATCGATTTAGCTGCATGATGCATCTCCAAAGTGGGACCTCGCATAGCTCCGCAAACCAGGATTTAAGGTACTCTGTTCATCGGGGCTACGTAAGTCCCTGTAGCTGGCTCATGCTACATTACGGTTGACCTGAACTTGTGACTTTGTACCAGTCCGGCGTGACCAGATATCCACAGTTGGT
This sequence comes from Calotriton arnoldi, assembly GCA_963921515.1. Lineage (NCBI taxonomy): Eukaryota > Metazoa > Chordata > Amphibia > Caudata > Salamandridae > Calotriton > Calotriton arnoldi. Next base: position 732,785 of record CAWUFW010006162.1, read on the forward strand.
GCTTTTTGGTTTTAGGAGCTATTTTTACTAAAACTTTAAACCTGCATATCTCCAGTTCTACAGGCTGGATTTTTGTCATTTTGGCCTTGTTTTATTTAGTAAAAAGGTCTCAATTTTTTCTAGACTGGTGTGGGATCCTTTTGTGGTGTGTTTTTCACTGTGATACTATTTGAAGTGTTGCATAAATATTTGCACATTGCCTCTGAGTTAAGCCTGACTGCTCTGTGCTAATCTACCCGACGGTTGAGAGCAGGTTAATGTAGGGTTTGCTTGTGACTTCACCCTGAGAAGAATTGTGGTTGCTGCTTGAGAAGGGTTTCACTCCCTCAATCAGTAACCCAATTTCTTACAGACACCTTTATGAAAATCCATACAAATCTTTCCTCCTCATCTCGTTCCATAATTCTATCTTATGATTTTAATGACAAATTGGGACAAAAGTGTTCTGACAACTATCCAGAATGCCTGCAGATAACATAGAATTTACTGTTTGTTGTGGCAAGCAGGACCATGAAGGACTTTACTAAATGTGATTGCTGACAGTAATCTGATCAATGTTCAATGGTTATCTTATTTATATAAATCTTGCCCCTCAACATTTATTGAAAGGGATTGCTCTAGTATTATTGACAACAATTTTGTTTTTAACAACCTAGCTAGTTGCTCGTTATCTTTTTCCATGCATTAGATGGGTTGCAGAGAGTACAATCCTCTGTTAGATTTTTCCTTCCTCAGTGACTGAACAAATCTACTCAGATGATCCAACAGAGCCTGGTTGTAAAGAATGGTGGACACAGATTAAAATATACATTATTCCTGAAACTTTTTTAAATCATCTTATGGTTGTCAATTTATCTGATATTTGTAACTGCTTAGAAAGTGTTACACTGTGATGTATTGATTCTTGACTCTTTTAGGAATATATGTGTTTTTATTCATAATCTATTGAAGGTCAGAGTATTGACTTTTTCTGAAAGATCATGTGGGGCATATTATCAAGAACGGCGTTAAAATTATCGCCGCTTTAGCGGCAGAAAACTGCTGCTAAAGCGGCGATAATGGGCTTGATAATATGCCCTTGAGAATTCCAATAGAAGCCCATGTTGACACCAGAACATGGGCTTCTATTGGAATTCTCAAGGGCATATTATCAAGCCCATTATCGCCGCGATAATTTTAACCCCGTTTCTTGATAATATGCCCCATGTATTCCCTCTTTTCCTCCTCTGTCACTATTTCAATTTCCTTTTGCTGCTGTTGTACATTGTAATACAGTAAACTTCTCCGAAATGTTTCTGACATTTAATAATTTGAATGCATACTTACATGACTTTTTCAATTCAGGTTTTAATCTTGAACAGCTAATATGACACATCACTAATAAGTATGTTTTGTATGCTATTGATATTGTGGCAAATTGCTTCCTCTCATCTATATTTTATTGTGGATATTGCTTCCTCTTTTACTGTCACATATACGCACTATATTATTCGATATTTTCGCCAATTACTTTCTTTTGACCACACTTCATATTGAAACATATCTGACAATGCTATATTTGTGTAAATGTATTTATGAATATCTGTGATATGCGCAATATATATATTACTTCTCAAACAATGTTTACCCGCATATCAACTCAATTCCTCCTTTTAAATATGCAACATTAGGTGTGGGCACCACGTTCCTGTGCTCCTAATTTCACTTCCAAGTCTCCTTGTGAACTTTGGGGAGTGTGTATATCACAGGTGTCCTGGGGTTCTTATTGTTTAAGTACAAAAACTCATTGTGACTTAAGTAGCCTAGTTCTTCTGCTTCCTTGGTGATAGTTTGGATGAGGTTTTTGATCTCAGGTAAGGGATTGTGGCTCAGTTTTTCATTAATGTGATATACACACTCCCCAAAGTTCACAAGGATCAAGATAATCCTCCAGGCAGACCTATCCTCTCAGGATGCGGTTCGATCCTCGAACCACTAGGAAGATACATTGACTTCTTCATTCGCGACTTAGTACAGGACACCATAGCCTATGTAAAAGATACCACACATTTTATCAATGTGGTGGAATGTGAACAATTTGACCCCACACATGAACTACTGGTCACAATGGATATTGAATCCCTGTACACCAACATCCCGCAGGACAAGGGGACCAGAGTTATTGAGACCCATCTGAACAACAGACCACGACCACATAAAGTACCTACTGAATTTATTATCTCTCTCCTCGAGATAGCACTTCCAAAAAATGACTTTATGTTTAATGAGAAGTTCTATAAACAGTGCAAGGGTACTTCGATGGGAGCAGTTTTTGCCCCAAATTTTGCTATTCTTTTTGTGGACTCCATCGAAGAAACATTCATCCTCAACCCCATTAATCCACATCGTAACAAAATCAGGAGTTGGCATAGATATATCGATGATGTATTCATGATCTGGCAAGGTACCTCGACTGAATTAGACCACTTCAGTGCATGGCTCAACATCTGCCAGCCTGACCTCAAATTCACCTACGACTCGAGCAAATCCCAGATAAACTACTTAGACGTCCTTGTAATACCAGATGAAGGAGGACTGTACACTACGCTATATAGAAAACCCACAGAGCGCAACACTCTCTTACACTACAGAAGTGCCCATCCCAGAGCACTCAGGGATGGCCTCCCCTACGGCCAATTCCTTCGTATACGGAGGAATTGCAAACTTAAAGAAGATTACCTTAGGGAAGCTGACACCCTTTGTACCAAGCTCATCAACAGGGGCTACCCAAGGCGACATAAAAAGATCAATGAAGCGTGCATGGTATTCTCACAGGGAATTCCTATTGGAGCCAAGACCCAAGAAAACCGTCTCACGCATTGCTTGCGTCACCACATTCTGCCCCGCAAGTAACAAAATAACAAAAGTGATAAAAAAACATTGGCCCCTTATTACTTCTATTATCATCACGAATGAAGCCCCCTTGTTCTCATTCAAACATGGACGTAACATCAAGGACCACTTAGTTCGAGCATACAAACCCCCCAAAAGTGAGAATACCATGCAATCATATCTAGGACTCCCGCCTGTAATAGGTCATTTTAAATGTGGAAATTGTGTTGCATGCCCACTCACTAAAAACACGAAAGTATTTGAATATGACACAATTTCGCATAACCTGAATTTCTTTTCTAATTGTAACTCTGTCAACGTAATTTATTGGATTCAATGTACCTGCAATCTCATCTATGTGGGACAGACTACCCAGAAAGTTAAAGCAAGAATCAGCCAACACCAAAGCAGGATACGCTGCCAAGTTACCACAGCGCCGCTGGTCGAGCACTTCATGGCTAACGGACACTCAGAGCAAGACCTCCAGTGGCAAGTCATTGACATTGTGCGCCCCGATAACAGAGGCGGTGATCCTCAAACGATCCTCAACTGGCTGGAATGCAAATGGATGTTTAACTGCCGTTCCATCGAAAACGGACTCAACACACTGGAGGAATGGTACATGATTTTGTAACTGCACCATGACTATGGTTCCTACTGTGACTGCTAATGTAACAACCTTAAATATGCACACTACAATAGCCTCTTGGCTATAATCCCTCATGATTAGTATGGTTATTGGCTCTTCTTGAACGCATTCACGTTTTCTCTACATTACACTGCCCTCTGACCTATTGTGTGCTCTCATGTTGCACGGCTCCCAGCCATCTGGTTTTAATGCAATTGTGTTCTTAATTTCTATCCATTTTCCTCTACAATCATAATTAATTTTTATCCCTTGCTTTGAAATTAATTATCGGCACCCCTCCTTCCTTCAGACTTGCCTCCCTTCCTTCATTGCCTCTACCAACATGGGGGCCTCTCCTGCGCTTCTCGAAATTATTAGGCGTTCTAGTTCCGGCCCGCTCTAGTGCCCATGCGCGACTCTCCGTGCAGAGTATATTCATAGAACAACCTCGAGACACACCAACAGGATTAATTCCCCTGATGACACCGCCTTGCGAGTGCGTCCCACGTTTGGAAAATTATCTCCCGAGTTACCCACGCTTGTCGGGGTTCTCCTTCTCAGCATAATTGCTCCTGAGTTCCTCTCCTCACCCCTCGCGGCTTTCTCAAGTAAGTACCTTGCTTGCTTGCGCTGCCGCACTCAGTGAGCTGAGACCACTCGCCTTCAGTCCTCACCTGACTGACCCCAACTCTCCTAAATTACAGATTCCTCGCGCACCCACGCAATACGGGTAGCTACCACGTGGCTCTCCTGACCACGGGCCCCTTCTTACCCCCACCGGGACCCTTACATGTAAGTTGCAATGAGCTCCCGTGCTCTCGCTCACTATTCGTAGACTTTACTCCTTAATGCATGCCTCCTGAGCTTTCTATCTCTTGCTTACAGCAGGCCACGGTTTTCTGCTCCCGCGCGGACACCAGTGCTGCACAGCGTCTCAACTACGCCATTCATCCTATCAACCTAACCCCTTGTGGCTACAACCAGTAAGTTTTGTCACCCAAGCGCCGCACCTTGTCTCCGCTTTCTGCGACCACCACGCCACTCCTAGCCTGGCTGCACTCTCACGCTGTCCTTTTAATTTACTTTTAAGCGCGCTCCCTTGGCCCTTCTTGGCCATTTGCATTATGCCTGCAGCTTGGTTCCTCTCTCCGTTTCCCTCTCTCCGTTCTCCCGCAGCGCTAAGTTTCCCCGCCTGACAGGCCTCTTCATAGGCTGCTCGCATCTCTATCCCTTGTGCCTTAATGCATGACAGTCCTTCTCACAGGGGCTCCTTCCCTGGTTGCCTAGGGTCCTCCAGCCCTATGTCCATACAGTAGCAAGTGCTTGCAGCTACGCTCTGTTCAAGATGAATTCAGGAATAGATTCAATTCATTGGGACCAATGTTTGTTTTCTGCCTTTCCCCTGTATAGATTCTACATGCTCACACCTTGCTCGTCCTGATGATGATCTCCAATTTTTGAGATCGAAACGCCGTCGACCATTACAACCTAAACTCCCTACTGCTCATAATTTAATTTGGAGTTTTGTTTTTCTGTTGTCAATGAGATGTTAATTTTATTTGTCACCAGCACCTCTCACTTCACGCACTTTCACGTATCTGTGTGAGCACCAGAACTATTACCTCTAAATAACGAATGCTACTCCATTTATAATGTGAATAAATGCGATGTCATTCAAAACCTTGTGTCCCTTCATACATTACTTAACAAGTCCCGCCTGGACTTTTTGACGTTGCTGCATTTGACTAACGCTGCTCTTAAATCAATTGTAGCCTAGGCTACCAGAGTACCTTAGTGGCCTCACATAGACCTGTGTTCTCTTTAACCACCATTTGGTAGACTGTCATTACAGAGGGTATTGTGAACTAAGTGCGGGTGCCAAGAACCAGAAACCACCGGCTCAAGTTAAGCACTGGCAATGGCTGAATTGTTCTGTAAATTAACAAGTCAGTTCAAAGAAGAAGAAAATTACCTATGACTCACCATTGAGGAAAACATCAAAAACAAACAAGAGAGAACTCACAGGGACTTGTGTACTTAATCGCTGTTATATTATATTTGCAGGTACTACCTAACCTATGTTTGCACTAATATCACTGCAATCATTGTATTATTAGCAGAAACCTCTGGTAGATGCTATGTATTGCACCAACTGTTATCAGGCTGCTTGATATTGTTGTGGCACCTTTTGTGTACTTCTTATATATCTCAATCAATACATGCCCTTTAACTATTCCATGTTTGGATTTGCGACTGACCTTTAACTACTGCTACAATTTCAGCCACACCACCGAACTCCCATGGACAGACCACCGATGCGTCCACTTCACCTTCAGAACACCCACCATCCACAGGCACCAGCACCTGCTCCCACGAAGAAACTGGACCAAAATCACTGAGGACCAGCTCACCTCCTCACTCAGCAGCTCCACCCCAACCATCACGGAAGACGACGACCCCAGCACCGCAGCCCGAACCCTCCACAGATGGATCTCCGACAGCGCCAACACCATAGCCCCCCTCAAGAAAAACAACAACACTCACGCCAAGAAAGCCAGATGGTTTACCACCGAACTTCGAGAGTTCAGACGCACGTGCCGCTGCCTCGAAAAGGCCTGGAGGAACTCCAAATCCACAGAGGCCCACAACGACTTCAGAGCCGCCACCAACGCCCACCACCAACTCATCAGAAAAACGAAACAAAAAGCGATTGAAGACAGAATCTTCACACATGCGCACAACAGCAAAGAACTCTTCAGCATCATCAAGGAGTTCGCCCAACCCACCAGCGAGTCTACTGACATCCCTCCCTCACAAGACCTCTGCAACAAACTCAGCACCTTCTTCCACCACAAAATCAAGAACATCTACAACAACTTCGACGAAGACAACCAACACACTGAACCCTCACCAGCCACCCCCGACACCCTGAAGCCAACGATTGACAACTGGACAGCCCTCACCACCAAAGACACACTGAAGACAATGAAGTCAATCCACTCCGGGGCCCCCACGGACCCCTGCCCCCACCACATCTTCAACAGAGCCGCCGACACCATCGCACCCATGCTCCGCCACACCATCAATCGCTCCCTGACGAACGCCTCGTTCACCGACAACTGGAAACACGCCAAGATCAACCCCCTCCTGAAGAAGCCCTCGGCGGACCCCACCGACCTCAAGAACTACAGACCCAACTCCCTGCTCTCGTTCCCAGCGAAAGTCATTGAGAAAGCCATCAACAGCCAACTCGCTACCTTCATCGAAGAGCACAACATCCTCGACCCCTCCCAATCCGGCTTCAGAAAAAACCACAGCACAGAAACCGTCCTCCGCGCGCAACAGACGACATCCGCTTCCTACTGGACAGAGGAGAAACAGTAGCCCTCATCCTCCTCAACCTCTCAGCGGCGTTCGACACAGTCTCTCACTGCACCCTAATACGCAGACTCCACGACGCAGGAATCCGGGACAAGGCCCTCGACTGGATCCACTCCTTCCTCTCCGGCAGAACGCAGTGGGTCAGACTCCCCCCTTTCCTCTCGGACCCTACACCAACCACCTCCGGAGTCCACCAGGGGTCCTCCCTCAGCCCCACACTCTTCAACGTCTACATGGCTCCGCTCGCCCCCATCGTCAGAACCTACGGACTCAACATTGTGTCATACGCAGACGACACCCAACTCATCCTCTCCTTATCCAATGAACCCAACACCGCCAGACACAACTTTCAAGAAGGCATGGAAGCCGTCGCCAAATGGATGAAAAGCAGCTGCCTACAACTCAACACTGACAAAACAGAAGTACTCATCATGGGCCCAAACCCCGATGCCTGGACCGACACCTGGTGGACCCCTGCCCTCGGAAGCCCTCCCACCCCCACGGACCACGCACGCAACCTTGGAATCATCCTGGACTCCAAGCTCAAAATGGACCGCCAGATCAACTCCGTCGCATCCTCCTGCTTCCACACCATCCGCCTCCTACGTAAGACCTTCAAATGGATCCCCCTCGAGCACAGAAAGACCGTCACTCACGCCCTCGTCACCAGCAGACTCGACTACAGCAACGCAATCTACGCCGGAATAAACAAAAACCTCACCCGCAAGCTACAAAACATCCAGAACGCCGCCGCAAGACTGGTCCTCAACCTGCCAAGACACTGCCACATCTCCCAGCACCTGCGCACACTCCACTGGCTCCCCATCGAGGCTAGAATCACCTTCAAGATTCTCACCCACGCACACAAGGCCCTCCACGACACAGGACCAGCATACCTGAACAGCCGACTCAAATTCCACGCACCCCAAAGGACCCTACGATCAGCCCAGCACTCCTTCGTCGTGGTCCCCCGCACCAGAAAGACCAGATCGGGAGGCCGCTCCTTCTCCTTCCTCGCGGCCAGAGCCTGGAACGCCCTTCCGCTCCACCTCAGACAGACAACATCGCTCCCCATCTTCGCGAGAAACCTCAAAACCTGGCTCTTCGGCAGACCCCCTCCTTGATGGACTGGAACCTGCATCCCCCCTCCAGCGCCTTGAGACCCTTACGGGTGAGTAGGCACGCTTAACAAACACCTGATTGATTGATTGATACAATTTGCATGAGTTTTTTTCCACGCATACTTGGAGCATTCGTATTTTACTTCCAGGATTTATGTGAATATGAACGCTTATTGTATGCCCAACAAGCTCCTCCGAATGTATTATGCTTGTTTGTGGTAGTAGTACCCATCCCTTCCTGGGTAAGATGCACAGAAAAGGGAGGCTGGCATGTAGTCACCGGCTGCTCACTTGCTGTGTGCCTTATCTCAATGTGTCTTGTGGGCGCCATTAACTTTAACCATAAATCGTTGTACAATTCACCCCCAACTGCACAAACACTCCTCTCTTCTTTTTTGCTCTATATACCTCGTTGTACTTTATCAGCACTCTTCCTCCAGAAGTGGTGTGTGCTTGTTTTATAATATCTATGTATTTCCATAAAGAAACACGCTGAGCAATCCGCAATGAGAAGGTAACGCCCCTTTCATGCCCTTCCTAATTGCAAAATCAGTATGGGTCGGTTAATCCATTTTAGCGCTATAGAAATGCTTTTCAAACTTACACCATGAGTTTTATACTACCAAAATCCATTTCGTGGTCGCAAACCATGTCATTTTGGAATGCCAGTATTTGCAACCGAACTCCTGGCCCTAAACTGTGTGTTCCACCCCAATCTCATGCTTTTTTCCACAGTTTCTGTCTCAGAGAAGGAACGCGAGGGATTCAAACTGAGATCGTAAAACTGGCACTGATAGGCCAAAGCACATTTTCACAGAAAAAATTCTAAGGATTAATGTATAATAAAGAGTTGTATGATTTAACCTGCCTTCAAGGTTATAATTAAAAACGACTACAAGCTACTGAAATTGAATAATAAGCAGGAACAATGCCGAAAGGCGACCTCGGGGTATGGTGTCAACAGAGGTGATCTGAGAGGATTCTGCCGTTCTAATTAGATTTGTAAAATGATTCCCATTAATGTAGCAGCCGTTCAATGTACTGTACACAGGGTCACACACAGATGCACTGGCTTCCAACGAATGAGAGCGAAAATTGTCGTTCCTCAATAATTATAGCAGGCATGCAGCTCTAATGTGCCTTTGACTGGACATAAACACAGTTTTCCTTAGAATGATAGAAAATGGATGCTGAAGCACTTTATTACTTCACGTGTTCCTTGAAAAGGGATTAAAATAGCTAAATTGTATTAGCGCACATGGATGTCTTCTGCTAAGAACTAGGAGCAACCTAACTCTGTCGATAATTAAATATGGAAGGCGGATGCCTCCACAGTCACGCAACTGTTGTGTGCGACACCACACACCAAATTACTTTTAATGTTGGCTATAATATGATGAGCAATTTTTTTTTATTTGACAGCCGGCTGTCATGACTGGCCTCCAAATGTTAACCCTCGCAACCGCAGGCAGTTGGAGGCAATTGAATTTAAAAAACAATCCTTCTCTTTCATTTCTCTCTCTCCTTACCTCATCTCAGCTCTTTTCTTTCAATCCTCACTCTTTACCTCCTTTACTCTATATCTACCTCTGCATCTACCCCCCTCTCTCTGTCCCAACTCTCTGTATTTCATCTCTCTCATGACCTCGCATCTCCCACGACCACCATTTGTACCTACCTCTAGACCTGTACCTCTCTTCCCCTCTTTCTACCTCAGCTCCCTCTCTAAAACACCTCTTTCTCTGTGCCTGACTGTTCGGTTTTCATCTTAATTACCTGTAACACTCAGCCTTCTTTCTTTGTCATCACTGTACCTCACCTCTCTCTACCTCATTTCTCTCTCTACTTTTCATCTTTCTTACTATGTCGTCTCTCTCTCCCCACCTCACTCTTTCCCTCTCTACCTAACCTCACAATTTACCATTTGCTAGCTACCTCACCTCTCCACCCACCACCAATATCCATATTTCTACTTCTGTACCCCTCTAACCTCACCTCTCTCACCTCATTATTCCATTCTCCTTCTCTACCTTTTTTACTATCATTATCTTTTTCTACTTTATATTTCCTGCTTTTAATCCTTAACTACAACTTGCCCTCTGTACCTCATATTTCTCTCTCTATCTCTCACTTTATGCATATCTCTACATCACCTCCCTGTCTCTACCCCTCACTACCGCACATCTGTCTCTCGACTTAACTCCTCTATCTCTCTGTATCCAACTCACCTCTTCTTCTGTACCTCACCTGTCTCTGTACTTTATCTCTTTTCTCTATGTTTCAGTAGCACACATAATATAAATGCAACAGTAGGTTATCATACCTAGATTTTACAAGCCTACAAGTAAAGTAACATTAAAGCTGATTTAAATTATCCAAACTCCTGTTGTCATATTAACGGAAGCTTCATTTTAGCATTGAAAGGCCTGTTTTTACATTGAATTGTTTTTTTGCACAGGACGCTTTTCTCTTTTGCTGCAGGTGCTGTAACTTTCCATAAGCCTTTTGTTAGATAGTTAGATAGTGAATAGGCGTTTGTTTTGTATTAGCCAACTGATACTGAGGTTCTCACCTGGAGGAAAGGAGGCAACAAGAAGGATGATTGGTGGTGTTGTATGGTTCCTACTTTCTCAGTAGGCAACATAGGCTTCAAACCTATGTAGGACTGAGCCCTCACATACCATCAGAATATGTTGACTTAATTCCTGGCTAGCTCACAATGCGCCATCGGGGCCCCTAAACTAGCAGGACATTGAATGGTGTCTGCAACCTCAGAACATGACAACCCTAATTCCCCCAAGAAAGTCATGGAACTCATGGAAACTGATCATATCCTTTCGTTATTAACTCAGGCATTCCCAAAGATAAACACAAGAAGTACACAAATTGGCATTTCAAACATTTATTGAAGCAATTGTACTACTCCAACTCCCTGTTAAAAATGCGGTGCACAAGTTCTCCGAGGTGTTGTGGGAGGCTAGTGCGTAGTAGCAACTAGATTTCAGAGGAAGACTTTGCAACATGAAGATCAAACATCTCCCTTGCAGATTTTAACCCCTTAACTGCTGGGCCTCCCCCCCCCCCCAGTGCTGAGCCTTTTTCTGGCTATTTGGGGTAGTTCGCGCTTAGGCCCCTGTAACGTTTCGTCCACATAAGGTATCCATGTCAAATTTGCGTCCTTTTCTTCCAACATCCTGAGTATTCTAAAGGTACCTAAGGTTTGTGGATTCTCTTGGAGGGGATCCAAAAATTAGCCAAAATACAGCGAAATTTGGGTTTTTGGTGAAAAATTGGAAAAAGGTGCTGAAGAAGAAAGCGTCTGTTTTTCCCCTGCAAATGGTATCAATAAAGTGTTTGCAGTGATAAAATTACCACTTTCCCAGCTTTTAGGAACAGGCAGAATTGTGTTAGAAAAACAACATTTTCTACACAGTTTTGGCATTTTAGTGGGACATAGCCTTTTTTTTCTATTTTTGTGCTTTCAACCTCCTTTCAGTTAGTGCTAGAAATTGATGTAAAACCAATAATGTATCCCAGAAAGCTATACATTTCTGAAAAGTAGACAAAATTCTGAATTCAGCAAGGGGTCATTTATGTAAATCCTTCAAGGTTTTCCCTTAGAAAGTAACAGTTCAAATTAAAACATATTGAAAATGAGTTGAAAAAAACTGCTATTTGTGTCTGCATTTTCACCTGTAATTTCTTCTAGGTATGACAGATTTTTACAAGCAATATACCGTACCTTATGGTTGCAGAGTTATATAGGACTTGTGGGTTCACCAAGAATCCGAAGTGCCCAGAGACAATAACTGAGCTGCGCCTTGCTATGGTTTTTAATTGTGTACCGGGTATACAGCAATTCATGTGCTAAAATATAAAGAGTGAAAAGTAAGCATCAAGGAAAACTATGTATTTCCGAAATTGGTACAACATATGGAGTTTAGAAGCAGTGGTTATTTGCACAGCTCCGCATATGTGGGTACCTATACCAGCGCTTGAATTAGAGGGCATTTTTGAAAATTAATTCTTTTGTACACACTGTCTTACATTTGGAAGGGATAAATGCATAGAAAGTCAATTGGCAAAAACACTTGGGGCCAATATTATCAAGAACGGGCGATAACATTATCGCCGCTTTAGCGGCAGGAAACTGCCGCTAAAGCGGCGATAAGTGTCTTGATAATATGCCCTATAGAATTCCAATAGAAGCCCAGGTTTGATGTCCTTCACACCAGAACCTGGGCTTCTATTGGAATTCTATAGGGCATATTATCAAGCCCCTTATCGCCGCTTTAGCGGCAGTTTCGTGCCGCTAAAGCGGCGATAATGTTATCACCCGTTCTTGATAATATGGCCCTCGGTCTACTATTCTGTGTTTCCCTAAGTCTCCCGGTAAAAATGGTACCTCACTTGTTTGGGTAGGCATAGTGCCCGCGGCAAGACACGGCCCAAAACGCAACGTGGGCACATCATTTTTTTCCGGTGAAAACTCACCCTTTTTTTGTAGTGTGCCTAGCTGTGGTTTTTGGACCCTAGCTCAGCTGGCACCTCGGGAAACCTAGCAAACCTATTCATTTTTTAACACTAGACACCCAGAGTAATCCAGGAGGGGGTGACTTGTCTGGCTCTCACCAGGTTCTGTTACCCAGAATCCCCTGCAAACCTCAAACTTTGTAAAAAAAACAACACATTTTCCTCAAATTTCTGTGACGGAAAGTTCTGGAATCTGCGTGGATCAACAGAATTCCACCCACCCCGCATTCCCCAAAGTCGCTCGATAAAAATGGTACCTCACTTGTGTGGGTAAGCCTAGTGCCCGTGACAGGGAACGGCCCAAAACGCAATGTGGACACATCGCATTTTTACAGTGAAAACGGACCCTTTTTTTGCAAAGTGCCTAACTGTAGATTTTGAACCCTAGCTCCGCCGGCACCTAGGGAAACCTAGCAAACATATACATTTTTGTAAACTAGACACCCAGGGGAATCCAGGATGGGGTGACTTGTGTGGCTCTCACCAGGTTCTGTTACCCAGAATCCCTTGCAAACCTCAAACTTTGTCAAAATAACACATTTTCCTCACATTTCTGTGACGGAAAGTTCTGGAATCTACGTGGATCCACAGAAATCTACCCATCCCGCATTCCCCAAAGTCTTCCGATAAAAATGGTACCTCACTCGTGTGGGTGGTCCAAGTACCCACAACAGGCAAGGGCCCAAAACGTATTGAGGAGACATCAAAATTTCCTATCACAAAATGACCTGGTTTTGCAAAGGTGTCACCTGGGTATTTGGCCCCCGGCTCGGCGGCTATCTAGGGAAACATACCAAACCCACACATTTCTGAAAACTAGACACCCGGGGGAGTCCAGGGAGGAATGGCTTGCGTGGACCCCCTAAAGTTTTCCTACCCAGAATCCCCTGCAAACCTCAAATTTAGCTGAAAAAAATCAAACTTTTCTTAAATTTCTGTGTGGGAAAGTTGCGGGATCACCGGGCTGACAAAAATTTCCTACCACCCAGCATTCCCCCAGGGTCTCCCAATAAAAATGGTACCTCACTCGTGTGGGTGGCCCAAGTACCTGTGACAGGCAAGGGCCCAAAGCGTATTGAGGAGACATCAAAATTGCCTATCACAAAACGACCTGGTTTTGCAAGGGGGTCACCTGGGTTTTTGGTCCCGGACTCGGCGGCCATCTAGGGAACCCTACCAAACCCATACATTTCTGAAAACTAGACAACCAGGGAGTCCAGGGAGGTACGGCTTGCGTGGACCCCCCAACGTTTTTCTACCCAGAATACCCTGCAAACCTCAAATTTAGCTGAAAAAATCAAATTTTTCTCAGATTTCTGTGTGGGAAAGTTGTGGGATCACCGGGCTGACACAAATTTCCTACCACCCAGTGTTTCCGCAGGTCTCCCGATAAAAATGGTACCTCACTTGTGTGGGTGGCCCAAGTACCCGCGACAGGCAAGGGCTCAAAACGTATTGAGGAGACCTCAAAATTGCCTATCACAAAACAACCTGGTTTTGCAATGGGGGTCACCTGGGTTTTTGTCCCCGGGCTCGGCGGCCATCTGGAGAAACCTACCAAACCTATACATTTCTGAAAACTAGACACCCGGGGGAGTCCAGGGAGGTATGGCTTGCATGGACCCTCCAACGTTTTCCTACCCAGAATCCTCTGCAAACCTTAAATTTAGCTGAAAAAATCTAATTTTTCTCAAATTTCTGTTTGGGAAAGTTTTGGGATCAGCGGGCTGACACAAATTTCCTACCACCCAGCGTTCCCCCAGGTCTCCTGATAAAAATGGTACCTCACTTGTGTGGGTAGGCAAAGTGGCTGCAACAGGAAATGGCCCAAATAGTACTGTGGAGACTTCAAAATTACCTATCATAAAACTACCTAGTTTTGCAGGAGGGGGCACCTGCTTTTTTGGCCCAGGGCTCGTGGCCATCTAGGGAAACCTACCAAACCCACACATTTCTGAAAACTAGAAACCAAAAAAGCTTTGAACATATTCACCGCTGAAAAATATTTCGTTATTGATCTTGTTTTGTGTTTATGACTTTATTTTCCTTTTCCTTTTTTGTCTGGCATCAGTAAAACTCTATATATTGTAGTAGAGTGTCATATTTTCACACAAGAGGAATTGGAGATTTGCCGCCGCCAGGAGTAAACCATCTGAAATACAGCTTACTGACCTTTATAACTTACTTGATCAGATATTTTTACAGTGAGAATATTTTTCGAAATTGCAGTTTAAAAAAAGATTGTTTACATAGATACTTTTTTACTGAATGCCTTTGATAAACCCTACATTTCTTAATTGATATTTTCGTATTTCTCTTTTTCTTTGTTGTGGTTCCTATTCTCGTTTCTCCCTATAGAATATATAGGAATGGTATTGTATATATTACTACTTTCCTATATATTCTTAAAGGAGTACGTGATCTGTTAGCAGAGCAGTGAGCGACCTCTAAGCACTACAACAAAACTTTCCCGACTTCTACAGAATAGAGATTGTAAAAATTTTGTTTTTTTTGTTGTGCTCCTTATTCGTCTTCTCCTGTGGAATACTATAAACTCACCCTGTACATTTTAATACTGTGAACTTATAGTACTTCAGTTGGAGATCTATCTCTGCGAGAAATTAACAACATTTACTACAGTTATTTCCGTTGATAACTTACTACCTCACAGTTTGTAACACTGCTAATATTTTATAAAATAGTAGTCCCTAAAAAAAAAATTGTATACATAGTGCTTTATTTCATGTTTTGATGAAGCGTACATTTCTAGGTAATATGACGTCATTTGTGTTTAACTGTTTTTTACTTGTTATTGTTGTTGTGACCTGAGATGATGTAGTGCGGGAGTGTTTCTTGTAGCACTTCTTTTCTACTTTATCTAAAAGTAACTGATGCCCTCTTATATTAACAAGAATATGGGGCAACACTTTTACAAACTATAGGCAACAAAAAAAAGGAGGGTGTGGCCACGCTTAAGGGATATTTTATGAATTGCGTTTTTATTTGTCACCCCTCTGATATATACAGCTACACTTTCCTAAGAAAGTATATTTGTGATTGCTTAATAAAAACAGTTTCAAACCTAGACTTAATTTTTTGCAGCGCAACCACACCTACTATTTTGCTGAAAGGAAATAGCACTACCCGCGACAGAAGTAAGCACCGCACTATAACTATACATTATAAGTAAACATTGCTCCCGAGAAGTAGCTGACTCAGAACCTTATTTAAATAAAGACCGCAAAAGCGCACTTTCTTTTTCAACCCCCTCCTTCATATTATAATATTTGCTCCAAAGATGTAGCACTCCCCGTCAGAAAAGTAAACACCACATTATAACTAAATACTGCT
Organism: Calotriton arnoldi; assembly: GCA_963921515.1. NCBI lineage: Eukaryota > Metazoa > Chordata > Amphibia > Caudata > Salamandridae > Calotriton > Calotriton arnoldi. The sequence continues at coordinate 748,670 of CAWUFW010006162.1, forward strand.
CCTGTGAAGTATCCCACCCGCTGACTTAATAAAAAGAAGACCGCAACACACTGTTATTTTCCCGACGTGATTTGTAGGCCCCACGCAAATTATATAAATGTCCCTTAAAATATATAAAAAACATTTTTTACCTTCACAGTCCCTGTCCACCACCTTGTGACCCCTGTACAGAGTTAATAGTGTTCCTACCCTCCCCTCTACTACTTTGTTTTCCCGTACTCCTTTGAAGTGCGTCATAAAATGGCTGACAACAGTGAACCGTTCCCACCCAATAAGGAGCTTCCCACCCAATAAGGAGCAAACTTGTACTCGGAACACTTTAGTCAATAAAATGTCCATGGTGTTCCGCAGAAGGGGAGGGAATGGCTGCCATCACTTCTACTTTTAATGCTTCACAGCCAATGAACATTAAGCTTGGGAAGGTCCTCCTTGGAACACGTTAGCCAATCAGATGTCCCTGATACTCCACGGAGGGGAAGGGAATGCTGGCAACACTTCTACTTTCAATGGTTTACAGCCAATCAACATTAAGCTTGGGAAGGTCCTCCTTGGAACACGTCAGCCAATCAGATGTCCCTCCTACTCCGCGGAGGGGAAGGGAATGGCTGGCAACACTTCTACTTTCAATGGTTCGCAGCCAATGAACATTAAGCTCTGGAAGGTCCTCCTTGGAACATGTGAGCCAATCAGATGTCCTTGCTACTCCGCGGAGGGGAAGGGAATGGCTGGAAACACTTCTACTTTCAATGTTTCGCAGCCAATGAACATTAAGCTCGTTGTTGCAACACCTCAGCCAATTAAACGTTAATTTTGTTCTGCGCACAGGGAGAGAACACGCCCTCCCACATAATATTACATTTCCTCTAACAAAGTGACACTATCCGTGATAAAAGTGAACTCCACATTATAAGTAAACATTACTCTGCATTATATTAAAGGAAGGCCGGAATACGGCGCATTGTTGTTTTCCCGATATGATTTCCACAGCCTACTGAACATTGCCGCAATACCGCGCATCGTTGTTTTGCGGACGTGATTTCCACGGCCTACGCAACATTCACACTACCTGTGCGTGCACCCTACACACTGCTTGTCGCAATACGGCGCATTGTTTTCCCGATGGGCTTTCCAGAGCCTACGCAACCTTGCCGCAATACCGCGCACCATTGTTCTGCGGACGTGATTTCCACGGCCAACGCAACATTCAAACTCCCTGCCTCTGCACCTTACAGACTGCTTAAAGTAACTCCACAGTGTTTCTACTATACCCTCTTATACAATTTTTCTCTTTTTTCCCCCCTACTCCTTTCAAGTGAGTCACAAAATGGCTGCCAACACTTCCTAGTTTCAACCGTTCACAGCCAATGAGCCGCAAGCTCGTGCTCGTAACCCCTCAGCCAATCAGATGTCAGAATTCTCAAATATCAATATCTGTAAAATTTGATATTTCTCAAAAACTACTGAACGGATTTACCCCATTTAAACAAAAGCGTGCTTTCTGGACCAAGACCTTTCTCCCTGCCAAATTTGGCGTAATTCCGTTCAGCAGTTTGACCTGTAGCCTTGTCTAAAGTTTCCTATGGAAATTGCATGGAGAAAACACATTTTGGGACCCTCTTTTTTCTCAGCCCCCTTGACCAATCACCCCCAACTTTGAAGATAGGAACTGATCTAAAAGAGAAACTATTAACTTGATTACAGAGCACAACCATAAGTTTTCAAAATCTGACTTTGTTGTCAGTTATTTAATAATAATAAGCAAAAAAACATTCGTAGCCAATCTAACATTCCTATTGACACATAACAAGTCAAAGAAACTGTTCAATAAGGACAATAAAAATCCTTGAAATAGTTGACACGCAGTAGATGTTTATATATGTTGACAGCCGACACGTGTTTCGTCGTAAGACGACTTCTTCAAGGCTCAAAAGTTAAAGATGCTAGAGATGTTTCTAATATCGTTTCAACTGATTCGAACTTCACTGGTCCACAGAATTTATCGTTCTTTGTTGGACACAGAAAGCTTTAATTTTTGCAAAGTCAGTGATATATACTCGCTCGTAGCCACGTATTACGAGCCATAAAGTTCAAAGGTGCAGTGGTCCAGCAGCAGAATCCCTGCTGTAAAACTCCCAGTATCTTCGAAACGTGTCTCCACTCGACCCAGTCAGTGATGTCATTTGAGATGTCATCAGTGATGTCATCAGTGATGTCACTGACCATGTCATGAGTGATGTAATATGTGACGTCATCAGCAGTGCATTGCGGGCGCGCGAGTTATAGTTAGCTGAACTAACTATAACGGGGGAATTTCTATGGTTTTGTACGAGTGAAATGTCCAACTAACTATAACTCCCCTGAAACCTATGGTTTTTTCAGTGAATTTCTAAGGTTTTTTAAATGCTAATTTCTAACTATAACGTGCCTGAAACCTATTGTTTTTTCAGTGAATTTCTAAGGTTTTTTAAATGCTAATTTCTAACTATAACGTGCCTGAAACCTATGGTTTTTTCAGTGAATATATATATATATTTATTATACTATGTATACATGTGAAAATGTCTCGGTCCCCTGTTTGCCTCGGTGGCACGGAAAAAATGGGTGGAACTGACGTCAGCACGCCGACGAGGTCCTCTTATGGCTCCGATGACGTCATACGGTGTCGCGAGCGGAGCCGTGCTCGTTGACGTGGGAGAGCTAGGAAAGAATTTCCGTGGAATGCTGGTGCAGGGGATATTCACCTAAGTGTTCAGGCTAGTCCTTTGGGAGCAACTGTTTATGTTGCCACTCCAGAAACCGAAACCAGTGATCCGAGGGCAGAGGCCCTGCAGATGGCACCCGAGGTGGGGTGCCCAGTCGTGTGCACCAGCGGGGCAGCAAAGTGACAAGCACCACAACCCACAAAAAAGGTAACGAGGGCACTGAATAACACAGGATCTTCTCTTTGTATCTGGCAGGAACAACGAAGTTAAAATGCCCTAGTACCAAAATGTAGAATTAGTGCTACAACGGTCTTCAAGAGGACCTGCGATGCCGCTTCTGCCTCCCATACCCTGGAGGCGGCACATGGGTCACGCGGTACGGCCATACTGCCGTGGGACGCACACTCGTTGACCTCTCATGGCACTGCTCCACACTTCAGGGAGGACGCTTTCCATTAGCTATGTTTTCTGATGACATGTCGCGCCAGCCCCATCCAACAACAGAACTCCTTTAGATCCAAACAGACTCTTCCACTCTCTCACCGGAAGTGAAACCAGGCCACGCGGACACTTTCACAATACAACAGCCGGGAATGCACTTTTCGGTAAAAAAACCACATTCCTTCCTCCAAAACGTCTCCCTGAAGAACAGGGGCCAGCTTCGATCGGTAAACAGCCGTTACAACGACTTTTTTACTTTGCGATACCATTACAACGCATGCATTACCGCGTATGCGTTGTACATCACGAAGTCATTACTACGCATTTTTTTAGAACGCATGGTCATTTACCACGCATGCCTTTACAACGAATTTTGTTGTAAAGGTATGTATGGTAAATGACCATGCGTTCTAAAAACATATAGACGATCCATGTCGTTGTAAGGAAACAGAGGCTGTTCCGTTTCCTCACAACGACGTGCACCGCCCCTCAGAGATGACGTGAAGCAGGAACCACGAGGAGAGAGGAACCATGAGGAGTGAGAGGTAAGGGGATTGGGCATGGGGTGGGGGTTTCTTTTCTAGGGTTTAGGGTAGTGCAGTGGTGTTTGGGTGGTGTAGGGGGTCGTGCTGGGGGTAGTGTTTTAGGGTTTAGGGTAGTGCAGTGGTGTTTGGGTAGTGTAGGGGTCGTGCTGGGGGTAGTGTTTTAGGGTTTAGGGTAGTGCAGTAGTGTAGGGGGTCGTGCTGGGGGTAGTGTTTTAGGGTTTAGGGTAGTGCAGTGGTGTATGGGTAGTGTAGGGGGTCATGCTGGGGTAGTGTTTTAGGGTTTAGGGTAGTGCAGTGGTGTTTGAGTAGTGTAGGGGGTCAAGCTGGTGGTAGTGTTTTAGGGTTTAGGATAGTGCAGTGGTGTTTGTGTAGTGTAGGGGGTCATGCTGGGGGTAGTGTTTTAGGGTTTAGGGCAGTGCAGTGGTGTTTGTGTAGTGTAGGGGGTCATGCTGGGGGTAGTGTTTTATGGTTTAGGGTAGTGCAGTGGTGTTTGGGTAGTGTAGGGGGTCATGCTGGGGGTAGATTTTGGGTTTAGGGTAGTGCAGTGGTGTTTGGGTAGTGTAGGGAGTCGTGCTGGGGGTAGTGTTTTAGGGTTTAGGGTAGTGCAGTGGTGTTTGTGTAGTGTAGGGGGTTGTGCTGGGGGTAGTGTTTTAGGGTTTATGTTAGTGCAGTGGTGTTTGGGTAGTGTAAGGGGTAGTGCTGGGGTAGTGTTTTAGGGTTTAGGGCAGTGCAGTGGGGTTTGTGTAGTGAAGGGGGTCATGCTGTGGATAGTGTTTTAGGGTTTAGGGTAGTGCAGTCGTGTTTGTGTAGTGTAGGGGTCGTGTTTTAGGGTAGTGCAGTGGTGTTTGGGTAGTGTAGGGGGTCATGCTGGGGTTAGTGTTTTAGGGTTTAGGGTAGTGCAGTGGTGTTTGGGTAGTGTAGGGGGTCGTGCTGGGGGTACTGTTTTAGGGTTTAGGGTAGTGCAGTGGTGTTTGTGTAGTGTGGGAGGTCATGCTGGGGGTATATTTAGGGTTTAGTGTAGTGCAGTGATGTTTGGGTAGTGTAGGGAGTCGTGCTGGGGGTAGTGTTTTAGGGTTTAGGGTAGTGCAGTGGTGTTTGGGTAGTGTAGGGAGTCGTGCAGGTGGTAGTGTTTTAGGGTTTAGGATAGTGCAGTTATGTTTGGGTAGTGTAGGGTGTCGTGCTGGGGGTAGTGTTTTAGGGTTTAGGGTAGTGCAGTGGTGTTTGGGTAGTGGAGGGGTAGTGTTTTAGGTTTAGTGTAGTGCGCCCAACCAGCCACAATATCCGTGGACAAAGGGGATCCTGACTCTTTGGAACGCTCCATCAATTGAATAATTTGGGTCAAGGGCCCTACCACTTCCAAGACCTATCAATTCCTTTCTTGGGATCCCTCATATACTTGGAGAAAAAGATATATAGTTTCTCATCAATTTCAGGCATGTGTGCCACCTTCCCCTTCAGTGAGGGCCTGGGGCATTCTCCCCTCATCCTATTCCTGACCTCCCTTTCAAGGGGTTGATGGATTTTCCCCACCACATACTCTACCACTTTGGCATCAGGTGTCCACTCTGCCGACCTAGGATGGTAAATTTGGGTAGGCTCGAACATGTCCGAGTGGACCCCGTCCCCATACGGGGACTGAGAGGAGTGGGACTCTGGACGCCAGGGACGCCCCGAGTCCTTATCCTCATCGGAGGAGAAATCGTCCTCCGATACACCTTCTCCCTCTAAGGGAAACCCGCCGTCGGGGTCTACAATAGTGGTGACAGTGTCGCAATTTTCTCCGGGCCCCTCCTCCTCCCGGCAGGGTGCATGTTTTAGCGTTCGCGCACTCTAGAGGAAGGTCTCCGTAAGTTTATCAAATCCTTCCAAGTGCCCTGCGTTATGCTTAACGGCCCTTTTATTCCCCATCTGGGAGCTACTTGGACCCGCCACCAACAGATCTGGGTCACTGAACACCCCAGGGATGCTTTTCGCCAGCTTATCAACCTGATCCCTAAGAGGAGCCAGCGCCCTAGAAATAGCCAGAGAGAGGGCTTGGTCCACTGCTGGAGGGAGAAGTTGGGGGGCCATTCCTCCTCCACTTCCTGGTAGGAGGAGTAAAAATGGTCTTCTGGAGAAGACATGATAGCAGAGGGTGTGAGCACTGAACAAATGCCCTTAAAATTCTTAAGACAGCCCCCTCGCCGGTGCTCCAACAGCTGGGCTTTCCCCGAAGCTGTTATAAGAATAGACTGAGGCGCAGTACCAATTACCACCACCAGGTGGCGCTGGTCACTAAAGTGGCCGTGTGGGGAAATCACCGCGTAGCAATGTCAAAATTAGGCGAGGGTTGGTTGGGAATCAAGCGGACACTAAAGGAGCGACCGGATTCCCAAACGCGCGTAAAGACCAGTGGGAGCGCTCGACGGAGCTGCCTCGCTCGGACCAGACGCGCCTGACAGGATCTCACCGCGCGCAGAGCACACAGCGGGAGAAACTGCGAGGGGGAGAACGCGCTCGGGCAACAGCCTGCTGCACAGGGAATATGAAACAATACCAAGGCAATAATGCTAATAACGTGCACAAGAAACCGCTATACAAACAGCAACAACGTCAGATTAAGCCAAGAATGTAAGGAATGCACTTAACTGATGAGCAGTGAAGAAAGAGGAAGCGGAAGGGACGTCACGATATTATATATGATGGACTGTGATATGATTGGACTATAGTTGCCTTGGAGACTACCCCCTAATGGTTCATGGGTTGTGTAGTCTTTTGTTTAATGATTGTTGTGTTACGTTTTCTTTGAACTGCTATGCAAATAAAGTGAGGAAAGATATGCATAATCCTCGCCTCCGTCCTGCCATAGAATTCATTAAACTTTATTTGATCTGATTTAGAAACATAGATCATAAAAGTGTACATAAAAACAGTAAATCCTCTTTCCTAATACAATACAGTGAGAATTAATTAAAACCAGTAGGTAAAAACGGGTGTTACAAAGCCCTGTTCAGAGCAACTTCAGGTTAACAGAATCATAAAGTTCAATGTTTCGCAAGATCAATCTCATGAACTTCGTGCAAAATACGCAATAAGGGGTCCAAGTAAGATGTAACGCTCCAATACCTGACCAGTTTGCACTATATAAAACTGCAGAAAAACTAAAAATAAAAAGTGTTTTGCACACTTCTGTCATTGGGCTATATGTGGGCTACATCTGGGTGATATTTGTGCTACATTTGGGCTCTTTTTTCTCTGGTGGCCATCTTGGGAGACTTATTTGTTATGAAGTTTCCTAATTTTGTCATTTACTGCAGTCTCCTCAGTAGGAAATGCTTTCAGTTTTTTACTTTGATTCCATCAAGAAGGCATTCAGATGTGTCACACATTTGCCATAAATTCAGAATGTTAGCACTCTAGTTGTTCATTAGATCACTGTAGTAAAGCTACTGCTCACCAGGGAGTTAACTGGAAGTCTACTGCTGGTATTGAAAGTGATTGTTTCAGTCTGCATGTCAGAATTTTCTAATGAAATAGAAGAGGATTTGAGATCTCACTTAAAACATGCCCTAAATTTTCTTTCTGCAGCACTAACCATAATTTCTATGGCAAAATTAACCCCCTCATTTTGTTCCTTTTTAAATTAAATGTTTTAAGTGTTACCAGTTTATTCCAATCAAGATGGCTTCAGGTGTGCCATACTTTTGTCATAAGTAAGACTGTTAGCGCTCTAGTTGTTCTTTAGAACACTCTGGGAAGCTGCAGTAGAACACAAAGGCATCAACTGACAGTCTCTGCCCTTGTTGGATGTACATGTTTTACTGAGAATGTCAGACTTCATTCTCACATGACTGAGAAAGATAATGTGAATTTACAGAAAATATGCTCTCATTTTAGCTTCTGGAGCACCTTCCAAAACTGTATGGGACAAGCATGTGAAAATAGTTTTCTCTCAAACATGATTCATGATATCCCAGCAGAAGGTTTTTCACAGGGTAAAATCACCTTAGAACACACCACAATTCCTGAAATTAGTATGGTACCATCAACAAATGAATTCTAATGTAACTAAAGTCTGTTATCACCCTTTATAGTTCTCCTTTTGGTAACCCTTAAAATCTTCGATTCACTACAATGCATTTCAATGGGGTACTATCATTTATATTGGTCCCAAGATGGCTGCCAGCAATTCCAGGATGAAGTGCTGACAGCCAATCAGATCTCACGATGACATGTGTGGTTAGGCTCCGCCCAGATATATATGTGTTTTCTTTTTCAAATTTCTCAGGAACTACTGAACGGATTTACACCTTTTAACCAAAAGGCATGACTCTGAACCAAGGGCTACCTTTTGCCAAATTTGGTGTAATTCCGTTCAGCAGTTCGGGCTGTAGCTGCGATGAAAGGTTCCTATGGAAAATTGCATGGGGAAAACATGTTTTGGGACCCCCCTTTTTTCTCGGCCCCCACTTGACGAATCACCCCGAAACTTTCAGGATAGGAGCGGACCGGAGCGCCCCACGAGTTTTGAAACTTTCGCGAAGATTTGTTAACCGGCGCCAAAGTTATTTCAAATAGAATGTTGCAGATTTCCTATGGAAAATAGGTCCTAACTATAACTATCTACTGGCGACCGCCAGTAGATAATATATATATCTCTCCCTCTATATCTCTCTCTATATATATATATATATATCTCTATATATCTCTCTCTATATATATATATATATATATCTATATATCTCTCTCTATATATATATATATCTCCCTCTATATCTCTCTCTCTCTATATATATATATATATATATATATATATATATATATATATATATATATATCTCTCTCTACATATATATCTCTACATATATATATCTCATATATATATCTCTCTATATATATATATATATATCTATATATATATCTCTCTCTATATATATATATATATATATCTCTATATATATATATATATATATATATATATATATATCTCTATATATCTCTCTATATATATCTCTATATATATATATAGCTCTATATATATCTCTCTATATATATATATATCTCTCTCTCTCTATATATATATATATATCTCTCTCTATATATCTATATATATATCTATATATATATATATCTCTCTCTATATATCTATATATATATATCTATATATATATATATATCTCTCTGTATATATATATATATATATTATCTACTGGCGGTCGCCAGTAGATAGTTATAGTTAGGACCTATTTTCCATAGGAAATCCGCGACATTCTATTTGAAATAACTCTTGCGTCGGTTGACGAATCTTCGCGAAATTTTCAAACTTTATGGCCCGCTCCGGTCCGCTCCTACCCTGAAAGTCTCAGGGTGATTCGTCAAGCGGGGGCCGAGAAAAAGGGGGTCCCAAAACGTGTTTTCCCCATTCATTTTCCCATAGGAAACTTTAGACACGGGTACAGCTCGAACTGCTGAACGGAATTACACCAAATTTGGCAAAGCATAGTTCTTGGTTCAGAAAGAACCCTTTTTGTTAAATGGTGTAAATCCGTTCAGTAGTTGCGGAGAAATTAAAAAAATAAGAGTCAAAAAATCAATTTCCCATAGGAAACTTTAGACACGGCTACAGCCCGAACTGCTGAACGGAATTACACCAAATTTGGCAAAGAGGTAGTTCTTGGTTCAGAAAGAACCCTTTTGTTAAATGGTGTAAATCCGTTCAGTAGTTGCTGAGAAAATCAAAAGTAAAAGTACATATATATCTATGGCCGCGTCGGATTCGCGCACCCTCCCGATCACGAGCTGTCTGCTAATTGGCTGTCAACACTCCAAACCAGGAAGTGTTGGCAGCCATCTTGTTCCTCGGTAGAACCGAGGAACAAGAAAGCAGTAAAAAAGTGCGCAAAACGCACAAAGGGGGCAGGGTAGAAACACCCTGACCCCTAGGTCTGCTCAGGGGTCCCACAAGGACCCCCTGGGCAGAAAAAAGCATTTTTTTAATCGGCAGGATGGGCTCAGGGAGCGCGAATCCTGCCGAAAAAAAATCGAAGGGCGGTCTCCGCGCTCGATTGTATTTTGCCCCCGGGTGGCCCAAGTCCCGGGGGCATGGTGGGGGGTTACATTTATGTATGGGGGCCTCAAAGGGCCCCCCAAGCCCTGGGGACCGCCACCCCCGGGGCTTTCTTTTTAAAATGGTGCTGGAGGGCTCTGAGCCCTCCCGCAGCCCCGGGGACCACCACCTCCCCGGGGCTTCTTTTTTTAGTTTTTCCTGTGTGGGGGGCTCGAGCCCCCCACATGCCCCGGGACCGCCACCTCCCGGGGCACTAACAAATTAAAATGGGGGTCCGTTTTGGACCCTCGAGCCCCGGGGACCACCACCTCCCCGGGGCTTTGCTGATGTGGGGAGGGGGCCGCGCAGCCCCTCCTGGAGCCTGTGGTGGCCCTGGGGACCGCCACCCCCAGGGCCGGCTCCTGCAGTGTCCCAGGGTGCCTACCCCCGGGACACTGCTGTTTGCAATGACAGGACGGGAGCCTCGCGGCTCCCGTCCTGTCATTGCAAACTGCTTTGGATATTGGAAGAGAGAGCAGGGAAACCTGCTCTCGCTTCCAATATCCAAAGACAATTGCTTTTCCACACGGGGAGCAGCATGTTAGCTGCTCCCCATGTGTAAAAGCAATGCCGGCTCCCGTAGGACACGGGGAGCCAGCGGGACTGTGGGGGTTTGGGGACCCCCCACAGTCCCCAACCAGAGGCCAGGCCCCGGGGGATGGGGTCCCCGGGGCAAGTAGTGGGCCGGGAGGGGGCCACGCGGCCCCCTCCCCAGAAATATTTTTTTTTTTAAATTAAAAAAAAAAAAAGGGGGTAAGGCCCTGGGGGATGGGGTCCCCCGGGCCCAAAAATAAGAAAAAGGAAGGGGGGCCACACAGCCCCCCTTCAGGGGGAAAAAAAAAAAAACGATCGCCCCGCAGGCCCCGCCCCCTTCCTTCACCACTCTGCAAACGCGCCCTTGCAGATGGGGAAGTAATTCCCCTTGAATACTGGGGGTCCCTGGGGGCGAACTAGCCCACCAGGAACCTCCTGGTGTAAAAAGGGGTGTGGCCTCTCTACACGTCTCTGCAACGCAGCCCCCTGGCGCATACTGGAGGTTCCTGGTGGGCTAGTTGGCCCCTAGGGACCCTCATGATTCAAGGGGACTTAATCCCCCAACTTAAAACGCGCCACGGGGCGCGTTTGCACATATGTCACCTCAGGCCCCGCCCCTACCTTCACCATTGTGCAAATATTCCTCTAAAATCTGCCGAACTACGAATTCGGATTTACTCACCTGTTATCAGGAGAGACCTCAGTGCTGCATCTTTCAGCCCAGTACTAATCCTGAAAAGTAATTTTAACCGTACTTACCAGTAACTTGAATTTCCTTCCATAGGATATCATTGCCTGCTTTTTGCTGAAAAGTTTCTAAGTGTTGATTTTTGAAACATACAAATATTCCTCTAAAATCAGCCGAAATACGAATTCCGATTTACTCACCTGTTATCAGGAGACACCTCAGTGCTGCATCTTTCAACCCAGTACTGATCCTGAAAAGTAATTTTAACCGTACTTACCGGTAACTTGAATTTCCTTCATAGGCTAACATTGACTGGTTTCACTTGGAAATTCTTCTAAGTGTTGATTTTTGAAACATACAAATATTCCTCTAAAATCAGCCGAAATCCGAATTCTGATTTACTCACCTGTTATCAGGAGAGACCTCAGTGCTGCATCTTTCAGCCCAGTACTGGTCCTGAAAAGTAATTTTAACCGTACTTACCAGTAACTTGAATTTCCTTCCATAGGCTAACATTGACTGGTTTCACTTGGAAATTCTTCTAAGTGTGGAGTTTTGGAACTTTAAAATATTCCTCTAAAATCAGCCGAAATACGAATTCCGATTTACTCACCTGTTATAAGGAGAGACCTCAGTGCTGTATCTTTCAGCCCAGTACTGGTCCTGAAAAGTAATTTTAACCGTACTTACCAGTAACTTATATTTTCTTCCATAGGAATCCATTGTCTGGTTTTCAGCAGAAAAGTTTCAAAGTGTCGATTTTCACAAACTACAAATATTCCTTAAAAATCGCCTGTATGACTTAAACGCATTCTTTCAACTGTTTACAGGAGATGCACCAGTGCTGGATCCAGGATCCAACACTGAGTAAGAAAAAGTAACGATAACAGTTTTTACCTGCTAAGTGAATTTCCTTCCATAGGATAACATTGGTGATTCTATGAGAAAAAGTTTTAAAATACAATAATATTCCTTAAAAATCACGACTGTAACCAAAACGCTTTTACTCAACTGTTTACAGGAGATGTACCAGGACTGAATCTAGGATCCAGTCCTGTGGTTAGAAAAGTAATCCATAAAGTAACTAATTGCATTTAACTAGAAATTCACATTGAGCTGAATGTTGCATTGTGTTTGAAAATGTGTTGCCCATTGCAACAACTGTAACTACTGTACTTAAAAGTCTATTGCCTATCTGCAAAGTATTTAAACTAAAGTAATTCATTAAGAGAAAGTATTTTTGTAATGTAATGTATAATGTAATTACAATGTAATTTAAAAAATAAAATATGTAAAAAAAAATTGTTTCTAAAAATGTAGTAAATCAGTATGAAAAAAATTAATATAACAATTAATACATTTAAAAATTGTCATTTACAAAACCTTTGAAATTCACTAAAAAAACGTAGGTTTCAGGCACGTTATAGTTAGAAATTAGCATTTAAAAACCTTTGAAATTCACTGAAAAACCATAGGTTTCAGACACGTTATAGTTACAAATTAGCATTTAAAAAACCTTTGAAATTCACTGAAAAATCATAGGTTTTAGGGACAGTTATAGTTACTTGGACATTGCACTCGTACAAAACCCGTGAAATTCCCCCGTTATAGTTAGTTCAGCTAACTATAACTCGCGCCCCGCAATGCACTGCTGATGACGTCACATATTACATCACTCATGACATGGTCAGTGACATCACTGATGACATCACTGATGACATCTCAAATGACATCACTGATGACATCATCCACGTGATAATCTGATGCACCTCCTCACACCCTAATATAACCTTTGATACACCCACTCTAAATTACAGACTGCCATTCGCAAAACCATAGACACTCCAACACCAATAACTACATACCCACTCACTGATTCTTAGGTCTACACACACACATCCACTCACTCACCCGTACAGTCACTCATACTTACGGTCACTCAGTACAGGACTATCATATGCACTCATACTCCTATATAGACACTCAAACACCGCCACTCATCCATAGAGGTACTCACACACCTAGTCAGTCATGCAAATAATTAAACACACTACCATTTACTCACCTATACAGTTATACACACACCAGCTCACTTACTCATACAAATACTAGCACATTCTTACGCTCTTATACAATCACTGATACAAGCACACACTCATCCATACAGCCACTATCACAATCAGTCACTCTCGCTTATAGCTATTTATATACTCCAACACACATATATACTGCCTTTCACATATGTAGTTACTCACACATGTACCACTGGGACATACATTCACTCACTAACACACTCTTACACACACTTACCCACCCATACAGTCTATCACAGATGCACTCTTGAAACCATCCACCCAGTGAATCACCCACTCACACATCTATGCACAGAGTCGCACACACCCCTCCCACACAAACACTCAGGCACCCATACAGATACTCACACAAGCATTCAATAACTCAAATAGACACTCATGTAGCTATTCACAAACACATGCAGCCACTTACACAGCAACAGACAGACGGATACAGACATTCACCCAGTTTAGTCACTAACCCATGCATTCAGTAAGATACGTTAAATCACTCACTTATACAGTCAGTCACGCACCTACTAAATCATCCATACAGACACTTACACACCCACTCATTCTTCAATACGTCTTTTCCTATATATATTAAAAATATTTAAACTTTAGAGAAACACACAGTCACTGGATGATGTCATCAGTGATGTCATTTGAGATGTCATCAGTGATGTCATCAGTGATGTCACTGACCATGTCATGAGTGATGTAATATGTGACGTCATCAGCAGTGCATTGCGGGGCGCGAGTTATAGTTAGCTGAACTAACTATAACGGGGAATTTCACGGGTTTTGTACGAGTGCAATGTCCAAGTAACTATAACTGTCCCTAAAACCTATGGTTTTTTCAGTGAATATATATATATATATATCTCTATATATATATATATATATATATATACTCTCTATATATATACATCTCTCTATATATATATATATATATATATATATATATATATACTCTCTCTCTCTATATATATTATCTACTAGCGGTCGCCAGTAGATAGTTATAGTTAGAACCTATTTTCCATAGAAAATCCGCGACATTCTATTTGAAATAACTCTCTTGCCGGTTGACGTATCTTCGCAAAATTTTCAAACTTTGTGGGGCGCTCCGGTCCGCTCCTACCCTGAAAGTCTCGGGGTGATTCGTCAAGCGGGGGCCGAGAAAAAGGGGGTCCCAAAACGCGTTTTCCCCATTCATTTTTCCATAGGAAACTTTAGACACGGCTACAGCTCGAACTGCTGAACGGAATTACACCAAATTTGGCAAAGAGGTAGTTCTTGGTTCAGAAAGAACCCTTTTGTTAAATGGTGTAAATCCGTTCAGTAGTTGCTGAGAAAATCAAAAGTAAAAGTACATATATATCTATGGCCGCGTCGGATTCGCGCACCCTCCCGATCACGAGCTGCATGCTAATTGGCTGTCAACACTCCAAATCAGGAAGTGTTGGCAGCTATTTTGTCCCTCGGTAGAACCGAGGGACAGAAACAAGTGCGCAAACGCACAAAGGGGGCAGGGTAGAAACACCCTGACCCCTAGGTCTGCTCAGGGGTCCCACAAGGACACCCTGGGCAAAAATTTTTTTTTTTTTTAAATCGGCAGGATGCGCTCAGGGAGCGCGGATCCTGCCGGAAAATCGAAGCGCGGTCTCCCGCGCTTCGATAGTTAATTGGCCCTCGGGTGGTCCAAGTCCCGGGGGCATGGTGGGGGGTTTTAATTTATGTAGGGGGCCTCTAAGGCCCCCAAGCCCTGGGGACCGCCACCCCCGGGGCTTTATTTAAAAATGATGGCGGGAGGGCTCTGAGCCCTCCCGCAGCCCCGGGACCGCCACCTCCCCGGGCTTCTTTTTTTTTTTTTAAACCTGTGTGGGGGCTCCAGCCTCCCACATGCCCCGGGACCGCCACCTCCCGGGGCACTAAACATTTAAATATGGGGGTCCGTTACGGACCCCCAAGCCCCGGGGACCACCACCTCCCGGGGCTGTGCACTGAATGGGAGGGGCCGCGCGGCCCCCTCCTGGAGCCCTTGATGGCCCTGGGGACCGCCACCCCCAGGGTCGGCTCCTGCAGTGTCCCGGGGTGCCTACCCCGGGACACTGCTGTTTGCTATGACAGGACGGGAGCCTCGCGGCTCCCGTCCTGTCATAGCAATCTTGGTTTGCATTTTGAAAGAGAGAGCAGGAAACCTGCTCTCACTTTCAAAATGCAAACCAATTGCTTTCCACATGGGGAGCAGCATGTTAGCTGCTCCCCATGTGGAAAAGCAATGCCGGCTTCCGCAGGAGGTGGGGAGCCGGCTGGGACTGTGGGGGATTGGGGACCCCCACAGTCTCCAACGTGAGGCCAGGCCCTGGGGGATGGGGTCCCCGGGGCCATAGTGGCCCGGGAGGGGGCCACGCAGCCCCCTCCCCAAAGTTCAATTTAAAAAAAGAAGGGAAAGGCCGGCCCCGGGGATGGGGTCCCCGGGGCCTTAAATGGCCTGAGGAGGGGGCCACGCAGCCCCCTCCAAAGAAAAAAAGAAAAAATCGAGGCCATGCCCCGGGGATGGGGTCCCCGGGCCAATACAGGCCCAGGGAAGGGGGGCCACGCGGTCTCTTCCCGTTTTTTTTTAAATTTAAAAAAAAAAAATGCTCAGGCCCCGGGGGATGGGGTCCCCGGGGCCAAAAGTGGGCAGGGAAGGGGGCCACGCAGCCCCCTCCCATTAAAAAAAAAAAACGACCGGCATCGTGCCGGAGGCCCCGCCCCTCCCTGCAGTACTCTGCAAACGCGCCCTGGCGCGTTTGCAGAGGGGGAACGAATCCCCTTGAATACTGGGGGTCCCTGAGGCCAACTAGCCCACCAGGAACCTCCAGTATGCGCCAGGGGCTGCCTTGCAGAGACGTGTACATAGGCCACGCCCTTTTACACCTCTCTGCAACGCAGCTCTGTGGCGCTTTTGGAGGTATATGGTGGGCTAGTTGGACTCCAGGGACCCTCAGGATTCAAGGGGACTTAATCCCCCAACTTAAAACGCGCCACAGGGCGCGTTTGCAAAGTGGTGAAGGGAGGGGCGGGGCTTCATGTGACATGTGTGCAAACAGGCCCCGTGGCGCGTTTTAAGATGGGGGATTAAATCCCTTCAATCCTGAGGGTCCCTGAGGCCAACTAGCCCAACAGGTACATCCAGAAAGCGCCACAGAGCTGCGTTGCAGAGAGGTGTAAAAGGGGTGTGGCCTCTCTACACGTCTCTGCAACGCAGCCCCTGGCGCATACTGGAGGTTCATGGTGGGCTAGTTGGCCCCTAGGGAACCTCATGATTCAAGGGGACTTAATCCCCCAACTTAAAACGCGCCACGGGGCGCGTTTGCACAGATGTCACCTCAGGCCCCGCCCCTCCCTTCACCATTGTGCAAATATTCCTCTAAAATCTGCCTTACTACGAATTCCGATTTACTCACCTGTTATCAGGAGAGACCTCAGTGCTGCATCTTTCAGCCCAGTAGTGGTCCTGAAAAGTAATTTTAACCGTACTTACCGGTAACTTGAATTTCCTTCATAGGCTAACATTGACTGGTTTCACTTGGAAATTCTTCTAAGTGTGGAGTTTTGGAACTTTAAAATATTCCTCTAAAATCAGCCGAAATACGAATTCCGATTTACTCACCTGTTATCAGGAGAGACCTCAGTGCTGTATCTTTCAGCCCAGTACTGGTCCTGAAAAGTAATTTTAACCGTACTTACCAGTAACTTGAATTTCCTTCCATAGGCTAACATTGACTGGTTTCACTTGGAAATTCTTCTAAGTGTGGAGTTTTGGAACTTTAAAATATTCCTCTAAAATCAGCTGAAATACGAATTCCGATTTACTCACCTGTTATCAGGAGAGACCTCAGTGCTGTATCTTTCAGCCCAGTACTGATCCTCAAAAGTAATTTTAACCGTACTTACCAGTAACTTGAATTTCCTTCCATAGGATATCATTGCCTGCTTTTTGCTGAAAAAGTTTCTAAGTGTTGATTTTTGAAACATACAAATATTCCTCTAAAATCAGCCGAAATACGAATTCCGATTTACTCACCTGTTATAAGGAGAGACCTCAGTGCTGTATCTTTCAGCCCAGTACTGGTCCTGAAAAGTAATTTTAACCGTACTTACCAGTAACTTGAATTTCCTTCCATAGGCTAACATTGACTGGTTTCACTTGGAAATTCTTCTAAGTGTGGAGTTTTGGAACTTTAAAATATTCCTCTAAAATCAGCCGAAATACGAATTCCGATTTACTCACCTGTTATCAGGAGAGACCTCAGTGCTGCATCTTTCAGCCCAGTACTGATCCTCAAAAGTAATTTTAACCGTACTTACCAGTAACTTGAATTTCCTTCCATAGGATATCATTGCCTGCTTTTTGCTGAAAAAGTTTCTAAGTGTTGATTTTTGAAACATACAAATATTCCTCTAAAATCAGCCGAAATCCGAATTCTGATTTACTCACCTGTTATCAGGAGAGACCTCAGTGCTGCATCTTTCAGCCCAGTACTGGTCCTGAAAAGTAATTTTAACCGTACTTACCAGTAACTTGAATTTCCTTCCATAGGCTAACATTGACTGGTTTCACTTGGAAATTCTTCCAAGTGTGGAGTTTTGGAACTTTAAAATATTCCTCTAAAATCAGCCGAAATACGAATTCCGATTTACTCACCTGTTATCAGGAGAGACCTCAGTGCTGCATGTTTCAGCCCAGTACTGATCCTCAAAAGTAATTTTAACCGTACTTACCGGTAACTTGAATTTCCTTCATAGGCTAACATTGACTGGTTTTCAGCAAAAAAGTTTCAAAGTGTTGATTTTCACAAACTACAAATATTCCTTAAAATCGCCTGTATGACTTAAACGCATTCTTTCAACTGTTTACAGGAGATGCACCAGTGCTGGATCCAGGATCCAACACTGAGTAAGAAAAAGTAACGATAACAGTTTTTACCTGCTAAGTGAATTTCCTTCCATAGGATAACATTGGTGATTCTATGAGAAAAAGTTTCTAAGTGTCAACTTTTAAAATACAATAATATTCCTTAAAAATCACGACTGTAACCAAAACGCTTTTACTCAACTGTTTACAGGAGATGTACCAGGACTGAATCTAGGATCCAGTCCTGTGGTTAGAAAAGTAATCCATAAAGTAACTAATTGCATTTAACTAGAAATTCACATTGAGCTGAATGTTGCATTGTGTTTGAAAATGTGTTGCCCATTGCAACAACTGTAACTACTGTACTTAAAAGTCTATTGCCTATCTGCAAAGTATTTAAACTAAAGTAATTCATTAAGAGAAAGTATTTTTGTAATGTAATGTATAATGTAATTACAATGTAATTTAAAAAATAAAATATGTAAAAACAAAATGTTTCTAAAAATGTAGTAAATCAGTATGAAAAAAATTAATATAACAATTAATACATTTAAAAATTGTCATTTACAAAACCTTTGAAATTCACTAAAAAAAACGTAGGTTTAGGGCACGTTATAGTTAGGAATTAGCATTTAAAAACCTTTGAAATTCACTGAAAAAACCATAGGTTTCAGACACGTTATAGTTACAAATTAGCATTTAAAAAACCTTTGAAATTCACTGAAAAAACCATAGGTTTCAGACACGTTATAGTTACAAATTAGCATTTAAAAACCTTTGAAATTCACTGAAAAAACCATAGGTTTTAGGGACAGTTATAGTTACTTGGACATTGCACTCGTACAAAACCCGTGAAATTCCCCGTTATAGTTAGTTCAGCTAACTATAACTCGCGCCCCGCAATGCACTGCTGATGACGTCACATATTACATCACTCATGACATGGTCAGTGACATCACTGATGACATCACTGATGACATCTCAAATGACATCACTGATGACATCATCCACGTGATAATCTGATGCACCTCCTCACACCCTAATATAACCTTTGATACACCCACTCTAAATTACAGACTGCCATTCGCAAAACCATAGACACTCCAACACCAATAACTACATACCCACTCACTGATTCTTAGGTCTCACACACACATCCACTCACTCACCCGTACAGTCACTCATACTTACGGTCACTCAGTACAGGACTATCATATGCACTCATACTCCTATATAGACACTCAAACACCGCCACTCATCCATAGAGGTACTCACACACCTAGTCAGTCATGCAAATAATTAAACACACTACCATTTACTCACCTATACAGTTATACACACACCAGCTCACTTACTCATACAAATACTAGCACATTCTTACGCTCTTATACAATCACTGATACAAGCACACACTCATCCATACAGCCACTATCACAATCAGTCACTCTCGCTTATAGCTATTTATATACTCCAACACACATATATACTGCCTTTCACATATGTAGTTACTCACACATGTACCACTGGAGACATACATTCACTCACTAACACACTCTTACACACACTTACCCACCCATACAGTCTATCACAGATGCACTCTTGAAACCATCCACCCAGTGAATCACCCACTCACACATCTATGCACAGAGTCGCACACACCCCTCCCACACAAACACTCAGGCACCCATACAGATACTCAGACAAGCATTCAATAACTCAAATAGACACTCATGTAGCTATTCACAAATCACATGCAGCCACTTACACAGCAACAGACAGACGGATACAGACATTCACCCAGTTTAGTCACTAACCCATGCATTCAGTAAGATACGTTAAATCACTCACTTATACAGTCAGTCACGCACCTACTAAATCATCCATACAGACACTTACACACCCACTCATTCTTCAATACGTCTTTCCCTATATATATTAAAAATATTTAAACTTTAGAGAAACACACAGTCACTGGATGATGTCATCAGTGATGTCATTTGAGATGTCATCAGTGATGTCATCAGTGATGTCACTGACCATGTCATGAGTGATGTAATATGTGACGTCATCAGCAGTGCATTGTGGGCGCGAGTTATAGTTAGCTGAACTAACTATAACAGGGGAATTTCACGGGTTTTGTACGAGTGCAATGTCCAAGTAACTATAACTGTCCCTAAAACCTATGGATTTTTCAGTGAATATATATATATATATATCTATGAGATGGAATCCTAAATATAGTATGTACATAGTATCCATAGTATATACAGAAGCTATACCATATATAGATAGTACATACATATTTATCTTCCATGCAACTAGATGACAATGATACCAGAATTCTATCATTAGGTCTATCTTACAGTCCACCGAGTGATTTTGACTATGCACGAACACGAGTAGACTTGTACAAATATATGCGCAAACTGAAACTGCGTAAATTTCACAAGTTGCAGAAAACAGATCGCAAAAGTGAGCAAACATCGGCCCGTGCTAATATACCAAGTCCCTCTATCTTGACGGTTCATGATCTAGATCTCTTGAAAGACTTACACGAACTGGGGGCTGAAAGTACCGGGGAAGGAACCAACCCTAACTTTGAGTTTGGGGACTTTAATACACCCGGCATAACGCAATTCAAACCTAAGTCAGTGTTTAATCCAATAATGTTGCATGATAATTTGGATGTATTCAGTGATATCATTACCAGTCAATTGAAGGCTTTGCATGTTTCCACATTAAATGACAAACGTAAATTTACCAAGCAAAATAGTTGTTATGTCCGTTTGATTAAAAGGGTGCAGCAAAATGATAACATAATTGTGCGTCAGTCCGACAAAGGGGGTAACGTGGTGTTGTGGCCACGTGAGCTTTATTTAGAGGAGGCAATGAATCATCTAAATGACCGCAGCTGCTATAGGCGTAGTGACATAACATCAGTAAAGACAGCAAGAAGTGAGTTTTACACTAAACTAGTGGCTTGGAAGAGTGCGGGATTACTAAGTGGGGATGAATGAAAATTTCTGAAAAACGAACATCCGGTAACCCCAGTCATATATTTCATCCCGAAAATTCACAAGAATAGTGTAAGACCACCAGGCAGACCTATAATTTCTGCCCGTGGCAGTCTTATGGAGAATACCTCGCGGTATATTGATTACTTCCTGCAAGAGCATGTCAAGCGTCTGCCATCTTATGTACAGGATACCGGTGACTTTTTAAGGAAAATTGAAAACGTGCAGTGGCAACATGACTATATGTTAATCACATTAGATGTCACCGGGTTATATACTAGTATCAACCATAGGGATGGCATAAAAGCAGTGGAGTATTTCTTGAACACTAAACCTCTGGGAATGTTGAGCCACAACAAAATGATCATAACCATGATTTCTCTTTGCTTGAACAATAATTTTTTCCTCTTTCAAAATCTAATCTACCAACAGATCAGAGGAGTGGCTATGGGGGCCTGCTTCTCCCCTAGTTATGCCTGTTTACATATGGGGCTTTGGGAGGAGCAGGTCCTCCAGGCTAAGTTTACCGATATGATGGGTGAACATGTGATAATGTGGCATCGTTACATTGATGATCTTTTTGTATATGGAGGGGCAGTGAGGAGGAGGCCCAAGAATTTGTCAAACAGATTAACATCAATGACTTGAATCTACACTTTACATCCAATATGAGTAGGGAAACGGTTAACTTTTTGGATGTTGAAATATTTGTGTGTGATAACAAGTTGGAGACAAGATTGCACCGCAAGCCTACGGCAGGCAATACAGTACTCCATGCCGCGAGTCATCATCCTGAACACCTGATTCAGAGCATCCCCTATGGGGAGATGCTTCGGATCAGGCGTATTTGCAGCATGGAGGATGACTGTGCTATGGCGCAGGAAGCCTGTAGAGAGAGATTTTTGTCCAGGGGCTACAATGCTAATATCATTGATGCAGCCATAAGAAAGACAAAATCATTATCAAGATCGACGGCACTGACTACCAGCCAACAGCACACTGAGACACAAATTCGATCAGAAGGCAATATGGACCCTCCTAGATTGATTCTGACATATAACCGTCAACATGGGGCCATAAGAAAAATTGTCAACAAGAACTGGGCATTGGTTCGCAATGACCCAGTAATAGGCGGATCATTACCTAAAGCCCCCAGTATTACATACAGAAAGGCACGATCCATGAAAGATATGCTAGTTAAAAGTAGCCCTGAGTTATTTACTAGAAGTAATTGGTTGCAAGCTGTAAATGGCTTTGTTAAATGTTCTACATGTAAGGCTTGCAGATATGGAAAGAACAGGTCCACCTATAAGAGTCCTTTCCATCAACAGCCAGTTAAAATATCGAAAAATTGTCTTGCAAAACTGAATTTGCAATCTATGTGCTGGAGTGTTCTTGTGGCCTGCAATACGTGGGTAGTACCAGGTTGCAGGTCCACAAAAGGATACTCCAGCACATGAGGGCAATTACCAACAATGATGCTTCATATCCAGTGGCTAGACATTTCAAAATCAAACATGACAGCAGTTTGGACCAACTAAGTTATTTTGTGATAGATATGATCCCACCCCTTAGACGTGGAGGTAATCGAGAAGCTTTATTAAGAAAATTAGAGACCAGATATATCCTCGAGTTGGACACTAAGGTACCCTATGGGCTCAACTCAAGTGAGGATTTTTATACATGTCTGTGATTCCTCAGAAGATTATATGTACACATTGAACAGTAATTTTATATAGTTTGCCTCAGTAAATTTAATTTTATCCACATAGTTTTTAATTCACTCTTTTATTGGCACCAGCACTTTAGGTTTTATGAGATAGAGATTACTAGCACAACCCACTAGGGTGAGATGTTCGCATACAGCCATGATATATTTACGGCAATAGATTTTACCTAAGTTCTATACACCTCTCATTTTAATTATTTATTTGTAAAATAAATAAATGAATTTTGATACAATATTTATATATTTTATTTGTTAATTGAACAAAATTGATAATGTTGTAACAGTTCAAACAGTACCAGGCCAATGCTGGGGAGTATGCCCACTGGGGCTTTATTCTTCTTTCCAATGGAATACAAATATGTGAGGTATCACAGTTTAGTTAGGCAGTCTAAGGGCGCCAGCTTGGGTTGCCCTGGACGCCATTTTTAAGATTAAATGTGCCTGGGGAATACAATTTAGAGGAGTAAGAATTTTATAAGCATTGTGAAAAGTAACAAGTTATTGGGTATCTCTACATGCCAAAATTAAATGTACTGTATGTTTGCAAATCTTAAGTAAAAACTTGAAAATGTTTTTTTTAAAATTTAAAGTAATGATTGAGATCGCTAAGTAGTTTCTTTATGTCTATTGTAGTTTTGGAGTTTTTTAACACGTGGTATAGCACTGTCACTTTAAAAATGGGAAGTCTTGCCTCAATGCGTCATGTGATCAAGGCCCCTGGAGGGCTGAAACGCGTCATGGCGGATGTGCTGTAACTGAAGAATAAATACCTGCACAACAATCTGGGTCCGTGTTTGTCCTTCTGTAACGAGGAGATTTTGGGACAAAATCCTTGCATATATATATATATATATATATATATATCTCTCTATATATATACATCTCTCTCTATATATATATATATATATATATCTCTCTCTCTCTCTCTATATATATTATCTACTGGCGGTCGCCAGTAGATAGTTATAGTTAGAACCTATTTTCCATAGGAAATCCGCGACATTCTATTTGAAATAACTCTCTTGCCGGTTGACGTATCTTCGCAAAATTTTCAAACTTTGTGGGGCGCTCCGGTCCGCTCCTACCCTGAAAGTCTCGGGGTGATTCGTCAAGCAGGGGCCGAGAAAAAAGGGGGGTCCCTAAACGCGTTTTCCCCATTCATTTTTCCATAGGAAACTTTAGACACGACTACAGCCCGAACTGCTGAACGGAATTACACCAAATTTGGCAAAGAGGTAGTTCTTGGTTCAGAAAGAACCCTTTTTGTTAAATGGTGTAAATCCGTTCAGTAGTTGCTGAGAAAATCAAAAGTAAAAGTACATATATATCTATGGCCGCGTCGGATTCGCGCACCCTCCCGATCACGAGCTGCATGCTAATTGGCTGTCAACACTCCAAATCAGGAAGTGTTGGCAGCCATTTTGTCCCTCGGTAGAACCGAGGGACAGAAACAAGTGCGCAAACGCACAAAGGGGCAGGGTAGAAACACCCTGACCCCCTAGGTCTGCTCAGGGGGTCCCACAAGGACACCCTGGGCAAAAATTTTTTTTTTTTTAAATCGGCAGGATGCGCTCAGGGAGCGCGGATCCTGCCGGAGAATCGAAGCGCGGTCTCCCGCGCTCGATGTTAGTTGGCCCCGGGTGGTCCAAGTCCCGGGGGCATGGTGGGGGTTTTAATTTATGTAGGGGGCCTCTAAGGCCCCCAAGCCCTGGGGACCGCCACCCCGGGGCTTTATTTAAAAATGATGGCGGGAGGGCTCTGAGCCCTCCCGCAGCCCCGGGACCGCCACCTCCCCGGGGCTTCTTTTTTTTTTTTTTTTTTAAACCTGTGTGGGGGCTCCAGCCCCCCACATGCCCCGGGACCGCCACCTCCCGGGGCACTAAACATTTAAATATGGGGGTCCGTTACGGACCCCAAGCCCCGGGGACCACCACCTCCCCGGGGCTGTGCACTGAATGGGAGGGGGCCGCGCGGCCTCCTCCTGGAGCCCTTGATGGCCCTGGGGACCGCCACCCCCAGGGCCGGCTCCTGCAGTGTCCCGGGGTGCCTACCCCCGGGACACTGCTGTTTGCTTACGACAGGACGGGAGCCTCGCGGCTCCCGTCCTGTCATAGCAGACTTGGTTTGCATTTTGAAAGAGAGAGCAGGAAACCTGCTCTCTCTTTCAAAATGCAAACCAATTGCTTTCCACATGGGGAGCAGCATGTTAGCTGCTCCCCATGTGGAAAGCAATGCCGGCTTCCGCAGGAGGCGGGGAGCCGGCTGGGACTGTGGGGGATTGGGGACCCCCCACAGTCTCCAACGTGAGGCCAGGCCCCGGGGATGGGGTCCCCGGGGCCATAAGTGGCCCGGGAGGGGGCCACGCAGCCCCCTCCCCAAAGTTCAAATTTTAAAAAAAAATAATAATAAGGGAAAGGCCAGCCCCGGGAGATGGGGTCCCCGGGGCCTTAATGGCCTGAGGAGGGGGGCCACGCAGCCCCCTCCAAAGAAAAAAATAAAAAATCGAGGCCATGCCCCGGGGGATGGGGTCCCCGGGGCCAATACAGGCCCAGGGAAGGGGGCCACGCGGCTCCCTTCCCGCTTTTTTTTTTTAATTAAAAAAAAAAATGCTCAGGCCCCGGGGGATGGGGTCCCCGGGGCCAAAAGTGAGCAAGGGAAGGGGGACACGCAGCCCCCTCCCATTAAAAAAAAAAAAAAGAAAAAAAAACGACCGGCATCGTGCCGGAGACCCCGCCCCCTCCCTGCAGTACTTGCAAACGCGCCCCTGGCGCGTTTGCAGAGGGGAACGAATTCCCCTTGAATACTGGGGTCCCTGGGGACAACTAGCCCACCAAGAACCTCCAGTATGCGCCAGGGGCTGCCTTGCAGAGACGTGTACATAGGCCACGCCCCTTTTACACCTCTCTGCAACGCAGCTCTGTGGCGCTTTTGGAGGTATATGGTGGGCTAGTTGGACTCCAGGGACCCTCAGGATTCAAGGGGACTTAATCCCCAACTTAAAACGCGCCACAGGGCGCGTTTGCACAGTGGTGAAGGGAGGGGCGGGGCTTCATGTGACATGTGTGCAAACAGGCCCCGTGGCGCGTTTTAAGATGGGGATTAAATCCCCTTCAATCCTGAGGGTCCCTGGGGCCAACTAGCCCAACAGGTACATCCAGAAAGCGCCACAGAGCTGCATTGCAGAGAGGTGTAAAAAGGGGTGTGGCCTCTCTACACGTCTCTGCAACGCAGCCCCTGGCGCATACTGGAGGTTCATGGTGGGCTAGTTGGCCCCTAGGGAACCTCATGATTCAAGGGGACTTAATCCCCCAACCTAAAAGCGCCACGGGGCGCGTTTGCACAGATGTCACCTCAGGCCCCGCCCCCTCCCTTCACCATTGTGCAAATATTCCTCTAAAATCTGCCTTACTACGAATTCCGATTTACTCACCTGTTATCAGGAGAGACCTCAGTGCTGCATCTTTCAGCCCAGTACTGGTCCTGAAAAGTAATTTTAACCGTACTTACCGGTAACTTGAATTTCCTTCATAGGCTAACATTGACTGGTTTCACTTGGAAATTCTTCTAAGTGTTGATTTTTGAAACATACAAATATTCCTCTAAAATCAGCCGAAATACGAATTCCGATTTACTCACCTGTTATAAGGAGAGACCTCAGTGCTGTATCTTTCAGCCCAGTACTGGTCCTGAAAAGTAATTTTAACCGTACTTACCAGTAACTTGAATTTCCTTCCATAGGCTAACATTGACTGGTTTCACTTGGAAATTCTTCTAAGTGTGGAGTTTTGGAACTTTAAAATATTCCTCTAAAATCAGCCGAAATACGAATTCCGATTTACTCACCTGTTATCAGGAGAGACCTCAGTGCTGCATCTTTCAGCCCAGTACTGATCCTCAAAAGTAATTTTAACCGTACTTACCAGTAACTTGAATTTCCTTCCATAGGATATCATTGCCTGCTTTTTGCTGAAAAAGTTTCTAAGTGTTGATTTTTGAAACATACAAATATTCCTCTAAAATCAGCCGAAATCCGAATTCTGATTTACTCACCTGTTATCAGGAGAGACCTCAGTGCTGCATCTTTCAGCCCAGTACTGGTCCTGAAAAGTAATTTTAACCGTACTTACCGGTAACTTGAATTTCCTTCATAGGCTAACATTGACTGGTTTCACTTGGAAATTCTTCTAAGTGTGGAGTTTTGGAACTTTATAATATTGCTCTAAAATCAACCAAAGTACGAATTCCAATTTACTCACCTGTTATCAGGAGAGAACCCAGTGCTGCATCATTTAGCCCAGCACTGACCCTGAAAAGTAATTTTAACCGTACTTACCAGTAACTTATATTTTCTTCCATAAGAATCCATTGTCTGGTTTTCAGCAGAAAAGTTTCAAAGTGTCGATTTTCACAAACTACAAATATTCCTTAAAAATCGCCTGTATGACTTAAACGCATTCTTTCAACTGTTTACAGGAGATGCACCAGTGCTGGATCCAGGATCCAACACTGAGTAAGAAAAAGTAACGATAACAGTTTTTACCTGCTAAGTGAATTTCCTTCCATAGGATAACATTGGTGATTCTATGAGAAAATGTTTCTAAGTGTCAACTTTTAAAATACAATAATATTCCTTAAAAATCACGACTGTAACCAAAACGCTTTTACTCAACTGTTTACAGGAGATGTACCAGGACTGAATCTAGGATCCAGTCCTGTGGTTAGAAAAGTAATCCATAAAGTAACTAATTGCATTTAACTAGAAATTCACATTGAGCTGAATGTTGCATTGTGTTTGAAAATGTGTTGCCCATTGCAACAACTGTAACTACTGTACTTAAAAGTCTATTGCCTATGTGCAAAGTATTTAAACTAAAGTAATTCATTCTGAGAAAGTATTTTTTGTAATGTAATGTATAATGTAATTACAATGTAATTTAAAAATAAAATATGTAAAAAAAATTGTTTCTAAAAATGTAGTAAATCAGTATGAAAAAAATTAATATAACAATTAATACATTTAAAAATTGTCATTTACAAAACCTTTGAAATTCACTGAAAAACCGTAGGTTTCAGACATGTTATAGTTAGGAATTAGCATTTAAAAACCTTTGAAATTCACTGAAAAAACCATAGGTTTCAGATATGTTATAGTTAGAAATTAGCATTTAAAAACCTTTGAAATTCACTGAAAAACCATAGGTTTTAGGGACAGTTATAGTTAGTTGGACATTTTACTCGTACAAAACCCGTGAAATTCCCCGTTATAGTTAGTTCAGCTAACTATAACTCGCGCCCGCAATGCACTGCTGATGACGTCACATATTACATCACTCATGACATGGTCAGTGACATCACTGATGACATCTCAAATGACATCACTGATGACATCATCCACGTGATAATCTGATGCAGCTCTTCACACCCTAATATAACCTTTGATACACCCAATCTAAATTACAGACTGCCATTCGCAAAACCATAGACACTCCAACACCAATAACTACATACCCACTCACTGATTCTTAGGTCTACACACACACATCCACTCACTCACCCGTACAGTCACTCATACTTATGGTCACTCAGTACAGGACTATCATATGCACTCTTACTCCTATATAGACACTCAAACACCGCCACTCATCCATAGAGGTACTCACACACCTAGTCAGTCATGCAAATAATTAAACACACTGCCATTTACTCACCTATACAGTTATACACACACCAGCTCACTTAATCATACAAATACTAGCACATTGTTACGCTCTTATATAATCACTGATACAAGCTACACACTCATCCATACAGCCACTATCACAATCACTCACTCTCGCTTATAGCTATTTATATACTCCAACACACATATATACTGCCTTTCACATATGTAGTTACTCACACAAGTACCACTGGGACATACATTCACTCACTAACACACTCTTACACACACTTACCCACCCATACAGTCTATCACAGATGCACTCTTGAAACCATCCACCCAGTGAATCACCCACTCACACATCTATGCACAGTCGCACACACCCCATCCACACAAACACTCAGGCACCCATACAGATACTCAGACAACAAATCAATAACTCTTATAGACACTCATGTAGCTATTCACAAACCCATGCAGCCACTTACACAGCAACAGACAGACGGATACAGACATTCACCCAGTTTAGTCACTAACCCATGCATTCAGTAAGATACGTTAAATCACTCACTTATAGAGTCAGTCACGCACCTACTAAATCATCCATACAGACACTTACACACCCACTCATTCTTCAATACGTCTTTTCCTATATATATTAAAATATTTAAACTTTACAGAAACACACAGTCACTGGATGATGTCATCAGTGATGTCATTTGAGATGTCATCAGTGATGTCATCAGTGATGTCACTGACCATGTCATGAGTGATGTAATATGTGACGTCATCAGCAGTGCATTGCGGGGCGCGAGTTATAGTTAGCTGAACTAACTATAACGGGGGAATTTCACGGGTTTTGTACGAGTAAAATGTCCAACTAACTATAACTGTCCCTAAAACCTATGGTTTTTTCAGTGAATATAGAGATATATATATCTATCTATATATATATATATATATATATATATATATTCACTGAAAAACCTTAGGTTTTAGGGACAGTTATAGTTACTTGGACATTTCACTCGTACAAAACCAGAGAAATTCCCCGTTATAGTTAGTTCAGCTAACTATAACTCGCGCCCCGCAATGCACTGCTGATGACGTCACATATTACATCACTCATGACATGGTCAGTGACATCACTGATGACATCACTGATGACATCTCAAATGACATCACTGATGACATCATCCAGTGACTGTGTGTTTCTGTAAAGTTTAAATATGTTTAATATATATATAGGGAAAGGCATATTGAAGAATGAGTGGGTGTATAAGTGTCTGAATGGATGATTTAGTAGGTGCATGACTGACTCTACAAGTGAGTGATTAAACGTATCTTACTGAATGCATGGGTTAGTGACTAAACTGTGTGAATGTCTGTATCCGTATGTCTGTTGGTGTGTAAGTGGATGCATGGATTTGCGAATAGCTACATGAGTGTCTATATGGGTTATTGATTGGTTCTCTGAGTATCTGTATGGGTGCCTGAGTGTTTGTGTGGGTGGGTGTGTGTGACTCTGGTACATAGATGTGTGAGTGGGTGATTCACTGGGTGCATGATTTCAAGAGTGCATCTGTGATGGACTGCTTGGGTGGGTGAGTGTGTGTATGGGTGTGTTAGTGAGTGAATGTATATCTCAGTGGTACATGTGCGAGTAACTACATGTGTAAAAGGCAGTATATATGTGTGTTAGAGTATTTAAATGGCTATAAGTGAGAGTGTGTGATTGTGAGAGTGGCTGTATGGATGTGTGTGTGCTTGTATCAGTTATTGTATAAGAGCGTAAGAATGTGCTAGTATTTGTATGAGTAAGTGAGCTGGTGTGTGTATAACTGTATAGGTGAGTAAATGGGTGTGTGATTAATTTTTTGCATGACTGACTAGGTGTGTGAGTACCTCTATGGATGAGTGGCGGTGTGTGAGTGTTTATATAGGTGTATGAGTGCATATGATAGTCCTGTACTGAGTGACTGTAGGTATGAGTGACTGTATGGGTGAGTGAGTAGATGTGTGTGTGTAGACCTAAGAATTAGTGAGTGGGTATGTAGTTATTGGTATTGGAGTGTGTATGGTTTTGAGAATGGCAGTCTGTAATTTAGAGTGGGTGTATCAAAAGTTATATTAGGGTGTGAGAAGATGCATGAAATTATCACATGGATGATGTCATCAGTGATGTCATCAGTGATGTCATTTGAGATGTCATCAGTGATGTCATCAGTGATGTCACTGACCATGTCATGAGTGATGTAATATGTGACGTCATCAGCAGTGCATTGCGGGGGCGCGAGTTATAGTTAGCTGAACTAACTATAACGGGGAATTTCTCTGGTTTTGTACGAGTGAAATGTCCAAGTAACTATAACTGTCCCTAAAACCTATGGTTTTGTCAGTGAATTTCAAAGGTTTTTTAAATGCTAATTTCTAACTATAACGTGTCTGAAACCTATGGTTTTTTCAGTGAATATATATATATATATATATACGATCGTGGCCCCCACGGAAAGCACATGACTATAAAAAAAAAAATAGCCCCACAGGGGGTCGGCCACTGAGCAGGAGGACCGACCCCCTGCCAATTTCGCCGCCATTTTTTATTTATTTATTTATTTTATTTCAGGGGGCGATCGCGCCCCCCCACCCCTCAGGGAAAGCCAAAGTAAAAAAATAAATATATATATATGCCCCCGGGTGGGGGGTCGCCCATTCTTACGAGGGCCGACCCCCCAATGACATCCCTGGTGTCTAGTGGGGTTTCCTGGCCATGGATCGCAGCGTGCCACGATCCACGTCCAGGAAACCCTTTTAAGGAAGGCCTAGTTTGAAAGGGAAGACTCTCCCCTTTCAAACGAGGCCTCCCTGAAAGCTGGAGAGGCCGTTTTTGGAAAGCCTTCCGCGTCTCCCCAGGAAAAAATTAAAAAAGAAACCTCCGGTGCTTTGCACCGGAGGATTAAAGGGAGCCCTCCCTGGTGTCGGCCATTGGACGTGCGCGGCACCAGGGAGGTAGTGCTTGCGTCGGACATTGGCCGACGTAAACACCAAAAGGGTTAAAGAAACTTCCTTCTGAAACAATAAGGCTTTCAGTCTGCTCAGACTATCAAAATTCACGTTTAAGATAGAAATTGAGGGGCATGGCCACAACATCCAACAAGATGGCCGCTTCTCCGTGAAGCTCCTACAACGGCGGCTCAAATAAGCCTGCAACCGCCGCCAAATGCTGCCCATAACACACCCGAGGGCTGCAATATGTACGTGGAGATCCCAGGCAGCCCGGGCACCCCAGAAGTTGGGAGAGGATCGTACCTGCTGCATTAAACTCCAAAGAGGGGGAGAGCGCGCCTGACATGGCCTCGGAGGCCGCGGGCGAGCCTGAGGCCGGGATCGCCCAATCCCGCAGGGTCAGACACCTGTCTCCAGCATCACCCCTTCCTTTCGGTGCCTCGCTACCGTTCCAGTTGCCATCGGCTATGTGGTGCTGTGGGAGATACTCCCTCGTTGGAGAGAAATAACTGCCGGCTGCGGTCATCTGGCGAGCAGCCTCGAGGGAGAACCAAGCCGCTGACACTGGGCCGTGGATGGGCCATGGGGTCCGGGTCCGTGTCACCACACCAGACTTGCCACGGTGATGCCCTGCCAAGGCGCTGGGGCTGTGAGATATAGCAGAATGCCACCACAGGATCCCCCGAGATGACGTATTGAGAGCGGACTATGCTGTAAGTCACAGACACCGGCACACCCGCTCAAACCAACAAACTGGCCAAAGAACTATGACGCAGGGGTACAAACTGAGCGCAGACCACATCCTGATGACGCTGAGCTGTGCGCCGTTGCACTAAGGTACCGGAGCGCCCTGGACAGCTGCTCTCAGAAGACCATAAAGTCCACTGGGGGAGCAGACACAATACATTTGGGCTACCCCCCCTTCATTACCAGTCGCCTCCTTGAAACCAACCTGCTATTGAGCAGTCAGTGAGAAACACGTAGACACTGGGGAGATGGGACCAGCCACGGCCCTCTCGGAGGGCAACTGACCATCAACGAGGCTGATGCCTAGCCTATGGGGCATTAGAGAAAATGCGAGGGTCTATTCCCTCACATAGAGACAAAGGAAGCAGTAAAAAAGGAGAGCAATCAACTCCCGGATACCGACCCCTAGACCCACCTACTCTTAGAGACCACAACGACCGCAGGAGAGAGTGGACACAATACAGCTGAGCTACTCCCCCCCCCCCCAGTACCAGCCACCACCTCGAAACCCACCGGCCATTGTGCAGCCCATGCGAACACGTGGGCACCAGTGAGACGGGACCAGCTACGACCTTGCCGAAGGCCAAACGACCATTGACGAGGCAGGCGCCTAGCCGGTGCGACATTAGAGGGAACACGTGGGCCTATACAATCACACTGAGACAGGGAAAGCAGCAGAGGGAGTGCCACCAACTTCCTGGCACCAGTCCCACCCTAACCCCACCTACCCTAGCGGGGAGACCATAGTACAGCACACCCACGACATGGGAAGAACAGCCCCCAAACAGAGGCGACTCACTTTCGACTGCACACAGCCCCCGGACAGCAGAGGCGCCCACTCTGACATGGATGGGCCCATGGATAAAGGCCCGTAAATAGCCGGCACTGATAATATGGCCACCATTATGGCTGAATTAAAGGCAGGATTCAGCACAATGGATGCACAATTCGAAATGCTAACGGACCCCATTGATAGGCTGGGTGAATGACTGGACAACCAAGGAATACGGCTAGAGGGTGCTGAGCTGAGCTTAGGATATCGGACTTGGAGGACCCCTCCGCTACTACTACACAGAAACGTATGGAAAAAATGGAGTGAGTACTCAAGCAAGTGGGCATAAAAAACAAAGATCTTGAAGCTAGATCACACCGGAATAACATCTGCATAGCAGGTATCGCAGAGACAACCAACACGGGTCGCCCTGAGATATTTGTGGAACAACTACTGGTTGAACTCTTTGAAAGATCTAGCTTTTCCACCACAGTCGCTGTGGAAAAGGCACATTGTTCCCTTGGTCCTAGGCCGCCAGAGGGCACCCCACCATGATACATCATAACACGAATGCTCAATTGTAGATACATTGACACTGCCCTCCGGCTATCACGCGAAAAAGGCCCACTCAGGTATCAAGGCGCCTACATTTCGCTATTTCCAGACTTTTCCCCCATGGTACAAGAGGCCAGATGCAAATTCATTGATGTTAAGAATTCACTGCGCCAACTGGGCATTAAATATGCCATGCTGTACCAGCAAGCCTGCAAATTAAAGGACAATAAAGGACGCATAAAAATTATGGATACACCAGCAGACGGGGCGCCCTTCTGCAAGGAGATTAGGGCAAAGTCGCTGCCGGCGCAGCGCTCGGTGTCCCCACGCTCCAGAAAAGACCGTTCCAGACACTTCTCCCCAACAGCACTCGTTGTCACGAACCCCAACACACAGGACCTGGGGGTCCAGGTACACGTCATTGAACGGAACTACTCCTTTGACTTCATCTGTTCTACATCTTGTATCTCCTCATTTGATACCCGCAATCACTCTCCAACCAAAGTTTGCATGAACACCAAATAGAAACCTCACTTTCAGATGAGCCGTCGTGAATGGAGCGCTGTTGCGCCCCCATGGTGATCACCGCCTGTTTCAAATTGAGAACTTTCTTGTTTAGATATTTTGTTTATACAACTATGATTCACTGGATGATGTTTAATCTAGTGTGGGTGGGGGTGTGGGGGGTTGTTTTTTTGTTAATTGGAGTTAGTAACCTAATTGTCTTTTGTTATTTTCTGAAGTATCACACTCTCTTTCTTACAAGCCACCTCACAACATATCCCTCCTGGCCAGCTCCTATCCCAGCTTACCTTAGAGATCTATGTTGCCCAAGGGACTAGTACTCACCGCTATAACCTGGAATATCTGTGGTATCAACAATCCGAGAAAAGGTAAACAGGTACTCTCTTACCTAGAGAGGCATAGTATCAAAATTGCTTTCTGACAGGAAACGCATCTATCCCCCCAAAAAGATCAAGCCTTTGCCAAGCGACAGGGCTCCCACCATTACTTCTCCTGCTAAAGCTCATACTCCCAAGGCACATATATACTTGTCCAAAGAAGTATCCTGTTTATTCGACATACACACCATGCAGACCCGAATGGGCACTACACACTACGCCAAGGTACCCTAGTGGACCAAAGAGTCCTATTGTTAAATTTCTATGCACCTAATATAGACTTATTAGTCCGGATGGACAGTTTCAAAGCAGGCCATGTATTGATGGGAGGTGACCTAAACATGCCACATTGTTTGCGGGCAGACTTAACCAGTACTAACACACAATAAGTGGGGGGAGGGTCCAAGTGAGATAATTTAAAGACCAACGAGGAGAGTATCCCCTACTAAAATACAATAGTAACACAAAAAATCCTCGGGTCTATGCTAGCACGCAAATATGCATCAGTAAATATAAGGATTAAAGTCTCACAAAATCTCCCGTATAGACAGGGGGAGAATCCCTTTTAGGACGAAAACTCTCACCCACCATAGGTGGCATGCTTCATCATATGGGTTTCTCCTCCCAGAGGGAAACCTAGTCCCACTGAGGGCTGCAACTCCCTCACTGTGAGGTAGGAGCTCTGGGATGTTTTAAGATGGTAAAGACCTTCCTAGGATGCTAAAATCCCAGCTCATACCACTCGAGACCCCTCCAAGATTGTCTCGTACCTTTTCTTTTTTTTGTAAACAAACTTTGTTGATTTTGTGGCTGTACAGTGTCGCTTGCATCCACTGCTTCTTAAGGCATACATTGATACTCTTTGAGGTTATAACACAACAGGGCCACATTAAGGATTCCCTAACAAGTGGGATAACAGCAGTGACCAATTATACAATTGCAAAAATCAGTACATACTTAAAGCAGATAACTAACAGATATATTCAGTAATGACCAACCCCAAAACTTCCCCCCTTTCCTCCCACCCTCCTGGCTCACCCCTACCAGTCTACGTGCCAGTGTAGGAACCAGCTCTGGGGGTTGCACTGGTCAATCGAAGTTATCCTGATTTGTGTTTTGTTGTTTGGTACATTGCATGTGCTGGGCCTATTATCATAACCTGTGATGGTGGTTATGTGGGTTGCTAGTGACCTACTTCGTGTTATATAGTTGTGGGTTCCGCCGCTTTGAATGTTTCCAACATTGTGTCCCATTCCATCGAAATCAGAATTTTCCGTACGCCTCTGTGTTCCTCCCTACGTATAACTGCACTTTCCGCCCTACCCCATCTAATCACTTCCTCATGCCAGCTTTGTGTCATAGGAGGAAAAGCCGATTTTCATCTCATAGTGATGGAACGCTTTGTAAGAAGTAAGGCCAAGTCAGCAAATCTGAGCTGCACTTTCTGCTTCTTAGTGCGTCTGCGTATTCCTACTAAGCAGCATTCTATTGTGTCCCCGTCTGAGATCCCAGTTACAGCACCTATTATATTTGTGACATATATCCTAAAGACAGAGAGGCGTGGGCATGCCGACAGCATATGCATAAAATTGGCATACTGTGCGTGACATCGCGGACAGTGGTCTTGCGCATCTGGGTACATTTTGGTAAGCCGGTGGGGCTTGAGGTAGGTCCTATGCATCACCACGTATTGTATAATTTTGAATTCGGCGTTAGGGGACACCTTTTTGGGATATTCGAGGAGCGAGTCCCATTTGTTATCCGACAGGTCCCTGCCTATGTCTCTATTCCATTTTTCTCTGAGTGTTGTAAGTGGAGTTGCTGCATGTGAGCGTATGCTCATATAGAACCATCCGATTAGGTGACGACGACTGCCCATCAAGTATATAGTGTGGACTAGGTCATGTGTAGGAGGCTCGGTATTGTCTGGTGCCCAGTGTTTCTTTATGTACTTAGTTATATTTGCATGCAACATGAAGAGGGATTGTGGGACTCCTTGCTCATGGGCGAAGTCTCATGATTCAGCAACATACCATCAGCAAATAGCATCCCTACCGTGCACACTCCTTCCTGTTCCCATTTGTGCATGCACCGCTTACTTACTAACCCGTAGGAGTCGGAATCCCTAGCAGTGGGTTGTTCAATCAATCAATCAATCAATCAAGGGTTTGTAAAGTGCAAGCTACTCACCCGAAAGGGTCTCAAGGCGCTGAGGGATGGGGAGAAAAAGGGGGGCGCGCAGATCCTGGCAAGGTCACAGAGTTCCATCGAAGAGCCAGGTCTTGAGGTCCTTTAAGAAGTTGGGGAGTGAAGGAGTCTGTCGGAGGTGGAGAGGGAGGGAGTTCCATGCCTTGGCAGCGAGGAGGGAGAAGGAGCATCCTCCTGCTTTGGTTTTCTTGATGCGAGGTACCGTCGCAAGGGAGAGCTGGGCCGAGCAGAGTGGACATTGGGGAGCGTGGAAAGTGAGGCGGTGGTTCAGGTTGGCGGGTCCGGTGATATGAAGGGCCTTGTGAGCGTGTGTGAGAAGCTTGAAGGTGATTCTCTTCTCAACAGGGAGCCAGTGTAGTGTCCGTAGGTGTTGGCTGATGTGGCAGTGGCGTGGTAGGTTGCGGACTAGTCTAGCGGCGGCGTTCTGGACATTCTGGAGCTTTTGGGTGAGGTTCTTGTTGATCCCGGTGTAGAGTGCGTTGCCATAGTCTAGTCTGCTACTGATGAGGGTGTGTGTGACGGTTTTCCTGTGTTCGGGGGGATCTAGTTGAAGGTCTTTCAGGGTAGGCGGAGGGTGTGATAGCAGGAGGAGGTGACGGTGTTGATCTGGCGGTCCATTTTGAGTTTGGAGTCCAGGATGATTCCGAGGTTGCATGCGTGGTCCGTGGGGGAGGAGGGGTCCCCGAGGGCGGGGGGCCACTAGGTGTCGCTCCAGGGTGTTGGGGGCATACAGGATCTTTTGGTTTGTGTATTGAAGTGCTCTTTGCCAATAGGTTAGGGCTATTTTTAGTAACAGGGGGGCTGTTGATGGGATCTTACTTTAGGGCAGTAGTAAGGCATGCAGAGTGCCTTTGGCTAGGGTTTGAGGTGTGTAACCTAGTTCATGTAGGTTGCGTCCGACAAGCCAATACGCAAGCCACTGCAGTTGGCTCGCAAAGCAGTAAGCACGGAAATCTGGTGCACCCATGCCTCCTTTGTTCGTTTCGTGGCAGCTTTGGTAAGCCTACCGTCTTACAGCCCCTCCCCCAGATCAGTTCCGATAAAAGTGTGTTCAAGACTGTAAGAAAGGTGGTTGGGATGATTATAGGGAGGTTGGTGAAGTAATAGAGTAAGCGTGGGATCATGACCATTTTGGAAATAGCTATTCGGCCCACCACCGAGATGGGTAATGATGTCCAAAAAGCTGTTTGGGTATGCAATGTGGTGATCGCCCTCTGAAGATTACCATCCAGTAGGTCTAGTGGAGCCCTGTAAATTTGAATGCCTAGGTATCGGAAGGTGTTTGACGCTACCTGAAGCTTAGAGGGTCCCAAACATATAGGCTCCAGGTGTATCTCAGGCTGAAGAATAGGAAAGCGTAGGACTTGGCCTCATTTATGGTGAGTCCTGAGATTTGTTCAAATTGCCTGAATATGCTCGGTATGGGTTCTAAGCTATCTTGCAAGTTGTTAATATAAAGAATTATATCGTCTGCATATAATGACAGGGTATGCGTGGTGTTACAAATGCAGATACCTTTTTCCCTAGCCTTCTGCTGGAGTTTTATCGCTAGTGGCTCAAGCGCTAACACGAATAGAAGTAGGGATAGTGGCAGCCTTGCCGCGGGCCTCTGCCTACAGGGTAGGGTCGAGATATGTGTGCCCCAGTGTGGGCCCTGGCTGTTGGCGCTGTGTGAAGCAATTTAACCCATCACAAATACTCAGGAGGGATATCAAACTTGCTGAGTGTTCTCAGCATGTAGTCCCAGCTGAGAGTGTCTATAGCTTGAGGCAGGTCTAGGGAAATACAGCAGGCTCCAGCTTGGGCCTTGGGGGTTGCGTCTAGGAAGTGATATACATGTCTGATGTTTAGGGAAGTACTGCGGCTGGGCACGAAGCCGCACTGGTCCGTGTGGATGTGTTGTGGCAAGAAGAGGAGTAGGCGGTGAGCTAATATCTTACTTAAAATCTTGTATTCAGTGTTTAACAGTGATAGCGGGCGATAGCCTGAGATGTCTTTGGGGTCTCTGCCAGGCTTAGGGAGGGAGGTAACCAGCGCTTGCATTGTGGTAGAGGGGAGGCTTCCGGCTTCCAGAGCAGACATATACAGTCGCTCTAACTGGGGGGTTAGTTTGTCAGAGAAGGTGTCATAAAATTCAGCCGGGAGGCCGTCCAGCCCCGGGGTTTTGTTACGGGGAAGTTCCCGGATTGCTTCTTTTATCTTGTTTTTGGAGATTGGGTCTGCTAGCTCTCTTTGGTCGGCCTGGGACAGTTGGGGGAAGTTGAGATCACCAAGAAAGCTTTCCATTGCTTCCTCACCTACCGCTGCAGTGGCCTCATACAGTGTCTTATAAAATGAAGGCAGAGTTTATTTCCTTCTGCGTGTTTACCGTTGTTTCCGTTGGGTGTGGTGACTTTGAGTATGGGGCTAGGGGGTAGCACATCGCGTAGGAGTCACGCAAGGAGAGTGCCTGATTTATCAGCTTGCGCGTGCCGTAATTGTGTGTAGGCTTGGTAGTCTATGTTACGGAAATGTTCCAGTAGGTCTGCATGTGATATGCGTTCTTGTAATTCTGCTGCTTTTGTGGGGTCACTAATGGTGACCTGCTCTAGTTTATTCAGCTTGTCTTCTACCTTTCATAGATCTTTATGAACATTTTGACGGACCCCTACAGTTGCGCTGATAGCTGTTCCCCTCACAGCTGTTTGAATGCCTCCCATTTGATTGATCTAGAGGACGCAGTGTTGGAGTTTTCAGTAAAATAGTTGGTGATGGTTGTAGCCATAGTGCAGCGGAACACTGCATCCTCCAACAGCTGCAGCCGCAACTTCCAATTGGGGACTGGCGTAGGGATCCTCCCCCATGACAGTGTTACTTGAGATTGCCTCGTACCTTGAGGAGATCCCGATGGTGTTGCTTTCGAATGCCCAACAGCAGTTCTTAAGTGAACCTATTATGTTGGAGGAGGTAATTCAAGCCATTACGGCACTGGATGGATCCAAGGCACTGTGACTGGACGGGATGACAGGAGCCTTTTATAAAGCTTACAAGAAACAGCTAGCTACGTAACTCCTACAGTATACAATGATGCACTGAGTACAGGTTAATTACCGCCCTCACTTTGGGAAACAGTACTGACAGTAATATTAAAGCCAGGCAAAGACCTTAGCCGCTGTACCCCATATCGCCTCCTCCCATTGTTAAATTTAGACAACAAAACCCTAGCCAAAATATTAGCTACCAGGCTTTCTTTACTCATGGAACAGATCATTTCACCGGCTCAGTCCGGATTCGTGCCACATCGGTCGACCTCACTGAACCTCCGCACTATATCCTCTGTAATAAACAAAGTCTCCCCCACCACACCTGCAGCAGTTGCCCTATTGGATGCCGAAAGGCATTCGACTTATTGAAGTGGCCCTTTCTATATGCGGTTTTACGTAAACTGGGTATACCCCCCCTTTCTTGGCCTTGGTTAAGCTACTATACACCGGCCCATGGCTCGTCTACGGGTAAACGGCACACTCACGGATGTCTTTCCTATATTCCGAGGCACCCAGCAAGGATGCTCCTATCTCCTCTGCTTTTCATAGCCACGATGGATCCATTGGTCCGTATTCTGCAGGATAACCACGTGCATCGTTGACAACAATTAACCTATTACTTTCGCTATATGCAGATGATATATCACTCTTCGTTCGGCACCCACAGGGTAATCTCCCCCCATTAATGCGAGAAATAGCACGATACGTAGAACTACCAGGACTTCGTATCAATTGGAATTACTCAGAACTCTTTCCATTGACGGACACTGCTTGCGCACCACCCTCTGACCTCCCCTTCCAATGGGCTGCAGATGGCACTAAATATCATGGTGTGCACATACACAGGGACAGGGACCAGATTCTTCAACGTAATTACGGCCCGGCCATGGCCTCTCTCACAGCACAAGTGCACCGATGTATTAAACTACCCCTTTCCATGGCAGGACGTCTAGCCATAATCAAAATGGTGGCACTTCCCAAGTTCCTATACTTATTCACGGCCATCCCCATCCCACTCACCCAGACATTCTTCCACACCTTATGCAGCACTCTACACTTGGTATGGGCTGGGGTTCACACATGAATTCGCTGGGACACCCTCACGCTCCCCCACGACCGAGGGGGATTCGGGGCCCTGGATTTTCGCTTCTATTACCTTGTCACCCAGTGCCATTACACTTATTGGTGGTACCACCCCGATGCACACATCCCATACATTCGCCCCAAACGCGCGCAACTAGAAGGACTGCTCCATTCACAGATACTACCCAAGGGCATACTACTGGAGACCTGAGATATCCATGCTGTCTCCACGACATGTTGTGCTTGGCGCAGAATGCGACGGTTACTGGGTGGGGGCCTTTTATACTCTGGAGATATCCCCCTTCCCAACAACCAATGGCTCCCCCTAACTAAGGAGACACTGGTCAAATGCACGCTAGACCGTTATTCATTGCATATAATGAGGGACCTATTTCCAAATGGACACATCCTACACTTAACCAACACCATACCAGCACAAGATATTCCTTACATGTATCTGTTCATCTTTAAGAGACTACACACCACTTTGCGTTCCCTAATGCCCACATACCCATGACCACCGGATGACTTTCCACCCCTGAACATGTTGATCACGGCTGCAGACGGAAGCCATATGACATCTAGACTACCAATCCTGCATGGCACTGAGACCAGACACCACCGCATGAGTGCGGGGCAAGTGAGAGGGAGATTTAGGGATGCAGTTCACGGACCAAATATGGAGCTACTGGTGCAAACAAACTAAGAAAATGTCCATTAACCAGAGACACAAGCTATTCGACTTTAAATACTTACATAGGTATTACCTCTCCCAGCTGACATTTTCAAATTTGACCCCTTCAGATCTGATCAATGTAAACAATGCAGCGCCCCCTGTGCGGATTTCGCACACCTAACCTGGACATGTCCAGTAGTGGCCACCTACTGGATGGCTATATACTGCCACATTTCGGCTATGTCTGCCCATGCCATGTCCCCAGACCCTCTAACTGCCCTCCTGGAATACACTTAAAATGTCCCACATACAATACGGCATCTGGTTTCTGTGGCGCTACTACTTGGCAAAAAGGAGGTAGCCCTACATTGGGGTAGCGTCAAGCCACCCACTATACCAGACTGGTTGGAGAGCATGAGCTGTTGTGAGGGCATGGGGGAGGACTACGCCAATCTGCAACCTCCCACATCCCACCCTAGGGTTATCTGGACACCTTTCCACACATATCTCCAAACCTTAACACTAGATACTTCTACTCAGTCCTCTCCCCCTCTAATACCACACGAGGGGAACCCCCCACATACCTCTTAACAGACTCTTTGTGAGATACCAGGGCACTGTATTAACCAGGCTAATTGTGGGGGGGCGCTAGAGTGCCTGAAGCAAGATGGCCGCACATTAGTGCTGCTCTGCTGGTCGGGGCTTCAATCCGGCAAAAAATCCTGCAAAATCTCCGCCATCCAGCGGAAAAAAAATATGATATTAATTCCCCTGCACACGAGGACTGTGATTTTGTGAGTAGCGCTGCCTTCTGCGAGCTCTGTGACCGGATTCTCGCGGAGGGCGGAGCGGGCGCAACATGGCGGCTCCCATGGGCTATAGCCGCGGTGCGGCGAATGCTCACTAAATGATAATGACGGACGCCTGCAGCACTCATAGAGTGGCGATCTAAGCGTAGCAATCAGCGGAGAGATCGTGCGCTTGCTGTGAGCGCAGTGGAGCTGCAGCGGAGTGACCTGCAACGTTGAGAGCACGGCTACGGGAAGACTGGCACCTGGCGACGAAGCTTGGTGAGTGCGGTGAAACCGGCGGTGCGTGTGACCTGAGGCGGTGCAGCGGGACTGTTGCTGCCTGTGCGGCCTCCCACTGAAGACGCCCGTACTGAGACGGTGCTTGCGAAGGGCGCTGGGGAAATCCGCTTGTGTGCGCTACTAACAGGTATGGCGGCCTACACTGCTTGAGTTGGCGCGAAGATGGTCTAGATGTGACAGCGGGACAGAACTTTTGCAATAATCGATCTCGAGCTATATAAACCGGCGCCATAGACTCCGGATGGCATGTGTATCAGGCTCATTGTGAATTACGCGAACTGAGAGACTTGTGGCGGTGCGTTGCAGGAGCGACAGGCCCACTCAACTAGACAAGGGCTGGGGAACACGTTTCCAACCGCCATTATTAAAACGATACCAATCAGAAGTGCCCTGCCAGATCTGGAAAGCTTGCGACAGTGTGAGGTTGTTGTGACAGGCCGCTGACCCATGCCGGAGCTGGGGATTGTGTCTGCGGCTGCCATTTTGTGTCTCCGCTGATTCCCTGACGGCCATCTGCGGGAGCACGGAGGTAGAACGATGCGCTAGGAGGACAAGGCGAACTGCTGCAGCGAACTCGGTGACACTGTGCAGCGCGGACCGGTACTTGCCTGAAGCTGAATACAGCATGTGTCACTGCATAGGTTGAACTGTGATATTGGAGTGCAAATCACGCTAAGCACACGCGCCTGCTGGGGCGCCCACCTGTGAGTCGCTGGTGCTGGAGAGGATCACAGAAACAGCTGCTGGACAGTAGACTACTCTGGTGATTCACCAATAGTGTGCCCTTAAGCTAGGACATGGCGGCACAGCCGATGTGGAAGGCGGTGCTGCGGGTCTGAAGGGGGACATGAGGATCACCCGCGCAGGGCTGCTGCAGTGACAAGCTCAATTTGATAACACAACCCTGTACCGTTGCTGCGACGTCTAGCCAGCACACTGATGGTGGAGCGACTTGCGTGTGACATGGCATAAAGAGCTGCACAAAACCGCTTTATTGAGGACCGCTGCCTTAACGGCGAAGTGAGGCACGCGACAAGGTAGCGAAATTGCGTCGGCGCGGAGGGACTATATCCAGTGCTGACCTGACCTGGTGGTGCGCAGTCCATGCTGCTGGGCAATAATGAACAATACAGTCAATTATAGTAAGTGGGGTGTGTACTGGTACTAGCACTAACGATACAGTGCCCGTGCCCCTGAGCCTCACGCCTATAGGATTGTCAGCTCTGATCGCGGAAGGATGGGTAAAACAGACAAGCAGCAATCCAAGCTCCCATTTGAATCTAAGCGCATAACTAAATCTCGCACTCCGGCTGCATCAGACACCGAACCAGAACTGGAGCCAAGTACCAGCAATAAATTAGAACGCATGATGCTTGCTATGCAGCACAGCCTGCAGACGATCGACAGTAAAATAGACAGCCTCAATCTGCGAATGGACAGTATGGCGGCGAAACTTGACAGACATGGCTCACGCATCACTGAGGCTGAACAACCCATTTCCACTGCGGAGGACCAGGTGGGGGTTGTCAGTGCATCATGCACACAAATGGAGAAGCTCTTGGCAGTAATACAGGCAAAAAATGAAGACCTTGAAGCCAGATCCCGGCGCAACAATCTTCGTATCATGGGAGTGCCTGAAACCACCAACACAGGCAAAATGGAGCTATACATCAAAGCCATGTTAAAGGAAATGCTGGGAGCGGAACACTTCTCAAATATGCTGGTCGTGGAAAGAGCGCATAGATCCTTAGTGCTGAAGCCAGTGCCTGGCGCTCCGCCGTGCCCTATTGTAGCCAGGCTTCTAAATTATCGCGATCGAGACACCGCGCTACGACTGGCAAGAGAGAAGGGCACAACAATGTACCAAGGAATGCAGGTTGCATTGTTCCCCGACTTCACGGCCACAGTGCAGCAAGCAAGGCAAGAGTTTCATCCAGCGAAGAAAAAGCTACAAGCGCTGAAAATCCAATATGCTATGCTGTACCCGGCGCGTCTCCGGATACAGCACAAAGGAAGAGCTAAGATTTTTACGTCACCAAAAGACGCTATGCAGTTTGTGCACCAGGTGGAGCGGCAGGAGTCCTCAAGAGCAGCAAGTGACGATGCGGACAATGAAGACTGATGAACTCTGCAGCGCGATGCGCTGGTTCTGGTAAAGTCTATATAATTGTTGTCTGTTGCAGGTGAGGATATTGCTGACCGATTTTGCTGTTTTCCTGAATGGTCCCTTTGTTCTATGATGCAGTAATTATGTTGCAGCGTGTACTATGGATGCTGAATATCCTGAGTAGTTGTGTTTGTTATACTGCATCTAACTGGTCATGTTGTGATGATATGTCTAAATGTACTGCACTCCGAGATAGCACGTAGATTAAGGAGCAAATTTTGCTGTTTAGATGCCAGAGATTTTATA
Source organism: Calotriton arnoldi (assembly GCA_963921515.1). Classification (NCBI taxonomy): domain Eukaryota; kingdom Metazoa; phylum Chordata; class Amphibia; order Caudata; family Salamandridae; genus Calotriton; species Calotriton arnoldi. The sequence continues at coordinate 793,518 of CAWUFW010006162.1, forward strand.
GAACAATATATCTAACAAACTAGGCGAACGAGAGGGCAGGAGCCCATATGACAATAACTGGCATGAATTGTAGATACTGCGATAGATGGATAATGCCCAAGCTCCTTTAATAGGATGATGGACATAAACTGTAACACGAGTATACGGATTCTATGCTAATAATTTGGACAATTACTACAAATGCTTGAGTGTCTAGTCTGTGTACACCAATGTAAGAAGACTGTAACTCATTTGCTAGCAACTATGTTGGAGATCTGTTGGATGGGGTGGTGCTTATAACTGCCCTGACCCCCCCTGTTACATCACGGGGTTACACGCCCACTGGTGTCCCCTTATGAGGGTATACCCCACGTTGATTTCAAGATATAATAGAACACTGTGTTAGGTGTTTATCTCTTAAGACGCGAGGCATGATGTTGCATGCATATGTTCTTATGTTCCTAATGGGAGTCCTTAGCATAATTGGGATGCTGAAGTGGGTGGGGGGTTTAGTTGGGGAACTTTATAACTGCACATGCTTGGTACACAGAGTACAATTGTGGACAATGGTGCGTAAAAAATTGGGTGACACAGGTCCATATGCTGATACATTAGATAGCGAAAACAAAGCAAATGACATGTAATAGTGGCAATCTCATCACATGGATAACGGGGAATGTACGTGGTCTAAATAGCCCGAAGAAAACACGACAAGTGTTGGCCTACTTAGATCGGCATAATATTCAGTTGGCTCTACTACAAGAGACTCACCTCACTAAACATACAGCAGAGGCAATTGCTACTAGATGGGCTGGTGTGCGATTAGCATCTTCCTACTCTTCCTATGCTAGGGGAGTAATGATATTAATTAAAAAGAATGTGCCCTTTGACCTCCCACATGTAGATGCGGACGACCAAGGACGCTATATAATAGCGCAAGGTAAATTATGTGGTACACTGATGACTATTGTGAATGTCTATGGTCCTAACATAGATGACCCTAGTTTTTATGAGACACTATGGAGCAAGATACATACATTATCCCCGGCTGCGCTCATTTGTGGAGGCGACTTTAATGTTGTGCTAGTGCCCGGTGAAGATCGGATGTCCTCTGTAGAGAGCACACACAAAAAAGCTGTCCTATCTGTACTAGATGGTATGAGAGATTTAGGTCTGCTGGATATCTGGCGGCTGAGACACCCTGGTAAGCGAGAAGGTACATGTCACTCTTATGTTCACAGGTCGTGGTCAAGGCTTGACTTCTTGCTGGCCACGCATGATGTGAATACATGGACCACTACAGTCCAGCATCTGCCTAAGACGTTGTCAGATCACTCCCTGGTTTTACTGCACATGATTATACCTACACACATGCCGTCCCAATTTCAGTGGCGCTTACAGTCGTCCTCGTCAGATCAGGTATTTCGCGAGGAATTAAAAGAAGCAATAGCAGACTACTTTAGTAATAATGTAGGCTCAGTGCAGAGCATGGGAACGATTTGGAAAGCGTTTAAAGTAACAATTCGCGGAGTCTGCATAGGATTGCAAGCAGGTGTACTCAAGTCATTAAGAGGTACCATGAGACGACTTGAGCAAGAACTGGGGAACCTTGAACGAGAATATGAACTTACAGCAGATAGGACGACGTTGGCAGATATTAGAACAAAGATTACAGAATACAATGAGGCAGCAGAACAGGAAGTGCGGCACATGTTGCGTAGATGGACCGCTAGGTACTATGGGGAAGGAGGTAGACCTGGGAAAGCATTGGCGAACAGAATTTTGGAGCCCTGGGCCAAATCACATATTGTGCAGTATTATCAAGCGCTATACACCAGTAAGCAATCAGCGAACGTAGGGGAGATAGAGCAATATCTGGAGGATATAGCATTAGTGTGGCTATCGCGTAGGCAACAGGATTTTTTAATGCATCAAATAACTCTTGATGAAATTCGGGAGGCTATCATGGCGTTACCTAATGGGAAAGCTACAGGCACGGATGGCTTGCCTGCAGAATTTTATAAGGAATATATTGATCTGTTGGCTCCATATCTCCATGAGATGTGTATGGAGGCCTATGAATCACAACAACTTCCACCCACGCTTCGCGAAGCGCTGATAGTAGCATTATTGAAACCTGGGAAGGAGCCTGACCGATGCGGATCATATAGACCGCTATCACTCATCAACACTGATGCCAAAATTTTGGCAAAAGTGTTAGCCACCAGACTGCGACTACTCCTCCCCGTAATGGTACTTCCAGACCAGTCTGGGTTTGTACCAACTCGCTCTACGTCGCATATTCTGCGAACCCTATTTACAGTACTGCATATACTGGAGCCTACATTGCCTGCGGTCGCGGTCCTACTGGACGCTGCTAAGGCGTTCGATTCCATCGCGTGGAAATATATGTTTGCGGTCCTACATGGCATGGGGGTGCCCTTCATTTATACGAACTGGATCAAATTATTATACACAGACCCATTGGCGAGAGTGCGCATCAATGGACAGACATCTGATACATTTCAGGTACAGCGTGGCACCGGGCAAGGATGCCCATTGTCACCATTACTGTTCGCTGTTGTACTGGAACCATTGGCATTCATCTTGCACCAAAGGTATGCGCCGGCAGCGCTACGCTTCTATCAACGGCCCCTTGCGGTATCAATGTATACCGACGATATGGTCTTATACGTTCGGGAACCTGACACTTATCTAGAACGACTTATCCGAGAGTATATCCGATTTGAATGGCACTCAGGGCTTGGCATTAACTGGGACAAATCAATTATACTCCCACTCACTGACAGTACGCCTCGCATGGAGCTCGGGTACCCACTGGAATGGAGCACAGACCCAGTAAAATATCTTGGAATATGGATCCACAAAGATCCACAGGTGGTCATACAGACCAACTATGGAAGAGAAATCACGCGGCTTGAGGACCAAGTAACTAGGTGGATAAAGCTGCCATTGTCGATTGCAGACAGAATAGCGCTGATCAAGATGATTGTGCTGCCGAAATGTTTATATTTATTCTTGAACATCCCCATTCGTTGACACATCACTTCTTCACCACACTTCGCACACTACTCATCACGTTAACATGGGGAGGGAAGAAGCCGAGGGTGAAGTGGAAACAGCTAACACTGCCATATGATATGGTGGATTCACGGCACCAGATCTCAGATTATTCTATCTCTGTGCCCAGGCACATTATGCCTATTATTGGCAACAAGCTCCTGATTTCACTCCACATGTAGCTGTGGAGGCGGGTGCGGTTCACCCCATACCACTTAAGGCAATGCTTGTAAATAATAGTACAATATTTGATAAAGGGGAAATAGACTCGGTACAGTGCACAGTTAACGTGTGGAAAGAGCTTGGAAAACAGGCACAGAAACTCCCGTTATATGCTCCAGCTATGCCCCTTCTGCATCATGCTGCAATATCAGTGACAACTGAGACTGGATCAGTCAAGATCCTACATGACGCGGGAATACGCACAATGGGCGATATATTTTCAGAGGGGAAATTCATAGATATCTCGACGATCACAGCAGAGAGACACGGCACTGCGATGTTGATCTTTCTCTATGCTAGATTGAGAGCAGCTGTATGTGAGTTATACTCTTGTTTTCAAGCGGAGCCGCAAACATTGGGGGCCCTGCAATTAATTTACACAACACAAACCAGAGCTAGGCTGGTCGCACGTCTGTACCATGTTTCACAAATAGAAGAAGCAGCGGAGGTGGAAGGGCCACTAGAAAAATGGAATGCTATTCTCGCAGAGCCATTAACGATAGATGACTCGAAGTCATGTTGCAGGCTGACGGGGCAATTAACTGCAAATGGGAACCTTAGAATTATTCACTTTAAATATCTACATCAGATGTATTACACGCCTGCTCAGCTACACAAATATGGGTTGCGAGACTCTGCCTGCTGTGTTCGATGTAATGCGCCCAGCGCAGATTTCCAACACTTAGCATGGGTCTGTCTGTCCGTAGGTCAATGAGTTCTGGGTACAAGTCTCGCACACCCTGACAGAAATAGTGGGGAACCAATAGAATGTACGGTGCAAATGTGTTTATTGGGGAATGGTACACAGATACAAGTTATTAATCGAAAACTGGTGGCTATAGCACTACTGTTAGCGAAATGAAGAGTCTCTATTCACTGGGGCGGGAGGCCCGCACCAACATGAAAACACTGGTTGAAGGATATGGTGTATTGTAGAGACTAACTTACCTGCTATGCTGAACAATTGCCAAGGGCATCCCGACCACGTGACATATGGGGCCCTTTAGCTTCCTATTTACTGACCAAGCTTGATGATTAATAGTTTAATATGTATTGTAAGTGATGTGTTACTCTTTCTAAGCTACTACCTGTGTTCAAAATATGAAGATAACTTTGATGTAAACTACCAATCCAATCATTTGTGCTTTGTCAATGTATGAGCATGATGCTGAACCATTTGGTTGTTAACTTACTAAAAACTCAAAAAAAAAAAAAATTTTAAAACCAGGCTAATTGTACGGTTTATAGAGCTGGCAAATATAGTATATGTTAACCATTTGTTTATTCTCATGGGAACTAATGTTGTGAATGGCTGAGATTATACAACTGTCAACTGTTTTACTGTCTAAATTCAAAACTCAATAAAGACAATAAAAAAATAAAAAAAAGATAGATAGATAGATAGAAAGATAGAAAGAAATTGAAGGCCAAGTAGTCACTTCTCTAACTGTATGGGCAGGTGGAAAAAGCACATTTGTACAATAGGTCAAGACCCTGGAAACCGTCACCACATAGGGCAATCTCAGTTTCATCCCACAGCAACCTTGGTCATTCAACATCAAATACCTTCCATTCGAAAGTAATCTAAATCCTGGATGAATTACAGCAGCCGGGGAACCCTTCAGATAACAGACTAAGTTTGCCTTGGATGCATTACATGCTCCATGAAGTATAACTTCCCTGCAAGCTAATGGATGTCCGAAAGTCTTCTCGCAGTCTGTACCACTAAGAAAAACTTCAGTTCTACCATTCCTGCACCTGAACATGAAAGGTAGGAGTATTTTGCTGGAAATGATTTAGGTAAGGAGGTGCCACAGCATGATGTCTCCATCTATCCTCATGTTCAAACGAGTCACTGCAGCTACGACAGCAGTTTGCACTGCCTCCTTTGCGGCTTCATCAGCCAATGAATTCCCTGTGGTGGTTCGGTGTGTGGGTAACATGAGCCCATGGCAAACTTTCTTTAAGATTTGCCACTTGTCCCCAAAGTAATTTATGCCTGAGAGTCTCTGAGTCCTATAGTGTAAATACTCATTGTAAGACTGGAAACAATAATATGAATCACACACTATAAGTCTGGGAAATTATGGATCCATATTCTCAAGTGCCAGAATTAGAGCTTTCTGTTCAGCCAGCTGTGCAGTGCAATCACCTAGTGACTGCATGAATGTTTTAAGAGGTTGGAATTCATTTGACCCTTTATCATTGTGCAAGTGGGCGAGTATTGGTGTTTTCTTCCTACTGCAGGCTGGGCAGAACCATCAGTGTCAACTATAAAGTCGTAGTGATCTAGAGGCATTCTTTCACTGGGCAGAGGGTATTCTTGTTCATATTGAAGGTAAGTTTGTGTCTGTAGTGTACAGTCAAATATGTAGTCTACATCTGTGCTGTTAGTGAATCTGCCCACTGTATCCATTTAGGATGTAAGGCTTTCGGGTTGGGAATGCTGGCCTTTGTGACAGCCTCTAAGGCTGGAATGAGAGTCAAGATAATTATCAGTTTCCCTTGAGCCAATGATTTTTCTTTCACTATAGCAGTCTGTACTGCTGTCAGAATTTTTTCTGTTGGTGCAAAATGCATTTCTGCATATATATGTAGATGGTACAGTGTCCCCTTCATTGAATGTGACATGTGTATGTCCAATGGTAACCGCAATTTCGAATATTACCAAATTTGCTGTATGTGTATGTGTTTTGGACCTAGCATGTCAGTTTGTACTGCACGCAAAATCTGTGTACGTTCTGGTGTCCAATGTGTCCTTGAAAAGTTTGGATGCATCAGGTCATAAAACAGTTTTACCCATTGTGCATAATCTGGTATGTATATTCTACCAAAGTTTAGGAAACCCAATAATGATTGGAGTCTTTGTAATGTGTTTGGTGGTTGTAAGAGTATACACTTCTCTAGGAAGTGCATCACTAAGATCTTGCCTTCATTTTAAAACTTGTATCACAAGAAGAGGACACTGAGATAACCAATTTTTGATTTTATGAAATTGAATATGCAGCCAATGTAAGCAAATCTGAGAATTATGCGATCTAATCTGGCCAGGTAGGGTTCTAAGTCATCATCTGGGAGATATATGTCATTGACCTCAGGAAAATGCTTTATTGTCAAAGCACTGTAACAGTTCTGTCTCCCAGGCAGGGAACAAGGCTGGGCTAATCTTATACCTTGAGGCAATCGACAGAATTGTTTTTGTGACCCGAGGGCGGTAAATGAAGTCAAATACCTGCTTTCAGGCGCTATTTTTTGGCAGAAAATGCCATTTGAAATGTCTAATGTGGTTTTGTATTTTTTACACACTATATTGTTCCTTAGTGCTGCGCCATGCGCATTTTGTACTGCAAATTTGCGAGTGTGACTGTTTAATTATCCATAGTCTAAGACAAAGCAATATGAATAATCTGGTTTCACTACTGGATACAAAGGACTGTTCATTGGTGAGATGCTAGACTCAATTACACCGTGATATTCAAGTTGTATTAGAATTTCTCTAACCTGTTGTTTAGCCTCATGTTTGATGGGGTATTGTGGCTGTACTTGTGGGCTGGTCCTTATGAGTATAATATGGTAAGTGGATTCTTCATCCCAGCCCACGTGATTGCGGTATAACATCGGGGCTTGTACAAGGGCCCACTCCTTGGCGAGTGTATGTTTAATTGATTCTGAATCGAGGTTGGAGAAAGATGGTAATATTACACTTTCCCCTCATGGGACTTGTCAAAAAAACTCAGGTGGCCAATCCTTTTCAGCCAAGAGAATGCCATAACCAAATGATAAGTTCCCCAAAAGAGAACGTTAATAGTACAAGGTATATCACCCTCCATTTGTAGCTGTAATTCATACATTTGACTTGGAACACTTAGTTTTGGTCTGACGTTTCTGCCTGGATGTAGTCACTAGTTGCTACTGCCTCAGACACTCTTTAAGAGTCTGGCAAACTATCATGTCTTCTGCTGCGCTGTCTAGCAGAGTCAGAACCCAATACCCGTTCAGAAGCAGAGTCCTCAATGTGGGTGGCGTGTTTAGCTTTAATCCCAGCCACTTTCTTCTTTTTAAATTGAAGCTTATGCTGTGCAAGCTCTTCTTCCTTTTTAGGTCTTGCGCCTAACGTTGCAGTGCGCAGCACTGCTCGCGCAGCGCGAGACCTCTGGAAAGGGCTTTAGAAAGCTAACCACACGCTTGTGCGTGTGGTTTTGCTTTCCGCGGCTGCCATTGGCTTTCGCTGGCTTTTTTTTAAAAAATCCAGCACGCAATTGGGCAAAGGCGGGCGCATGTCCCGCCTTTGCTCCGCCCATTCCCGTCGGTGGCCAGCATGCGCAACAGCGCGCGTTCGCCTGGCTGCCGCGCTCCCTTTACCCCCCTCCCCCCGCTCCTCTGTGGTGCGCACGCACCACTGGTTTACGGGAGTTAGCAGGCAGACAAGGGAGCGGTCTGTCGGAAACTGTACTTTTCAAAGAAGAGAACATATATTTATCTTAAGCCTGTGTGACAGTGAACGCATACGATGGATTTCGGGTGACAGGTATTTTGTTTTTCGTATTGAAAGTCTCCATTTTTTATAATTCACAACTAGCACTTCCGCATGCTCAACGCCTGTGCCCTAAAGATATGTCTCAGTTCCAAGTTCCTGCTCTTGCACGGCTCATTTGTGTCTTTATCGGCTTTTTTTTCATGGTACCTTGTACCTCTGTTTTTCCTTTTCCATCACCCACTGCATTTCTCTACCTTTTCGTCTTCCTCGCTCCCACCCTCCACTTCTCTTCTCATGATTTCTCCTTTGCCTCCTCCCCCGCCTCTCCGATTTCTCACAATCTCCCCTTCTCCTTCCATTCATCTTCCCTTTTCTTGCCCCTCCCCCATCCTCTTCTGGGTCACAGCAGACAAAATATGTCTGGCTGGAGAGCCGAGATTGATCTGTTGCATGGAGCACCGGGCCAGGGACTGTCTCTAGCGGTGTCTAAGAATAGCAAAGGCACAAAACGCTGTCCCTAGACACTGACTGTCTCAGATTCAGTCTACAGCACACTCTAGATCTGTGTGTGCGTGCAGCTATGAACGTGCGTGTGTGTGAGTGTGCGCATACAAGGGGCAGTGTACCTATGCATTTGCTATGTATGCAGGTATTTGTACAAAGCTGAAGGTTAGATATGTCAGAACACACCTTATATGCAGTAATGTGTGTGTGTGCATGCAGGTATATGTGGTGTGCGTGCTATGTGCCATTCCCTCTTCACCGGTAGCCTCTACAAGTTTCTTTACACCCCCCCACTCCCACATACAGTCAGTCCATCCTCTCTCTACGTCACTCGTCTTTATCCTAATCCTTTTTTCACAGCTTGTTCATATTTTTCGCCATTCTCTCTCTCTGTCTCTCGTTTTTTTCATGGTACCTTGTACCTCTGTCTTTCCTTTTCCATCACCCACTCCATTTCTCTCCCTTTTCGTCTTCCTCGCTCCCACCCTCCACTTCTCTTCTCATGATTTCTCCTTTGCCTCCTCCCCTGCGACTCCTTGCAATATGCCCGTATCTTCACACACTTTGTTAAACGCTTGCTCAAACCAGTGGCATAATGTTATCGCCTTCAGGGGCCTCAAATTAAGCCGTGTCTGCTGGTACGCTCTGCGCTAAAATCATATTTGCATTTAATAATGTAGTATCCTCAGATCATTACGAATAGCCACAAATCGTTAAACTCTGCAAACATGTAATGAAAGTTGAGCTTTACAGTACTCACCCTAACTGCAAATGCCTTGCATTAATGGCTGACTCACTCACTGACCCTCTCACTGTCTCTCACTGTCTCTCACAGACACTCACAGACACTCACTGACACACTCTGACACACTCACAGACACACTCTGACGCACTCACAGACGCACTCACAGACGCACTCACAGACGCACTCACAGGTGCACTCACAGGCACACTCTCAGGCACACTCACAGACACACTCACTGACACACTCACTGACACACTCACTGACACACTCACAGACACACTCACAGACACACTCACAGACACACTCACACTCACAGACACACTCACACTCACAGACACACTAGACATTCGCAGACACACTCGCAGACACACTCGCAGACACACTCACAGACACACTCACAGACACAGACACACTCACAGACACACTCACAGACACACTCACACTCACAGACACACTCACACTCACAAACACACTCACACTCACAACACTCAGACACTCACAGACACTCAGATACTCACAGACACTCACAGACACACTCACAGACACACTCACAGACACACTCATAGACACACTCATAGACACACTCAGACACACTCATAGACACTCACTCTCTCACACTTTCACTCTCTCACACTTTCACTCTCACACTCACTCTCACTCTCACACTGACTCTCACACACTGACTCTCACTCACACTGACTCTCACTCACACTGACTCTCTCACTCTCACTGACTCTCACTGACTCTCTCGCTCTCACTGACTGACTCTCACTGACTGACTCACTCACTCTCACTGACTCACTCTCACTGACAGACTCTCACTGACTGACTCTCCCACTCTCTCTCACTGACAGACTCTCACTGACTCACTCTCACTGACAGACTCTCACTGACTCACTCTCACTGACTGACTCTCACTGACTCACTCTCACTGACTCACTCTCACTGACTGACTCACTCTCACTGACTGACTCTCATTGACTGACTCACTCACTCTCACTGACTCACTCTCACTGACAGACTCTCACTGACTGACTCTCCCACTCTCTCTCACTGACAGACTCTCACTGACTCACTCTCACTGACTCACTCTCACTGACTCACTCACACTGACTCACTCACACTGACTCACTCTCACTGACTCACTCTCACTGACTCACTCTCACTGACAGACTCTCACTGACAGACTCTCTCACTCTCTCACTGACTGACTCTCCCACTCTCTCTCTCACTGACTGACTCACTCTCACTGACAGACTCTCACTGACTCACTCTCAATGACTCACTCTCACTGGCTCACTCTCACTGACATACTCTCACTGACAGACTCTCATTGACAGACTCTCACTGACAGACTCTCACTGACAGACTCTCCCACTCTCTCTCACTGACTGACTCACTCACTCTCACTGACTAACTCTCCCACTCTCTCTCACTGACTGACTCACTCTCACTGACAGACTCACTGACTCACTCTCACTGACAGACTCACTGACTCACTCTCACTGACAGACTCACTGGCTCACTCTCACTGACAGACTATCACTGACAGACTCTCTCACTCTCACAGACCCTCTCTCACTGACTGACTATCTCTCACTGACTGACTCTCGCTAAAACACTGACTGACTCTCTCGCAAAAAACACTGACTGACTCTTACTGACTGACTCACTCTCACTGACTGACTATCTCACTGACTCACTCTCTCACTCACTGACTAACTGACACTCTCACTCTCACTCACTGACTCTCACTCTCACTGTCTGACTCTCTCACTCTCACTGACTGACTCTCTCACTCACTGACTCTCTCACTCTCACTGACTGAATCTCTCACTCTCTCACTGACTGGCTGACTCTCACTCTCTCACTGACTGGCTGACTCTCACTCTCTCACTGACTGACTGACTCTCACTCTCACTGACTGACTGACTCTCTCTCTCACTCTCTCACTGACTGACTCTCTCTCACTGACTGACTCTCTCACTCTCACTAACTAACTGACTGACTGACCTTCACCCTCCAGTGCATTTGGTTCAACCTTTAAATAAATAAAAATAATATAAATATATTTTTTTATTATATGGATTTTCTTGTAACATTTGTATTGTGCTGTTTTGTGAAAACCTTAACCACGCAAAAAACTTTACTTTCTAAATGTATATAATACTTCTTTCTGCAATGTTTCGAAGTCTAATGAACGCTGTAGGCCTTGCAAAGAGTATGTTAAGTGCTAAATAACGAAATAAGTACTAATGCAATAAAATACAATGTACCTTTCTAATTAATTTTAATGAAGTTATGGATACAGTGCATTTGGTTCAACCTACAAATAAATGTAAAATATATATATATATATATATATATAGTTACGTGATTAATGTTTTAACAAAACAGCACAATACAAATGTTACATGAAAATCCATCTAAAAAAAATTTCCCCACACATAAATTTACATGTAAAAATTAAATGTCATAGCGAAATTGTTAAACTTGACATTACATATTCATCACTAGACATTGTTCGCTCTCAGAATCCCAAGTTTATTTGCACAGTTTATACCTAAAGGTGTCTGAACCTACCTAATATCAATCGTCAGGGCTTTAAGTGGGCTGGGTCCGTCTGGGTCTCAGACCCGGAAGAATTTAAAACGGGCATTGAAGCGGGTCCCTGTTGGAGACTATAGTCATGTCCTAAACTTTAGAGGCAAAAACACTGAGTGATTTTTTTTGTTTGTATATTTTTATTGATAGCAAGAACATAGATCAGGTCACATCCTTGGTTACAAAATTTCAAGTGAGAGGGAGCTATGGTAAGCCAAGGAAAAATATATAGTAAGGACACTGCAGTACAATAGTTGGGGGTGGGGAGAGTTTCTTCCTTTACAAAAAAAAACACTGTTACAAATGGAAAGCAGTGTCTGCTGGGGGAGAGGATAAACTGGGACATGCGCCCGCCTTTTGCCCAACTTAGACTTTACAAGTCCAGAACACACTGTCTGAGAGGCAACCACTGCACAACCATTTGGTCATATACTTGAAGGGCTCGTCTTCCGGGCTTTTTCATGATACCATTGTGGGTAGAAAAACCTGTTTTCACCGGAATTGCAGTAGTGTGTTTGAATTGTGCTGCCATCCTTCTTTCCTATTCACATTTCCCAAGGAGGAATCATTTAATGGGAAAACCACCTGGTTAGGATGGAAAACGTGCATGAGTTGGTACCCAAGCACCAATACCTACGATTATTTCCACAATTAGAGTGCAAAACCCGGGGCTTTAAGTGGGCCGGGTCTCACCGGTGCTGAGCACCGGCAGTTTTTAAAAGGGGGCCTTGAAACGGGTCTCTATCGGGCTCTGTTTTGTTCCCTGGCACAAAGTAATATCCAAGTATTCCCCAAGCTTAGGGGCCGATTACGATGGCGGTCGGTGTCAGTACCGCGGTGCCGGCGGTGCGGAAAAATGCCTTTTACCGCCCGCCAGCAGCGGTCCTCACGGCCGCCATATTATGAAGGGCAAATATGCCCCATTTCCCGACCTCCGCGGTGCAACGCCGACCGCCATGAAATTGCGCCCGCCACCGCGCCGGTGGTAGCCAATGGAGACTCACCGCCGTGCGTAATGACGTCCCGTCCGCTTAACAAAATAGGATGCGCCAAACAACCAGTCGAACCGCAGGGGAGAAACCGCCCTTCCAGACACGGCGGAATCTCGACAGCGGAGCGTGAAACGAGACTTCCGGAGCCCTCCACCCGGAGCCGAACGCCATGGATCCAGCACTACACGTCCTCCCGGTGCTGTACGTGATACATCACCAGGTCAACATCGCCCGCCGCGGACGCCGCCGCAGGTACGTAAAAAACACAATACAACACAAAACAGAACACAAATTCCACGGGCTGAAACAGGGCACCTGGCCACACCAGACACACTGGTGTGGACAGGAACACATCCATCAGTGTACCCACACATGTCTCATCTGGCACCAATTCACACCCTGCATCAAGCCCACCAAATTACCGCGAACATAATGTAATGTGTTGCTGACGACACCGCAGCGGTGAGTATGCGGGAAATCCATCGCACAAAGCAGAATGCATGTACAGCAACGGTCAGGCCAGAAAGACCACAGGCCACCACCACCACCCACCACCCACAGCTCCGCCGCACACAGCAAGAAACATGCCAATCCCCCTGTGCACCCCCATGTCCAACACCAAGCGAGCTAAATCCACACCCAGCAGCACACAACTAACACCTAGGGAGACAGACACAGCAACATTGGGTGTAGATTAACACACAGCACAGAGGCACAGGCCCAGGGCAACACACACACACACCACAACACCACATACATGGCAAGTGTTAGACTTGGCATCTTTTGGCGTGTTTCCCCTGACTTTTTGCTTTCTGACCTCCCGGTTTTGACTCTGTTTTTGCTGGTGTAATGATTCTGCGCACTTTCCTCACTGCTGTCCAGTGGAAAAGTGCAAGTGCTCCTGTATAAAATGTGTTATGGATTGGTGTTTCCATGATTGGCCTATTTGGTTTATGTGTCAGTCCCTTGTAAAGTGCACTGCGAGTGCCAGGGCCTATAGACCAAATGCTGTTGGTGGGCTGCAGCACTGGATTGTGCCACCCACGCAAACAGCCCGTAAAGTGTAACTCGGGCCTGCCATCGCAGAGCCTGTGCGCAGCCTGGGGCTGCCATGTCGACTTGGCAAGTGCACACACTTGCAAGTCCCTAAACCTTCCCTTTTCTACATGTTAGTCACCCCTAAGGTAGGCCCAAGGTACCCCTGTGGGCAGGGTGCATTGTATGCGAAAGGTAGGACATGCCCTGGTGTGTGTGGCATGTCCTGATAGTGAATTACAGCCTAGTTCGTTTTTCACTATTGCAAGGCTACCTGTTCCCCCTAGGCCAGAACGGGCAGTTTGGATTATTACAGCTTATAATCCTAACTGACCCCGGGAACATGGTAGAAATTCGAGTTTAGTATGCCTGGACTCAGAACGATAAAATGCATCTTTTAGTGAAGTTGGTTTTAACATTCTGTGTTTGAAAATACCCTTTTAGAAAGTGGGTATTTTCTTGTCTAACCATCCAAGCCTGCCTCTGCGAGGTTGTGTATTCCTTGTCTGGAGTGTGAGTGACAGGGGCTGGGGGATGCAAGGAGACAGGGTGAGTCAGCACAGGGCTGAATAGCAAGATCTACATGTAGATGGGTGGGAGGAGTTGCACCTGGGCCCTGAATAGGACAGTGCCTTCCCTCCACAATGCTGGCTCCACCTCCTGTGGTGCGTCTGATGTCCCTGGCCTACTCACTGAAAGAAGGGACGGAGACTTGTCAACAAAGTGCTCCAGAACTGGTTTGGACTAGGCAAAGGCCTCTCTGCCTTCAGAGAACAAAGGAATTTGGGATATAAATATTGGGGCCCTGACCCCATGAATTTAGATCTCGCTGGAATCAAGGAACCTGTCAAGAAGAAGAGCTGGAGAGCTGCTAGGAGGAGTACTGCCCCTTTGCTGAGTTATTGCTTTGTTGGGTTGGCCTGCAGCTGCTGCTTCTGCCTTGGGCAGTGAAAGGACTAAGACTGAACTTTCTACAAACTTGTGCTGAGTATCTCCAAGGGCCTGGAACCGAGCTGGCCTCCTGTTAAGAAGTCTCAGGGATTGCAAAGACTTCACAAGCCTCTGGGTACCGCTTCTGGAACGCTGTTTCAGTTGCCACAGAGGAAGGGAACTGCAACCGACTCCGTCAACCGAATCCATCCCTGGCCGGTGACCTGTTTGCACCGCAGACCGCATCGCCCCGCTTCGCATTGCAACCCTGGTCTCACCGTGGGCGACGTCCGACGCCGCCAACACCGAGCCGCTGCTTGCACCGTGACCTGTGGGCACCGCAGTTCGCATCGCATCGCTTCACTGAACCAGCCGGACCCGACCGACGCGGTCGCTGCAACTGGCTCAAGAGTCGTGACCGCATCGCATTTGGGGCACCGCTCGCACGTCTGCGACGCACAGCTCCGACTCGCACTGCTGTCCGACGCCAGCTCCCGCACTCCGGCTTGGTCGCCTGCATCGCAACCTGTCAGCACCGCATCGAGCATCGTCTCACCCTGCATCGCACGCCTTGGACTCACCGACTCCGTCTGCACGACGCTCATCGAGCCGCTGCCTGCACCGCATCGAGGGACACCGCACCTTGCATCGCTCCGTCTTGCACCGCAACCGCGACGAACGCCGACCGGCTCGTACACTCCGTACCAGCCACAACGAGAAAGGTACTGTGACCGAGTCTGTTCACGACTCTGCTGGCCCGTATCGACGCGGTCGGCTGGAACTGTTAGACTCTGTGTATTTCAGCATCGCGGTAGACCCGGACGGGGCTACCGACTCGCATCTGAACTTTGTTTTTGAACTATTCCTGCAAAGAAGAAGTTACCTTATCAAGCATTCATTTTTAAAGTATAGTATTGTGGATTTTTGTCATAATTGGTCTTGTCTTGAGTATATAAAAATTGGTTATTTTTCTAAACTGGTGTGGTGTCCGTTTGTAGTACTTACACTGTATTACTGTTGGTTATGTGCAAATGCTTTACACACTGCCTCTGAATTAAGCCTGACTGCTCGTGCCAAGCTACCACGAGGGTGAGCAGGGGTTACTTCACGAGTGTAACACCCTTACCCTGACTAGGAAGAAGGGTCCCTACTTGGACAAAGGTGCAAGCCCTTGCCAACTAGAGATCCCATTTCTAACATTGGTTGTCAGCGGTGAGGATAGGACTTGTGTTTGCACTTGACTTACAGTGATTGGTGTGCACTACTACCATATCGCAGACCATTACGTACCACATACTGGTTCTTTTTCTTTTGGCCTATTTTTGATCTTGCCAGTTTTCAACTCACTACTTTTGTCATGCCTGACACAGCTGCATCATCCGTTGCATCTCTGGAAATTATCTTTGAGGAGGATAGGTTGGAAACCTACGCCGTAAAGGAACTACGAGCAATTTGTAAAAACCTGAAAGTCCAAATTAAAGGCCTCACAAGGAAGGAGGAGCTACAGAAGGCGCTGAGGGCCTGGGTAGCAGCCAGACATGCCAGTGGGCACCCTGGTAATCTCAGTGAGGAGGAGCCTATTTCCAGGGTGGATATGCTTTTGGGTAGGGGGGAACCCGCCAGGTCAGGCAGCAGCAGTCTGTCCCCAGAGGAGCTGGAGGACAGGCGGGAGGCAAGGCAGTTTGAGCTGCAGAAGCTCAGGCTGGAGAGTGAGCGGGAGGAGAAGAGATTGGCCATAGAGGAGAGGAAGATGCTCTTAGAGCATGAGAGAGAACTGAAGGAGCTAGAACTTAGGAGTAAGTCAGGCTCAGATGGTGGCAGCAATTCATCCAGAAAGGCAGACAGGATTGTGCACATTCCCAAGAATGTAGGCAAGGAGTTCAAGAAGGGGGATGACATAGAAAGGTGGTTTCAGGGTTATGAGGCAGCCATACCCATGAATGGGGTCCCTGAGGAGAATTGGGGAGCAGGATTGTGGCCACTTTTCCCTGAAGAAGCAAGGGATGCTCTGATAGCTTTGGGTAAGGGGTATCACCTCACCTATGCTGACATGAAGGATGCCCTTCTCACTAAGTATGGTCTTACTCCTGAAAAGTACAGGGATCAGTTCAGGTCCAGTAAGAAGTCTGATGCCAACACTTGGTTGGAATGTGTGGATGTGTTCTGCAGGTCTCTGGATGGTTGGGTGAAGGACAGTAGTGTAACAGATTTTCAGGGGCTCTACAACTTGATTGCATGGGAGCACTTGTCTAGTCTATGTTTTGCAGATCTGCGCCAGCACCTAGTTGATAGTAAGCTAACTGACCCCAGGAAGCTTGCTATGGAAGCGGACCGCTGGATGAGTACCAGGGTCCACAAGAAAGCGTTTGGGGAGACTCAGCCAAAGGTGGGCAGGGTCCCCAGCAGAAAGGTGGGGGGACAAGGGTAAAGCACAGGAATTCTCTAAAGGGCCCCAAACTAATACCCAGGGTAAAGGTTCCCAGCCCCCGGTGATAAGAAGAAAGGGGTCTCTACAGGAAGCCTGTTGAGACCGGCCCCGCAAGTGTTATGCATGTGACCAGGTAGGTCACTTTAAGGGGGACCCCAAGTGCCCAAAGGGGACACAGCCACCCACCGGTGGACAGTCCAAAGTGTTGGCTAGTGTAGCGCTTGGGGAGGAGGGGTGCCCACAGGAGGGTGGGGATCCCGCAGAAATGACCCTTGTCTCACTAGGGGACAGTGAGATGGTCCCAGGAAACCAGGTGCCCCCTAACACAAAGAAATATAGCACCTGGGTAACCATCAATGGGAACAGGGTAGAGGCTCTCAGAGATACTGGAACCAGTGTGACCTCAGTCCGGTGTCACCTGGTGTCTGAGAAGGAAGTAGTCCCAGGAGCATTCCACCAAGTAGTTGCTGTCGACAACTCTGAGCGCCAGTGTATGGTGGCGCAGGTTCCCTTTGAATGGGGGGGGTCTCAGGTCCCTTGAGGGTGGTTGTGAGCCCTACCATGCCTGTAGATTGTCTGCTAGGAAACGACCTGGAGCAGTCCTCATGGAAGGAGGTTGAGCTCAGGTCTCACTTGGAGATGCTTGGGTTGCCAGAGTGGGCATGCGTGTCTACTCGGTCAATGGCACCCAGAAAGGGTGATCAAGAGGACTTGGAGGCTGGAACAGTGGCCCAAGTCCCTGCCAAGAGAAAGGGCAGGGGGCGCGGGAAACCGGCCCTCGAAGCTCCCACGGACCGGGAGGAGGCGGACCTCGAGGGGGACGCCCGGTGCCTACAGGGGAGCAGGTAGCCGAACTGGGAGACATCTCTGAGCTGACCCATTGGCAGCAAGAAGGGGGTCCCACCAGGGAGGAGTTCTGCAGGGAGCAGAACGAGTGCCCTACTCTGGAGGGTCTGCGGCGACAGGCTGCAGACCAGGCAGCTGGTAATCAGTCCGGGTCACATCTGATCTACTGGGAGAGTGGTCTTCTATACAGTGAGCCTAAGGTTGCTGAGCCTGGGTCAGCCCGTGTGCTGGTGGTACCCCAGCGCTTCAGGACCTTCCTACTGGGTCTGGCTCATGACGTGCCTTTGGCAGGACATTTGGGGCAGGACAAGACCTTTGACAGGCTTGTCACCCACTTCTTTTGGCCCCAAATGCGAAGGCAGTCAGATGCACACTTTAGGTCTTGCCAAACTTGCCAGGCAAGTGGTAAGAGTGGGAGGAAGGTCAAAGCTCCTCTCCAACCTTTTTCCTGTTGTTGGAACACCCTTTGAAAGGGTAGGGATGGATATTGTGGGGCCACTGGATCCCAAGACAGCCATGGGCAACAGGTACATCCTGGTCTTGGTGGACCATGCCACCCGGTACCCGGAGGCAATCCCTCTCAGGACAACGACGGCGCCAGTGGTGGGCCGGGCGTTAATGGGGATCTTTTCCCGTGTGGGATTCCCCAGAGAGGTGGTTTCTGATAGGGGGACCAATTTCATATCGAAGTATATGACATCCCTGTGGAAGGAGTGTGGTGTAACCTACAAGTTCACCACTCCTTACCACCCACAAGGAAACGGTCTGGTGGAGAGATTCAACCAGACCTTGAAAGGCATGATCAAGGGTCTAACAGAACCCAGGAGGCGTAAGTGGGACGTCCTCTTGCCATGCCTACTCTTTGCATACAGGAGGTGCCTCAGAAGTCTCTTGAGTACAGCCCCTTTGAGCTCCTGTATGGTCACCCTGTCAGAGGACCTCTGAGTTTGGTAAAGGAAGGCTGGGAGGCGGCTCCCAGGAAAACTCCCAGGATGTATTTAGCTACATGCTGGCCTTTAGAAACCAAACTGCCCGCTTCAGGAAACTCGCTCAGGCAAACCTAGAAGCCAGCCAGGAAGAAATGAAGAGATGGTATGACCAGAATGCCACTCTGGTCGAATTTCAACCTGGGCAAAAAGTGTGGGTCATGGCCCCAGTAGCACCTTGTGCCTTGCAGGACAAGTGGACTGGGCCATATGAGGTAAAGGAGCGCAAAAGTGACGTCACCTACCTGGTGGATTTGCAGGCTCCAAGGAACCCTTTGAGGGTCCTTCACGTGAACCTCCTCAAGCCCCACTTCGAGAGGTCCGAAGTGAGTATGCTCTTGGCGACAGATGATGGGGTGGAAGAGGAGAGTGAGCCTCTCCTGACCTCCTGTCTACCAAGGAGCATGATGGGTCAGTAGAGGGTGTGATCCTCTCCCCTACTCTGACTCAGGAGCAGCAGGGGGACTGTCGCCAGTTGTTGGGACAGTTCGCCCCACTGTTCTCTCTGACTCCCGGTGTTACTCACTGGTGTACCCATGACGTGGACACTGGTGACAGCCCTCCTGTGAAGCACAAGATTTACAGGTTGACTGACCGGGTCAGAGCCAGCATCAAGGAGGAGGTCTCTAAGATGTTGGCGTTAGGGGTGATTGAGCCCTCCCACAGTCCTTGGGCCAGCCCAGTGGTCTTGGTCCCAAAGGCTGCGGCGCCCGGTGCCACTCCAGAACTCCGGTTTTGTGTGGAGTACCGTGGGCTCAATGCCGTCACCAGGACTGACGCGCACCCCATCCCCAGAGCTGATGAGCTCATTGATCGGTTGGGAGCTGCCCGGTTCCTCAGCACGTTTGATTTGACGTCTGGGTACTGGCAGATTGCCTTAACCGATGGGGCCAAGGAGAGATCAGCATTCTCAACCCCAGAAGGTCATTACCAATTCCGGGTGATGCCCTTTGGGTTGAAGAATGCCCCTGCCACCTTTCAGAGGTTGGTCAATCAGGTGTTGGCTGGGCTGGAGGATTTCAGTGCCGCCTACCTGGATGACATTGCTGTGTTCAGTTCCAGCTGGGAAGAACATTTACAGCACCTTGAGAAAGTGTTGAGGGCTCTGCAAGGTGCAGGCCTCACGATCAAGGCCAGTAAGTGCCAGATCGGGTAGGGTTCTGTGGTGTACTTGGGACACCAGGTAGGAGCGGCCAGGTGGCGCCCCTACAACCCAAGATTGACACCATTCTGGCTTGGGAACCCCCAAGACCCAGACAGAGGTGAGAGCCTTCTTAGGTCTCACCGGCTACTATAGGAGATTTGTTAAGGGCTATGGCACCATGGTTGCCCCCTTAACAGAGCTGACCTCTAAGAGGCAGCCCAGGAAAGTGATCTGGACGGAGTCCTGCCAGAAAGCTTTTGATGCCCTGAAGGCAGCCATGTGCACGGCGCCCGTGCTCAAGGCACCTGACTTCTCCAAGGAATTCGCCGTGCAGACTGACGCTTCAGAGCATGGTGTGGGAGCGGTGCTCTCACAGCTGAACGAAGAGGGCCTGGATCAGCCTGTAGTCTTCCTTAGCAGGAGACTACTTCCCAGGGAACAGAGGTGGAGTGCCATAGAAAGGGAAGCCTTTGCTGTGGTCTGGGCGCTGAAGAAGTTGAGAACATACCTGTTTGGGACTCACTTCCGGGTTCAGACAGACCACAGGCCCCTCAGATGGTTGATGCAAATGAGGGTGAGAATCCAAAACTGCTGAGGTGGTCCATCTCCCTACAGGGAATGGACTTTACGGTGGAACACCGTCCTGGTACAGAACACGCCAACGCAGATGGTCTGTCCAGGTTCTTCCGCCTTAGTGAAGAGAACTCCAATGGGGTTGGGTAGTTCTCCCTACTTTCAGCTGGAGGGGACATGTGTTAGACTTGGCATCTTTTGGCGTGTTTCCCCTGACTTTTTGCTTTCTGACCTCCCGGTTTTGACTCTGTTTTTGCTGGTGTAATGATTCTGCGCACTTTCCTCACTGCTGTCCAGTGGGAAAGTGCAAGTGCTCCTGTATAAAATGTGTTATGGATTGGTGTTTCCATGATTGGCCTATTTGGTTTATGTGTCAGTCCCTTGTAAAGTGCACTGCGAGTGCCAGGGCCTATAGACCAAATGCTGTTGGTGGGCTGCAGCACTGGATTGTGCCACCCACGCAAACAGCCCGTAAAGTGTAACTCGGGCCTGCCATCGCAGAGCCTGTGCGCAGCCTGGGGCTGCCATGTCGACTTGGCAAGTGCACACACTTGCAAGTCCCTAAACCTTCCCTTTTCTACATGTTAGTCACCCCTAAGGTAGGCCCAAGGTACCCCTGTGGGCAGGGTGCGTTGTATGCGAAAGGTAGGACATGCCCTGGTGTGTGTGGCATGTCCTGATAGTAAATTACAGCCTAGTTCGTTTTTCACTATTGCAAGGCTACCTGTTCCCCTAGGCCAGAACGGGCAGTTTGGATTATTACAGCTTATAATCCTAACTGACCCCGGGAACATGGTAGAAATTCGAGTTTAGTATGCCTGGACTCAGAATGATAAAATGCATCTTTTAGTGAAGTTGGTTTTAACATTCTGTGTTTGAAAATACCACTTTTAGAAAGTGGGTATTTTCTTGTCTAACCATCCAAGCCTGCCTCTGCGAGGTTGTGTATTCCTTGTCTGGAGTGTGAGTGACAGGGGCTGGGGGATGCAAGGAGACAGGGTGAGTCAGCACAGGGCTGAATAGCAAGATCTACATGTAGATGGGTGGGAGGAGTTGCACCTGGGCCCTGAATAGGACAGTGCCTTCCCTCCACAATGCTGGCTCCACCTCCTGTGGTGCGTCTGATGTCCCTGGCCTACTCACTGAAAGAAGGGACGGAGACTTGTCAACAAAGTGCTCCAGAACTGGTTTGGACTAGGCAAAGGCCTCTCTGCCTTCAGAGAACAAAGGAATTTGGGATATAAATATTGGGGCCCTGACCCCATGAATTTAGATCTCGCTGGAATCAAGGAACCTGTCAAGAAGAAGAGCTGGAGAGCTTCTAGGAGGAGTACTGCCCCTTTGCTGAGTTATTGCCTTGTTGGGTTGGCCTGCAGCTGCTGCTTCTGCCTTGGGCAGTGAAAGGACTAAGACTGAACTTTCTACAAACTTGTGCTGAGTATCTCCAAGGGCCTGGAACCGAGCTGGCCTCCTGTTAAGAAGTCTCAGGGATTGCAAAGACTTCACAAGCCTCTGGGTACCGCTTCTGGAACGCTGTTTCAGTTGCCACAGAGGAAGGGAACTGCAACCAACTCCGTCAACCGAATCCATCCCTGGCCGGTGACCTGTTTGCACCGCAGACCGCATCGCCCCGCTTCGCATCGCAACCCTGGTCTCACCGTGGGCGACGTCCGACGCCGCCAACACCGAGCCGCTGCTTGCACCGTGACCTGTGGGCACCGCAGTTCGCATCGCATCGCTTCACTGAACCAGCCGGACCCGACCGACGCGGTCGCTGCAACTGGCTCAAGAGTCGTGACCGCATCGCATTTGGGGCACCGCTCGCACGTCTGCGACGCACCGCTCCGACTCGCACCGCTGTCCGACGCCAGCTCCCGCACTCCGGCTTGGTCGCGTGCATCGCAACCTATCAGCACCGCATCGAGCATCGTCTCACCCTGCATCGCACGCCTTGGACTCACCGACTCCGTCTGCACGACGCTCATCGAGCCGCTGCCTGCACCGCATCGAGGGACACCGCACCTTGCATCGCTCCGTCTTGCACCGCAACCGCGACGAACGCCGACCGGCTCGTACACTCCATACCAGCCACAACGAGAAAGGTACTGTGACCGAGTCTGTTCACGACTCTGCTGGCCCGTATCGACGCGGTCGGCTGGAACTGTTAGACTCTGTGTATTTCAGCATCGCGGTAGACCCGGACGGGGCTACCGACTCGAACGAACTTTAATTTTTAAACTATTCCTGCAAAGAAGAAGTTACCTTATCAAGCATTCATTTTTAAAGTATAGTATTGTGGATTTTTGTCGTAATTGGTCTTGTCTTGAGTATATATAAATTGGTTATTTTTCTAAACTGGTGTGGTGTCCGTTTGTAGTGCTTACACTGTATTACTGTTGGTTATGTGCAAATGCTTTACACACTGCCTCTGAATTAAGCCTGACTGCTCGTGCCAAGCTACCACGAGGGTGAGCAGGGGTTACTTCACGAGTGTAACACCCTTACCCTGACTAGGAAGAAGGGTCCCTACTTGTTCAAAGGTGCAAGCCCTTGCCAACTAGAGATCCCATTTCTAACAGCAAGAAAGCTGAATACAAGCACAAAATTAACATCCACACACACAAGGAACATACAGACTACTGGACACACACCCTGCCAACTCACACAGACATACCCCACACAGACACACAGCCACATACACAGACTACATGCCACCAGCAATGGAGCACAACATAGAGGAAAGCAAAAATGATGTGCACACAAATGGGAGGGCAAGGAGACAACCAACAACCAGGTGAACAGACACATGCAGGACAAGGAACCTAGAACAACATCCACACCCCATCCAAGCACATGGCTGGCACAGTGAGTGAAGTCAAACAACAGTCACCTCAGTGCAACAACTCAGGGAGACAGCAAGGTGACCCATGTATAGGGACAGGGATGAAACGAAGGACCTCAAGTCAAACAGTGAACAGCAAGTACACATGAGTATCACACAGGGCACATTGGCACACTCAATGACTGTCAAACACAAGTAGGAGTCCCCAAACATACCCCCTCATATCTGCAGCACACAACCCCAATGCCAGACACACAGAAGGGCCTACATAATGTCCAGACAAGATACAGACAAACAATCAAACCCCCTGGGGGCATCCACAAACATCACACACACACAGGGATTTCAGTACCAACGTCTGCACCAAAACAAAAATGGCAAACACAATTCAAAACAGAAACACATACAGAACCACAAAAATAACACACATCACCTGTGCAGCCAAACTAGGGAAGGCAATGGGAGCACACACACAACAGGAGTGCACCACCTCATCAGTCAGGAAAAATGCATAGGCTACATACCACAACACAGACAAGAAGTGCACCATCACAGAACAACACAGACACATCAAACACACAACAGATGCACAACACCACAAAGCACATAGCAAACACAGCAGTACATCAGGGGATGTACACTAGGACAGCACAAGGCAACATACACCCACAGCACTGAATGCACAACAAGCAGTGTGTGCACACAAACACACAACAGTCCCACACAGCCATGAGTCACACGCCATTAACACACACATCAACACACGACAAAGCCACAACCAACACACCGTACAACCCTTGACCACCCAAATGCACACCATGTAAGTAACCGTTGTGACTAGGATGACTGCCCATCACAACATGACTACACATCTACACTGCTAGGCATACATGAAAGCAAGAACGCACATACATGTTGAGCCTGGTCAGCCTGCCTGCAATCCCGTGTATATGACCCCTCTATGTGTTTGCAGTGCCCACATACCAGGATGCAGTAAAACATAGCCAACAGCAACAAGGAAGGAACATGAGTCTGGTATGTCACCGAAAACAACATCACTGACCCCACAAGTATCCGAGTCATGAAGAACTGAAGTCCCCGTCACCCCTGTAAAAAAATGATAAGTTAAACAAGCCAGTGGCACAGTTGAAGTGGCACACAGAGCATGTGGCCCAGTAAATGTTAGACATACAGGAAAAGCCTTATTCAGTAAGGACAATGACACAACTGACAACATGAGCAACTGTTTTTATTCACAAATAGCACTGATAGGCAACAATATCAGACAAGACCAAGGCACAAGATGCAGAGCCTGAACATGAGAAGCTGCACAGGCAGGGGGCAAACTGCAAGGGCAGTGGCCAGTCCAAGGTGCTGACAGAGTCAATGAGAAGCTGCACAGGCAGGGGGCAAACTGCAAGGCCAGTGGCCAGTCCAAGGTGCTGACAGAGTCAATGAGAAGCTGCACAGGCAGGGGGCAAACTGCAAGGCCAGTGGCCAGTCCAAGGTGCTGACAGAGTCAATGAGAAGCTGCACAGGCAGGGGGCAAACTGCAAGGCCAGTGGCCAGTCCAAGGTGCTCACAGAGTCAATGAGAAGCTGCACAGGCAGGGGGCAAACTGCAAGGCCAGTGGCCAGTCCAAGGTGCTGACAGAGTCAATGAGAAGCTGCACAGGCAGGGGGCAAACTGCAAGGCCAGTGGCCAGTCCAAGGTGCTGACAGAGTTAATGAGAAGCTGCACAGGGAATGTGTGTCACCAAACTCCGCCATGGTCAGCAACACAGTCTGGTGTGTCACGATGGGCAGCACAGGTACCGGTGTGGGAGAGATAGGTCTGTGACGTTGATCAACATTCATACTTGGCTGTCAGTCTGACTGGGAGCTGACTGTGTGTCGGGCACTGTTGGACCACTTGACTGGGGAGTGAGACGCCCAGCTGAGGAAGAGCTATCAGTGGCCTTGGACGCTGGAGGGCTGCTTGGACCAGGTGGTGTAGTGGCACGTGGAGGTGGACTCAGGCCGACGTGGGACACAGTGTGGGAGGGAGACAGTGGAGGGGTGCCTTTCCACTTCTTGGGGATTCTAAATGGCTTGCCTGTCTTGGTATCAATGGGAAGTGGTGTGGACACAAACGGCACACTCATCACCAAGGCTGCCGCAGGTGCACACGCTGGACCTCCCTTTGGGGATGTGCTGGATCCAGAAGGACGCTTAGCCTGGCATTGCCTCTGCCCCTCCATCCCCTCTTTACCCTGTGTGCCCCCTACAGTGCCCTCCTGTCCCTGCTTCACTGGACTTGGAATGGGAGTAGAGGTAGTTGGTGAAACAGCCTTGGATACCTTACTATGTGTAGCCTTGCCAGGCCCCACCTTCACAGTGGGCATGGAGAGTGTCTGCATGCCTTTGCGAGATGTTTTTGGGACCACAGAGTCTGTGGCCGGGGATTGCTCTGAGGCTTGTGACCCTGAGTACTTCCTCCTTGAATCATGTGCCTTTGCAACGCCTGACGGGCTCTTCCCTTTGCGCTCTGGGGTTGTTTTTTTCTTCGTAGGGGAAGGTGTCTGTGACCTTGACCACTTGGGCTGCTGCTGCTGTGTGCTACGTGTGCAGTATCGTGATGTTGAGGTGTGTGAAGCGTGGTCACCGTCGTCAGACGTTGCCACTGGCATGGGGGTGGACAAAGGGACTGGAATTGGACTACGAGATTGAGCCAGTTGAAGTGCAGCCGCCATTGTGGAGGACATTGTCTGGACAGTGCGGTGCAGCCCACCCACGTCTGAATGTATGCCCTCCATGAAAGCTAACACCTGTGCCAATTTGCGGTTGTGGTCTGACAATGCATTGAGGAGCCCTGTCTGCCCCACACACAGCTGGCGCATAAGGTCCACACACTCTGCACTGATGGCAGCAGGGGGCACAGGGGCAGGGGCAGCGGTGCCTGGAATGAAGGACACTCTTCCCCTCTTTGTGGTGCGAACACGGGCAGCAACAGAGGAAGTGGCTGGGAGGGTGGGCACTGCACGCTGTGTGCTGGAAGATGTAGCAGACTCTCCATTCCCTGTGTCCTCCAAGATGTCTGCACCACCACCGTCATCAGATGATGTTGAACTTTGCGTCTCGGGCTGTGATTCCTCCAGCATACTCCTATCCCCCTCCGAGGCGCTGATCACATCTGTGTCACTGGGATCCTGTGCAGCTGTTGTGCTTGTTTCACCACCACTGGTGTCCGTCCCCTGTCCCTCCGTGCCCACGGGAGATGCTGCATAACAGAGAGACATGTAGGGTCAGCAAAGTGACAGCAACAGGACAAACATATTCAAGCAAAGCAACACTGAGGATGACAAAGTCTACATGTTGCAGGCCACCCCGTGCAATCTCACCATGCAGACACACTTCACTACCTCAAACAGTGCGTACAAACATCTAAACACGGCATAGCTGAGCCATGTGATGGGCAGACAGCACAACATCATGCATGTTGGGGCGTACAAACACTAACACCAATGGACCAGGCCTGCAGCACACCACCCACAATGCCATTGAAATTCCCAGGTTTGGAAAAACATCAGTAAGTGCATGTATGTAAAATCCGTGACTGCCACACCCAGCACAGGGGCCACTTACAACCCACTGCATCACAGTAACCACATCACGTACACCAGCACAGGTACAGGCTTGGTACACATGCAGCCACTCACAGACAAAATCAACCTTCACAGAATACTCACCCCTAGCTTGCTGTTGATGCTCCTTCAAACGTGCGTCCAGCTCAGGCTGTGTCACAGCCAAGATGCGGCACATCAGTGGTGTCAAGCTGCGTCGTGACAACCTGCCACTGCGAGGGAGTATCCCCAGTGTCATCTCGGCAACGTTCTTTGCCAGTCGTGATATGTCGTCCCACCTCTTGTGGCAGTGGGTGCGCCGGCGGTTTGACACTCCCAGAGCCCGCACCTTGGTTGCAATGGACCTCCACACGGCCTTACGCTGGTGTACCTTGAGCTGCAGGTGTGGGAGACAAGAGGGGGAAAACATCAGTGACACACTCTCATGGTAAAACCTCTCTCTCTGAACAGTGGCATGACACAGACTCATCTCCACACGGCAGATATGGGTCATTGATGTACACTCATGCCAACCACACACGTATCACACTCTGTACAGTCAGTGATGTGTCCTTGTCACATTGGGCGTGGACAGTCCATGCCAGGTAGAATCACACAGAGATGGACAACGAGGAGCCACACAAACAGTCACATGAACAATAACTGTCCCGAAACATGCATCACCAGATAGCTGTCACACCATATGGATGTGTACACAACACATGTCCATCCACCCTTCATGTCCATGCATTTAATGTGTGGGTTGCATACACCCCCTTAACAACTAGGAAACAGCATGTCAGCCAGTGCATTACACAACCCCACACTCTCAGGCACATACACCATCTGATCGACTACATGTGTGCCCCCTTGCACTCACACCCCCACTGTTGGAGACTTACCACAACATTTGGGCCACCATATAGCCGTGGGTACTGTGTCAGCACCTCGTCCACCAGGACATCCAGCTCCTCGCTTGTAAATGGACTGGCACGGATCTTCTCCGTCCTAGCCATCACTGTGGACATGAGACGTCAGCGGCGGCAGTGGGCGGTGAGGGGTCCCAGGCAGCAGTCCCTGGAGGCAGCAGCAGGTGAGGGGTCCCAGGCAGCAGTCCCTGGAGGCAGCAGCAGGTGAGGGGTCCCAGGCAGCAGTCCCTGGAGGCAGCAGCAGGTGAGGGGTCTCAGGCAGCAGTCCCTGGAGGCAGCAGCAGGTGAGGGGTCCCAGGCAGCAGTCCCTGGAGACAACAGCAGGTGAGGGGTCTCAGGCAGCAGTCCCTGGAGGCAGCAGCAGGTGAGGGGTCCCAGGCAGCAGTCCCTGGAGGCAGCAGCAGGTGAGGGGTGTCAGGCAGCAGTCCCTGGAGGCAGCAGCAGGTGAGGGGTCTCAGGCAGCAGTCCCTGGAGGCAGCAGCAGGTGAGGGGTCCCAGGCAGCAGGCTCTGTGAGCAGTGGAAATGTGGTGCTCCCTTCCACACATATATAGGGCCCTGGACTCGTTTCAGTGGTCATAGTCTTCTGCCATTGGTGTTCCAGGTCAGCCTTCTTCAAAAGCATCCAATGACCACCTCCGCGGGAGCGGAGCACGCCTACCGCGATTTTTGAATCTGCAACATGCCACTGCGATAGCGGTCCCCATTGGCTGCAAGGGCATGGTTCATGGCGGTGACACACCGCGGGGTCCTGGCCGGCGCTACCGCGGTGGTGCATCTTACAAATGCATCCTATCTCCGCATCCGCTGGGGGCGGAGCACGCCTACCGCGATTTTTGAATCTGCATCATGCCACCGCGATAGCGGTCCCCATTGGCTGCAAGGGCATGGTTCATGGCGGTGACACACCGTGGGGTCGTGGCCGGCGCTACCGCTGTTTGATTGCCATAGAGTGACATGGGTGACCGGGATGTGGCTGGTGGAGCATGACAAATGCCATCTGCATCTATGTAGAGGGCCATCACTAACACCAATGTGTCATGTGCAGCACATGAAACACTTGCGTCAGTGGTGGGCATCGACACAGGTTCAAATGGTGGTTGGCATGCTCCGCCACCCAATTCACGGACAGTATGTGCGTCCGCTATGGGGAATATTCAGCATCACATCGTACACTCTGTGCGTCATTGTGTTTATGGGGCACGTTTAAGGCACCTACGGACAGTTCTTGTTGTGTGTGGATCAATGGTCATTACTGTACTACGCACAGTGGATACGTACAGTGGCACATGGCACTGGATAACATTGATATGGTCTCCTGTCACAAATGTCAGCCACTGTGTAACGTCTCACACCAAATGGAACACTGTACTCCATTATGTTGAGCAATATTTACACACAATGTCGTATCTGCCACCCATGCTGACCACTATCTCACACCTGAGCCCATGTGTTACACTGAAAACCCAGATGAACTCATTTATTCAGCATGACTGTCATCATTGGAAACAGATGTCACCCTGTTGTGTTATTGCTAAGACCAATTACATGCCGCATGTTATGTCTTTGTACACACTGGCAACTCCTGCAGTGTATGTCCACATGTACAGGGGGGGGCTCGACCTGCTAAAGAATGACAAGTACTTCAGCACCACACCTGGCATCCGTTGCATTATTATTGTTTGTCACTTGGGTAGACGGCCAGAGCAGATGTCTTTGCTACATGTCTGCCACCTGTAACCACAGGGACCTATGTGGTAGTGTCAGGTCTGTGCTCATGTTGTTTGGACTGTTGTATGTGAATCAGTGACATGTACATTTCAACAATGGTGCTTAGCTAAACTATGTTTTTGAGTGTTGTGCTGTGTTCCGGTGCTACTCACCTGCCACCAGTGCATGTCCATTGTTCACATCAGGAATGTTGCGTTGGCAGATGGACTGCATGCACGGTTGTGGATTGTGCTAACTGTATGGAATATAGTATGCGACATTTGTCCACAGGCTATGGGTGTCCAGTATTGCCTGTGCAATGTGTGTGCACTGATTAGCGGGAATTGTCTGCAATGTTGGATGGTCAGCACAAGTGGCACACGTGTGCAGTGTGTTGCCACCAACACTAGTGTATGTGCATGCTATGGGGTGCTAGCCATCCTTGCTCACCATCTATTCCAGCACTGTGTGGGTGGATCACATCTGCTGGTGTATCAGGATGGTGTGGGCACCCAAGACAGTTGAGATGTACCTTGACTGTTGTGCCTGTGACACTCATCCAACTCCGACATTTGGCCAATGTGAGGTACCAGTGTCCCACTACTCATGCACAGCCAGCATGTTTGTTAGATGTGGTTTATTGATTGTATGCTGTGTTGGGCCTGACAGCCTGTGTGGAATGAGGGTCAGGATGCATGTCCTTTGGGACATGTGGTGTAAAATTACATCCACTGGTGTCAGGTGTCTGAGCCAGTTGTCCATATGTCATGCATACAGTCTGTTCATGCGTAGACTTGTTGGCATACTGGCTTGGCATTGTCCATGTAGTGTTGTATGTTTGTGTTGTGGCACTGTTGTGTCTTGAAACAGCTGGATGTGTATCACCATGGTATGTGTTGTGGTGCACATGTGTCCTTGGGCAGTCCCTCCTTGATGCTGCATGTAAATGTCCAAAATGGGGGAAGATTAAGGGTGCATACAGGCCCTGCTGATCACGTCCCTCATCTATTGTTAATGTGTGCCACATTGGCTATCTGTGTGCTTGTAGAGAGTATTGGGCAGTGGGGTAATGGTGGCCTGTTACAGTGGTACACATACTCTGCACAGGCGTGACATCATCTGTCACTGTCCGACTTTGTATTCAAGTCAGCAGCAGATATGGCCTGTGTACTGATGACATTGGCACATGTATGGGTTTGGGATGTGAATGTCATTGAATTTGAGTGTGTTCGAAGTGGCACTGAGTACAAAGACAATCCCAATGATCTATCCACATTGTGTTGTTGATGTGTCCCCTGCAATTATTGGCCAAGGAGGTGTGGCAGGTACAGCAGCAACGTGGAAGCCAGCAGTGTCTCTGCTTCACACATGTCCTGTGTCATGTACACCCAAGGCTGAGTCCACCTCAGCTCGATATGTGACTCTTGGCATTCACATAGACAGTGTTCGTATTGTGTCTACTGACTGTGCACATCCATGACAGTTGTACAATTAATCTGTCTCATGTTGGGACAACACTGAATTGCACTGTGTGCTTTCAGGGATGACAGTCAATGTTAGCGCCGTGACAGGACGGACTTTATGAATTTGTGCACATCCTAATTTATGTTGCTATGACGTGTCCCCTTTCATCTCACCTAGGAGGCGACCTAATGTGTTTCGTACCTTCACCCTGCTGGCTAACATGGAGGATACCGACATCATCAGGCGATTCCGTCTGGATCGGACAAACCTCCTGGAACTTTGTGCAATATTGGAGCCACACCTGCTTCCACGGAGGACATACCCAACAGCACTCACGGCAACGGCAAAGGTGATGGCATTCCTACATTTCGTGGCTACGGGATCCTTCCAGCAAACTGTGGGCATTGCAGGGGGATGTCCCAACCAACATTCAGCATGGTGCTACGTGATGTCCTGTTGGCTATGATGCAACACAGGGACCAATTCATACATTTCCCCAGGCGGCAGGAGTTGGCGGATGTGAAGGGCGAATTTTATGCACTTGGACACGTTCCTAATGTAGTTGGTGCAATAGATGGCACACATGTTTCCCTGATTCCACCCCAAGCACGGGAGCATATTTACCGAAATAGGAAACATTATCATTCCATCAATGTGCAGGTGGTGTGCCAGGCAGATATGGTCATCTCACACGTTTGTGCAAAGTTTCCAGGATCAGCCCACGATTCACACATAATGCGCAACAGCATTTTACCACAGCTGATGGCCAATCTGGCGCCGGAGCGGGCATGGATTGTGGGTGAGTACAAAGGGTCGAGTCGTGTGCTGTTTGTGTGCCATGCTGTCCTCGGACACATGTCAGACACTCAATCTGTATGTGTCTTTCACACTTAGGTGACTCTGCATATCCCAACGGACCTTGGTTGCTGAGTCCACTTCGCAATCCCAGGACACCAGCTGAAGTGCGCTACAACAATGCCCATGGGAGGACACGTCGGGTCATTGAGCGAACATTTGGACTCCTGAAATCGCGTTTTCGATGCCTCGACAAGACCGGAGGGGCTCTGCAGTACTCACCCGTCAAGGTGTGTCAGATAGTGGTAGCATGCTGCATGCTACACAACCTGGCCGTGCGGAAGGGGATCCCCTTAATCCAGGATGATGATGACCAGCCACAGCCCCCACCTGCAAACACCCAAACGTCAAGTGACGAGGATAGTGGAGAGGAGGAAGGTGTTGGACAGCGTCAGCAGCTCATCAACAACTACTTCACTTGATGGTCAGTGGCAATGTCAATACTGGCTGTTGTCTGATGATGTTGTGCTTGGTGAATATGTGTATGTGAGTTTTGTGACTACAGCATGTTGCAGAGTCAGTGCTGGCTGCAGATGTGTATGGTAAGGGATCTTTTGACACAGCTACTTGATGTCTATGTTGGTACAGTTGCTCCTTGTGACATGTGCAGATTGTCGTACCTTGATGTGCTGTGTTGTGTGATGGTTGTTAGTCCACCACCTGAGTAGCAACTGATGTTCTGTTGTGTTTTCCTAGGTCCCTTCAGCCTCTACTTGCCTGCGGAGTATCCCTGCTCCTGTGACATTGTAATCATGGGTGTGAGTTAACATACTGTCATGAACATGGAACAGTGACAACTACATTGGTGCGTTATTAGTGTTTATTTACAGTGGATACATGTGATGTAGATGTGGATATTTACAGATTTGTGAATGGTGAATAACAGATTTGTCAGTGATGGTAGATGAGACAATAGAGTATACACTAGATCAGTATGGTAACACAGTCCAACAGTCATTTGCCATTCCCACGGCATTGTGTGTGGGGACAGTCTGCAGGGTACACAGCAGGGTGAAGAGGGGTGCCATCATGGCTGGCTACTTGACTGGCTTTTGCCAGGTGCTTTGCCATGGGATGCTCCCAATGATTTTTTCGGGCGGCCCCTTGCTCTTTTGGCAGGGGGGACACAGGTGCATGGCCAGTGGTGTCTGATGAGTCCCCATGCTCGCTGGACGCAGGGGAGGATGGGGGTCTGTCATCCTGCGGCACAACGGAGGGAGCTGTAGGTGTTGGCGGTGCCGCATGCCTGTCCCTGAGGACCCCCACTAGCTGGCCCAGGAGGTCCCTGATTTGGCCCATGCAGGCCACGAGTTGGCCCATGCGGTTGTCAATTGAGTGCAGCATCTGTTGTTGCTCACGGGCATCCTGCTGAGCCTGCCTCAACTGTCCCTGGGCGTGTTCATAGGCCCCCACAACTCTGTGAATGTGTGCCAGTGATTCAGTGCCAGGGTCTTCTTCCCTTTGGGTCAGCCTTGTCCTCACACCTGGCCTGCTGTCACGGCCCTGTTGCCTCCCTCCTGTGGGCACCGGCCTACTCTCCCGGACCTCCGCAGTTGTTATGGTCTGGTTGGCCTGTGGAGCAGGGCGAGTGTTGCAGGCAGCAGTGGTAGTGGTAGTGGTGGTGGAGGTGGTGGTGGCACAGGTCGTTGCAGCAGGGCTCTGCGTTGATGTTGTTGCTGAGGGTGGTGGGGCTGTGGGGTCCTGGGACACATTACGCCCTGCCACACCAGATGGTCCGGGTTGGTCCTCCTCCTCCTCATTATCCAGGGAGTCTGCATCCGAGGGGAGATGTTCGGGAGCTGGTGACTGGCTGTGCTGGTTGAGGTTGTCGTCCTCTGCAGTCAGTTGTTGGTCACCTGTGGGACAGGAAGTAGATGGTAATTGCCTTACACACCTCAGGGTTGCTGTGTTTGATGTCTCTTATTTACATGTTATGATACACACAGTTGCCTTTTTCACACATTGTATGTCTGCACAGTGATGTGCCTCATGCCATGAAGTGGAGTTACATTCATCATTTCACAATGGTGTGACCTGTGATTGGTTAGCATGACACACGTCTAGTATTGGTGATTTCAATGTGAGGTTGTCATCTGACAACTGGCATGACTACAAGTTGATGTTCAGCATCTTTGCTGATCACTCTGCCTGGCAGACATTACCTGTGTGCATGGACTAGCCATTGTCATCACATGCATACCGTTGACATGTCCTGTGCTTGTATTTCTTTATACAGCAGACCATGCTAGTTTGTTTTTCCCATGGTCCTTCATGATCAGCACCCATGTACGCTACAGAGGGAAGTCTGGGTGATGCATGTCAGAGGCCCGTTTGCTTGGACATATTTGTTGAGAGTCACAGTTCTGTTTCTGTCACAGTTACGTACGCTGAGCTGTCTGCATCCTGTCAATGGCTGTGCTTTTCTTTTCTATTTTTGTGTGAAGTAGAGCCTCATGTTGTCATGTCTCTCAATGCTTTTGTTGAGTGATGGTGGTGTGCATGCACTGTCTGATTACCTGTGCAGTGTCACTTTGGTTTTTACTTACAGACACATGCTTCTGGGTGGGGTGCTCCAACCTGCTGAGGGGTGTGAGAGGGGGGCCTGTTGGGAGTTGTTGTGCTGCCTCCAGATACACATTCCCCATCCCTGTGAAGATGGCTACCTACCTGTTAGGTGGTGGGGGAGCGTTCAATGGCTGACACATGCTTCTGGGTGGGGTGCTCCATCCTGCTGAGGGGTGGGAGAGGGGGCCTGTTGGGAGTTGTAGTGCTGCCTCCAGATACACATTCCCCATCCCTGTGAAGATGGCTACCTACCTGTTAGGTGGTGGGGGAGCGTTCAATGGCTGACACATGCTTCTGGGTGGGGTGCTCCATCCTGCTGAGGGGTGGGAGAGGGGGCCTGTTGGGGGTTGTTGTGCTGCCTCCAGATACACATTCCCCATCCCTGTGAAGATGGCTACCTACCTGTTAGGTGGTGGGGGAGCGTTCAATGGCTGACACATGCTTCTGGGTGGGGTGCTCCATCCTGCTGAGGGGTGTGAGAGGGGGCCTGTTGGGAGTTGTAGTGCTGCCTCCAGATACACATTCCCCATCCCTGTGAAGATGGCTACCTACCTGTTAGGTGGTGGGGGAGCATTCAATGGCTGACACATGCTTCTGGGTGGGGTGCTCCATCCTGCTGAGGGGTGGGAGAGGGGGTCCTTTTGGGGGTTGTTGTGCTGCATCCAGATACACATTCCCCATCCCTGTGAAGATGGCTACCTACCTGTTAGGTGGTGGGGGAGCGTTCAATGGCTGACACATGCTTCTGGGTGGGGTGCTCCATTCTGCTGAGGGGTGGGAGAGGGGGCCTGTTGGGAGTTGTAGTGCTGCCTCCAGATACACATTCCCCATCCCTGTGAAGATGGCTACCTACCTGTTAGGTGGTGGGGGAGCGTTCAATGGCTGACACATGCTTCTGGGTGGGGTGCTCCATCCTGCTGAGGGGTGGGAGAGGGGGCCTGTTGGGAGTTGTAGTGCTGCCTCCAGATACACATTCCCCATCCCTGTGAAGATGGCTACCTACCTGTTAGGTGGTGGGGGAGCGTTCAATGGCTGACACATGCTTCTGGGTGGGGTGCTCCATCCTGCTGAGGGGTGGGAGAGGGGGCCTGTTGGGAGTTGTAGTGCTGCCTCCAGATACACATTCCCCATCCCTGTGAAGATGGCTACCTACCTGTTAGGTGGTGGGGGTACGTTCAATGGCTGACACATGCTTCTGGGTGGGGTGCTCCATCCTGCTGAGGGGTGGGAGATGGGGGCCTGGTGTGTGTTGTAGTGCTTTTTGTCTGTACACATGCATCCCAGTTGATTTTGTTTAGCTTTGTGCTTTATCAGGTTGAGTGGTGGTTACATCTGTGTGACCTGTTTTGGGTATTGTGGGTCAGACGAATGTCCTTTGGCCTAGGGGTTGTAGGTTTGAATTTGTGCAAGACGGTACATGGCAATGTGATGATATACATTGGTTTGTACTTACCAGCTTCCAGTCCGCCGCGGATTCCTTCAAGACTCTCTGGATGTAGGATTCCAAGGACCTTCTCCTTCCACGGACTGTATGGTTTGGGTGGGATGGGAGTGCCTCCACCAGTCCCGTCAGCCAGCTGACGGTTCTTGGCCCTCTTCCTCTTCACCACGGTCTTCAGGTCATGCCACCGCTTCTGTATTTCCTGCTTGTTGCGGGGGTGGTCCCTACTGCATTGACCTTATTGACTATCCTCACCCACATTTGGGTTCTTGTGGCTAATGGGGTGTGTTGGACCATGTTGCCATAGAGTTGTGGTTCAACTCTTATTATCTCATCTACCATGACTGCAAGCTCTGAATCAGTGAATTTTGGCATTTTGTGTGGTGCCATGGTGTGTGCTGTGCAGATGTTCTGTGGTGCAGTTGTGTGGGTGTTGTGGGTGTTGTGGGTGGTGTAGGTGGTGTGTGTGTTGTGGTGGTGCTGTGTGCAGGTTTGCCTCTCCTTTGTTCTCTGGGGTTGGGACCTTCAGTTGTGGAGTGTAGCAAAGGATTGTGGTCAGGGAGGGGCTGGTTTTATGCTCGGCTATGGGGGGTGTGGCAAGCTGGTATGTTGCTGTCAGGTGTGTTGTGTGTGTTGTCCTGTGATTGGTTATTTTGAAATTTCTGGGGCTGTTGTCATTGGGCACTTTTGGTTTGTATTGGGACAGGTCTACTTCAGTGTGTGCATTGTTTGTATTTTTTTCGTGTTTTTTCTACGTCCGCCATTTTTTTGCGGATCCTCCGCAGCGGTTCCTCGGCAGCGGTGGCTATGCTGCAGCCCTTCTGCCGCCTATCGGATTCATCACTGTTCGCGCACGATGCGGTCGGATTCATAGGTAGGTACCATGGTGGTAACGGGGATGTCATAATGTCACGGGCGGTTACTCCGTGTGCATGGCGGCGGTTCTTGGCTTTTCCGCTGAGTATCCGGCCGTTGCAGTCGGATTTTCAGCTGGTCCGGCGAGTGCAGGCGGTTTTTCGTTGTCTCCGCTGCCGCGGACGGATTATTCTGCCGGTTCATCGTAATGTATCCGGCGTTTTTCCCGTTGGCCATGCGGGCGGTTTTTTGCTGCTACCATGGCGGTCGGTATGTTTTTCCGACCGCCATCGTAATCGACCCCTTAGTTGTTAAAAATATGCTTCATGGCTACACACTTACACGGTCCACACATGCTTTCTTTTTTTTAAAGTCGCTGCTTGTTTGGTTTACTTTTGGCCAGTCACTCTCCAACAGAGCATTTTGGCACTCCGACACCA
Organism: Calotriton arnoldi; assembly: GCA_963921515.1. NCBI lineage: Eukaryota > Metazoa > Chordata > Amphibia > Caudata > Salamandridae > Calotriton > Calotriton arnoldi. Next base: position 830,764 of record CAWUFW010006162.1, read on the forward strand.
ACTGCTCCCTCCATCCTCCCTTAGTAGGTAACAGACATTGCCATTTACAATGCCAATAGCTCTAACTTAAAAAAATGCGAGACCTATTGCATTTCCAATGCTTGTTCATTATGAAGTCAGAAGAGTGTTGTGAGTCCTGTATTTTACCTACTCCTCTTTTCTGTGCTCTGGTTGTCCACCTCTCTCCGAGCATTTTTCAAATGACTCTGGAAACTAACGAGAAGGGCATGTATCAGTGTACTGATACTTATCAGGCTGTTTAATTGTTTCATGGTTACGCACATTATAGCGTGTTTCAGGGGACTCCTGTGGAGGAGACCCATCCCATGTTTTAGCTTTCTCTCTGGTTCTCCCAGTGTTTTTTGAAGAGTCAGGTGCCTGTTTCAAACTATCCTTTTCAGAATTACCCTTTAGTTGTTGTTTAACTAGCCTGGCTTCCATATTATCTCCACCTATAGATGTATAGGTGTCAGCAATAATCTTTGGCAGTTCTCACTCTTGACCCACTGATGAAATTTGTGCAAGACGGCATACCGCCCATGCTGCTGCTTCCCCTTAAATATTACTTAAAATAGTTGAGGAGACTGTGCCGTAATTGAGAATAAGTTTCATCCCCAAGTCCAGGGCCGGCCTGCCCCATATTCATTTTGGATCTGTTTTAGCACCTCTGGCAAAACAGCAATGGATGGTGTACCATGTGTTATAGTATAGACCACAGCAAATTCTGTGCCCCAAGTGGCGCAGTCGACTACCGGGGGAACCATCCCTAACAGTAGGCACATTGTGAGAATTCTAGGTTTATCTTGAGGTCTTGTATGGGGAAATACTGCTTCAAGCTGATTTGTGCAATCCAGAACGGAATATCCTCCCGTCTGGTGGGAATTTTTCCCATTATTGAATTAATAGTCACTGGACTAATTGCTGACATGGCTAAATGCGGTTGCCCAGCTAGAGCAATCCTCGCTTGGTTTATTGTCATTGTTAGCATAATGTATTGTGTCATGCATCTGTATAACATAACTAGACTTGTGTATAGTGTATGTAGCTCTGGTGCTGTAAGGTTTACTGTTTGAGTAAGGTGAGTAGCCAGCTAAGCATGGTCATGTTGCCCCACATTGCTGTTGGAAACCGGTCTAACTTCATCTCTTGCATGTGGGAGGGTGCCTTGGAACCAATTTTGGTGTTCCTGGATTGTTAATGGTATTTCTAGTTCTTCATTAGCGGTGTAGTTGTTAGGAACTGCAGCTACGGTATAATTGTGAAAATGTGTTGACTGACCATTTGCTGCTGGAAAGGTTACCCATGATTACAATACCTCTGTTCTGGATGCTTCGTGTGCCCCTACCACAAAGGTAACTTCCCTGAGCTGCATTCAGGAGAGCTACTCACAGGTAGCTGGAGAGCTACTGGTAGCTTATGAGATACTCATTGGAGACCCCTGCTATAAAGCATAGAGTGTGCAGGTCTGCCAGAATACCCTAAAGTGGTCTAACTCCCTATTTACCTGCGGGTGTGTGTCATCTGGCAGCCAGACTTGGTGTAGAACAGCCTGCCGTCCTCTTTAGAATGGTGTTGGAGTTCAACTGGGCTAGAATTCAGGCATAGGGCGACCTTCGACAATCCATCAAGATGTTCCTCTCACAAACAGAGGCATAGTGTTGTATAATAAACTGCACTTAATCGTTTGGTGCCTGAGTCCTGATCCTGTTGTTATTGTTGATTCTATCCACCCAGAGCTGTTGTTGAACGACATAAACAAACAACAACATTTTGTGCAGTGTACTAAGTCCTTGTACAGAATGTTCTAAGGCTATATAATATGCCTACGAAGAAATGTAGCTGTAAGCAAACCATTCTGAGTACATCATCTGAGGATGCGCAAGCAGATGTGTGTTAAAAGTCATTGTCTAAAAACATGTCAACTTTAAACCTGAGCATGTAAAATGGAAGTGTTTGCGTTCAGGGCCTATGTAACCTCACAACAATGGGCAGAACTGTCTGAACCTCAAAATGTGGACAAGTATGTATTTAAGGACTTTTGTCTGTAACTCATTGTGCAGACATGGGAAACTAGGGAGTTTGCCTATTCCCAGAAGTTTACTGAAATCCTATTGGATGTTATGAAAGAAGAAAGAGAAGCATGTCACCATCTAGAACATTGTGTGTTTATATTAGTGTGTGTTCTGAGAGTAGGCTGAGACACTCTTTCTCCTGACCCTCTGGCTTTTAATAGCAAGAGCACTTTGGACTTTATTGAAGTCCGTAGGGTATCTCTCTTCAGAGGAGGTTTCTCTTTTCTTTTCCACTTATAGAAGATGTCTGTTGATTTATTGCTGAGAATATTTTCCAGCATACGATTTCTTTGAAGTGCAAAGGCTTACGCTGATGCATTTATTCTCTCATCAGAACTCTTCATAGGGTGTCTGAATTGACACCTTATTTCTTTCAACCCAACCTAACCTACAAAAGGGAAATTTCTTTATGGAACTCGCTTGCTGTATTACAATATTGACTGTTATTTTGACTAATATTGTATTTTTCCTTATATTGAAATATCGATTATTGGATTATATTCATTTCTAATGCTGATACTTAAAGATTAATGCTTAGTGAATAAATAATGATCTCAAAGAATTGATCAAGAAAACACTTTAACTCACACAAATTCTCTTTATTGACTATACAAAAGTCTTTAATGATTATGGCCCTGATTTAGATCTTGGTGGACGGGTTACTCCGCCACAACAGTGACATATATCCCGTCCTCCGAAATATAAATCCCATTATTCCTATGGGATTAATATTTCGGTGTACGGGATATGCGTCACCACTGTGACGGAGTAACCCGTCCACCAAGATCTAAATCAGGCCCTATATCTTTAAATGTTTAGTGTAGATGATTCTCCTTTTACTTCTTGTTAACTGCCAAAGGTCCATATGAACAATGAAAGGAGTTATTTAATGATTATACCCAAAGATGAAGATATATAAAGCCCTGCTCCTTCACTTTCTACCCATCATACCTCTAGCTCTACCTTTTTTCTGCTTCATATCTCTCTTTATCTCACATGTCTTTCTATGCAACTTCTCCTTTGCCACTCTCTTTACTTCACTGCAATCTAAGTTACATATTTCTATACTTCACTGACTACCTCACCTCTATAGATATCTACCTCCAATGCTCTCTGCCTTTACCTTTGTTTAATTTACCTGTCTTTCTTCCTCATCTCTCTCTCTCTCATTTGGTGTAATCCACAACTCTCCCTCTCTCTACATTTACTTCTCTCTGTCACTCCCTCACTCTAAAACCTATCCAATCTGTATACGTCTTCACATACATCTCTCTTTTTGTACCTCATACCTCACCATTATCTGTTGACCTCATGTCTCTCCCTACCTTTCTAATTGCTCCACCTCCTCTCTAGCTCTACTTCCTTCTCCCTCCTATTTACCTCTCACGATAAACAATCCTCCATATCTCTCTGTCATTTTTCTGTCTCCCATCCCCTCCAATTTCTTGTACCAAGTTGGAGGTCGCTGTCTAGCCAGAGAAGTGTACATATACAAAGAAGGGAGGAGGGGGCACAATTAAGAAGAAAATTATCAAATTTTAATCAGTGGCATGGTGAAAATCCGTGCAGCCGTTCTTTGATTTTCACTGCGGCAGCAAGAACATAATTTGTAAAAGGGGTCTTTATTGTCATGAGGAATATTCGGCAAAACAAAGTGACACGTTCAAGCTCTATGTGCGTATGTCCTATTTTAAGATTATGCACTATTACACTAAACCGTCTTCAAGTCACCCTTACTGTTTCTTTTATTTACTTCGAGAAACAGGCTTTTTAGATACTGAATTCCATGAAAAAAATAAATCCAAGCACAAAAATAAATGGATTTATCAATGACTGTTCAATCGTTCTTTGTTGCCATTTAGCTGATAGTCACGTGGCAGCTTGTTGCCTGTTTTGCCAAAGTTTAGCAAATATTTCATTATTGTTTTGTATAACAAGGGTTTGAAGTAGCTGAATATAGATAACAAATTCAAATTTGTTCCAACATTTTTTCCAAACAAGGGGGCCCAAAATAGGTCTTGCCCAAGACCCCACAAATCCTTAAGCTGGCACTGAGCACACCTTGGCACAAATGCCACCATTGCTGAAAGTCCACTTACGTTTGTCTGGCCAGGAAATGTTTGTCACAGTTAAGCAAGATTTGTAGGGTTGCGTACCTGCTTCACAGCCATGGCATTAAGCTAAGGGAGGATTTAAATCATTCTCTTTTGAGGTAAAAGCCTGCAAGTGATTTTGCCTTTGCTGTCTGTAAGCAAGTTTTCATTATTGACATAAGAGACAAGTTTCTTTAAAAGCTGTATCAGACAATTTTGTTTTCGAAGAGGCAGATTCCTACAACTTTATGGAAAAAATCTGTCATAGGATAAAAAACAAAAATTGGTAAAGGTAGTACTTACACGTGCCAATCTTAAAAAGAAGAAAACAGGCAATTCATTATTCAAACTTTTCAATGTCATAAGGTGAGAGACAACAACATCAAAAATTCAACACCCCTATCAAAAACTGCAAACAGAAAAGCATGTTAGCTGGCCTTGATAGTGCCAGGCTTGCACTAAACCCTGGGAAATTTAATTTAAAAAAAATCATACTGCATAAAAAAAAAAAAAAAAAATAGAGAATTGTTTTTACTTTAAAATACATGTATGACAAAAAGGATTTATTTTGACAAAAAGTGTGAGGGTTGATTGTACATTTCAGATGTAAAATGATCCCTCATGCATTCCAACGGAAACACTCCATGGGGAGTTAAAAATACATAAAACAGCTAATAGCATGTGCTGAAAGAGTTCTTCCTCAGAAGCCCAAGGTATGTTTATTTTTTTAGAAGAATAGTGAGAAAACATTAGCAGGCAACTTAACTGTCAAGCCAGCCTAAATATGGCCACCAAGACTCCCTGTAAAAGCAAGGACTACCTCCATCACATGCTCTTTAACTGGAAAGTGTCAGATTCCTTACAAAGACTGAATATTGAACAGACTGGGCAGTTCTGTCTTCACAACCCTCTGGCACTTTGTATAGAGAACACTCGTTCACTGGAGTGCAGTAGCACAACTATTTGTAAGGACCAGGGCATTAAAGGCAAATATATATTAGGAATAGGTTAAAAGTTATCTTCTCAGCAAACTGAATGAAACAGTAGTGAAGAACTATTCTTAAAGCTCACTAAAGCTGCCACTGGCATCATCAGGTGTTATGTTCCTACCAAGGAACAGATTTATAGCGTTTAACTAAGAGTTAAGTGTTGGAAACCAACAGTGAAAAAGTGCAATATTATTAGTGTTTGATATTATCTGGTATGCTGGACTATTTGTTTTGTTTTCAAGGCTATATGCATGGGCACTGGAATTATGTGATTGTGCGGCTCTGGCGATTTTTACATAGTTATAGATTTGCCGCATTTGCCAAATAATCAATCATCTGCCGCATAATCTGCAGATTTTTACAAAAAAATGTTTTTTCCAGCTCAAACGGTTCAAAGGTTATTAAAAATGCAGCAACATTTGTTTCAGCATGGCGAAAGGCCCTTTGCAAAGCTGGGCTGGACACATTTCTGTTGCTTATTGCTATATCTGGGTGTTAAATTGGTACTACTGAGGTGCAACCAATGCCCAGACAGTGTTACCAAATTTGAAAAAGGATGAAATAATGAAGTAATACTATTACAAAATATGCCGCATAATGCTGCATAATTTGCCTTTTCTTGCAGCATAATTTACTCAACCGTCCTGCATAATTTGGCCCTCTATTGCCACATAATTCCAGTGGCCCTGGCTATATGGCAGTACATTCTTTAGCACTAGGATGTTTATCCACCCATTTTTGACTATGATATCACTGTTCAAACAGCTTTACTCATAAACAGGGCTATTTATTGGTGAAATACCAGGTTTTACATTTAAGATATAAAGCGAAATGTAATGCTCTCTTGTATCAGTTAATGATTGAAAAATTACTGAATATCATGCACCTTTTATTTGTTAGTAGGTTTCAACCCTCAGGGAAGTACTGCAAAGTCACATTTTTCATTCTTTGCACCCTGCGAAACGTACAGGTCTATGAAATACATTTGTCCTCTGATTAGCTGGCCAGTTCATCATGAAATTTTAGAAAAATGGCTTTTTCCCTGCTCGTTTCACGGGAGCTTTTCAACTGGGAAGGAGGACTCAGATATTTATTACGTTATAGCTTGTAAGTGTGTTGATATCACAATAGGTATATTTTCAATAGTTTTTCTCCACAGCAATAAAACAGACCCTGCATAGATGAGTAATTGGGAATTACCCCGTTAAGAATAGTAAGTTTATCCTAGACCTCAATGGGCAACAGTTTTCAACCACAGAACTGTAGTCCAATATGATAAAGACACACATTTTCAGTATAAGCATCCACAAGGAATTCATTGGTGGGTTTCATACCTCCTTCCTATTCTTAGGCTTGCCAGGCACCTTCTTGTCACATCTGTGCCCAGGGCTTACAGAACACTGTCCTTGGTCAAAGGAAGAGTGTGTACACACCACATACTCAGACAGCATGCTGCTGGACACCGCGTCCAGTGCATAGCTGGGTGTCTTTCTTCAGGCCCTGGGCAGTGCAGACACTTCTGTGATTGCAATCACTCCAAGGGGTGTTCTGCGATAAGTTGGAGGCCTTAGTCTGCAGTACCGGTAGTGGAGCTGCAAAAACCAGCAGCAGACAAAATATGTCATACTTGGGCTTCTTCACATGTTTAACCAACTCTTCGATTCTGAAAGAGAAGGTGGGGTACAGCTAATGAACTACCCATCCAAGATGGTGGATAGATCGGAGAATTCTATTGGTGATTCTAAAACCAAGATGAAGCGTGAGTCTCTCTGGTTATGTCAGTGCCTGTTTAAATCATATATAAAGGAGGTAATCACAAGAGGGATATGCCTTACAACACATCCGTTTCATATTTTTCAAAGCATTCATTGTCAACTATTTACTATTTGTGTACAGCTGGATTCCATTTGGATTCTTCTTGTGGGTTCTTTGGCTTGACTCTTTTCTCTTCCTGATATCAGAGAGAGTTCGATGCCTGGTTTATCTACTGCAACATAAATCTCCATTTCAATCAAGCACTATCAGATTTACAAGGACGTTTGTATCTTTGTGTTTTTATCTCTGTGTTTCCTAACAGGGACCTTCTTTAGGAGACACCTGATATCTTTCATTAGTCGTATACTGTGCAGAGTGACAGCGCGTCTACTGGAAGAAGTCATCCTCTACCACACGAATCAAGAAGGGAAATCAGCTGAACTTTACTGCATCCGATCCTTCATATTTCAGAAAATGTTATTAATTTAAATTCAGAAAATGTGGCTTTTCTCTTCTATCTCTTCTGTCTCCTTCTTACTGGAAAATGTAAGAGAGAAGGTGCACCTATATTTTTTACCATAGGTCTCCTGATGGTGGGGGATACCAGACACCAGTGGAAAACTGGAGATAAAAGACACCGCATAGGTAAGGGGCTGGAAAACAATCTCACTGAATATCTGGTTTGGGAGGCCTTATTTGTTACAGGACGTATGTATTTTTAGGAAATGTTGACCATTAAGAACCTATATTAATTCTTCCTTAGGAGTGGGATCGCCTTCCTTTGGCTGGCTAGCCACACGGTCTCATAACAATGGTCTTTCTGAGTTTTTCTTTACGTTTCTGAAATGATGATATATGTCACCTGCTTCACTCACACAACATATGTCACATCAGCTGGAGGGAGCTGTGGATTTAGATATTTAAGGTTAGATGTACGAATGTAAAGAATTGCAATTTCCTAATTGCGAATCTCTGCCAATTGCAATTAGGAAATCTCTATTCTTTATGTACATACAATGCGAGGCCACAAATTGCTACTCAGTCACATTGGAATTTTGGAAATTGCTATTAGCAACTCCCAAAATTGCGACAAATTGCAAATGCGACTACTAGATAGAGAAAAAAACACTTCCTGGTAATGGGTAATCACCTCTGAACCAGAAAGTGGCTCACGGTACCCTCCTGGATTCCAGCCTGAGTGAATGTGCAGTGAAGGTGGAGTGCAGCTGCCATTTCTACCACAGCTTTCAGAACCCCTAAAGAAGGTCCATCAGCACCAATGGTCTGCCGAAGAGGAGAAAACGATGCAGGAGGCAGAAAAAGAAAATTAAGTTCTCAGAGAAGGAGTTGGAGATCCTGACTGAAGAGCGCTGTGACAACCACAAGTACTGTTTGGAAGGGCATCCCTGGCGGTCCCAGACTCTCAAAAGAAAAAGATCTGACAGGAAATGCAACAAAAAATTAATGCCATAGGAGTAACCCACTGCTCCATCGATGAGATCCGTAAGAGGTGGTATGACGTCAGGTTGCATACAGAAGAAAAGGTGGTAGCGCGACTCTTGGAGTCACAGGCAACAGGAGGTGCCCCCCCAACTGTACCCCCCACCCATAGCACTGGAGACATGGTTGAGACTATCCTGGATCCTGAGGCTGTTGTGGAAATCAGGAACATTGACACCTCAGCACCTGGAACCTCACAAACTAAGTGTGAATTCTTTACTATTGTTACATCTCAGACCTTACATCTATGTCCAAGTCCACATAGAATTGTAGCATACATAAGACGGTTGTTCCTCAAGTTAGTCAGAAAAGTACCATTAAAGTGCATTATGTGGAATGTAGTCAAAAAGTCAGCACAGGAGTTTCTTCTATACATTTATCGGGGTATGCCATCAAAGCATACATATTGATATCTCATCCTACCAGTGAGTAAACAGAATTTCATTATTTCCCACAGATCTCCCTGAGGAACATAGTGATGACACCAACGTGGAGGGAGTGAAGGACTCAAACATGGCAGCTGAGGAACCCATTCCTATTGCCAGTCACCCAAGCACAACGCTAGCCCAATGTAGCACTGCCTCAGTGTCACCACATGCAGCATTAATGGAGGTTGATCACTCTGCCTACTAGTCCATTGTGAGGAAACAACATCAGCATGTTCCAAGACATGGGCGCAGTCAGCACCATGAGGCACATCACACTTTAGATCCTGAAGCCAATGCACAGTTGTTTGGAGGCCTTGAGGTGTCCATGATCCAAAGTCAGTTTCTGCAAAACAAGCAGATGAAACTCATAAACAGGAAGATGCAGAACATGCAGCAATGCATTTCATTTGGCTGTGACAACATTGAGACACCCTCACGGGTGACAACAAGAAGCGCTCTACAAATCTACTGATTGATTGACACAATTGGCCACCATGAACACCAATATGGGCAGCCTCACCACCACCTCACCACCGCCATATGAGAATTATGGCAGCACATGGTGGATGGCCTTGCCTATCAAAGGCGTTGAGACAGTATCGTTGCAGCGTTGGTCATTTGGCCAATGCCACTTTCACCCTATCCAGGATAACAGTTACCCTGCAGGTGGAATTGGGACACTTTAGTGGTGACACTGCCAGGTGTTACGGCAGATCACATAGGCAGTTGAAGTGCTGCAAAACACACAGATAGCAGGTGGTGTTGGAGATGTCCCTCTGGATAGTGAGGACATCCCAAGTGCTAACAGTGTCCCTCCCAGTGATGCATGTACCCTGCGATGCAGCAGCAGCCGTACTCCTGCTGGAGAATAAGTAGGGGCTGGCCATGTTGGATCCAGCCGCAGAAGACAGTAAGGGACACATCATATTGTTAAGTCATTATGGCATAGTTGTAGTTATGTTGGTGATATAACCAACATTTGTTTGTACTTTACTGACCACTTGGTTATCATACAGTTTAAAACTTAAACAATAAATATATAGTAGCCTGACATTAAAGTATTGCTTTAGTTGGCTGCATCAACTCTGCATTCATCATTTCAGTGAGTGTAGTGTCCCATAGAACTTACCTAGAGAAGTAATTTGTTGCAATGTAATCCCGTCAGCGTATCCCCTCCACTGCTGTACTTTGTTCTCGATGCTTCGAAGAGGTGGTTCAGGATCCTCATCTTCAGAATCCATGTCCTCCAAAGTGATGGGTAACCGGCTCCTGGTTGCTATGTTGTGCAACATGGCAAATGTTGCCACATTTTGCAGGCTGTCTCAGAAGCATACTGTTGTGCACCTCCACTCTTGTGAAGGCACCAAAATCTTGATTTCAGCATGCCAAATATTCCTTCAATCACTGCTCTGGTGCGTCGATGAGCAATGATGTAAGGCCTTTCGTTTTGGTTTGCTGAGCCTAGGTATGGAGTCAGTATCCAAGGCCTTAACGCATACGCACTGTCACCAGGAACAAAAAATATAAGTGTGAGGATGGCAAAACCTGGGATTTGACAGTCACATTTATGTAGGTCATTATGCAGCATCTCATTATCTAATAAACAGCCATCTTCAAACTCCCCTCTTTCCAGGCGTTGGTGTATTCCACTGTGCCTGAAGATGTACGAGTCATGGGTGCTCTCTGGGTATTTTGTCACTATCTCTGTGATTACATTGTGTGCATTGCATGCAACTTGGATATTGAGGGAATGTGTATTTTACCTATCCTGAAACAGGTATTCTTTATGGACTGGAGAACAAATAAGAACATGTGTTCCATCTACACATTCTAAAACATGGGGGAATTTGACGACCCTGTAAAAGTTTAATTTTGTGCTTTGGATTTCCTCTGCATTCCTGGGTAGGTATATGTACCAGTTGATGTTTAGGATCATGGCATCTAGGAACATCTGCAAAAACACAACAACGCACTTTGTGACACCCCACCAGCAACAGCAACCACACCCTGGTAACTGTCCGAGGCCATTAGGTGAAAATTTCTTGTGCAAACAGGCGTTTTTGTGACTAGTCACTAATTGCGACAGCCACAAACATAAGGTTTGCGAGTCGGAAATAATGATTCTGTATTTGCGACTTGCAAATATCAGTTGCAAATAATACCGATTTGCAAATTGGTCGCATCGCTAATTTTGGTTATCGAATGGTATTTGTACATGGCAAAACGCCACTTTTTTGGTCACTAACCTATTAGCCCTGCCCCCCCCCCCTATTGTCAAAGAGTGGGCATTTCAGAAATGAGTATGCTGTCAATAGGTTTAGTGTCTCAAAAAGAACCTAGACAAAAGCAAAATATACAAGTGACTTTTAAAGTTTGAGGAGAAAGAATATATTTTTGTCTGATGTTTTGAATGAAAATTCGAAACACAGTTATTTTGTCCTGGCCTCTGTTATATAGGTGCACATTTCTGGGACAGGAAAGCTGGGATACCATTCACCTTGGTTAGAGGGCATGTGTAGGTTGCATACACATAATCAAAGCACCCTCTTTATATTTCTATGCACACAATGAATCCTTCAAATGTATTTATTTTTGGGAAATGTTATGACTGGAATCACAGATAACAACATTAGATACTTTTGGAATGTAGTTTCCTAAGGAGTCATGTGAGGTGCAGAAGACCTTTCTCCACTGGATAGGCAGCCCAAGAGCCCTAAAGGATAAAGGTCTATATGTGTTTTGCGTGATATTCCCCAATGGTTGGTATGTTTTTACTTTGTCACTTTCACATCATCGTGTTATTGGTAAATAGGTTTAGCCCTGGATCTCCAGAGTATAAAAATACTACAGATGTCTAGACTTGCACAGAGACAGGAAACTCCATAGCTAACATAATGTATATGCATCACCCATTATTTGTCAGAATAGTAGGTATGATGCATCAAAGCTATGTAAATGAAAACACACTAGCTTAAAATGGTGTGTCTCTCTAAATGAGCATCAGTGTGTGTTTCTTTCTGTAGGTATTAGGAGCTATTTATGCTTACCTATTAATAAATATATTTATTTTTTCATATGTCCTATTGCAGAGTCACCTAGCGAAGTCACAGAACTTAAAAGAATGCTCATGTACTGCTCCCCTAAAACCGGTTGCAAGTAATCCCTGTGAAGGTAGTAAGCCTTTCCAATGTTTCAGCCCACTCTCTTTGTACAACGATTGAATCTGAAGGTAAATGATATCCCTGATTGCTGATAATTTGCCCATTTATAGTATGATTGCTATATAGTTTTAGGCCTGGACCTTGAACTGGGACCACTCTTCCATGTTACTGGGCTCCTTATGCATCCTCTACACACCCACATCTTTGTATGTCAAGGAGCTGTGCTGTTTAAAGGTGGGAGTACTAGTTGAGAAAGAAGTAAAAACACCCTTGAACCATGGGAACAGGCACTAGCACCCTTTGAGCCTATTCTATTTAGTATTTTCCTTTTCCCCCTTTCCGGCAACTAAATCTGCTTTTGCACTAAATAAAAGAAGGAGTTGCAAGAGTGAAGTCAGACACAAAGGGGCATCAGCTGTCATTGGAAGAGGCTGGTGGGATTGGTAGGCACCGTTAAGAGCCTCCAAAAATCGTATACCTTGTTGGGAAGCAGGGAGCACAAGGACATGAAGGAACGGACTGCTTCTTTCCCTGTTGAGTACTCACTTAGGGCTTGATTCACAAAGGTAAACATTCACTTTTGTGTAAGTTTACTATGTTTTTGGTATTCACAAACTATGAGTTTAATTTTACTATATTAATTTTACGACTGCAGAGACTTTGCATTCGGAGCAGAAAACTCAGCACATAAAAAGATAGGACAGGCCTATCTTTTTATGTGTGGAGTCTCTGCCACTAGTGCGGAGTCTCCCCAGTTGTAAAATTACTCCTAGTAAAATTAAACTTGTAGTTTGTGAATGCCAAATAAATAGTAAAATTACACAAAACTGTAAGTTTACCTTTGTGAATCAGGCCCTTAGTATTGCCTTGGCCATCATTGCTTTGCCAACTCAACTGTCCCTTCTGTTTGTCCTCAATTGTGGACTTTCGGCCTGCTCAGTGATAGAATGCTTAGCTCTAGGATCACCGGGCACTGAAACATATAACATTAAAAGCAAATTCCTTGCCCACATGCCTTCTATGTTCCTAGTTATGACTGAAGTGTGTATCTCAATTTAAGATCGGCAATGCTAGGGGAATCAATCACAGAATTTGTAGAGCGCACTACTTACCCGCGAGGGTCTCAAGGCGCTGGGGAGAGGGAAGGGGGGGGGGGTGCTGCTACTGGTCGAACAGCCAGGTCTTGAGTAGCCTCCTGAAGGTCAGCAAGTCTTGGGTCTGTCGTAGGCTTAGTGGAAGGGTGTTCCAGGTCTTGGCGGCGAGGTGTGAGAAGGATCTGCCGCCGGTGGTTGTTCTTCGAATGCGAGGGACGGTGCCGAGGGAGAGGTCGGCGGAGCGGAGCTGGCGGTTGGGGACGTAGAAGAAGAGTCGTCTGTTGAGGTAGGCTGGGCCAGTTTTGTGGAGTGCCTTGTGTGCGTGGATGAGGGAACAATCCTTAAAAAGCTTGGCAATGAAACCAGAAGCAACAAAGATGATCCCACTGTGTAATTGTGGTATAGAAGTCTCCTCATTTCATTCATTCAATACAGTACAACAAATCGACCAAAAGGTTTCTGTAAGACAAAGCTAGTGGCAGTAGACAAAGATAAAAAGTACAGGGCATGCAAATGAGGAGATACCCTACCTGCTAAGTCTTGCAGAAATGAACTAAAATGAAATCCCAGGAGGCCTAAATGTAATAATGTTTTATCCAATTGTCCTGGAGCAAGATAATGAAAATACAAAACAAAAAGTGAAAATAAAGGCCAATGTGGAAAGCTCCATGGAAACATTGGCATATAGCTAAATGTCAGGCGTTTGCACTGGTGCTAGAATTTACAAGAACTCCTCATCAATAAAAAAAAAAGGAGACTGAACGTATTCTCGACAAACTAAGACACTAGGTACACGGTCTGTGATGGCCAGTTGGTCCCTTTGACTCTCTAAGGCAGCCTTCACCAACAACTAGCTCATGAACTTCTCATAGCTTTCCAGCCACCTCTAAGTAGCCCTCCATTGTGTGCAGCTCAGCCTACTAAATTAGAAGCTTCTGCTTTGTTGAATAAATATGTTTATACCAAAATTGAGAAGTGGATATTCAGGATGAAAATGTGCATTTTCAAAATTCATAGGATAATAATTGGAGGAAATGTTGATTTTTCAAAATAGTTTTAAAGGTGATGCTGGAAGACTGATTCCTAATATTATTACCGTGGTGCTTCAAGCATTGTAGCTATGGCTGTTATGTATTACCTACATTGCTGCTGGCACCTCTGTTTGATACACAGAAGTGATCACTGCTGATAATGTGCACAGGGTGGCCACTGATGTAATCTTATCTGATGTGATCACTTTCACAAGACTAATAATATTAGTAGCTTGAATAATTTTCATTTAACATTAGTAGCTCTTGTTACTGAAAAGGTTAGAGACCCCTGATCTAAGGTGCCTTGGTCGAGCAGTCCTGGCCTAGCAATTAGCAGGTGCTATGAAGGCTTATGTAGTAAAACACAGTTATAATAAAACATATAATGCACAGCCATTGTTGATATTTTGATAAAATTAAAAATGCTTTAATAACACATAGCTTATATACCTGGACATTGACCAAAACCTAGAACCAAACCTGAAAAATTATGTGATTCAATAAAGCAGTAAAACATAGCAAATTAAACGCAAGTAGCAGCACTAGAAACCCACTCTACACTCAATGTATACTGATCAAGATCACTGGTTGATCCCTTCCATTAGGACCATTGTAACATATATCATGCAAGCAAACTATAGTACAAAAAAAAGATCCTAACAAAGTAAAACCAATTGTTTTGTAAGACATTATTTGACTGAAAAACCTGCTTTGTCACCTGTTTTAAGGTTGGACAATACCCTTAATTTGGTTATTTCTAGACCTAAAGATCATAATGACACTGAGTCTGGATCAATGACTTTGTCCTCTGAGGAGGCAGATCTTTATGCTGAGGCAGCAGGCAGGGGTCTGATCCTGAGAGTCAAACATTTATTTGAGTTTCATGATCAAACTAGCACATATGCCAGCTAGGTGCTGGACCTCTCCATAATAAGGCGGGGACAAAGGACCTTCAAGTGTGGCTCTGGAATACTACTTTGACACTCAGGTCATTGAGGGAATTTGTGATTTTGTGCTCTATGCCACACCAGAGAGAAAAGGTGGATTATAGGAAAGCAGATGGGAGCCTCAAAGGATGCTGCAAACAAAACATCAACACCTCACTGCCATTTAGCTCACATGCATTCAGATATTTTTAAAAACCAACCAGTCAGGTTGGAGCAGCGTCAGGTTGCACTAACCTTGTGCCCAGGGACTCAAAGGGATTGAGGCTCTCTTCTGTCTCTTACCAACCCCACCAGTGATCAACCTATGCAAACATATGAGGGCAAGTTGCAGAAGCAAGCGAGAGTGATTGGGATAAGAGAGAAAACAGAGACACGTAACTCCACTACTCTGCCTCATCACTCTGCTGACAAATTGGTCTGAAGGATGTAGTGGCTTGCTACAAGTCAGCAAGCTATCTTAAATACCTTGTCATTGAGAGTGCTGAGTTTAGCTGTAATTATGAATAGACACACTGTAGGAAGTTCTCTGTGTAGCCCAAACTCTGTACTTCAATATAAAACTGGTAATTCCTGAAAACTAAGCATGCGAAAAATAAATATCTCAAATATTCATGTGCACTAACATTTCTCCCTAGGTTTTGAATAACTGCTTCATGCTTTGTCAATATACATTCTTTCGTGGAAGGTGGGTTATAATTTCTACTTTGCTTCTGTATAACTGTAAAGTAAGCAATTCCATGAAAATCTGATGTTCCCTACTATCAGCTGTGGTTTGTGCACACTAGAAATCTAATACTCTGCACATGAGATTCATATACCCATATGCAATATAGTCCCTTCTAAGTATTCCTACCTGTTTCTTTACTTGTAACCCTAAGTAGAATATGCAACCCCAGGCTTAAGATTTGAGATAAACTTTCAAGCACCCCAGCATCCATCTCAACAAGAAGTGACCGCTATGTTTCCCTCCTTCAAAAGCCCTCAAAGCCCTGACCCCAGAGCATCACTCACCTGGTCGCCACTAGCTAATGGCAGCCAAGACATGGGCATCATCTGTTTGGAACTTGTTAGACCTGTAGGGCGTAGGGCCAGAACCCCTGCTGCCTAGGTAAGCCACTATAATGTGCCTCTCAAACACAACTACTATATTCACTTTTCCCACTCTCACACCATGAACCTACAAAGTTACTCACTGTACTCATACATCCAACACCAACAGCCTCATCCATTTACCACTCACTAGAATCCATACCCCATCTACATCATACCATCTTCAACTCATGCTCATTAACGCACACTCAATAATAAGTCACACCCCAACATACCCAACGTCATCACATACTACAACATAAATGCTCTTATCACAGAAATCTGGTTCACACCCTCCTCCACATATATAATCGATGTGCTCCTCCCTCTACTAACAGCTTTCAACATTAAAGTTCACCTTGAAACCTGGAGGGGGACTCACAGTCATACACAAGTCAACATGGCCATGCACCATCTTCAACATGGTCACTCCTGAGTGTTTTGAGCTCATCTTCTGTCACTTTCCTCTGTCAGCCTGCGAAACAGCCTCCTTTCATTCACCTACAGACCACCAAGAAGCCAAAAAAAGTTCATAGAAGAAATATCAGACCTCAGATATGTATGCCTCCGTCCAACACTCCCCTCCCACCTTCCTAGGAGATTTCGATCTGCCAAGTGACTCCAGAACCAAACCATTAAGGAAGTCCTCAAATTTCTACTCAACACCCTAGCGATATAACATTAAGGCAAGCTCAAAAAGTCTCTGGCTCACCCCCAAAATTATGGGGTTTATATGCTGAATTTATGCATAGAATATTAGCAGTTCAGCACATATATCATGGTATGTGTAAAAGTATCATTTCTTTAGCAAAGCATAATACAACAAAATAAACATCATTACCTTAACACATAAGCACTATCTCAAATCCTTTAAATAATTATTCAACACTCTCTGTGCTAATGTCATCTGGAGATGTTCAAAGAAATAGGAAACTGTAGTATGCTGGCCCACACATCCAGATCATAGAAGTAGTCAAGGTAGACGTAGCTCGGTAAAGTAGTAGGTTTATTTAGTAGAGTAGATGTAAAGCTACAGCAAGCCCCACCAGGAGCAGCCTCCTAGCTGCTCAGCCCATCTTCCAACTGCCCACACACACACCAGCCACCCAAGCATTCCACTCACACTAGCATTCTACTCGGAACACTCACACTGGCTGAGCAGCTAGTTACAGAGAGGTGTAAAGAAACATATGTATAAACCTGAGGATACTACATTATCCTCTTCCTCTCGAAATGGAAAACAAAAGAGAAACTACAATGAAGCGAGAAAACTATACACAGTAAAAATACAATAGAAGCAATAGATCCAGTAAACCCAGGGATGAAGGTGAAACCACATCGCAAGAGGGAAAACAGACAAACAAACAAAGAAAGAAGGAAGAAAGGAATAGAAAAACACTAACACTATCCTCCTCCTTTACTAGTCAACAAATCAAAGATAAAAAAAGTGAAGGAATAACTCACAAATAACAAGTGAGCATGACCTAACCTGAAGAGGAGTTCCTCACGAAAGGAGACTGTGGCAAAGGGAAATGAAAACCCTACACGCCACCCCTCATGTGAGGGACTGTGTGAATATGGGGATAGCCCATAACAAATAAGTGTAGGTGTAACATGGGACAAAAACCCAAGAACACACGCAGCACGAGATGGTGCAGCACAATGTGGCGAACGCACACATAAAGTCAAGGTGAAGCACAGGGTGACTTACACACACAAGACGACGTAAGAGTACAAGGTGATGTGCGGGGCGGCTTACACACACATCCAGACAACATGAGGCGCGGGGCGACTTACACACTGGACACAGAAAGGTGATGCGCAGGGCGACTTACACACAACAATGCAAGGTGAGGCGCAGGGCGGCTTACACACAACGAGGCAAGGTGAGGCGCAGGGCGGCTTACACACAATCAAGGCAAGGTGAGGCGCAGGGCGGCTTACACACTGGACACAGTAAGGTGAGGCGCGGGGCGACTTACACACAACATGGTACACAACGAGGTGGTGGGACTGACACCCATAACACACCCAAATAACAAAGAAGTGTCCAACATACGTAAATGGGGAAAACACCCCATAACCCCAAACAGCGTGAGGGTTAACTTAAACATGTAGAGACAAATGGCGTGGATATGGGGCTTACACCCATACCAAACGTAGCAAAGGGTAAAAGACCCCATAAGCCAAACTAAGGCTTGCATGACCAGTGACATTAACGTAAAGAAGGAACATGGGACTGAGACCCACTCCCATCCCAAAGGCAGGGATAAGACACTTGTAAATGAAACATGCGAGAAACATCAAAGTACTGCATTCGTGAGGGTGAGAACACCCAACAATAGTAATCAGCATAGCAATGTGCTCATAACATGACATGTCTTAAAAAAATACACACAAACTTTTTTGAGACAACCATTAAGTATGGATTGTAAACCTATAAATAGGCACTATAAGCCTAATACAACAATGAATGTCACTGGTGTGCCTGTCACCGCGATAGTGAGGAACAGGCGTTCAAAAAAAAACGAGCGGAGTCTTAAGAAACGTAATATCTTCAGGGAACTTCCCACCTGAAAGTACTTTGCTGCAGAAAAAAAAAATGCCCATTGAAGACTGGAGGAACAAAGTACTTGGCACCAAATAAAAGTACTTGGCAGCAGAAACCATGCCCACTGAAGATGGAAAGGCTCTCTTGTTTGTTTTAATAATTTCAACTAACCACATGACTGCCGAAGTGTTCATGCCCAACCAACCCAAAACACAGTACAAACAAAAAAAACCTGAAAGACTGCTCCGCTACGGGCGACGGTTGGGCTCATGACGATCCTCACATCTCGACGCTGGTACTGGCTTCATAAAACTTTATTCAGCGCATACAACGTGGTTGTCAAAAAAAAACATGAACCAGTAATAGGATCGCGTATGCATGAGCATGACAATCCTAAGATGGCGTCACGCTGCGTCACGCTGGTGCCGGATGGCTCACGGTGAGTGCGTGCGCACAAGGATGCAGTGAACTCCGACTTGAACGTCACAGAGAATCCGATAAGAAAATGAGAGGTCCAGCAAGAGGGATAGCAGGTAGGATTGCGCGCGCTCTTGGCTCCTCGCGCTGTAGTGATTCAAACAGTAACAAGATGGTTGGGGAGGGCAGACAGGTCGGGTGTCTCAAAGTAGGCCAACAACCAAAGACGGACAGTGGGCTCACCTTATGGCTGCTTGATAGCGAAATCATGTTTTGCACAACACCAACCGGGGTCACTTGAAACACCAACCGGGGCCACTTGTAGAAGGCACAATAATTTTAATTAAGACAGATGTCTTTAATGAACATTACTGAGTTCAAAAGAAGCCTCTCGCTGCAACTGGGACCACATAAACAGATGTTGATCACGGCATTTTCCCAATGCTAACGTTGAAGAAGCATTGTAATAAGTTCACTTGCCTCTACACTGTGAAAACAGACAAAACAGCTTCTGTGCTATCGGACTATGAATTTCACTCTGTAGCGTGAGGTTGCTTGGCTGGAAGCGAAGAACATGTAGATGCGACACTAACTGTGTGCAGACGTAAACTTTGTCCCAAGGAAACTTGATCTTGTGAGGCACATGCAGGAACAGATTTGTGCAGATACAGATGCACAACACAGGAGACGCAAGTACAGGCAGCAGCTGATTACCTTCCGTGTCGAGGCTCTGTAGACACAACAGGAGCTGGCTTGGGCTGTAGCTGAAAGAGACACTGTAGGGACAGCAGTCAGAAACTTGAACTGCGTAGAGACTGGAACTGGCGCTTTTGAGTGGAGGGCGACCGGTGGGAGGTC
The DNA here is from genome assembly GCA_963921515.1 of Calotriton arnoldi. Taxonomy (NCBI): domain Eukaryota; kingdom Metazoa; phylum Chordata; class Amphibia; order Caudata; family Salamandridae; genus Calotriton; species Calotriton arnoldi. The sequence continues at coordinate 850,749 of CAWUFW010006162.1, forward strand.
ACTGGTGGGGCTGATGTGTGCCAGTAGTTGAATAAACGCAGCTGTGGTTTCAGAAGTTGCTTGAGGTTGAGAGTAGGTACTCCAGACTTGAATTTGAAGTCCTCAGAGGTAGCAGACGCAGGTTCTTTGGTTCAAATCGTCGCCATAAAATGTGTAGTATGCTGGCCCACACATCCAGATCATAGAAGTAGTCAAGGTAGACGTAGCTGGGTAAAGTAGTAGGTTTATTTAGTAGAGTAGATGTAAAGCTACAGCAAGCCCCACCAGGAGCAGCCTCCTAGCTGCTCAGCCCATCTTCCAACTGCCCACACACACACCAGCCACCCAAGCATTCCACTCACAGTAACATTCTACTAAGAACACTCACACTGGCTGAGCAGCTAGTTACAGAGAGGTGTAAAGAAACATATGTATAAACCTGAGGATACTACAGAAACATTTACCAATAAGACTTTCTCTGAATGAACAGAACCAGTGAGGAATAGAAAACATGGATACTTGTTGCGATTTTTCATCCCCACCACTGAAGACTCAGCACTAGCAGGGCAACTACTTCAGAGGAATTAAACCACTTTTTTCTCAGATTTACTTTTCTCTGCAGAGCCTGTGGGGAGAGGATGGGCAAGGGGGTTGGGGGGAACAGAAGTGAGTGACACAGATAGCTTCCATCTTGTTCAAAATAGAGGTGTAAATGGATGTGTAGCTTATGTAAAACATATTAATAAACACACTTCTACACATTCTAGGAAGTTTGCTTCAATTGCAATTATGTTAATTCAGTCTGTATTTCTAGGATTATATGTGAGAATGTATAGAACACATTATTATTTGTACACAAAAATAAAAATTTAAAAACGTTTCCACAGCGTCTTCACTACTTTAAAGTTTACATAATAGTTGCATGTGTTAGACCCTCAGCTGTGCTAGAACTTGCCCTTGCCAGTCCATGGTTTGCAATTGGCACCCTTTGAGCACATATCAAGGGCGCATCTGCACTTAATCCCGGTGAAGATTGTGTTCCTGTCAACTATTTCTAAAACCCAGAGACTGAGCGAGTGGTCTCTCATTCCTAACAAGAAGATTTCCAGGATTGCGTTTTCTTTAGAAAAGGGTATTACTTTCACATTAAAATAGATTTACAGTTCAGATTGGGACCAGAGACTATTTTTCCAGCTCTCCAATCAGAAGCAGGAAATGTTTCTGCACTCCCTTGACATGTGGAGATCACTCCCGATCTGTATGGATAAGACAAGGGGTTAGGTGAACGAAACGGTAGAAGATCCTCCAGCTTGCTAAATGAGAGAGTATATGATGGCTAAAAAGCATTGTTTGGATTTACTAAAACCATATACTGATTCAGAAAAGTCTTTCTGAATCAGAAAATGGGTTCAGAAATGGATTATTAATCACAATTTAGAGGGGGTGTTGTGGGCATCCCTTCCACATTTTAGTTCGTATTCAATATATCAATGGTTTGCAACCATAATTTCAGCCACAAACCACTGACTAGCTACCGACTCCTCAATGGAGAAGGTAACTGATTCGTAAAGAGTAAGGGGTCCCTTTGGGACTCTTTTCCTCTTGGGAATGGGGGGGGGGCATCCTCAAAGTGGATTAGGCAGTAGTTCAAGGTGGCACTGCCTGCCCCCCTGAAGTTTCCCTTTTTGAAATACAATCACAAAAGTGTTGAGAGCTGCCCTTTTCAAGCCACCATAACTCTGACTGCAGCCAATCACAGGGGGTTGCAAAATGCAACCTGCCTAATTAATGTAAATTCGGCAGTTTGTTCTGTGATCCTTTTCAGGACGTGTGGATGGAGTTTAAACTGTCTGGTGAGGGGTAGTAAACAGTAAAGTAAAACAGCTCCTCCACGAGGCTTAATTGTATTTTGTTTCTGTTTTCTTGGACATTGGTGTTAAGAAACATGTTTGCCTCTCTTGTTCTGGAGGCGCAGCTTCATTAAACAAGCATTTACAATGCAATAGGTCTCGCATTATTAGAGTTTGAGCTATTGGCATTGCTAAATAATGCAACACCAATCAGCCCAATATGCTAGTGCACGCAGATCTCTTCTGCATGTCCATTAACCTCCAGAGTCACCTTATGACTATAAACCCTGGGACTTGCTGGATGCTCTAAGAGCTCAGTAAGAGATACCTGTGGGATTTTTAAAAATGCAATGTGTTTGTTACCAACTAAGTAAGCCTAAACAAATGTATATCATGTTTGTCCTTGTCGTCAATTATTTCTTTGGGACAGAGCTTCTAAGAAATAAATGTATAAGTTGACTCAGAGTCCATTCCCCATCACTCCTCTCCTCTTGACTCCTCCACAGTTCTGATGCTACCCAATGACCCACAATTTATGTGGCCTTTGAGTGTTTTTTATTACCTTTTCAGCACTGGGTTATGGTTAAAATGTCTCCGTTTTTGGAATTCCCATCGAATCCCAGATGTATTCCAACCTTCAACGGCCAGGAGTCCTTGTTTGTGTAAACATTTACCCAAAGAGAGGTCTACTAAGTCTACAAACTAGCTTGTGCAAAGTAAATTAGTTGTCCCTGTAGGGAAGGCCCTTTCTCTATTCACAAAAGTCCCCCAAAGGTTTTGGGGTATTCATTCCACTTTTTATCCCAGAAAATGGGCATACTCCGAACTTTGAGAGGAGTAAATGTCTGGCTTCTGTCAGAGTGGGAAAAGTATCCGCAAAATGTTTATGGTCACCAAGGCACTTGGTGAATCCCGCCGTAAGCAAGCTGTTGCTGGAAGAGATTATAACTTTATTGCAAGATTTCCTCGGGGCTTAAATTTAATAAGCTATTCTAAGGAAGTTATGGATTGAAAAACGATATTCTGTTATAGCTGAAAGGTTCGTAGGCATGCTAGGTTTTTTTTTTTCTAATAAAGGTGATGTTTGTAGAGGAATTGTACTGTTAAAAAACAAACTTTAGAAGCGGGTTATGCCTTCTCAACCCCATATAATTGCTGAACTATAATGACACAGAGCAAAAGTCTTGGTCCTGGTGTAGCAAATCTGGTGCACAAGGTACACAGATCAACAAGGCCTGGCTTTAGACAGCAGAACCACAGCAGAATACTCCCTCCACTGGCACAGACAGTATTAGCATTTACACAGGGAGACATTTCTCATGTCACACAACTGGTACATGCTGAGGCCTAGCACAGAAGAGCTATCTCCCAGGTGTCACACAACATTTATGCTTTGGATTTAGAAAGCACAGCTAGTTTCATTTTACACCCACCTTACAGGCATTGACCTCAGTCAGGCGACCTATCAATTAGATGATGTCGCACTTTAAGTCTCTGGCAATAAACTGCAAAGCTGTTTCTCAGGCAGCACAGCCTTTACAGAGCCATTGATTGTATGAGGAATTAGACAGCTGAGCGAATTTTCAGGCTTTCAGCTATTTTTAAAAATTGTTTTTTTTTTGGGCATATTTATATAGCGCGAACTCGACCCGAAGGTATTGGAGCGCTTTACATGAGCACCGTATTTACATTACACATTCAGGCACGGTGAGATTAAGTGATTTGCCCAGAATCACAGGATGTGGACGCGACCCCGAGGCTCGAACCCTGGTTTCCAGCACCAAAGTCGGCAGTCTACCCAACGGACCACATCCGCCCTAGACAGCAGAGTTATCCATCAATCACACTGCTCCTATTGTGCGATTTATTCAACTATTCAACAACCTAGCGAGTTGTAGAAGATCACAGTAGGAGTCAGCAAGGCGCTAGGAACCCTCACTTGAAAAACAGCTCCTGCGCTGGCTGTCCGCTCTTCACCTCGCCCTGCGTGTTCAAATTAGTTACTGCGTCTTAGATTTGAAGTATTCCCCGTTCACCTGAGTACTCCGGATTACCAGTGTTGGTTTCATACTCCGGATTACCAGTGTTGGTTTCATACTCCGGATTACCAGTGTTGGTTTCATACTCCGGATTACCAGAGTTACCAGTGTTGGTTTCATACTCCTGATTACTAGGGTTGGTTTCAGTTTGACAGCAAACCGGACTGGTATGTAACGGCCAGCTGCTAAACATTTGTGCACAGTATATCTTGCCTAATCTCTCTCACATTAGCCTCCTTCCATCGTTTTAGGTCTTCCTCTCACACATTGATTTTCTCTCCTCGATAGCGTAGCTGGCAATGGTGCATCACGTGCAGTGGCACCGGGACCTGCCCATGCGAGTAGACCACTGTACCCCAATTGTAGTTTTTTTCTACCAGGCAGAGGGACGGGGTTCCCACTGGCTTTACTTGCATTAGGGCTCACGCAACCTTGCTACGCTACTCGTCTCGGAGGTCCCAAAGAGACATTATATGAAAACAGAAACAGCCCCTCCTTCCTCATTGCCACTCTCTGAGGCCTATTTTTACATTTGCCGAGGTATCTTGTAATCTTAAAATGCCACTCGTGAGTCCGTATCAGTGCAGTGGCAGACAGAAGCTGAAACAACAAGCACAAAATCGAAACCTGAGCCGAACGCGGGAACGCGGGAATCAAAACCTGTGGTGCGCGCGCACCACAGAGGAGCGGGGGGAGGGAGAGCGGCAGCGAGACGAACGCGCGCTGCTGCGCGTTCTGGCCACCGTCGGGAATGGGCGCGGCAAAGGCGGGACATGCGCCCGCCTTTGACCAATAGTGTGCCGTTCCCATAAAAAAACGGACGCACCAGCCAATGTGGGATTCTGAAAACAAAACCACACGCACGAGCGTGTAGGTCGTTTTCAGAAGCCCTTTCTAGAGGTCTCGCGCTGCGCGAGCAGTGCTACGCACTGCAACGCTAGGCGCGAGACCTAAAAAGGACTGTGATGAATAAGGTCGAACTCAGAGTAATTAAGATTAATTACACAGATGTAGGACCAATTACCAAGGCTATCCTATCTAACTTTACAATTGTCACAGCACGGGAAAGTCAATCAATCAATCAAATGTACTTTATTCGGTTAATTAAAACCATAAAAGCATACTACATTTAAAATCACAATGAAAAAAATCCCCCCCCTAAAAAAATTACAAAGACATGGGAAAGTCATAAAATGTTAAGTCTTAATTATTTATCATCAAATCTTTTACAGCTTCTTCATTTTTAAGAAATTTCAAAGTCTTTGGTACACAGTAGCATGTGCTCAAAATATGAGGACGAATCCGAGTCTAAAGTTAAAACGATCTGTCACATAGCACTGAAAATAGATCGCGGTACATGGTGCGTTATTGAATGGCCCAGCAATGCATTCATCTTCTCGACTCTGGATAAATATAATTACTGCACAAAAACCTATTTAACAATAAACTAAAATATTAATGAGCAGCCCCTACACTAAGTGCAATTAACAAAGAGAATGTGTAATTGTAGATGCTGCCGAGATATCACAGTAATTAGGAATGGAATATTTTTGGCAGTTCCATGATTACGGCAAGCTAAAAAAAATAACACTTTCAGTGCTGGATCACAAGTCACTTTGGTGCGTGTCATTTTTCAGTCTTATCTTATATTCCATGTAAATATTCATTATCCAGATTTGATATGTTCCACATGGCGTTTTACACCCTTTCGCGCAAATTTATTTTTAATAAATATTCCAATTTTCTGATGTTTTCCCCTAACTCGCTGTCTATTTTAATCTTTTCATTACTTTCGACATTTACACTTTGAGATGTTGAATTTGCGAATATCTGGAGATTTAATTATGATTGGGTATGGTAAATTATGACTGCCTTGACTGATTCATTAGGTAAATGAGTTAGTTAATTATTTTTAATCAAGTGAGATTTGAGGAATAGATTATTGTATCATACATAGTTATGAAACAATCATATTAAGAATCTTCAGAGTTTTGATTCACTCTCAGAATGATTAGCTTTGGTATACTAAGCCCGGTAGCTTCGACTATATTATTGTAACTTTTATGTGGTTTGATTTGAGCTCCAAAAATGTGACTTTTGCCTGCAATAAATTACGTTTTCAGGCAGCCAATTGCCCAAAATAACATGGTTAATTCGTCATTATTGTCTGCACACTTCCTCGTACAAACATGAAATGCGATACATGTATGTGCAAATCTGAAACTCAGACAAACCTTGCTATATGCCTATGGATACAGAATCTAGCAATGGAATATAGCACATATGTTAAGTATGTTATGTTATATTTCATATTATGTTATTTCATGTCTTGATTCTAGAGCAGTGTAATTTAGTACTCCATACATTTATATGTTAATCATAATCACTGTGTAATAACCATATTAATTTGTGTGCATCCTGTTAACCTAATGACAGTAGGTGGCTGCATTGACATGTAGTGAGAGCTACATGCATAATCAATTATATTCAGTGTACTTACTCATGTTAAAAGTACCCTGTTGGTTTCCATCTTTTTCTCTTGTAGTTGACATGACTTGTGCCTAGGCCTCAGTCACCCAAATTATTTCTTTAATAAATGCATTTCAAGTCTCATGTTTTTCTCTCCTTCACAGGAGCGTTATTGAGGAGTGTTTGTTAGTCACAAAAAGATCTTTGTTTATTGTGGAGAACTAAAAGATTATGTCTCCTACTTGAAATTTGGCCATGAACATGTAGTGTGTAGGGATGGGAAAGAGCATCCTGTACCAGGCAGTAGTCGTGGCCGGCATGACTCACGGGTGAGGGGGGTTGCACGGGGGGGGTTTAATTTAATTTAAAAAAGAATTTAAACTTACCCCTTCCCGCTGGCCGGGTCCCTTGTCAACTCTGCTCCTGCTCTCCTGCCTCCAGGAACAGGAAGCAAGCAGCTAGGCTCCCACCCCTAAGCCAATCACAACGCTGCAAGCAGCATTGTGATTGGTCGGGACGCCGCCCAGCCAGTGGCTAATGGCCCGGCCATGTTCTCCATGTAGGCTGCATTGCAGCCTGCATTGGAGAAGGGCAGAGTGCGCATGAATGGGCCGACCAAACCAGTAATGTGCACTCAGGAGTGGGCAAACCACTCCTCCCCTGCCCAGCCCCACCTGCCCACAACTAAACCCTTCTGCTTTCTCGCAGTGCGAGAAGCAGAAACATAAAATGGTAGTTATTACCAGTTAATGTTTCTGCTTCTCGCACTGCGAGAAAACAGTGGGGTGACACTCCTCCGCCCTAGTGGAGGAGCCGCCCCTGCCAAGCAGATAGAACTGCTGCTGACTTCAAGGTCACACAGCTGTACATTCTTTGTACGGTTCTGGGAACGTGGGCAGTCTACCTGCTCTTCAGAAAATCTTGCCTTCCGATTGGGCCATCTAGAAGAAATTGGTGGGACGAAGCTTCCAGAACCTTCTCCAGAGTATTACTTGTGTGCTTCTTAGAATAGTTGAAAGTATACACAAAAGTGATGGCTAGAATGCTTGAATTAATCTTAGTCACTGGTAGCTACTTGCAGTCGCATCACAGTTCATTGTTATTTTGCACACCATGCCACCTCAGTTTGGACCCAACAATATACAAATCAGTCTTGGCCCTGCTCCAATGGGAACAGTCCATCCTGAACAACCAAGCCAGGTCCTCCTTGAACCGGAACACAAGCAGCCAAGGACTGGTTTCACCCTTGTTATGGACTCATCAGCCGGACATAGGTTGGTTCCAGAGACACAGTGTGCACGAGACCCACATCTGGGCATACCTGTCACACTAAGGGCAACACAAGTAAGTATACAAAAAGTGATGAATGGAATGCTTGAATTATTCTCAGCCACTGATATTTACTCGGGCCACATCCCAATCCATCATAGTTTAGCACACCATGCTACCTCAGTTCGGATCCAGCTATTTTCAAATCAGTCTTGACCCTGCTCCAATGGGAACAGTCCAGCCCGAACTGCCAGACCAGGTCCTGCCTGGACTGGGACACAAGCAACCCTGGACCGGTTTCACCATTGTTATGGGCTCATCAGCTGGGTATACCTTGGTTCCAGTGACACAGTGTGCATGGGGGGACCCACATCTGGGCAGTCCTGTCCCTCTTAGGGCAACAGACGAAAGTAAACAAAAAAGTGATGGTTGGAATTCTTGAATTAATCTCATTCACTGGTAATTACTCAGGGCTGCATCCCAATCGATCATTATTTTGCACACTATGGCACCTCAGTTTGTACCCAGCTATATGCAAATCAGCCTTGACCTTGCTCCAATGGGAACAGTCAAGCCTGAACTGGCAAACGAGGCCCTCCCTGAACCGGAACACAGGCAACCCAGGACCAGTATCACCCTTGTTATGTGCTCATCCACTGGGTATAGTTAAGCAGATCCTGATCTGACTTGACGGAGATAACACCTCTCTCAAACTCTCATGATTTCCACTGCCACAGCATTGGGCTTCATGCTTGAATGCCCGTTTCTTCTTTCCCCAGAATCTTAATTTGGTCTTTCTGATGTTGACACCTTCCTCTTTGAATTTCCCTTTGCCACTCTCGAAGCTCTATTGAGATTAGAGAGGTTCCGTTATGGAACCCATCTACTTTGTATTCTGTGCTTTGTACTTCGTCATATTGTGCATCTTCTTTATAATACATAAAATCAGAGTGCACAATTACACTGATATGTATGTCTTTTGCATATATTGATTTTACTGATGAATGGCTTTGTAACCTTTTCAAAAAGTTTTGCTAAGAAACCTTCATGGTTTGGACACTATCCTCTGTGTCATTATTGTGGAAACAAATTGATTTCACTGTTATTGAAAAGTTTTGCTGTTGCCATCTTTTTTCATATGCTTTCAGTAGACAAATAAAGGGCCATATGAGCAGGGGAGGATCCTGTATGATGACTACACTAAAATATCTAGGTACAGGAAAATTTGCCCTATTAGGTGGTAGCAGAACAAGGATGGTTTGTCACTGAAGTGTAGGTTGCTAGGCTGTACTAGAAAAGATTTAGAACTTGCTCCAGTCTAGCTCATGTCTCTAGAATCCATCGCCCGTTGTGAAGTATTGGTGGTCTTTGGGCAGCTATGAAAGCAGTTGCGGTGATAGAGTGAGGTAAGATTATGCATCGCAAATTGTCAGGCTTGCTGTGTTTGTGCTGATATTGTGTGTTTTACAGTGTGGTATCCATTAAACGTCCAAAAAGGCTATGAAGCTGGATGAAAGATTTCATGTGTTTTTGTGTATATCGCTGTTCATGTAAAGGCATAAGCTCTGGTTGCTGATAAGTTGAAGTTGTTAACAGGCTTGTCGCAGAACAAGACCCCGGGATAGAGAATAAGTATATTGTGGTTAAACTTGTCTGTTAAGGTTTGTGGTGTCGGTCCGTGAGGTACCATCGGCCTCAAAATCAACATAGGAAACTGTAACTAATTGTTGTAAGTGCACTAATTGTGATTGGTGTTGGTTGATCCTGTTGCGCAAAGGAAACGCTGCACTAGTCAGGGTGATTTCCCACTGGTCAAGATTTCACCTGTGTATGTGATAACATTGGAAAGCGTTAGTCCCCTTTTTGTCCCCTTGAGTGAGTGATAACTTCGACTTTCTTTAGGTAAACACACAAGAGTTATTTCTGTTTTTTTGCTTTGGCATCCTTGTAAAAGTTTTGCTAGCATGAACAAATTGTAAAAGATGGAGAGCCGCTGCAAGGTGTTGCGATCTACATCATTAGGTGCCATGCTGTTATTGGTTAGTTGGTTGGTTTGCGTGATGCGCTTATATTGGTTCTTGCATCATCAGGTGCTGCACTGTGAAAGGTTTGCTTAGAAGGTGTGCACTAAATACTAGTATTGATGTGTACTGCATCGTGATTTGTTGAGAACCGCTGGATTGTGTAAAATGTGAGATTGGCTATTACTGTTTGTCAAAAACACTGCAATAAAGAAAGGTTTTAAATCATTGAGAGATTTGATGAGAGAATATGGGAGGGTTCTGGGCCGAGAAGGTGATGCAGTGCTTCCAAAAGGAATGACAGGTCATTACATGGCCTTCAATGTTGGGCTCCACACATGTATTTGGCTGAACCAATGGAACAAGATCACTGAGAAAAATGGGCTTTGCAGTTTTCCCAGTGTGAAACCATTAGTCTGAATATAATTGAGAACCTGAGACGAATGCTAAATGACATGAAACCCCCACCTAGACCAGCACAGTATGAGGTTTTGAATGCTTGTGAGGAGGCTGCACATGCAAAGAATAAAAACAGATATCAGAATAAAGCTAACAGGACTGTTCGTAGTTGAGTGGATGCTAACTGGGATACTGAACAGCAGGTGTGGAGGAGAGACATGATTGAGGGAGCTAAATTGTAGCCAATACTGATGAATGATAAAAGAAAAGGAAAACACAGGGAGAGAGGGATACTAATGCCCCAGATAAGTGTAACATTGACAGTGACTCTAGTGACAATTTCTTGGAGGATGTGCTGTTGTCCCGACCACCTCCCCACAATGTAGCTCAGCCTGCTAGTAGAAATTGCCCAGGTAATGGTAATGGTGCAACTGCACCCATTGACTCCCCTCCAACTCAGGCAGGAGGGCCCGCTCCACAGTTTTGGTCCAGACTGTCCCTGCAGTGACAACTCCGATATAGACAGCCCCAGTGGTGACGGTACCAATTATGACAGACCCTGGTCTGAAGAGTCCAGTAGAAACTCCCCCCACCATAACAACCCATACACTAACTGCTAGCGTGGTGAATGTCCAGACTGCCGCAGCCCTGATCCATATGATCGCAGGTGCAACGGCAAGGGGTCCTGTTACTGCTGCTGCTCCCACAAAGCAGAACTCACAAATAGTTATATGGAGTCTCAATCTGTTCACAGGTGCTGTAGCTTCCAAACCGACTTCAGTGTTCACGATACCGATTGCTGAGGGCCCTCTGGGTTCTTCGATCTCAAAGCATGACGCCAAAGTGGGGAAGTCTCTCCGTGAAGTGGAGAAACAGAAGAAATGGCTAGCAGTCCTTAAGCTAGAATGACTTTAAGACCATGAGATTTCCCAGATTGATTTTGGAATTGGATGAGCTTATCAAAGGAAATTTGAATGTGTCCTACCTGAATAGATATCAGGAAACCAAGCTTCAATATTTGAGTAAGGAAATCCCATGATGGGCTGGGAAGGCACATGAGAGGTTGACACAACATTGATATATCCAAGAGTCCTACGTTGAAAAGGAGTGCTAGTGTTTTAGTGTTCATATCAATGAGGAAATGGTCATCACTATGAGGACCTCTGGGCTGAAGGTATATATTAGAGAATTTGTTGTATGTATAAAGAAATTGAGACATTTAGACACAATAAGATATAGGTGGATTAGAAAAGAACAGAAAAGAAAACTGAAAGAGGATACTTGTGGGACAAGTATGGCGACTCCCCCAGGGTCCAACACAGGCACTTACCCTTTAAGGGAAGTATATGGAGGGGGGTATGTACACGTGCCCTGGAGTCAAGGTGATCTTACTACATTTACAAATTAATTCCCAAAATTGAAGAAAAAAAACTGACTTATGGCATACTCAGGTTGATTGATTGTAAGGATTTTGAAAGCTTTTTAGGAGAATTTGAATGCATTTTTCGACATTGTGATTCCCAGTGACTTGTGGGCTGAATGTAAAATGTTGTAAGGTGGCCAAACGCTGAACCCCTGAGGGTCGCTCAGAGGAATGCGCCCTCTCCAGAAGTGAAGCAGAAGTATGATCAAGTGATTACCTTCCTGAAGCGAAAGATCCCACAGAAGGAGATTGAATGGTTAAAAATAAATCGGACCACACAGATAGCTAAGGAGTCAGAGCATGCTTACTATTAGCATTTGTTGCAGGTGTCCAGAGAGCACAGTGGTGTTGACAACCCTGAAAGTGGTGATATGAGCAATTTTGTATCACAGTTCATTCTTGGCTTACATCTGGAGATCAGCTTGCACATTCAGTAGAATTTAATTTGTTGGCAAAGTAAACCGTTTGATGAGATACTTCACTATGCTAAGTATTGCAGTGATGAGCAGGAGATGAAACAAAATAAGCTTAAGGAGAAGTTCATGCTGGCACAGACCAAGCTTGCACAGAATGGCTCATATATGGGAAATACTATTGGTGGCAGAATGCAGGGAGTTGAATTTCAAGGCATAGGACAGATGATGCAGGGTGGAAATGGTGCTCCACATGGTATAGGTGATGGTGTTACAATAAACACAAACACTGATGTAGACTTAGCCATGTTGAAGTGATCGAATCCCTGTCATTATTGCAATAAGTTGGGCTACTTGAAGAGGGAGTGTAGGCTCAACCCAAATCGAATGTCTGGTGATGGTCAACTACTAGGTGAAAATCCATTGCAGATGCAAAATGTCCGGATGCCGAGACCTCAGAATCCCAATATGTCACAGATCCCAATAATGCAAGTTCCGCAAGCCCCAATGGTCCCACAGGAGGCAGGAAACCCAAGGTTCAATGCAAACCAGGTCCCAAGAGCTAATTCAAATCCCTTTGTGAATCAAGCCAGTTCTCAGTCGTCAATACTTCTGGAGACTATGGGTCAGATGAATCGCAATGATGGTGCCTGAAGGGGGAGGAAATTGCATACTTGGTGTGGTCGTGGAGGTTGACCAAAGTGATCAATTCATAGAAGGAGAGGTGAATGGCAACCAAGTATCTTTTTGATCAACACTTGTGCTACCCATTCCATTTTTAGCACAGCGGAATTCCCAAACCTGCCCCTCTCAGGAAAACAGATCCAAGCTGTAGGTGTTGCAAACAAGCAGCGTGTGAACCTTGTGTCTGACTCAGTCCCTCTTAAGATTGGTTCTCTTGAGGAAGATCATCAGTTTGTGATATGTGATTCTATTTCAGTCAACTTGTTAGGCTGAGACCATTATCAAATTAAATTGCACCACTTTACTGTTCACCAGAGGGTGTCAAGTTCCAAATGCGTGATGAAGATGTGGATTTTAAAATCACCAGGCAAGGCACTGCCGTTTGGCTGTTTCGCTGGATGACTGTAAAGGATTTGCCCCCTGATCTGAAAGCTCCGATAAAGCCCAAAGACTGGGATTTCTCAGGTAAGGGCACTGGACTCATAAAAGGTGTTGTGTCATAAGGTTTCTGCACATACACAGAGCTATGCACAGGAAAATGGGACCCCGGAATACAGTGGTTTGCCACCATATACCGTAGCACCCAAAAACCCCAACCCAACTAGCTTAGCATCCCATTAGCACCCAAGTACCAATGATTGGACAACCCAGAACACGGTATCTTTATCTCAGGACTCGCAGAAGCAAGAACACTCTTTCGTCACTCACTCGTACTTGTCCACAAGGTGCGTAGGAAGAGACACTGGATAGGTTAAAATGTTTATTCCAACTTACGTGCTCTAATGTACAGTACACGTGTCAGTACTAATAGCATAATGCATATGACTAATATAAGCAGCATGGTTACAATTCCATAGAATACAAACGGGGAAAGCATCTCAGAGCTCAGTGGATAAACGTATAAATAACATTACCACCCTCCCCTTGCAGTAAGATAGTTTATTATAATAATAGAAGACCTCTGGGCTTTGACTAGCGAACCCCCATACCTCAGTCTCTAGATGCAGAATTACATCAGCAGGACATCATAGCTCTTCTCACTGAAAGGGATTTCTCCAAGTGTCTTAAGCGCTAGTAAACCACAGTATTAAAAGCACACCAAATTCTTCATGGCAATTGCACCTAATGTTATGTCTGGGTGCGCGAGACTGGCCATATCAGGAAGAACCAAAATACATTGTTATGTGACCTTGTACATGTTTGTGCAGACCGAGCCCAAGAAGGTGAACAACAGAAAATGCAGACAGTGCAAAAGAACTTGGCACGAGCAAAGGGCGAGGGAGACCCGGCTCAGTGTAACGTGCGCAAAGAAAAGCAGCATGGCAGCCAGGCCTAGGCCAACATAACAAGGCAGGCAACAATCCACAAGACACCCTCCCCTGGTCAGTCCGGCGGCCAGGACAGAGGCCCATCAGAGGACAACACAGCCGTTGGAGCACAGGGAGCGCCCAAACGGCGAAGGGCAGGTCAATCCATGAAAGTGTAAGTGCAGAAAAAAGCCATACCCTCCAAGAGTTCATCATTGGAATCGTCAAAAAACATAGATGCCATCCAATCCATGAGATCAAAAGAGCAGGAATGCTCCTCAGCAAGGGGAGCATCCAGAAGCAATGCGGGACAGCTTGCGTGATAATTGAAACAGCTTCGTTGTAGGAGATCCTGGGCAGCCGCCCAGATATCCCATTGCGCCAAAATCCCCAGTGCAGCCGCACGCGCCATACAGCCAGCAACGGAACAGTCCTGTTCATGGGCCTCTAAGGGACCCATCAACTGAACAAAATCCGGAACAGACAATGACGAATTGGAGAGGCAATAATCCAGAGTCCAGGTGAAAGGACAGCGGATACAAGTCATCACAGGTTGCACGCAAGTGAAATACGCAAAGCGAAATGAAAGAGTATATGACACACTCAGTGTCGCCAATGGCAAGACACCAAAACCAGCCAAAATGCGCTCACGGAGCAGCTGGAGGCGTTCTGGATCGAGCAGGTCCCATCGGGGAGCAGCCATTGCGCAGAAAGCAAATTAAGAGCAAGACACCAGCCGCTAAAGCGAGGATCAATGGGAAACCGCCAAAGACGCTGGAAAAAATAGAATGTATGAATGCTGGGATGACACCAAAAATAGTTTGGAAGGAGGACACCAAGCCCGACCCCACGACCTTAAAAAAGTGTACTAGGCCTTCAGTGTTAGATGCGTTAAAAATACGATGTATTAACTCCCCAAAATGTTGGGGGAGATTAGTGTTTAAAAGGGCCTGTATTTCACTGTGGGTACTCGCCACCTGGAGAATGAATGTCTCCCGGGCGGACGTGAGCATAACTTCCTCGTTCAATAATAGTGCCTTTATTCTGCTCAGTCTATTGAAATCTGCCTCCATGGTAGGGATGGAAGGCCAAATAGAGATATCAACCTTGCCATGAGGGGGAGGAAAAAGCACATTTTTGCAGCAGACAACCCTGTGCGAAACTGTTACAATGTAAGGAATGCCAGCCTGCAGGCCACAACAGTTTTCGTTATTTAAAAGTAAATAACTACCATTGGAAAGGAGAGTGAAAGTAGGAGAAATAACAGGAGCAGGAATACCTTTCAGCACACAAGCAAGATTAGGAGCGGAAACGCTACATGAGCCATGCAATTTAATGTATTTACAAATAAGCGAATGACCCATAGTCGAGTCGCAGTACTCCCCCGTGAGAAAGACTTCCTTGCCGTCCCGAAGGCATTTATACATGAAAGGCAAGGACCAGAGTTCATGCAGGAAAGCACTGCCCAAGGGCCGGTAACGGCCCACAGGATAATGTTTCATGCACGAGTCAAATTCAAACAAGGAAAAAGGTAAAGCGATAACCCCATGGACTAGCCATACAGCAGAATCGAGTTCTGCAACAGAGAACGGCAAAGGATCCATCTTTTCGATATGTAATAGAGTGTAAGTTGCATCTTTCATGGACATAAATTGCTGTTTGTCAGTTAAGTTAAAAGGTAGAAACAAGGCAGAGGTGTTCAAAAAATGCCAAGGCACTTTACCTAACTTAAGCGTTTGTAAAGTCCATGCAAACTGCATAACTGAGCGCAATTGATTCTGACCATGATATAACACAGAAACATCATCTTGTACAATATCGACAACAGAGGACACAATATTCTCTAAAGTGTAAATGCGAGAAGACAGGGTATTAATACTATTGTCAACAACAGCAAGCACCTTTTCCATATTTGCTTGATCTATTTCCCGAAGACGGGAAGCAGCTTCAATTTGTGATAGCTTCCAGAGTTCATTATACGTTTCATAAATGAATCTCTTAGGTCGGGGACCACGAGGTCCCAAAACAAAATCGGACAGATCAATATTGCCTGTAAGGAGGGACAAATGTTGTTTAACAGAATCAAGGGACGAATGTTGCAGCCATTGTTTGCATAATTTACCAACAGAATATGTAGTGACAGTACGGGAATCAGTAAATCTCGGATCAGGCCTATCCTGTGTGTAACTAGCTCCTGAGTCGTGAAAACGCATTTGACATGCATTTGATGATGTAGGCCATACCAACCAGGGTGACTGAACTAGCTCAGAAACATTAAACGAATTATTTTGTAACAGAGCCTGCAGGGACACGAGGGACATATTGAATCGTGAGCTTTCATTGGGAAAACTCGACAGGGATGGTATTGATGGAGTATTCAATTGTTTAGTGGTTGCTAAGCCCCAACATGTAGTCTGATAGATGGAGACATTGAGGAACATAATTTGTGTAGGGATGAGGCAAGCACGGTGTAATGCCTCGGTTCCCTGTACCTGCCATGGCTTGGAGCCCCACATAGATTTTAAATCCACTGTATTATCCCAGTACTCATAACCACCCACAGCTAGGGCACTTAGAAAGGAACCTGAATAAAGCAATTTGGTGTGTGTTAACATAATTTTCTGAGTTGATGTGTTATTAAGTCTAAAATAATAGGATGCAGGGTTCGACCGATTAAAATCAGTAAAATAATTAAATTTATTTCGAAGAGTTTGAGAGCTACCTGGCAAGGGGTTTGGACAATGTTCCCATTGGGTATAGTTAACAGAACTACGCAGGGCACTGGGCTTATGGAGAAAATGATTACCCCAATGTTGGTAACAATACAAATCGGCATAATTAGCAGAATTCATATATAAATCTTCAGCATTAAAAGATGCATAATATTTTAAATCGGCAAACAATGCTTCAACGGCATGCACATCCCAATCATCAGAATGAATATTATTTTGTACTACATCACCCATTGAAACACGAAGGACATTAGGTACATTAATAATTTCCGTCGGACCATGGATTTGATAGTTCACTGCATCCCATACGATGCCATCAGCAACTGGGAAAGCTGAAATGTTCACAAATGTGTGGTCACGCTTCATGATGTGAGACGAGGAATGAGGAGCCAAAGTTCCAGAAACATAGTCTACAGCAGAGCGTTCAGGTAAATAGTGACCATTAATTAGTAGAAAAAACACTGTGACAAAGCCAATGGACATGAACAAAAAAATCAAGAAAAGTACCAACCAGATGTATGTCCTGGGTGGAATCAAAAAATTGTCTCTAAACCAGGATATAAAAATACTGAACTTGGATGGAACTTTTGAAGATGTGGAATCCGAATCAAAGGAATAACGAGTCGGGCTTAGTGGCGATATTGGTTGATGTGCCACCGATTCAGATGCAGGATAAGTATACTCGTCCGCGTCGATGTTGGTGGAAAGTTGGGGATCAATTATAGTTTCAGGCAAAGTAGAGGATTCAGGCAAATCAACCATCTCAATTACAGCATCAGCGATCGTTCGCGCAGATGGACTATGAACATATGTCCGATAAATGGCAGGACAAGAGACCGCTGGTGTGACACTATTCAGGATCGGCCAGGCGCTGTAGCTTGACATTTTCAACTGAGATGTATCTGTTCTCTTTGCGACCAGGAAGCGGTGGTAAAATGACTGTACGTGTTCCCTTCAGGCCAAGAACTGGAACCGGTGCACGAAAAGAGGGGCCAAATTCTTTTTTGTTTTCAACCTTCTCTCGAACCAGTTCTCCAACTTTCGGAAGCCAGCCGGCTACCGGAATCTGCAACGCAGGATCTGTGGCTGAAGGCAAATGTGTAGTTGCAAGTTTGTCTCGGGCTTCTTGTAAGTCCTGTAACATAGCAGAATGGTTATCTACATCAAACTTGGCGGATTGCGCCGCGATGTCTGGACCCTCAAGGTCAGGCACAAACATTCTTATGCCAAAGAGCATTTCGTATGGGGTCCGCCCACCCAGAGGTCTTCTAGGGAGATTATTAAGTGCACGCTGAACGGTATACAAATGGGCCAGCCAGTTCCTGCCAGTACCTATAACCCTAGCTGTTAAGGATTGCTTTAAGTCACGGTTCATTCGTTCAACGATAGAGTTGCCCTCAGGCCTATACGGAGACGAAAATTTCACCCGCACCCCAAGCGAAGCCATTGCATCCTTGTAAGCCCTAGAGGCAAACGCTGGACCTTGGTCCGAATGGAAGGTGCCGCATGCGAAAATTCCCACAAAGACACGCAAATCCCTGATTACATTTCGGGCGTCAGCACTCCGTTGTGGCCAGACCCAGAGAAACCGTGTGCACGAGTCCACTGCCACTAAGATGTATTTATAGGCAGTGTCTGATGAGAATGGACCGCAGTGATCCAAGTAAACACACCCAAAGGGTCTGTTAGCAATGCAGAGCGGTGTTTGTGGTGGACGTGTTACCGTGGAAGGCTTAATCTGTTGACAAACGTCGCAAGAAAGCACAAAAGCACGGGTGTCTTTATATAACCCACGCCACCAATAACGCTGCTGCAAGATGGAAACCGTAGCTGACACACCTGCATGAGCAGAAGCCATGCCTTCGTGTGCAGCTGATATCAAGGCACTCCTGCGGTCCGCGTTGGGGATCAGCCGATCTCCAACGCCAGGTATAGTTACATAAGGAACCTGATCGGGACTTAATGTGTAAGAATACTTGGAAGGGAAACCTGTAGGGTAATTATTACCTTCCTTGGTTGCAGCAATAGCTGCTAATATAACAGGGTCTATTTTAGACATGGACCTGGTAACCGCTGCTACTGAACACGTGACTACTGCTGAACGGGCAGCCTCATCTGCCAGATCGTTACCAATAGCGTGTGCGCCCACCCGCTGATGGCCTAAGGTGTGAACCACCTGTGTGAGGGGCAGACGTTGTTGCAATTCTGCCACTCGAACCCAAAGCATTTTATGCTTAATTGTGCTCCCTTTTGCGTCCTTGTAGTCGTTTTTCGACCAGAAAAACAGATTGTCATTGTAAGACTGTACACAGTAGAAGGAATCACATACAATAAGAGTTGTCTCATCCTGAGAAGCGAACTCAAGTGCAAGTAGCAATGCATGCAGCTCGGCCAATTGTGCGGTACTATCTCCAAGTGTGCGAGTGTGCACTACAGAGGATTTGAACGTTCCATTTACAAAGGAACCCGCAACAATAGCACATGCAGCTGAATAAGCGTGCTTGGACCCAGTGGCCGGTTGCGCCGAACCATCGGTGTAGATCACACATTTGTAATCCTCAAGCGGTAGTAAAAACAAAGGAGGAGGATGAACGAATTCATACTGCAAAAACTCCTGAGTCTGCAGAGAAGAATCAAAAACAAAAGTGACGTCCGAAGACGTCAAGGATGTAGCCCATTGTATCCAACGGGGATGCATTGCTTTTGAGTTCGGTACACTTGCCTTTGTTACTGCCTCTAGGGCAGGACAGGGTGTTACCACTAGAATCCGCTTTCCCTGTGCCAGTGCGCGTTCTTTTAGAATCGCCATTTGCACTGCAGTTAGAACTTTTTCGACAGATGTAAAGCGCAATTCAGCGGAAGTGTACAGATGTGACTTGTATGCGATGGGTACTGTATCACCTTCATTAAAGGTTAAGTATGTGAATCCCACCGCCCCCGGAATTATTCTAATCACCAGGTTTGTGTGGTTATCACGAGTCAAAAGATATTTAGACTCCAATAGGTCTGTCTGCAAAGACTGCAGAATTGAGGTATGCTCAGGCAGCCAGCAAGACCTTGAATAAGTAGGTTGTATCAAAGCATACAAAGGCTTGATACGCTGGGCATATTCGGGAATGTAAGTACGCCCGAAATTCAGGAAACCCAGCAAAGACTGAAGTTTCTTCAGAGTATTTGGGGGGCACAAATGTGCACATTTTTCCAAGAAATGGGGGGCTAAGCCCTTACCTTCGTTATTGAGCTCATAGCCCAAGAACAGAACGGTAAATTCAGCAATGTGTGACTTAGCAAAGATAATTTTGTAACCCTGCTCCGCGAATTCAAGAATAATGCGGTCCACACGGGACAAATGCTGAAATAATTCGTCGTCCGTCAGATAGATGTCATCTACGTACGAACATGCGTCTTGATCAATGTCATTTAACAAAGAAACAACACGGGCGGCGAATATACCCGGACTATTTTTGTAGCCCATGGGTAAACGCCGGAACTGGAATAATTTACCACCGGAAGTGAATGCGGTCCATTGACCACTCTCCGGGGCTAGGTTGTGCGTGTAGAAACCGTTTGAAAGGTCAAGTGTCGTTTTGTATTTTTTACGAACAAGACTGTCTACAAGCGCAGAACTGTGTGTATTTTGCACCGCAAAGTTCCGACAATGAGTATTTAAATGCCGGTAATCCAAAACTAAGCGGTACGATCCATCAGGTTTAGAAACCACGAAAAGGGGATTGTTCATAGGTGATACGCATGGTTCAATTACTCCCTGATATTCCAACTGTGTCAGAATTTCGGAGACGGGGCCTTTTGCCTGCCGTTTGATGGGATATTGGGGTTGTGGCTGCGGTAGTGACCGCAAAGGTATTGCATGAGGAGGTGATTCTTCATCCCATCCCACATGGTTGCGGTATAACGCTGGTGCCAGGTACACAGCCCACTCAGCTGCAAGTGCTTCAGCTTTGTCTTTTGGGACATGCCGTGAAAAGCTTGGAAGGATTACCTCCTCTCCTTTATGTGCAGCTAAAACGAATGGGGGTGGCCAATCCACCTCTGCTAACAAAATGTCATATGAAGAGGTTAGATTTTCCCAAAAAATCCCTTTTATTTCACGCGGTATATCACCTTCAATTTGGATGACTATGTTGTAAAGTCTGTCAGGGGTGCCACTCTCGTGTCAGCTGTCTCTACAGTAACGAATGTTTCAGTTGCTGTCGCCTCCATATGAGGACGTAGCGCCTCCCGCACTATGGTAACTTCCGCGGCGCTGTCTAGGAGGGTCACTGCCCACGTCCAATTCTGGAGTCTCGTTCTCACGGTCTGAGGCATATTTCGCTGTGACAGCGGCAACTTTTTTCTTCTGAAATTGCGGTCGAGGAAGATGAAAGTCTTCTGCTTTCCCTCTGACTTGTTGTCGAGGTTGGTCTCGCTCCTGGGGAGCCTCTCGGCCCCTTCCTCTATCTTGCCATCCTCCTCCACCAGCCTGTGACGACGTCTGGGCCTGTGAAGAATGAGGAGAACGCGTATCAGAGCTCTGAAACCTTTCTGGTGATTTAATCCTTGACCTATCACGTAAATCATAAGTACGTTCAGAAGAAACCGAAACTGGGGAAGCGCCTCTCGACCCCGGCTTCTTTTGTTGCTTACCCTGTTTTTTCTGTCTCCAACTCTTTTTAGTGAAGACTGGTTTATCATCTTTCTCAGATGTACTTTTTGTTTGTGTAACTTGTGTTTGCGATTGAGTTTGCATTTTTACAAAAGGCTTGTTGCCCAGGCTATTTCTTCCAATTGTTTTATAAGCCCGGGCAATAATTTTCGGTAATTCGCGGGGCCTGTCCAACTCTGGGACCAAAGCCAAAGCATTCGCTACTTGAAAGTTCATAGCATCGCCCTTGACATTTCCAAGGATCAGCTCAGCTACTACATCAAACACTCCCACTAGTCTCATCCCTAATTCCACAGCCGCTTCAGGGCCATGTTCATCCTGTACTTTTTTAATTACAGAGGGTAGAACCGTCATGGAAGGAGTTCCAAAACATTTTGAATAAACTGCTGCGAATACCTTACCCCAGTTTTCACATGATGTCAAATCGGGGATTATGTCTTTTGGCAAACTTATCGTGAGGATGCGGTGTTTATCTACTGGGGATGTATGGGGAAACACTGCTTCTATCTGATCGAACTTTTCTGCAAGCCAGTAAGGATAGTCGTCCTTATTTTGTGGACGTTTGCCCATCACAGAATTTACCATGACAGGACTTATGGTCACTCCAGCGGCTATAGCTGGTTGGCCTGCGACTACAGGAGCAGCTCCATGTAGGCTACCTGTAACGTATGTCACTAGGGCTCGATGCACTCGTACCAATTCGGTATGCATAGTGCGCAGTTCCGCAAGCGGTAATGCCAGATAATTTGGATGCGGGGTATACCCGGCCAATATAGGCCAAGTGGCCCCCTCAATAGATAAGGGGCCTAAACGAACTGCGGTAGTTGGTTGTGGTAGGGCGCCATTAAACCAAACACGGTGCTGCCAAGCCGTGAGAGGTACTTCAAGTTTAGTATAGGGTCGATAGGCAGCAGGAATAGCGGTGGGTTTATATTCATGAAACAGTTTATCACCTGCATCCACCGCCTCAAAAGTGATCCAAGTGTAAAACACTTCAAAGTGATAAGCCGCATCGGCTTGAACCACAAAGACCAACTCGACCCCAGTATCGGGCACTCCATACACAGCTAAGTGGTCTCGGAGTGCTCCTCGACTATGTGCAGCTATCGCCACACCAGCCATGACCAAACAATTATATTCGACAACCTAACAGGGAGCACAAAATGGGTTATTTATGTAACCTTTTTTAATAACTTCAAGCTTGAAAGAACCTATAAAGCGTTCAATACAGGAGGTATCACCGTCACTTACGCCTCCGGAAGCGTACGTGAGGGTTTTGTGGACAAGCACAAGTACTACTCAAGCGTCTCGCAGTTAAGCAGCCCCACGGTGGTCGCGCCATGTCATAAGGTTTCTGCACATACACAGAGCTATGCACAGGAAAATGGGACCCCGGAATACAGTGGTTTGCCACCATATACCGTAGCACCCAAAAACCCCAACCCAACTAGCTTAGCATCCCATTAGCACCCAAGTACCAATGATTGGACAACCCAGAACACGGTATCTTTATCTCAGGACTCGCAGAAGCAAGAACACTCTTTCGTCACTCACTCGTACTTGTCCACAAGGTGCGTAGGAAGAGACACTGGATAGGTTAAAATGTTTATTCCAACTTACGTGCTCTAATGTACAGTACACGTGTCAGTACTAATAGCATAATGCATATGACTAATATAAGCAGCATGGTTACAATTCCATAGAATACAAACGGGGAAAGCATCTCAGAGCTCAGTGGATAAACGTATAAATAACATTACCACCCTCCCCTTGCAGTAAGATAGTTTATTATAATAATAGAAGACCTCTGGGCTTTGACTAGCGAACCCCCATACCTCAGTCTCTAGATGCAGAATTACATCAGCAGGACATCATAGCTCTTCTCACTGAAAGGGATTTCTCCAAGTGTCTTAAGCGCTAGTAAACCACAGTATTAAAAGCACACCAAATTCTTCATGGCAATTGCACCTAATGTTATGTCTGGGTGCACGAGACTGGCCATATCAGGAAGAACCAAAATACATTGTTATGTGACCTTGTACATGTTTGTGCAGACCGAGCCCAAGAAGGTGAACAACAGAAAATGCAGACAGTGCAAAAGAACTTGGCACGAGCAAAGGGCGAGGGAGACCCGGCTCAGTGTAACGTGCGCAAAGAAAAGCAGCATGGCAGCCAGGCCTAGGCCAACATAACAAGGCAGGCAACAATCCACAAGACAGTTGAACCTGTCTGAATTACTGTCAAACCAAATACTAAATATCCCTGAATGCCCCAATACAATCTTTCATCAGAAACGATTGCCAGAATTGCCCAGTGATTGAGTCCATGATATAGAAAGGGATCTTAAAGGAGATTTTGAAGAGTCCATGTAATTCCCCTGTTATGGGCTTGCAGATCCTAGTTGCAGGTATCACATAGTGCATGATCTTAGAAAGATTAATAACATTGTTGTCCAATGTTGTCCTGTGGTGCTGAATCCTGCTGTGATATTGTTTCAGATTCCCTGTGAAGCAGATTGATTTGTGCCAAGCGTTCTTTCCCATCCCACTGCACAATTTTGGCATGGCGCCGAATTCCACAAGGGTATACGGAAAGCTCTTTGTTCCTTAACCAGATTTTGAAAAAGAATCTTGAGACTCTAAAGTTGCCGTGTAACTCAGTTTTGATTCAGTACATTGATGACCTGCTAGTGGTGTCAATGTATCAAGAGGCATGTAAGCAAGACACTATTGCCTTATTAAACCATTTAGCTGAAAATCGACATAAGGTATCCCGAGCAAACTGCAGTACTGACAGAAAAAAGTCCTATCTCTGGGAATAGCATCGAGAAGGGAGCAAGAAAGGTTTCACAAAAAAGAATATCTGCCATGTTGAAAATTAACCCTACCACTATGCAGAGAGCGTTAGAATGTTTTTGGGAATGGTGGGCAACTGTTGTCAGTGGATACCCAACTTTTCACCCAGTGGCAAAGCCTAAACAGAGGTTGATGCACAAGGATGTATCTGATCCAATACAACAACAAAAGCATGATCGCCTTTCTAGAGTTGAGAGAAATCTCTGCCATGCCCCGGTCCTAGGGATGCAATATTACAGTAAATAATTTTTATTTTTTTGCAGTGAGAGGGAAGGATGCACTCCTTCTGTACTTACACAAACACATGGTGATTACTGAAGACCTGTAACCTACTTTTCAGCCACACATGGCCCTGTAGCTGAAGGACTGCCTGGTTGCCTTAAAGCTATCATGACAATTGGTGTGAGCAACGAGCAGAGTGGGAATATAGTCATGGGCTATCCTCTTACAGCGATGGATCCTCACCCCATAGAAATACTTCACACTTGCAGTAAGATGCAACTCCTGACCAGTAGCAGACTGACAAAATATGAACGTATATTGGTGCTCTAAATTCAGCCACGCTGTTAACATTGCCTGAGGCTCAAGTTGAAAGAGGGAGGTGGAGCATGATTGTCTCGATGTCACTGAATTATGCACAAAGCCGAATCGTGACATTAAAGATAAACCCCTTTCAGAACCTGATTATGTATTGTTTGTGGGCGGTTTATGGTTGAGAGATGGTGAGGAAGTTTGAGAGCTGCTTATGATATCTTCAACTTAGAAGGTATAGTGGAAGCCTCCTGGATCCGCAATGTAACCTCTGCTCAAATGGTGGAATTGGTCGCTCTTACTAGAGGTTGCTGTGTCTCACTTCAATAGAAGGTTACCATTTTTACTGATAGTCAGTATGGATTTGGTGCTGTTCATGATTTTGGACAGTTGTGGTCACAATGAGGGTTTATGACCTCTTCTGGGTCACCCGTATGTAATGAGACTCTAGGAGGAATTACAGATACCTTAAGAAGTTGCTGTAGTTAAATGTGCAGCACACAAGAGTGACACCAATTATGTTACAGCTGGAAATCTGTGCGCCTTCCTAGAGTTAAGAGAAAGTGTCTGCCGCGGCCTGGCCCTAGGAATGCCAGATTACAGAAAATAATTTGTACAATTTTGAAGTGAGATGGAGGGCTGCACTCTCTGTGTGCTTACACAAACAGAAGGTGATTCCTGAAGACCTGTAGTTTAGTTTTCAGCCACCCTTGACCCAGTAGCCACAAGACTATCTGGTAGCCTAAAAACTGTTGTGGCAGTTAGTGTGAGCATCAAGCAGATTGAGAATATAGTCATGGACCATCCACTTATAGTGATGGTTCTCACTCTGTAGAAATACCTCTCACTCACGCTAAAACATAACACCTGACCAGTAGCAGACTGACAAAATATGAACAACGTATATTGACGGCTGACATATTCACACTGAGTCGGTGCTGCACATTAACTCTTTCCACCCTGTTAACATTGCCTGAGGCTAAAGGTGAAGGGGGAGGTTGAGCACGACTGCCTCAATGTGACTGAACTATGCACTAAGTCAAGACTTGACATTAAAGATGAACCCTTTGCAGAGCCTCATTATGTATTGTTTGTGGATGGCTCATGCTTGAGAGATGAAAGGGGAAGTTTATGAGCTGCTTATGCTATGTGCACCTTAGAAGACATAGTGGAAGCCTCCTTGTTTTGTGATGTAACCTCCGCTCAAGTGGAAAAATTGGTCACTCTTGCTAGAGCTTGCTGTATCTTGAAGGTTACCATTTTTACTGACAGAATGGCTTTGGTGTTGTCCATGATTTTGGACAGCTGTGGTCACAATGAGGGTTTATGACATCTTCTGGGTTACCCATTAGAAATGGCAATGATGTAGTGAGACTATTGGCTGCATTACAGATGCTTCAGAAGTTGCTGTAGTTAAATGTACGCAAAAGATACACAATTGATGGACTGAATGCAGAACAAACCAAAACATTCACCCCAGTCAAGAGATCTGGGTTAACTCCATCATTCTTTTGCTCACCATGCCACCCCAGTTTAGACCTGGCCATATGCAAATCAGTCTTGACCCTGTGCCTCATGGGAACAGTCCAGCCCAAACTGCCAAGCCAGGTCCTCCCTGGACTGGAAACAAGCATCCTAGGACTGGTTTCGGGGTTTCACCCCTCATCAGCCAGGATAGCTTGAATCGAGTGGCACAGTGAGCCCAGGACCCACGTCTGGGCATACCCAGTGCACTTAGGGCGAGAAAGCAAAAGACACACAATTGATGGACTGAATGCAGAACAAATCAAAACATTCACCCCCAGTCAAGACATCTGGGTTAAATCCATCATTCTTTTGCTCACCATGCCACCCCAGTTTAGACCCGGCCATATGCAAATCAGTCTTGAGCCTGTGCCTCATGGGAACAGTCCACCCTGAATTGCCAAGCCAGGTCCTCCCTGTAGTTAAATGTACAGCACACAAGAGTGGCAACAATTATGATACAGCTAGATATCGGTATGCAGATGAAGTTGCCCAGTATTGTGCTCAGAGGTCCTGGACATTTAATGGGGAATATTCAAATGAATCTGAAAACGAGAACAATTTAAATTTGTTGTTGGCTGTTGCTGATACTTGGGAAGAGGTAAAGAGATTGCAGGAAGAAGCGCCAGAGACTAAACATCAGGGTGCGATCAGACCAGGTTGTGTGTAGAATGCAGATGAGATCTGAGTTCAGCAGACGAAAGACCTGTGATGCCAGGCAGTTTGTTGTCACCAATTGTTAGACATTTCCATGGTCCCAAGCACATTGAAAGGCATGCCATGCTACGACTGTTCATGCAGAACTGTTTTAACTCCCGGTTTAGAGCGATGGGCAAGAATCTTTGTCATGATTGTGTAGTCTGCCAATAAATGAACATAGGGAATAGAAAGCAGTAATGTTGCGTCACATAGAAAGATCAGGAGGTCCCTTTAATAGAATGCAGTTGGGTTTTGTTGAAATGTCTGTGTGTGATAAGATGCAATATATCCAGGTTGTGGTGTGTATCTTTTCCTGTTGGGTAGAGACCTATCCCATTAGAAAGAATGGCAGTTTCACTGTGGTAAAGTTGATATTGCGAGAATTGCTCCCTTGATTTGAATTTCCTGTTTCTCTTGCGACAGAATGTGGAACCCATTTCAATAATGAGGTTCTGAGAATGCTATGTGTACCCTTACAAGTTGAACAAAGTCTAAACTGTAGTTACCAGCCTGAGGCACCTGGCATCGTCAAGCATGTGAATGGGACCTTGAAGCACCCCACCTGGCTAAAGTGTGTGCTTCTACCTCTTTGAAGTGGCCAGATACTTTGCCTTTGGTGCTGATGAGTCTTTGCAGTATCCCTGATCGCAAAACAGGATTGTCACTTCACAAGATGTACATGGAGAGAGCTATGTGGTTAACTGCTGTGCCTGCTGACGTTGTTGCTGTGATTGCCATCCCAAAATAAGGAGCAGTGCCACAACCTCAGCCCTGCTGATTGGGTCCTGGTGGAGAAACATGTCAGAAAGTCATGTCTGGAGCCCAATTGGCATGGCCCCTTCCAGATGATCCTGGTCACCAACACAGCTGTCAAACGGGGTGGACTGCCAAATTGGGTACATGCTCCCCATAACCAGCGAGTGAGATGTCCGGGGAAGAAGTGATGACGTCAACAACTGAGTCATCAAGCCAAACTCCTGAGTCTTTTAAAGGAGCTAAGGAGGGGTGAAAAGATAACAGAGTCACCTCAAAGTCAATCAGTGATCCAAAATCAAGAGGTGACACAGAGTCAAATTGAGGCATATCCTGAGCCTATGGTGAGTGATGCAAGAGTAACCGCAGTGAAACGACTCTGATCCTGGAGAGGAACCGAGTAATGTGACCACTGTTAACCGCAGAAGTGGTGGGTGGCCAAGAAGTTGTGAGAGACTGAGACCAAGCTTATCTGTGGAATACATTCCCCAGACTGTCACCAAGGAGACTGAGTTGAGCGGACTGAGTGACAGTGAAGACGAACAGCAAGTCGTCTGGAGATCCAAAAGAGTACTGAATAAGAGGTACTCAGCATCTGAGTGGATACATTATGCAAAAAGGGAACTTAATCCAATCTTTTATGATCTGAGTGACCGGCACATAGTGCCTATAGAACCACCATGAATAAGGGCTACCACAGTGAAAAGTTTGACTTTCTTGAGGTTGCAGATTTCAACCGTTGTAACTGAACAATAACTGGCTATACCAATAAATGGGACTTTGTTGAACTCTGTTGAATTCTGAAGATTCCCTAGAACGAGGTTCATGTAGAGGAGTAGATTTGTCACTTTAGAAGAAGTTAGAGTAGGACTAGGGATGACTCACAAAGATAACTGTATATAAATTACTCATTTGAAAACAACATAGGTTTGCAGTTTTGCACAAGTAGCATAACAAACTCTAATAATTATTTTGCTTTCAGCTGTTCTCTTTATAAGGTCCTACTCTAGAGCACCTATGGTTATCCTTACAAAGAAAACACAAGGAGATGATGGACGGAGCGCTAAAACTTTTCAGACACTCACCCCCAGTCACAGATCTGGGTTTAATCCATCATCATTCTTTAGCTCACTTCGCCACCCAGTTCAGACCCAGCCAAATGCAAATCAGTGTTGACCCTGTTCCCCATGGGAACAGTCCTGCCCGAACTGCCAAGCCAGGTTGTCCCTGGACCGGAAGCAAGCATCCTGGGACCGGTTTCGGGGTAACACCCGTCATCAGCCAGGCTAGCTTGAATCCAGTGGCAAAGTGAGCAAGGGACCCACGTCTGGGCATACCCTGCCAACTTAGGGCGAACAAAGCAAACACAAGGAGATGACGGACGGAGCGCTGAAACTTTTCAGACACTCACCCCCAGTCACAGATCTGAGTTGAAGCCATCATCATTCTTTAGCTCACTTCGCCACCCCAGTTCAGAGCGAGCCATATGCAAATCAGTGTTGACCCTGTTCCTCGTGGGAACAGTCCAGCCCGAACTGCCAAGCCAGGTCTTTCCTGGACCGGAAGCAAGCATCCTGGGACCGGTTTCGGGGTAACACCCCTCATCAGCCAGGCTAGCTTGAATCCAGTGGCAAAGTGGGCAAGGGACCGATGTCTTGGCTTACCCTGCCAACTTAGGGCGAACAAAGCAAACACAAGGAGATGATGGAAGGAGCGCTCAAACTTTTCAGACACTCACCCCCAGTCACAGAGCTGAGTTGAATCCATCATCAATCTTTAGCTCACTTCGCCACCCCAGTACAGACCCAGCCATATGTAAATCAGTGTTGACCCTGTTCATCATGGGACCAGTCCAGCCCGAGCTACCAAGCCAGGTCATCCCTGGACCGGAAGCAAGCATCCTGGGACCTGTTTCGGGGTCACACCCCTCATCAGCTAGGCTATCTTGAATCCAGTGGCAAAGTGAGCAAGGGACCCACATATGGATATACCCTTCTAACTTAGGGCGAACAAAGCAAACACAAGGAGATGATGGACAGAGCGCTGAAACGTTTCAGACATTCACTCCCAGTCACAGATCTGGGTTGAAGCCATCATCATTCTTTAGCTCACTTCGCCACCCCAAAAGAACCAGCATAGAGTGACTGTAGCTGTAGTACTGATTGTCTTTATCATTTTCATGGCTGCTTTATTGATAGCTTTGAGTTCCCCTGTAGATGCTAGTCCTGTTAAGGCAAACCACACTCCCACTGCTACTAATTCATAACCTGTAGAAGAGTATGAATTTGCATAAGGATTCTTTAGAGGGAGATTTGTCTTTAAATGTTTATTTTAAATTGTTACATGAATATTCAAACAATGCAGGCTAAAGATTGTTATGTCTGCACTCACTTACCCACATCTGTTGAAGAAAGCATGACCTACCACCACATTCCCCTTACTTGTGGCCTCTCATGTAGTATAATTTACACATATGTTCCTGCAAATAAGCAAGCCTTCAGTAATCATCTTGATTTCCTCTAAGCTCTTGGGCTCTTTTGAATCATATGTTGAGTGCTGATGATGATCATCAAGGAGGGATCGAAATGCCATCGAATTTGCAAACTATGAACCTCTACTTTATTAGCTTTTCAATGTTAGGGAAATATTCCACCAACACAAAGTGTTATGCACTGAAATTACTGAATATTAATGAATCACAATGTGTATCGTGTGTGAGCACCAAGCACATAATGCTTAGTTTTATAGATGATATTTATGTTTTGTTATACATTAAACATTTCCATTACATAGTGACCAATGTTTTCCTTTACTTTACTAATCAGCATTTGTACAGCACTTTAAACGAGTAATATGGCAGTGTGACGGTTTCTTGATTTTTGCACCACTATCGTATGGTTATGGGGTTTCGCTGATTAGTTCAAGACTTTAGGTAGAATGAAACAGTGGGGGGCTCTAAAAGGAGTGTGGCACAAGACTAGAAAGCATTTCCAAGGGGGATGGCCTATATGATTAAAAATGCGTCTGAAAACATTTAAAATCCTGAGTTTCCCGTGGTACCTCCCAACCTGTATTTTGGTTCCACCCAGTGAGCTTTCATCAGATATGTCACATATTAACGGATGTACCCTCAAAACAAAGCAAACCTGGTGGCTTTTCCAGTGCTTGGTACCAGTATCAGTTAAATGAGTAAGAATTTTCATTCATTTTTTAAACCATGAGAGGGTATGTGGAAGGTGGGGTAGTCTTCGGAGTGTCTCAAGCACTCCCGTTCTTTCAGTCCCGCTGCTTTTGTCTGCGGTTTCTCCATTACACATCTATGCCCCTTTTCTCCCCACATCTTTCTGAAATCTTCCATTTGCACATCTCACACCTTATCTCTTTCCTCTTTTCACTCTCTCTTGCATGTACTCCTTTGTATCTCCTTTACTTCAGAGCCTCCTACACACAGTGCGCCCACTCAGCTAAAAGCATCACATTTTCTTTTACATTTACATTGTCAAAATGTAAACAGCTGTGCACCTCCTTCACATGCTTTCACATAGTATCCAAGTTGTAATTGGCACATATGACCATTGCTCTGTGCAATCACGCAAATCCATAACACTGACCCTAATTGTGGCTTATTGCATCAGAAAAAGTTGTGTGCAATCTCAAGTATTGAATTTGTTGTGACTTTCTTATGATTTATTATTTTTTGTATATTTTGTTCACCTTAAACTAAATTAAGTACTAAGTTGAACTAAGATGTTCAGCCCAAATCAATGTCATGATCTCATTATAGAAAGGGTGGCAGGAGGTGAAAAGTAAAAAAGCAGAGTAGTTTTCGGTGCATTTTTTAGTTACATACTATAATTGAAGTTGCCCACTGTTAGAAATTAGGTTTCTGATTGGCTAGGGTATGCACCTAAGCCAGGCAGAACTCACCACTCTAATCAGGGCAAGTAAGTTACACACCAAAGATAACCTGTGCTCACTTTGTGGTAGTTTAGTGCAGAGCAGTCAGGCTTATCATCAGAGGCAATGTGTAAAGACTTTGCCCAACACACTCACACCAGAGACACAATGAATACACCACAAAAGAGATTTCACAGAGGATTATGTAATAATATATAAAGTAAATTGTACATAACACAGACCAAAACAACTTGAATCAATAGTTACCTTGCAGATTATGCAATTGTCAAGTATCACAATGGATGCTCAAAATACATTACTACCAGTAAGGCCAAAACAATAGCAATACCGAATGTAATTGTCAAGTTATCAATGTAAATGCATAACAGTCACAACAACATACAAATCCTGAATAATGCACATAGTATGCAAAACCAGAGATAGTAGTACTCATTATTCTGACAGTGCAAGAATCAAAACGACATACATTAGAATGTCTGAGCAATTTGGTTAGGAACAACACATAAATCCCCAGGTATCACCATTTGTGTACCAGTAGTAATGAGCCCACGTAGATAAAAGGACCTCTGCCCTCCTGCTAGTGGGATTACAGTACTTCTTAGCGAGCCTTTTGGAAAGATGAGACCCTTTGGAATAAACGCAGACAAAAGCGCTTGCACACTTATTAGGGGCTTCATTGTATTATAAATTATGATCGCATTCAGGACTTGACACCTTGGCTGCCCACAATCCGGTAGGGAGAGTAGGGCTCCACAAGCCGTGAGATCGTTTTCTCCCATAAGCACAGAAAAATGCCCACTTTCTAAAAGTGGCATTTCTAAAATAGTAATGTAAAGCCCAACTAGACCAGTAAGCAGGATTTACCACTACCATTCTAAACATACCGAACATGGAAACGCTACTTCTTTCAGATCAGAACTTACCACTTAAAAATATAAATGGGAATTCCCACTGCTAGCTTATGAGACGAGTAGGCCTCACCAGTGATAAACAAAATAGGCTGATTGTCACTACCAGGACATGCCACACAATAAAGGCACATGTCCTACCTTTTACTTACAGAGCACCCTGCCCATAGGCCTACCTAGGGCCTACCTTAGGGGTGACCTATATGTAGTAAAGGGGGAGTTTTAAGGATTGGTAAGTAGTATTAAATGGGAAGTCAAAGTAGCAGTAAACTGCGAACGAAGGTCCTGCAGTGTCAGGCCTGAGACAGGTTTGAAAGGCTACATCAGTGGGTGGCACAAGCAGTGCTGCAGGCCCACTAGTAGCACTCAATTTACAGGTCCTGGGTAAATGGGATACCACTGTACAAGGGACTTACAAGTGATTTAATATGCCAAACAGGTGTAAACCAATCAAACCATGTTTTAGTGGGAGAGTACATGTACTTTAGCACTGTTTAGCAGTAGTAAAGTACCCAGAGTCCTAAAGCCAACAAAAAGGTTAGAAAAATAGGAGGAGGAAGGCAAAAGATTTGGGGATAACCCTGCAAAAAGGGCCAGGTCCAACAACCACTAACAGCATCTAATATTTATTCTGCTAAATAGACTCTCTACTTTGCCCTCTTATTGCAGGACAGAGTCTGCAACAAACTGATAGAAATCCCTAAACTATGTGTGGCTATCTGTTTCCCCTTAGGAAACACAAGTTTGCCTCAACACTCACAGTACTAGACTAACAACCTGATGTAGAGTTGGCGGAGCAAGAGGGCATCCATAAATCAGTGGTCCTCCTGCCCCATCAAATATGCTCCACTAGTGTAAACCTTTCACCTGGCAACCTGTCCACCACAGGGTGGGCAGCTAACAATGGCCCTCATCCTGCCCTATTGAGGGTGGGCCGACTGT
Organism: Calotriton arnoldi; assembly: GCA_963921515.1. NCBI lineage: Eukaryota > Metazoa > Chordata > Amphibia > Caudata > Salamandridae > Calotriton > Calotriton arnoldi. The sequence goes on from CAWUFW010006162.1 coordinate 884,127, forward strand.
CATCATTTACCTTGCTGATGTTTGCCATGTGCAGAACGGCAGGCACAAGCATGGAAAATCTAGAATGGTCCGACGCACCAGGTGAAAACTTACTGCACACCAGGCCATTTATATTTTTTATTGAGAAAACAATCTCCAGCTTTCAGAGAGTATTTTCCCTTTACAAAAATGTTTGCAGAGTGGGCGCGTTTATCATTGAGTCTGCTCAGCAAACCCTCAGTGTAGTGAAAGAAGTCATCACAGCGGCGGCTTCCTTCACAACACAGAAATCCCTGATACCTTATCAATGGCATACCACACGGCTCATCACTCAGTCTGACTATCTTCAACATTTACGTGATCTTACTGACCAGCATCATTCGTGCCCATGGTATCAACATCTTATCTTATGCCAATGACACACAGCTGATATTCGCCCTCTCAGATGCCTTACACCCAGACCAAAGTCACCAACTGCATGACGTAAGTCACAGACTGGATGAAAACCAGCTGTCTCAAACTGAATATCCACAAGACAGAAGTCGTGATTTTTGGCAGGAAATCATAACCATGGAACTCCACCTGGTGGCCAGCAGAACGCGGCCCTACACCCACCCCCACCACCTATGGCAAGAACCTCTTTATTTTCATCAACAATCACCTTACCATGACCACTTAATTTAACACCATAACTGTCTCCTGTTTCCACATCCTGAAGATGCTGAAGAAAAGTTTCAAATGGCTCCCCACCAGCACCCACAGAAACAGAACCCAAGGCATCATCACAATCAAACTAGACTCATGGGAACGCCCTCTGCACAGGAATTAGCATGCAACTGACCATTGCATCTCCAAACCATATAGAACTCAGTAGTCAGGATCACATTCAATTTATCACATTGCACGCACATCACCTAGCACCTCAGGGAACTACATTGGCTTCCCATACACTAACAATCTCTTCTCAACTCCTCGCACACCTTTAAAGCCTTACACAACATGAGCTCTGCCTACCCCAACAACCACATCATATTCCACAAACCCACCAGACACCTCCGCTCAGCCACACTCCTACACACACAACACCCACTTATGCAGATCCAGATCTGGCAGCAGGGCCTTCTCTTCCATCGGTCCTAAAGTCTAGAATGAGCTGCCCTGCTCACCAGAGCCACCTCTTCCATTCTAGAATTCCTCAAGAAGCTGAATATGTGCTTTTTAAAACCCACCAGCCTAGCTCTAGGCCAGACCAGGTTCCCCAGATTTCCTCCCGGGTGATAGAACGTTCCACAAATACACATAACATAACAAAACAAACATAGCAAATACTCACCCAAATTGTATGCAGTGAACTCAAGTTTTCTATGTGGGTATGGAGGTTTTCCAGCCCTATGAATATTTTGAAAAAGTGTGAACAAGTGTTGCATTTTCCTGCATTCCACATTCATTGTCTGAAAATGCATAGGTTTGGAAGCGCAACTCAATGAATATTTGAAAACTTTTATGATGTGAAAAACAAGCCTAATCATTTCCCAGGGTGGAGGGAGATTAACCTCGCCATGGAAGGTTTTAAAGAATGGTTGCAAAATTGTGAATATTTTAGCACACTATCGATAGAAAAAAGTATAAAAAGCAGTTTGTGTTACAGTTAGTATAAAAACTCTAGGTACACTTTTTCTTCTCACCTACATTACAGTTCCTTTCATTTTATAAATCTGCCCCTTATGGACAGTTTTTCTGTCACTTGGTATGACTATCTACTTAGAACGGACAGGATGGGGTAATTAAAAGTTACAGAGATCTCACATTTTCAAACTGTAGATAGTAGGGCTTGACAGATCTTGCAGGCTAAGACAGCAGAAATACTGCTCACTTTACAGAGGCCTTACATGTCACACCAGTCTGAAAATTGTAGGTGTCAGCCAGTAGTAATGATAATGTTGTTAAAAAGAGGCCTTTACCTGTCACCTCTGCTTGCACTTAGCTCAGCTTCCAGTGCTCATGTTGTGCCTGGCTCCTAACTTTTACATGTGAAGTGGACATTTTTTGCAGCACGGGGCCTGTGAGATAACTATCTCACAGAAAAATTGCAGTTACAGCTGCACCATCACACATCACACACACATAGTTTCACTTTGGCTTTTGCTGCCACTCAGAGGATCTGCATCAGGTTCCATTGGCTGACTTCCAATTTGACATCTGGATAGTCTCTCAGGGCCCCCATCCTTGGAGGAAGCTCTTACTCCTCTTAGGCATGTGAAGTCCGGCCTGTCCACCACTTCATTTCAATGGCAATCAGCAGCACACTGTATTTTCTTTTCTGTCGCAGCTGCTGCCAGTGGGGGTGAGGGGGGGGGTGGCAGGGCAGCAGCTGTGGCTGGAGGGCTGAATTTAAAAAAAAACTCCAGTCTCAGTCCAACTGAGGCACAGCTAAACTGCCGGCTCACAAAACTTTTCTACACAGTAACCAAGAGACTCAAACACGCATCGCAAGTGGACACTGATTAAATAAAAATAGCCGAGCCGGGCTGTACTCGAAGTCAGACTCAGCAAGCCTAGCAATAGCACCTTACTGACGCACAGGCACCTTAGATCCAATGAAGGTTGTATGTGCAGAAACATGAACTTTAATAGGATGTATAACGACGGCTGTTCAGCTTGGAAAGCGCCCGCCAGCTCAGGTTTCCCTGACACACAAGCACCTTAGACCCGTTGAATGCCCAAAATGCATAATTGCAATATAATGTATAATGATGGCCTTCAGTATTGTTTTACCTATTGAATTATGTACAAGACACTTTTATTGTTATGAGTATGCAAAGGTTTTAATTAATCTTCATAATAAAATTACTACTACTACTACCACTTCATTTCAATGGCAATCAGCAGCAGACTGTATTTTCTTTTCTGTCGCAGCTGCTGCCAATGTGCAGTGGGTGGGGCGGCAGGGCAGCAGCAGTGGCTGGAGGGTTGAATTTTAAAAAAATACTTACCTAATCCTGTGTCCACCTCGCACTTTGGTGCTCCTCCAGTCTCCTGCTGCTCCCAACAGTCCCTTGGACAGACTCCCCAACCAATCCAGATGCGGCTATCATACTATGAGAGCAGCGCCAGGATTGGCCTAAGCGGGCTGGTTTGATGCTCTGTTCAGGCACAGGGAGTCTGTGCCGTTTCTCCACCCGACTGTAGAAGACGGCCGGCCAAACAGACATGCGCACTTAGAAGTGCACCAATCACTTCTCCCTTTGACTCCAGTCCCTACACATGCAGGCTCACACAGCAGCTGAAAAATAAAACAATAATAAAATATAATTTTACTTTTCAGCTGCTGGCTCTAAGCCAGTGAGGCTATGCTCCTTCGCCATTGTGGAGGAGCCGCCGCTGTTTCGTTTACCTTCAGTAGGACAGCGCGCCTCTGATAGTTTTCGCCTAATTCTGGCCCACACACCACTTTTTGTTTGGCTCCCGGAGTCCACAGGGTGAAATTCAAGTTTGGGAGCCAGCTTCAGTGAAATACCTCAAAGTAGCCCCAGTAAGTGCTTGTTTTGAAAAGTGGAGCACCACTGCCATAGTGTTCTCTTGCAGTTGTATCAATGTCGCATAGCTCTGGCTTGCACTGGAAGTTTGCTAAATATTCTGGGCACTTTGACTGCACCACCGGCACCTCAATGGATCTTCACACTGTCAGAGCCACAACTGCTTGGGTGGAAGATGCAGTTTTCCAAAAATGATATGCATGTTAAATGAAGAAATCTGCAAACTTTCCAAAGCATGTTCATTTTCTAGGTTTTTGTGCACTGCAAGCAAACATATTGCATCGAAAAGTACAGCATCAAAGAAAGTAATCCTAAAATACTATCTAACAAAGTTCAAATATTAAAAAAATGTCCTAATATTTTTCTCTATCCAGAACTTTCCTTTGAGCAGTGCCATAATATAACAAAATGTCAAAAATTGCCACCATTATTTTTTGCTACTGAACATTTGTAAAAAGAGTTACTACCTTTAGTTTCAACAGGATATAAGCAATGCTATTCTATGTTTTCTTTAGATACATAAACAACATAAGCCCCACCTGGGCAGGTTCATGAACAAAAATCAAAGTGGGCAGGGGCGGCTCCTCCGCTATGGCGGAGGAGTGTAGCCCCACTGCTGAGGGGCAGCAGAGGCAAACGCAAAAAATAAAATGATAATAAAACCATTGTACTATCATTTTATTCCTCTTAGGAAGCCAGAACCAGTCGAGTCTTAGGGCGGGAGCAGGGCAATCCTGTGAGCATCACTACATCAGCAGGAGAGAGGCAGAGTGGTGCAGGTGAGCTAAGTGTGCATGTCAGTTTAGCCGGCTGGCTTAGAATGGCCAAACTGATATGCGCATTTACATTTCTCCATCCCAGCAGTGTTGCACAGCGGGGTGGAGAAATGGCACAGGCTCCCTGTGCCTGAGCAAGTGTCAAATCAGCCTGCTCAGGCCAATTACGGCACTGCTCTCATGCTGGTAAATAATATTTCCAGCATGAGAGCAGCGTCTGGATTGGAGTCTGGGAGCCTGTGCAGGGAATTCCGAGTCAGGACCGGAGCACCGAGACAGCGCCAACCCTTTCCCCCCGCACTGCAACCACGAAGGTCACGTGACATGCCACTTATATCGGCTGCCGCTCACTCACCCTTTCAACCTATTGTAGCCAGGCCCCACCTACTGCTGTCACCTGGCTTGGAAAAGTGCTTACGAGTTAACACACTCACATAAGGTGATGTGACTTGCCACTGACCAGCCTTCGAAATCAACAAAAAACCAGGACTGGGATGTATGACAGTATATTGAGAAAAACAATATCAACACATACCAAAATATTGCCAACCTAATTGGTGTTGTCTTCCCCCAAATGTTTTGCCTTATCACCTCCGGGTTGCCGAAATTCATTTATGTTGGCTTTAGGACTCTGTGCAGTTTACCACTGCTATCCAGTGCTAAAATGCCTCTGCTCAATCCTTAAAACATTGTAAAATTGGCCTACACATGATTGGCACATTTAATTTACTTATAAGTCTCTAGTAAAGTTGTACAACATGGACCCAAGGTATGTAAATTAAATGCTACTAGTGGGTCTGCAGCACTTATTGTGCCACGCACTTAAGTACCCCTTTAATACATGAAAACCAAAAATGTAAACACCGGAAATAAGCCATAATTCAATTTAAAACAAACAACATTCGAATAAATATATAAATACATATAAAAATAATTATAAATAACATTATTATAAATAATACATTACACAGTGGTGGGTGGCGGTCGCCACTGTGTAGTAATAGCTAGGACCTAGTTACCATAGGAAATTGATTTTTTGTTTTGCTAATAACTTTGGTGCTGTTTGACGAATCTTGACTGAACTTTCCAAAACATAAGTTAATTCACCTCAGCTCTTCCTGGAAATTTTTGGAGTGATCTGTCAGGTAGAAGCCGAGCAAAAGGGGGCGGGGGGACAAAACACAATTTCTCCATGGAATCTGCCTAGGAACGTTTGAACCACCCTACAGCCAAAATGGCTGAACAGAATCCCCTATCCAGAAAAGGGTTTTCAAAAAGGACATAAGGTGGCATGTTAGGAACACCCTGACCCCTAGCCCTTGTGGGGAGGGGAGTTCCATATGGAACCCCTGGGCCCAAAATCTAGAAAAAAAGGTGTGGGGTCACTGGAATCTTACTGGACTCCTGGGGATTCACCATGCTCTGCTTATGACCCCACAGATTCAATGACATCATTGATATCATCACTGATAACATCTCCAATGACATAATTGAAGACAAAGCTGGGCATGGTTGGGGTACAAGTTCTAGTTAGCTCAGTAAACTATTACTGGTGAATTTCAGTTGTTTATTTAGTTTAAAATGTTGCGTTTTAATCAACATTTTCACCTAACTACAAAGTCACTGAACCTATGTATATATATATATATGTATATATATATATATATATATATATATATATATTCACTGAAAAAACCATAGGTTTTAGGGACAGTTATAGTTAGTTGGACATTTCACTCGTACAAAACCATAGAAATTCCCCCATTATAGTTAGTTCAGCTAACTATAACTCGCGCCCCGCAATGCACTGCTGATGACGTCACATATTACATCACTCATGACATGGTCAGTGACATCACTGATGACATCACTGATGACATCTCAAATGACATCACTGATGACATCACTGATGACATCATCCAGTGACTGTGTTTCTGTAAAGTTTAAATATGTTTAATATATATAGGGAAAGGCGTATTGAAGAATGAGTGGGTGTATAAGTGTCTGAATGGATGATTTAGTACGTGAGTGACTGACTCTACAAGTGAGTGATTAAATGTATCTTACTGAATGCATGGGTTAGTGACTAAACTGTGTGAATGTCTGTATCCGTCTGTCTGTTGGTTTGTAAGCGGCTGCATGGCTTTCTGAATAGCTACATGAGTGTCTACATGGGTTATTGATTGATTGTCTGAGTATCTGTATGGGTGCCTGAGTGTTTGTGTGGGTGGGGTGTGTGACTCTGTACATAGATGTGTGAGTTGGTGATTCACTGGGTGCATGGTTTCAAGAGTGCATCTGTGATGGACTGTATGGGTGGGTGAGTGTGTGTATGGGTGTTTTAGTGATTGAATGTATATCTCAGTGGTACATGTGTGAGTAACTACATATGTGAAAGGCAGTATATATGTGTGTTGGAGTATATAAATGGCTATAAGTGAGAGTGTGTGATTGTGAGAGTGGCTGTATGGATGAGTGTGTACTTGTATCAGTGATTGTATAAGAGCGTAAGAATGTGCTAGTATTTGTATGAGTAAGTGAGCTGGTGTGTGTATAACTGTATAGGTGAGTAAATGGGTGTGTGATTAAGTTTTTTGCATGACTGACTAGGTGTGTGAGTACCTCTATGGATGAGTGGCGGTGTGTGAGTGTTTATATAGGTGTATGAGTGCATATGATAGTCCTGTACTGAGTGACTAAGTATGAGTGACTGTACGGGTGAGTGAGTGGATGTGTGTGTAGACCTAAGAATCAGTGAGTGGGTATGTAGTTTTTGGTGTTGGAGTGTCTATGGTTTTGAGAATGGCAGTCTGTAATTTAGAGTGAGTGTATCAAAAGTTATATTAGGGTGTGAGAAGATGCATGAAATTATCACATGGATGATGTCATCAGTGATGTCATTTGAGATGTCATCAGTGATGTCATCAGTGATGTCACTGACCATGTCATGAGTGATGTAATATGTGACGTCATCAGCAGTGCATTGCGGGGCGCGAGTTATAGTTAGCTGAACTAACTATAACCGGGGAATTTCTATGGTTTTGTACGAGTGAAATGTCCAACTAACTATAACTGTCCCTAAAACCTATGGTTTTTTCAGTGAATTTCAAAGGTTTTTTAAATGCTAATTTCTAACTATAACGTGCCTGAAACCTATGATTTTTTAAGTGAATTTCAAAGGTTTTTTTAAATGCCTGTTTCTAACTATGCCTACAGAGGTAGGACATGTGAAGAAAGAAGAAAAAACGCACAGAAAGAAGCAAAAGATGTGCAGAAAGAACCAACAGAGGAGCAGAAAGAGGCCTTGTTGCAAAATCATCCTGTGCCCACAACTTTTTCAGACGGGTACTGGTGGTAACTGACTCTGACTAACCAGAGCCAGTGCTATGCTAAAAGACACTTAGAATACAGTGAAAACACCTACATACACTAGGGAACACTATGCGTTGGGGTACCCCTGTGATTAGCATGACCTCCTCTGCAAGTCCCTAGTACATAATAGGGCAGGGGGATTAAAACTACCTCTTAAAACGCGCTACAGGGCGCGTTTTAAGTTGCGGGATTAAGTCCCCTTGAATCCTGAGGGTCCCTGGGGCCCAACTAGCCCACTAGGTACTTCCAGTAAGCACCACAGGCCTGCGTTGCAACGCCTGTAACAAATTGTGCAGTTGTGTTTAGGGTAGTGCAGTGGTGTTTGTGTAGTGTAGGGGGTCATGCTGGGGGTAGATTTAGGGTTTAGGGTAGTGCAGTGGTGTTTGGGTAGTGTAGGGAGTCGTGCTGGGGGTAGTGTTTTAGGGTTTAGGGTAGTGCAGTGGTGTTTGGGTAGTGTAGGGGTCGTGCTGGGGGTAGTGATTTAGGGTAGTGCAGTGGTGTTTGGGTAGTGTAGGGGGTACTGCTGGGGGTAGTGTTTTAGGGTTTAGGTTAGTGCAGTGGTGTTTGGGTAGTGTAGGGGTACTGCTGGGGGTAGTGTTTTAGGGTTTAGGGTAGTGCAGTGGTGTTTGTGTAGTGTAGGGGGTAGTGTTTTAGGGTTTAGGGTAGTGCAGTGGTCTTTGGGTAGTGTAGGGAGTCGTGCGGGGGTAGTGTTTTAGGGTTTAGGGTAGTGTAGGGGGTCATGCGGGGGGTAGTGTTTTAGGGTTTAGGGCAGTGCAGTGGTTTTTGGGCAGTGTAGGCGGTCGTGCTGGGGCTGGTGTTTCAGGGTTTAGGGCAGTGCAGTGGTGTTCGGGTAGTGTAGGGGGTCGTGCTGGGGGGAGTGTTTTAGGGTTTAGGGCAGTGCAGTGGTGTTCGGGTAGTGTAGGGGGTCGTGCTGGGGGGAGTGTTTGAGGGTTTAGGGCAGTGCAGTGGTGGTTGGGTAGTGTAGGGGGTCGTGCTGGGGGTAGTGTTCTAGGGTTTAGGGCAGTGCAGTGGTGTTTGGGCAGTGTAGGGGGTAATGCTGGGGGTGGTGTTTTAGGGTTTAGGGCAGTGCAGTGGTGTTCGGGCAGTGTAGGGGGTCGTGCTGGGGGTGGTGTTTCAGGGTTTAGGGCAGTGCAGTGGTGTTTGGGCAGTGTAGGGGGTGGTGTTTCAGGGTTTAGGGCAGTGCAGTGGTGTTCGGGCAGTGTAGGGGGTCGTGCAGGGGGTGGTGTTTCAGGGTTTAGGGCAGTGGTGTTCGGACAGTGTAGGGGGTCGTGCTGGGGGTGGTGTTTCAGGGTTTGGGGCAGTGCAGTGGTGTTCGAGCAGTAAAGGGGGTCGTGCTGGGGGTGGTGTTTCAGGGTTTAGGGCAGTGCAGTGGTGTTCGGGCAGTGTAGGGGGCAGTGCAGGGGGTGGTGTTTCAGGGTTTAGGGCAGTGCAGTGGTGTTCGGGCAGTGTAGGGGGTGCTGCAGGGGGTGGTGTTTCAGGGTTTAGGGCAGTGCAGTGGTGTTCGGGCAGTGTAGGGGGTCATGCTGGGGCTGGTGTTTCAGGGTTTAGGGCAGTGCAGTGGTGTTCGGGCAGTGTAGGGGGTCTTGCTGGGGCTGGTGTTTCAGGGTTTAGGGCAGTGCAGTGGTGTTCGGGCAGTGTAGGGGGTCGTGCTGGGGGTGGTGTTTCAGGGTTTAGGGCAGTGCAGTGGTGTTTGGGCAGTGTAGGGGTCACGCTGGGGCTAGTGTTTCAGGATTTAGGGCAGAGCAATGGTGTTCAGGCAGTGTAGGGGGTTTTGCTGGAGGTGGTGTTTCAGGGTTTAGGGCAGTGCAGTGGTGTTCGTGCAGTGTAGGGGGTGGTGTTTCAGGGTTTAGGGCAGTGGTGTTCAGGCAGTGTAGGGGGTCTTGCTGGGGTTGATGTTTCAGGGTTTAGGGCAGTGCAGTGGTGTTCGGGCAGTGTAGGGGGTCGTGCTGGGGGTGGTGTTTCAGGGTTTAGGGCAGTGCAGTGGTGTTCCGGCAGTGTAGGAGGTCGTGCAGGGGGTGGTGTTTCAGGGTTTAGGGCAGTGCAGTGGTGTTCGGGCAGTGTAGGGGGTCGTGCTGGGGGTGGTGTTTCAGGGTTTAGGGCAGTGCAGTGGTATTCGAGCAGTGTAGGGGGTCGTGCTGGGGGTAGTGTTTTAGGGTTTAGGGTAGTGCAGTGGTGCTTGTGTAGTGTAGGGGGTCGTGCTGGGGGTAGTGTTTTAGGGTTTAGGGTAGTGCAGTGGTGTTTGGGTAGTGTAGGGCGTCGTGCTGGGGTAGTGTTTTAGGATTTAGGTTAGTGCAGTGGTGTTTGGGTAGTGTAGGGGGTCGTGCTGGGGGTAGTGTTTTAGGGTTTAAGGTAGTGCAGTGGTGTTTGTGTAGTGTAGGGGGTCGTGCTGGGGGTAGTGTTTTAGGGTTTAAGGTAGTGCAGTGGTGCTTGTGTAGTGTAGGGGGTCATGCTGGGGGTAGTGTTTTAGGGTTTAGGGTAGTGCAGTGGTGTTTGTGTAGTGTAGGGGTCATGTTTTAGGGTAGTGCAGTGGTGTTTGGGTAGTGTAGGGGGTCGTGCTGGGGGTAGTGTTTTAGGATTTAGGTTAGTGCAGTGGTGTTGGGGTAGTGTTTTAGGGTTTAGGGTAGTGCAGTGGTGTTTGTGTAGTGTAGGGGGTCATGCTGGGGGTAGTGTTTTAGGGTTTAGGATAGTGCAGTGGTGCTTGTGTAGTGTAGGGGGTCGTGCTGGGGTAGTGTTTTAGGGTTTAGGGTAGTGCAGTGGTGTTTTTGTAGTGTAGGGGGTCATGTTTTAAGATGCAACGCTCCAATACCTGACCAGTCTGCACTACATAAAACTGCGAAAAAACTAAAAATAAAAAGTGTTTTGCACACTTTTGTCATTGGGCTATATGTGGGCTACATCTGGGTAATATTTGTGCTACATTTGGGCTCTTTTTTCACTGGTGGCCATCTTGGAAGACTTCTTTGTTATGAAGTTTCCTAATTTCCTCATTTACTGCAGTCTCCTCAGTAGGAAATGCTTTCAGTTTTTTACTTTGATTCCATCAAGAAGGCATTCAGATGTGTCACACATTTGCCATAAATTCAGAATGTTATTACTCTAATTGTTCATTAGATCACTGTAGTAAAGCTACTGCTCACCAAGGAGTTAACTGGAAGTCTACTGCTGGTATTGAAAGTGATTGTTTCAGTCTGCATGTCAGAATTTTCTAATGAAATAGAAGAGGATTTGAGATCTCACTTAAAACATGCACTAAATTTTCTTTTTGCAGCACTAACCATAATTTCTATGGCAAAATGAACCCCCTCATTTTGTTCCTTTTTAAATTAAATGTTTTAAGTGTTACCAGTTTATTCCAATCAAGATGGCTTCAGGTGTGCCATACTTTTGTCATAAGTAAGGCTGTTAGCACTCTAGTTGTTCTTTAGAACACTCTGGGAAGCTGCAGTAGAACACAAAGGCATCAACTGACAGGCTGCTCCTGTTGAAATATAACAGGAAGATATTTGAGATCACACTTGAAACATGTCCTAATTTTTCTTTCTACAGCACTAACCATAATTTCTATGACAAAATGAGCCCCATCATTTTGTTCCTTTTAAATTAAATGTTTTAAGTGTTACCAGTTTATTCCAATCAAGATGGCTTCAGGTGTGCCATACTTTTGTCATAAGTAAGACTGTTAGTGCTCTAGTTGTTCTTTAGAACACTCTGGGAAGCTGCAGTAGAACACAAAGGCATCAACTGACAGGCTGCTCCTGTTGAAATATAACAGGAAGATATTTGAGATCACACTTGAAACATGTCCTAATTTTTCTTTCCAGAGCACTAACCATAATTTCTATGACAAGATGAACCCCTTCATTTTGTTCCTTTTTAAATTAAATGTTTTAAGTGTTACCAGTTTATTCCAATCAAGATGGCTTCAGGTGTGCCATACTTTTGTCATAAGTAAGGCTGTTAGCACTCTAGTTGTTCTTTAGAACACTCTGGGAAGCTGCAGTAGAACACAAAGGCATCAACTGACAGGCTGCTCCTGTTGAAATATAACAGGAAGATATTTGAGATCACACTTGAAACATGTCCTAATTTTTCTTTCTACAGCACTAACCATAATTTCTATGACAAAATGAGCCCCATCATTTTGTTCCTTTTTAAATTAAATGTTTTAAGTGTTACCAGTTTATTCCAATCAAGATGGCTTCAGGTGTGCCATACTTTTGTCATAAGTAAGACTGTTAGTGCTCTAGTTGTTCTTTAGAACACTCTGGGAAGCTGCAGTAGAACACAAAGGCATCAACTGACAGGCTGATCCTGTTGAAATATAACAGGAAGATATTTGAGATCACACTTGAAACATGTCCTAATTTTTCTTTCCAGAGCACTAACCATAATTTCTATGACAAGATGAACCCCTTCATTTTGTTCCTTTTTAAATTAAATGTTTTAAGTGTTACCAGTTTATTCCAATCAAGATGGCTTCAGGTGTGCCATACTTTTGTCATAAGTAAGGCTGTTAGCACTCTAGTTGTTCTTTAGAACACTCTGGGAAGCTGCAGTAGAACACAAAGGAATCAACTGACAGTCTCTGCCCTTGTTGGATGTACATGTTTTACTGAGAATGTCAGACTTCATTCTCACATGACTGAGAAAGATAATGTAAATTTACAGAAAATATGCTCTCATTTTAGCTTCTGGGGCACCTTCCAAAACTGTATGGGACAAGCATATGAAAATAGTTTTCTCTCAAACATGATTCATGATATCCCAGCAGAAGGTTTTTCACAGGGTAAAATCACCTTAGAACACACCACAATTCCTGAAATTAGTATGGTACCATCAACAAATGAATTCTAATGTAACTAAAGTCTGTTATCACCCTTTATAGTTCTCCTTTTGGTAACCCTCAAAATCTTCGATTCACTACAATGCATTTCAAAGGGGTACTATCATTTATATTGGTCCCAAGATGGCTGCCAGCAATTCCAGGATGAAGTGCTGACAGCCAATCAGATCTCACGATGACATGTGTGGTTAGGCTCCGCCCAGATATATATGTGTTTTTACTTTTGATTTTCTCAGCAACTACTGAACGGATTTACACCATTTAACAAAAGGGTTCTTTTTGAACCAAGAACTACCTCTTTGCCAAATTTGGTGTAATTCCGTTCAGCAGTTCGGGCTGTAGCCTTGCATAAAGTTTCCTATGAGAAATTGATTTTTTGACTCTTATTTTTTTAATTTCTCCGCAACTACTGAACGGATTTACACCATTTAACAAAAAGGGTTCTTTCTGAACCAAGAACTACCTCTTTGCCAAATTTGGTGTAATTCCGTTCAGCAGTTCGGGCTGTAGCCGTGTCTAAAGTTTCCTATGGGAAAATGAATGGGGAAAACACGTTTTGGGACCCCCTTTTTTCTCGGCCCCCGCTTGACGAATCACCCTGAGACTTTCAGGGTAGGAGCAGACCGGAGCGGGCCATAAAGTTTGAAAATTTCGCGAAGATTCGTCAACCGACGCAAGAATTATTTCAAATAGAATGTCGCGGATTTCCTATGGAAAATAGGTCCTAACTATAACTATCTACTGGCGACCGCCAGTAGATAATATATATATTTGGCCTACGCTATGTTGGAAGCACAGTTCTCCAAGGCCACAAGAGGATTCTCCAGCACATGAGAGCTATAAAAAATAAAGACCAGTCCTATCCTGTGGCACGCCACTTTGAGGAGTCACACAATGGAGACCCAAAAGATCTTAAATATTTTTTGATAGATTGTGTGCCACAAAACAAAAGGGGAGGAAACAGAGAAAAAGCCCTTAGAAAATTAGAAACAAGATATATTTTGGAATTAGATAGCAAACATCCAGCGGGTCTCAACGGGACAGAGGATCTCTATACATGCCTCTAAGAGTAACAATAACAGCCTATAGTCTTAAACAGAAATAAACAATCAGCGTACAGAGATTTAAAACAATTTACAGTGCCCTGTCTTAAAAAATCAATCCCTTTATTTTCCCCTTTTTTAAATTATCACAGTTCGGTTTTATGGGTTTTTAAATTTTGTTATTGGTGATTTTATATATCACAACACAATTATAAATATAGAGCACATGCACTTGTATGAATTATCGCAAATATCAAGAACAGTAGTATAGGAATTTAGTATAAAATACCATCATCAATATCGGGTAATACAAACCTAACCAACACAGCAATTAGTAAGGCCTTTCTAGGCACACACAAACACCCCCTAAAATACAAAATGTGTGCACTTTTAGTAAAGGAGGCAAATTTATACATTGGCTTTTTATAGTTTTGTGTCATCTATACAATGATTTTAATATGATATTACATTTATGTATTTATTTATTTATCATATTTAAAATGAATGGTTTGTTTTTATTGAAATAGAATTTTAAACAATATATATACAATAGAAAATAACAATTTGTATATGAAGGTGTAAACGTTTATCCAGTTGCAGTAATTTTACTATGTCTACTCCTTTTCTGTTTTGCGTTAATACATAGTTATTTCTAATTGGCACTTGTCACTTTAAAAAAGAAAAAATGCAAAGGTAAAAAAATGGTTTAAAAACACAGCACCGGCTGTGTATCGCGTCATGTGATCAAGGGCCTACGGGCTCGAAACGCGTCATGGCTGTGTTGAGCAGACAACAATAAAAATACTCACAGCACGAAATTGTGGTCCGAGCTCCTGTCTTCCGTGGCGAATTGGAAAAGTGAAAGGAGTTGCTGTCATATATATATATATATATATATATATATATATATATATATATATATATATATAACAAAAACATTAATTAGCATTTGCCATAAATGGTAAAACAAAAATCAAAATACTCTCTAAACAACCTGTCAAATTGAAGTTACAGACAGTTAGCAAATGGAAATGCTTTCCCAACTTCCAAAAATATATTAAGGCCACAAACAAATACAACAAAAATGGTTCCTGAACAGCAAAGCAAAGCAACGTCACTCTGTCAGATTGAAACTCAACCTAAGAAGAAATCTACACTGCAAAGAACTACTAATTACAAAAAGCAAAGTAAGTTTTAAATTTGAAACAAATGCCACCTAACATTTTATATAACAAATAATTAAAACAATACAATCCTTTTTCCAAAGTACAGGTGCATTTCCTATAACAAGGAAAATTCCCAAGAAGCAACATTAAATCAAGGCACAGACATCAATAAATACGAAATACAAGCAAGACCAACTCAAAAGTACGTACTGTAACTAACGCACAAAATTAAGATTAAAAGTACAAATAATACATCAAAATAACTTAAAACTAAACTAGAATGAACAAACTGCAAAATAACAATTAAATTAAAAAATAAATCAACACAACTAACCTATCTCTTCCTCTCAAAAGACTGTACCAAACGAAAACTGTGCCAAAAACCAGAGAAAATGGCCCTAAGAAACAAATTTCTACAAATTAAGTAAAGAGAACATTCCAAATGTAGGTAAAAATGTGCAAATAAAATGTGAAAATGTTAGAATAATTATTATATATGTATTATATTTTAGAATTACCAACATATATATATATTTGTTAATCTCTAACACCCACAGATAATAGCAAAATACATAAAATCCCAATAGGAAAGCTGTTTTTAAGTTACAGAGGATACACTTAAAGTAAGGAGAGTACCACTAATGAAACAAACTCACTGGAAAATGCTCTAAATCATATGCAATGGCAGTGGGCTACCACTAAAAATGAAATAGTGAAAGAAATTAGGGAACATAAACACCCCCTAATGTTACCAAAATAGAAGTAAGAAATATTCTACATGACGTCAAAGAGGCTGGTACGTGTGCTCAAGAACCAACAGGAATAATACATAAAAATATAACACCAAATGTTCCTCAACAGGTCAACTCCCTGGCATGACAAACTGAAAAAGTTTAATTGCCAGAAGACATAGAAAGCAAGGAAAGCACTTGTAGCACCTATGAATATGATGAAATAGACAGATCCCCCATTTACTACCCGCACATAAAAGAAAACGTTTTATTATATGACATCCACAAAAACGATTATAGAATTATCATTTATGCTACTAACAACAATTTACTAATTTAAATACAATGTAAAGCATGGATGATGGATGGCACATTTAAGTTGTGCCCTCCACTATTCAGTCAAATATGCACAATACATGGGCAATACCAAAATACTATTACTTAACAAACTGCAACTTACAATGATGTGCTCACAAATAAAAAAGAACAAACTAAAAACTATAACCTTCTAAAACTGTTGTAGTTCTATGTTGAACATGCAATGGTTTCCACAATACTGAAAACCTATCCACATATTGAAATTCAGGGGTGCTACTATCATTATAACCAGAGCATATGGAGGCCCCTCAAACAGTCCACCCGAAGTGCAGAATACGCAATTGACTTTGGATTTGCACATTAGGTAAAAAAACGAATAGGTCTAGCACACTAATTGAATTACTCTATAGCAAAAGCATGAAACAAAGCTAGTCCCACTAACAGATTATTTTGCATATACTTGGGTTAGCCACCTGCCCCAATGAGGACACAGAGGCCAAACCAAGTATCACATTCCATGGTGAAATGACTATGACAACACCATGTCCCAAGAAGCAAAGATAAGACCCTCAGTGGATGAAGCCACCTACCACTATACTAGTACAGATGTCATCCTGGCTCACACCAACAGAGGCCTTGCTTACACTTACATCCCACACATATTATACATGCCCATCCAATAGACTAAAACAGCCAATGCTCAAACTGCAGAGACAAGACAAAAGGATTTCACTTAGTAAATCTTAGAACACATCATCACTGCCTTCATGCAATACATCCAGCTCACACGCCTCAGAGACTTCCCCATCCTTGGAGACTCTAACATCAAGAAACTGAAAGACTCTATCAACATTCTCCACATCCGGTGAAATCAAGCAACACATCTTGGAATCTATCCACTCCAGAGAGAACACAGCCATCTTTGTCACATCAGTCTATCCATCAATGCAGGGTTCCCAATGGCCCTGGATGGGATTCACCATTTTGTCACTCTCTTCTCCACACCTGCACATCAAGGCCAGCATATATGAAAAAACATGCATACTGTTCCTTAAAGACTTCCTCATTGACCCCTCTCTATGAAGAACTCATCAAGCTCACCTTCAACCAGCACCCAACAACAGGTGTCAACACATTCCTCAATGTATACCACACCACCCTGATTAAAAAAAGATCAGAGCCCACATCTACAAAAAACAGACTTTTACTCTCACACAAATTCCCCATCGAACCCTCACCAAAAGGACAGGATGGATACTGATTTGTCAGAAACTCGACATCTCCTGTGAATGACCCCAGGTATTTTATCCTATCCTCACTCATTTTCAATCTCTACATGGAACCCACTGGAATGATACTCACTGACAGTGACATCAATAGCCATCAATGTGCTGAACACACACAATTAAGGGTTCAAAATATTCACCGCCAAGGACATTTAGAGACTCAAACCACTTTGATCTCATTCGGAACAGGATAACCAGAGCCTACCTAAAACTCAACCCAGTCAGAACAGAATTCATCCCGTTTGCCAATAGCAGCATATGGCCATTTACTCAAGCCTGCCTTTAAAACGTGCCTTGGCGCCTTCGCTCCCTTGCTCACATCCACCGCAAAATGGCTTGGATTCACCCTTAGACATCAACCTCTCCTTCAATTAACACAAACCCAGAAAAAAAAATAGTATGGTAACAACTCTGACTCTGGAAGAATGTAAAATCCTTCTTCCCTGCAACCGACTTCAGAGCTACAGTTCAAGCATTAGTCCTCTTGCATCTAGACAGAGGCCAATGTCTGCTCTACAGTCTCTCTGACACTGTCCCCAAAAGGCATTCTAGGCTCCGCAGCCCATCTCATCAAAGACCTAAAGAAGTTCAACCATATCACACACACCCTGAAAGAACACTGGCTTCCCCTTCAAGCTACTGTCATATTCAAAACAGGCTACATCACACACAAGGCCGCACACATTAGCTATCTCAGGCAGAGACTACCACCCCAGAAGCCATGACACTACCAGAGGGGAAAGAAAAATCTACGAAAAGGAGAAAACCAGAAGACACACCTTATTCTCTGCGCTACCAGATCTGGAACAACATCCTAGTCAACATCAGAATGGCTCCAAACTCCAGCGATTCAGAAAGGAGCAGAAGACACTACTTCAGAAATCACATCTCTACACAATAAAAATCACCAACGACAATTGCTCTGTCACAGTATAAACAATGTTGAATTGTACGTCGAGCTGCGACACAAGTGCAGTGCTAACTTGCTCTTCAGATAGGTTTGTGCTCTGTAAACACACACATTTAGGTACTTAAATAATGCTATATACAAAGTATTATCGAGCTTTCACTGTAAAGTGCTGGGACTTTTAAAGAAATCCTGTTGTTTGGGGCCTGTTGTGTTGAGTTTGTCACTGTAAGTGCCAGGTGCGGGATTCACTTCTTTTGTTTTGTTTCAGAGATGAGGCCAGCAGCATCCATTGAATCCACCTGTGCATGGAAGCAATCTAGACCGAAGGACAACAAGCCATCGCCCAAGCATTGTGTGAGTCCTTCGGCTGACAAAACAGGCCTGCACATAGAACAAAACCAAATCAGAGCGCGAACACAGCAAATGTCTGTCGAGACTGTCGAACAGCAGCTGCTCAGCAGAGACAGGCGTTCAATGCAGAACATCTCCTGTTTTCAGGGCTAGGAGTTGCACTTATCTCAGCACAAGCCTGTATGACTACGATCAGTAATGGATACCAAATAAGTGTTTTGATGCTCCTTAGTCGCTATTTAAATACATTCTTATTGCAATTGCTTCCAATTAGGCCTCCCTTGTTCCTTATCCCTTTCTATTGATGGGGTTTCTCGCTCGAGCGTCTATATCCATTCCGTGGGAGGCCACCATGAGGAAAATTACCCACGATTGTAAAACAATTCTGTTTAAATTAGATCGACCTGATTGCCCAATTTGTAATTATAGATGTCTGTTTCACACACTGAAATGCTTTACTTAAATCTATGGGAGATAAAACTAAAGATGAACCGCTTCGTTTCCACTCACTTGCCTTGATTCACAAAATACATCTTAGAGAGCTATATCTTCACACCTGCATAAGTTTCAGGTTCCTCACAGAAGTCTGGCCGCTAACACTTAGGGTCTCAATAAGAGGAGGCAAAAAATAGGAGTGCCCCAAAATTTCTCAATTTTTCACTGAGTGCTACAAAATGGCTGGTGGCAATGGCGGCCCTCGCAGTCAGCACCTGCAACATGTGCTGCACCTGTTCAAGGCAGGGCTCCTGTCACAGAGGTGCTGCAGGTGAAGCAGGCACAACCGAAGGCTGGACTCGGGAGGGAAGAGGAAAGCCAGCACGCCGAGTTTCTTTGTATCTCGTCAGACACACTTTCACCCGCTGCTGGTATTCAGCATAACACCGGGATGTTTGGGGTTTGTAGGATTTGCTATGTGCCCAAGGGTAATTTATGCTCCCATTATTTGGGCAATAGGTTTTTTGGCAATCTGTTTGTTTCAGAAGACTGATGATGTTGTCCATTAGTAGTGGGATGCTGCTTCTGTAATTGTAAGGCCGTCTCCACCCTGTCCCTCATTTGACACATTAGACTTTCATTGCCTCTAGTAAAAGATGTACAAAAGCACACACATTGCTTTATTTTTCTTCCTGTAAGGCTGCCAGTAACTCAATGATGTGATACTATCAGCCAGTCCTTGCTTTTTAATAAACAGCATCTTGCAATCTGGGGCTAGGAGTTTGTCAGTCATTATGGGCTCAAAAATCTCAACATGCAAAGATATGGAGGAAAGCCAGGATTGGCTGAATATATCACACATGGCACGGGACCCGCTGGCAGCTAAGTTTTCAAACGTAAAATAGTGCGATAGTCTGTTTCAAAAACTGTCTTTGTCAGACTCAAAACCAAAAGTAAATCGCTGTTTATTTTTACTCCTTCATTCACATTTTGCATCAAAACCAGCATTGACAATGCCAGTCATTTTATCTTTTGTATAGTGAAAGATATATACCAAGATGTGTTAACACACAACATAATTACAGCTTAGGCAGTAGTAGTGCAAGCTTCCCTAACACAAAAAAGAGCTAAAAGTCAGGTGGTACCAGCTAGAGAAGCATTGAGGAATTCTGTCACACAAACACAACAGATACAGCGCCTATAGCAACATACACACCACACAGCCCAGTACAGTAAGGCTCCACGTTCACAGACACCTACAGTTAAGGTGTCAGTGGGATGCAGATTGACACAGAACTCTGGGGTGGGTGCTTAATCTTCTGATGTGCTTTGTAAAGAGAAGTTTCAACTTAAATCATTGTAGTGATGATTTCAGGCAGAAAAGTGGGTATTTAGGGCCTGATTTAGAGAATGCCGGACATGTTAGTCCATCGCAAATGGGACATCTATCTCGACTGCCTTATTACACGAGGCATAGGATATAATGCACCAAAAATAAAGTGGACGGTACTTCTGTGCAGGTGTTGATTAGCGAAGCCCGGGGGATCCCAGCTGGCCTATTCGAGTCTGACTTCGCTAATCAACAACCCATTAGATGCTGTGGGAGATTTATTCCCCTTGTTTGATTTATCAACACCACAGTTCAACCTAACAACCTTTACCACGCAGCAACTTAAATGCGGACCTACCACATGAAGGGCTGTACCTGACTGTACCTCTCCATAGGTTGCCCACCCCCTTCACCCCGTCCTGAGGAAGACCCGCCTGCAGAGGTTCTAATTTACCCTCATAGCACAAGGGTCGAAACGTCGATATTCCCCCCATTTTGGGCCTGCACCCGATGCTACCCCAGTCCTACCTTTTCACAGAAACGTTCTCTGTGCACCAACGAAAATTATATGAATATTTTGTGAATCCGTTAGGGACAGGCCTATATTTAAAAACTGGTGCTACTATGATTAATGACCAGTTCTACAATGTATAATTAATTGAATACTGTGTTCACCCTTTGGATTTCCTCCCATCATCCATATCTATTCTACCTCACGAGCACTTTTTCTTCCCCTCCTTTCACACTCCCTTTGGAGCAACCTCCCTCTTTCTCTTAACATTGAATAAGGTTACTTATGATATAAAACAATTTGAGCAAATAAACAGTTACCATTCTGTATGATATCTTGTGCCTTTGTATTTTTGAGGATATAGTTGTTCATATAAATATATTTGTATACCGGTGATTGAAATAATGTTCTTTAAATGAATAGTCTAGGACCATTGTTTTCCTATACCGATCGTTACCCAGGTCCGTGGACATTTGCGGGTTACCCCATTGTACTATAATGGCTCATTGTACCTGCACAGAAGTATAAAAGCCACATGTGCCTCAGGTGGTGAACAAACTTTATGCCCAGCTGACAGATGACTCTCTTCTACTGGATGATGATAAAAATAGTTTACTAACAGCAAAAAGGCATACTCCTATTGTAGTCCTGTCTCCTGGTTATTTGGCAGGCAAGGGAATTGAGATAGTGGTGATGTATCAGATGAGAAGCTCTGCAAGAAGTGTGCAGATATTTGGGGAAGTAGAGGAGTAAGGTTGTGACAGGTCCCATAGCAGTGGGAGGCATTTTATTTTCAAAATCTTTCACCCTTCACTAATGCATCCCATTCATTAGTGGGCTTTAATGCAGAAATGGCACCTAGACTTGTGCCCTACACTACCACCTCCCACTCTTTGTTAGCAAAGCACTGCTCCTAGGCCCTGGAGTGACCAGTGGGACTCCTGTCTGCCACCTGGCTATTGGGCACCATCTCCACAGCAAATGCATTGTGATAGCCATGCCACCAAGCTGTTTGTGCCTCACCTGGGGCTTGCATGAGTGTTGTCACTTAGTAACATGTTACAGGTGGTCCCAGACGTACTCATAGAAGGAAGAGGGCTAATTACAAATCAAGTAAGAAAACTACATGTGCTGAAGATGCATATGCTACAATGATAGTATTTGAGATATGGAGACCATACTTACACCAATGGCCCTGTAGGAAATCTGCCTTTTCTGCATGGTCACCCCAGATTTTTTGCCTCTTGCTGGATCCTATATTTTTGTTGGTTTTCAAACTCTGTGCACTTTACCACTGCTAACCAGTGTACACCTCCTTTAAACATAGTAACATTGGCATATTTCTGATTGAAATAGTTAACTTAGTGTCAGTGCAAGCATGGATTCAAGCCTATCATGTGTAGCCTGCCTTAGCAGTTTAAAAGCTGCAAATCGACTTGTCAAAATAAAGTCTTTCAACAGATTAAAACCTCCCTTTTAAATATGAATAAGTCACCCCTATGTAGGCACTGTAGTCCACAAGGCAGGGTGCATGGTATTAAAAAGCAGGACATGTAGAAATTTTATATTAACCTGCCCTTACAGCTAGCCCCTCCCAAAGCTATTTTTCACGGTGGCAGGCCTAGCTGCCCTATGTCGAAAAACAGAGTACAGATTAAAAAACTTAATGTCATATCTCAGATTTGGGACTAGCTAGAAAGACAGTTAAATAATTAGTTTTATTGTTATTAAAAACCCAATTCACTGGTGAAGTCAGATTGTTAATAAATATTAAGGAAAAGTAACTTTTAGAAATGTACCTTTTCCCTGGCTGAAGTCCCTGGAGACTAAATTTGTATTTGTTCTCCAACTTCTCCCAACTAGTATCTGGCATTTGAATAGGTGTGGGAAAAGGTGTGAAATGCCTCCCAGGAGCAAACAATAGGCTGACTTGAATGGACAGAGATGACTCCTCTGACCCTCACAGAATGTGTGGGTCAGGGCGGTGAGCATCCTTTTGACATTTCAGTGTTAAATCCTGCTTGAGTGTCAAACCCTCCTTAACGGGTCTGATGGGTTTACATATAACACTTTATGGCACACTTTAAAAGCAGAGAACAGTATGCCAAGACAATTCTTGTGTATCCACTGACTGGTTGCGGATGAATCCTATGTTGTTCTACCAGACATCTATCTCTGGGTTGATTGGGGGTACAGTGGCTGCTCCAAACTGGATTTTGGTGTTAGATGTGGGAAGACACTAAGATTACCATAGGACCCTCTCCACACACACACACATACACACACACACTCCCAAGCATAGTGTGGCCAAAGACTTCCACCACCTTGAAAAGGCCCAAAGTGGGTAGTGTTGGCCCCAGGAACTTCTAACTCATTGGTTAGGGTATGCCCGGGCATCAGTCCCACTCACTAGCCTCTGCCAGGCAAAAATGTGCCATCTCCAGGCACTCACTGCAGAACACTCCTGAACCTGAGGTAGAACACAAGGGATTGGTTGTGCTGTCTGCGACCTGTGAGGAGCATTGAAGGACTGGACCTGCTCCCTCTTGTGCCTTCCTGTACCTAAGACAAAGAAGTGGACTTCAAGGGTCATAAGGCTGACCTCCTGTTCAAGCTACAGGGATATAACAAGTTACAAAAGTCCTTTCCTGCAACTGTCTAGCAGACTAGGGGCAAGTGGATGCTACTGTTGGCCTCTGCATGACACACTGTGAGTTTCTAAGTGCATTACCTTTAGAAGTGGACTCCTGTGGTGAATTGGAACTTAAAATTGCTTCAAATTTCACTGAGGTCCCAGTCTTGTTCAACCATTTTCTATCATTGGCATTTTGTGCTTTTTGGTGATATTCCTACTTAAAACTTTAAAAATTCATATCTCTGGTTCCCGTACTTGGATTTGTATTATTTTGGTTCATTATGTTTCTAAATTTTATTCACATTTTCTAATGTGGTTTGGGATTTTTTTTGCATTTCGACTTTATTAATGTTTTGGTACTGCATAAATAATTTACTCATTGCCCTGCGTTACTCCTGTCTACTCTGTGCCATGGCTACCAGCCAGTTGAGCTCAGGTTAATGTAGTGCTTTGAGAGTCCACCCTGACAAAAATAATCCAATTTCTGACAGGTCCAACGGCCATGTATTGTCCAGTGATCATTTAAAGATATCCCCTATTAGATAGTAGTCTACTTACCTATGGTGTTGTTTACAACTGCAGGCTTTGTACCCCGGATGCACACCTACTACACTACACTTGTTGGCAGGTCAAGTATATAGCACAGGCGTCCTTGGCATGACAGTGTGAACCAGTCAAATTTATCACCCGTCCATGTCCCCGAGGTTGCAGTGGTCCAGTTTGGAGAGCTAGTGTTGTTCCAGCATTCCTGAGCGGTTGCAGTGTCCTAGTAATGTGAGTATGTGTAGTCAGACAAAAAACAGCCAGTTCTTTCAATCGTGGGGGCCGTAATCAAAACACTCTTTCTTGTCATAGAGGTATCGAATAAAAGCCCATTACTAGTGTTGTGATGCCATTTCTCTCAGCAGCACAGGCATTTTACCTAAGGGAACATTTCTCTATTTACCCGAAGTCAGGCCTGTCTACCAGGGTGGGCCCATATGTTTAAAAGAAGTGCTCTCATACTTATATATCAATTCAACTCCTATTGGGGTAATCATGCTGCCCATCCCTCAGTCAACAACACTGGACTACAACAGTCTGGGCCAACTCACAAGCCGAACCTGGCCGGTAACTACAACTTCAGACGAAATTAACCCAGAAGGATTTGAGAGTGGTCCATATCAGCCGAATTCTGGCTATAGTTCTAGTGGTGGTCATGGAATGCAGGGAGTTGGATGTCAAGGTAGTGGTCATTGGATGCAAGTTGGATTGGTGTCCCACTCAGTGGAGGATGAGGAGTGCCTATTGACCCGAATTTGGGAATGGCTATAGCTATGCAGAAGAAAACCAAACTGTGTCATAAATGTAATAAATTGTGCTACTGGAAACTTGACAGCGGATTAAAACCAAATCAAATGCAGTTTGATGGTCAAAGGCCTAATAGGAATGGTATGCCAGCTCCAAATATTCAAATGCAAAGGCCTCCTAATTCGAAAATGCTCCAAAGCCCCTTGATAAGCATAATCTGTATACCCCCAGGTTTAATGCAAATGCAAGTGTTCAAGTTCAACACAATCCTTTCCAGAGTTCAGACACTTCCAAACAGTTCCTGGTCTTTAACCCTTTTGGAGATCGAGGGTCTGACAAATCACAATGAGAGCTCCTTAAAGGGGAGGAATTTTGTGTGCTTGGCACAGTCTTGGGCATAGACCAGAGTGGCCTATAAGTAAGGAGAGTTGAATGGTCACCCCTTATCCTTTTTGATTGACACTGTGCTACCTATTCTACTGTAAGAACAGAGGAAGTCCCAAACCTACCCTTCTACAGTTCAAGTTGTAGGCATTGCAAACAAGCATCAAAGTCCCTGTGAAAATAGGTCTCCTTGAAGAGGACCATCAATTTCTTATCTGTGATTCAAGCCCCATTAATTTGTTGGGCAGAGATTTGCTTTGCAATCTTAATTGTGTGATTTACTGCACATCAGATGCTGTTGAACTTCAAATACATGATGAAGATGCTGAGTTTAAATTAAGTACTTAGAAGCCCTTGTGGGGCTATTCCCTATTTTGACAAAAGAGGACTTGCCACCCGACTTAAAGGACTATGTAAGGAGGAAGTTTGGGATTACTCTGGCAAGGCCATTGGCTGGATTAAAGGTGTTGAATCTGTAAGAATTATGATTAAACAGAATGCTGAATTCCCAGAGCGGCCCAATATAACCTCTCACCAGAGGTGGTATGGGGAATTACCCCCCATAATTAAATCCATGCTAGAGCAAGGCATTTTAAGAGAGATTTTAGGAAGTTCCTGTATTTACCAGATCATGGGGTACAGAAACCAAATAAAAAGTGGCGGGCCATACAGGACCGGCGAAAGAATAATAATATTGGTGTCTCATGTAGTCCTGCGGTACCAAATTCAGCTATAATACAATTTCAGAACCCCTGAGACAGTGAGTGGTTCATGGTCATCAACCTGTGCCAAGCATTCTTTTCTATTCCATTGCATGAAGACAGCCATTTCCTCTTCGCGTTCCAATTCAGTAACAGAGTTCTGGCACGGTGCTGAGTTCCTCAAAGGTATACAGAGAGACCCTTAATTTTCAACCAAATCTTGAAAAAGAATATGGAGACCCTAAAGCTGCCATGTAACTCCATCCTTATAAAATGTATTGACACCCTATTGGTGATGTCTGCTGGACTAGACCACCTCTGCAGGGTTACCCCCAAAGCTTTTATCTTCACCCCTTCACATTATTTCCACGGTTCTACCCACATAGACAGAGACATGATGGTTCCTCCCTTTGGCACATATTGGTTTAACCCCAGTTTCCGTGTAGATGTAGCTGAGTGATGTCACAGGGTCTCCTTCTGCCAACAGCTGAGTGCAGCAAGGAGAGCCCCTAGTACTCACAAGCCACATAGGTAGCTCAGGTGGTCCTTTTAATCAAATGCCGCACAAATTTGTGGAGATGCCTGTTTGTAATGGGCTCTGTTACATATTGGTGGTGGTTTATCTCTTTTCCCCGATGGGTGGAGTCATGCCCCACTTGGAAAAATGACAGTCTTACTGTAGCAAAAATATTGTTGAGAGTTGGTTCCGAGGTTCTGAATCTCAGTTTCGCTTGAATCAGCTTGTAGCAGTCACTTTAAGAATGAAGTGATGAAAATGCTGTGTGCAGTCTTGCAGGTGGACCAGAGGGTCCCTTGCAGTTACAGACCCAAGACTTTAGGTGTTGTTGAGCAGATAAACGGGATACTGAAATCCCGTCTTCCTAAAGTGTGTGCATCCACGTCTCTAAAGTGTCCTGATGCCTTTCCATTGGTGTTGATGAGTCTAAGAAGCATTCCAGATCGGAGGAAAGAACCATCCCCCCATGACATTCTCATGGACATAGCCACGAGACTTCCTGCTGTACCAGCGACTGCACTCTAAATATTACAGATGACAGGGTTCTTGACTACTACAAAGGCCAGGCCGATGCGGTGCATTTTAACTGTCATGAGTTTGAATTGACGACGCTCCTTCCACGGCAAAAACAGTGCCAAGACCTCAGTCCTGCCGACTGGATCTTGGTGAAGAAGCATGTGAGGACACTGTGCCTGGATTTCAGATGCTATGGCCTCTACCCAGGGCCGGACTGGCCATACTGGGCATCGGTATTTCTACAGGAGGCTGGAAGAGGGGGGGCGGTTTTGTTACTGGGGGCGGTTTTGCAGCGGTGCTTCAATATCGGCCGCCAGTAACAAAAGCAGCAAGCAAGCGTTTCCACCCTCCCGGGGCCAGGCAGTGCTTTCCCAGGGGCTGATCCGAGTAAATTGCCAGGGTTGCTTTGTGTTCCCAGTCTGGCCCTGCCCCTACAAAGTCATCTTGGTCATGACACTGCTGTTAAATGTGGAGGCCTTCTGAATTGAATTCATGCTTCACAGACCAAGAAAGTGAGACAAGCCTTTCCCTTTCTGAGTCGAGGGAAACCAAAGTGATTCTTTCATCAAATCAATGTAGAGCACTAGTGATTTTGGCATCAATGATTTCTATTATTCCTATGGTTGCCTTATTAATAAGTTTAAGATCCCCTGCAGAGACAGTTACTCCTGAGACTAAATCTACCCCATGACCCGTAGAAGAGCATACCGATAGTTCTGAGAAAATCTTTAAATCCGAGCCTAGTTTAAATGATATAAAAGAGCAGCATAAGTTTAATTTAGAGCTTTTGCATTCTAAAGGGTACGAGGGTGATTTTTCCAATAACGTTTCTTCAAGAACTTGCACTGTTGCTTGACACTAATGGATGCTAAAGGGTGTTATGTGTGTACTTATTTGCCAATCTCTGTTGCTGGTGGTATGAACTACCACCATAATCCACTAACTTACCCCTCAATTGTAGTATTATCACTAGTTTGTTTTATGATCAAGGTAGTTTAGATTATCAGTGTTTCAAATTTTGACAAACCCATACAAGAAATATCTATGTTTGAAGGGTTGAATCTGTGTGCTGCAGTTAGAACTGTAAAGCACATGGGATACTTTTTGGGTTGTGATACACTGCTGTCTTATAACAAAGGGAATCTTACTCATAAAGTGAACAAGGATGGCAAGGATTTTATGGAAGAATTTGAGCAAAAAGAGAATAGATTGCAAAGGATTCAGTGAATAGTAAGGCTTCCAGTTGCAGTGGCGGCTGCTGCATAGCTAAAGTGGGGGTGGGAAGGAATGGAGGATAATAATTATTTTTAAAAACATGCCTGTCAATGCCGGCTGCCTCGGTGCTCCTCTTCGGCTCTCCTCCCGGCAGTCATTGGGGCACAGGATCACCACCCAATCCCGGCGCTGCTCTCAATATCATGAGAGCAATGCCAGGATAGGTCTGAGTGGCCTGGTTTGCTGCTCAGACAGTGCCTGGGAGTCTTTGCTGTTTCTCCAACCTGGTTGTGCAACAGAGCCGGGTTGGAGAAACCTAAGTGCGCATGTCTGTTTGGCTGGCCTAAGACTAAGAGTGCCCATCACTCATCACCCTGCTGTGGTCCAGTCCCGCCCACCCTATTGGGTTAGTAAGTCAGCAGAAAATAAAATGATAATATTGTTTTATTATCATTTTATTTTTCACTGACTGACTTTGACAAGTGGGGTAATGCTCCTCTGCCATTACGAAGGAGCTGCCCCAGTCTAGTTGGGAAAGGAAGAACAGGGATCAAAAGATGCAGGAATACACCCTAAATTGAGCTTGGATACGGAAAAAGGAAGGGAAGTTATGTTTCATAAGATTGAAATGATGGGTTAAGTATCCACTAGAGATGGGGTGGAGAAAATGTGCACACGAAGTAGAAGTTCAGAATGAATTTATTTGGCTTGAAGAGATGTGAAAATTAGAAAGTTGTACACTTTAGTTGACAGGCTGGCAGCTGATACTGCGGGTGCATTAAGTGACAATAATTCAGAGCTGGTAGCAATGAGAGCCATGGTTCTTCAAAATAGAATAGCGTTGGATCTTTGCTTATAAAAGAGGGCAGAGTTTCCAAGGTGTTCAACAGTTCTGCACATATATATCAGATGAGAGCGCAGAGATCAATAAGAATGTGAAAAATATTAGAAGTCTATCTCGACTTGAAGGAGTTGGAAGAGAAAGGTGCTTGGGAAGCAATTGGGAAAGGATTTCCTGCTATAGGTAGCTGGTGTAGTGGAGTACCTAGTGAGCTTTTAGGTGATATATTAAGGTCTACATTGATGATTGGAGTTTGTGTGATTTATTTCTGATGGCGAAAGGATTCAAATTGATGAATGCAAAGAAAGGGCCTGGATACCATGAAGATGGAGAGAGATTACCTGGAGGTAAAGGACTGAAAAGAAAGGGAAGAAATAGAATTAGAAGAGAGACAGTGTTGGGTCTATGGTTAGTTGAAGGAGCGAAAGGAATCTAGACCTAAGTAATAGAGGTCAGCAAACAATTTCTGAGTTCTCCTGAAGGAAAATGGTGGATGTTTTATGTGATGGCTCTACGAGCCATCGGAGGTGGGAAATTGATGACGCAAAGTTATCATCATTTATTTGCACTTAATAAAATGTTAATTTGCCACATGCTTAACCATCACTTATATGTGTGCACACGTCACTATACACTTGGATTTAATAAAAACAAGTGATTTATATGTTTTCGATTTAGCTATAGTGGGATATGTGCATCTTTAACATTGACATAGTGGGAGGCGTGGCCAAGAGTGTCAAGATGGCGGTCAAACTCTAAGAGCCCCCTGTAAGTCCACATATATTTTTAAACTTAGGGACATTTAAAAACTCCACATAGAACAAGACACAAGCAGATATCTCGTTTTTTGTTGTGCACAGAGAGTCGCGATGCGGTCTGTTTTTTTGTGAACTTTAAAGCACTCTGAGCCACCGGTGACAAAACAAGCTGCGGAACGGCCTCAAACAAAATATCCGACATCGCCTGCATGGCAAAAGTAAGTGTTGCCTGTAACTTATAAAGCAACAATGTGCCATATTACCGTATATGCAATTCAATGACGTGGCGCTCATTTCCATTCGTAGATCGCCCCATGAAAGCTCAACTAAGCTTCCATTTACAGCCAACAAGCATAACTACTGCACTGGTAGAAGTATCGCCCGATTTGCGCAAGTAAGTGCCCCTTCTTTTTTCCTTCCAGCCATAAAATAATGAAAACCACTAAAACCCAACAGGTGACTGGTAGATCCCTTCTTATTTTAGTTTGTGATCCTTACATTTTAACTTGCATCTTTTCGCCTGCAACACGCAAATTGCTTACTCAAATGGATCAGGTACTTATAAAACACTATTTTGTAGTTTGAGTAAATTGGAAGTGTAGAGCCCCTTCACAGGTTCAACTTATGCCCCCTTTGTTTTTTAGATAAACCAGTCCACGCCCTGAAGAGAATCCCATAAGCCACCCCGGGAATCGAAACGCGTTGGCATTACACAACACGGGGACTGTTGTATTTGATTAAATTTTTCCGCCCAGTGGAAATGCTTTTTGAATTGTCTCACTACTGGGTTTGATTGTTTTGTTCCCCGTGATAGCAGCTACTTAACTCAGTTATACAATGTGGATGTTAAAGGATATCCAAGTAGCTGCTTTGTTTGTGAATTAAGACTGGTGACATAATGTTTGTATAATTTGTTGTTTTGTATCACTTGTTCATGTATTGTTTTTTACATCACACTACTTCACCACGAAGTTTGTATGTTTTTGTTTGATCTGTGGCATAAATAAGTGTAATTTGTTCTAGACTGAAACGTATCTAACTTCTCTGACCCATGATTCAAATGTGGAGTAAAGTACATAAAAATGAGCAGCAAATAAATGCCTCAAGCCAATATCAATTGAATTGTTGGTTCTTAGTCTGTTAAATTAATGTAGCAGCACTTGAAAGGTGATGGCTAGGACACTTCTTGCTCTTAGTTTAATACGGCCCCGTCCAGCCGCCTAGGGCCAAACCCTTTATTGCTATTACCCTCTATGAAGGGGCAGCAAAGAAAGGCACCTTCCCCTCTGACATTGACATGGCCATGATCACAGTCATCCCAAAAAACAACCCCGTCATCCTCCTGTCCAGATTTTCACCCAATCTCACTCATCAATACCAAAGTAAAGATGTACGCCATGATACTGGCTTTCCACCTTAGGCCAGTACTTAGTACACTTATCCACCCTGAGTTCATGCCCCGCAGAAGCACGCATCGCTGTCTTCGATGTCTTCACGTCGCATTAGCTCATCGTCCCGTCCTGCCACCCAGTCAGGACTTACTACTTATAGATTTTGAAAAGGCCTTCAACACTGTGGACTGGAGATATTTGGATGAGGTGCTATTAAGAGCAGGTATCGGACTGCATTTCCTCAGATTAGTCTGCATGCTTTATTCCAACCCTGCGGCTTGAGTTCAGATAAATCGTGTCCTGTCAGACTCCTTTCCCATCCACAGAGGGACACGTCATGGCTGCCCCCTGTCTACCCTCCTTTTTGCCCTGGTGATTGAGGCATTTGCTCGCCTCATTAGGTGCGATGCCTAGATACGGGCATGGCAGTGGGAGGACGCTCATGAGGATCGCATTGCAATTTATGCAGATGACGCCCTGCTCTTTTCAACTGATCTCTCAACAATGAGTCCTCGGGCCTCAGAGTACTCCAGCACTTTGGTGTAGCATCGGGGCTATGGGTCAACCCGGCCAAGTCCATCTTGGTACCACTGCATGACTCTCATGAGTGCGTATCATGGCAATCCACCATCCCAGTTTGGCGACTCAGTTATATATAGAAATTGAGGAAGAATCAATAATTTATATAGGGCTATTCTGCCTATTGGGTTTAGTGGTAAGGATTTCCATTTGCAGAGATCATCTTTTGCTCTCTTGGTTAGTGAGTTAAGGTTAAGGGACCAGGGGAGCTCTGGATGGAGTGTCACACCGATTCTGGAACCTCCCACTCCACCTGCCATGCCACTGGTTCCAGACCTTGGATAGACTAGCAGCAGTCTTCCTTTGGGCCGGTTCTAGACCCCGTCTAGCCCTTATCCACTGCCAAAGCGCTCCCTATGATGGAGGCCTAGGGATGACCAATCTTTACTACTAATACCTGGCAACCCAACTCCTGGTAATCAATGACTGGTTCTAGGGGGGATGGACAGATCCGGCGTACCAGCTAGAGCTCTCAGCCCTGGGGTTTCCCCAGATCATGGAAATGCCATACGGTTCCCCGATCCCCCAACACCCTTCCACTAGTGACCCGAGCAGTTTTCCTCACGTGGAGATCCACGCTTCGACAAACACATTGGGACGATAAACTCACACTCCAGACCCCTTTATAACATGGCTCCTGGTTGTGAGACATGGCCACACTGGAGGGCTTCGGAAGATGGGAACTCATTGGCATAACACAGTTGGACGATATCTGTTCTAGGACCTACAAGAGTTGCAAGATACCTATACCATAAACTGCACACAATTCTACAAGAACTTACAACTTAGGCACGCACTCACCGCCCATGTCCCTAATGGCACCTCTGTCCCGGAGGTCAGCCCACTGGAAGCTAAGCTCCTGATGGGTGCACTGGGAAAGGGCGGCATATCCCAGATTTATCGAAAGATCGTCATTAATGCATCTAATACCCTTGATCACCTCAGGACAAACTCAACGAGGATGACGATTGACGCGATGGCATTATGGTCCCTCGGGTCATAACTATGCCATCCAGACTGAGATTAATCAAAACGTACTATCTGTATTGCACTTACCTCACCCCAGCCAGGCTGCAACATGCTAGTTTCCTCCTAAACCCTGAATGCCCCCGCTGCGCAGAGACCCCAGCGGACTTCTACCATATAGTGTGGTCATATATAACGATACACAAATATGGGTCAGACATAGTCACAGAACTCACCAATGTGCTGGGTTGGGAGGTCCCACACACCCCTCTGGTTCTCCTCCTGGGGGTTGTGGGGGGCTCTGGTGGTTCCTGGGCAGACAAAGCATTCCTAGGCACAGCCACTATGATAGCAAAATGAGATATAGCAGCCAAATGGAAAAAATCCCATACCTCCCAGCATGGCCCAGTGGTGCATGGGACTGGATTGCTGTGGGATGCAGGAGAAGCCTATATACAAACCGAGAGGATGCCTGAACAATCACGAACGAGTATGGGGTAAAGGGCTGGATCAAATGCAGTGATTCAAGTGACACAGTGATGTTTATGTTCTCCTAGTGTTGTTCTTATACGTATTTATCATTAAGTTTTGAACTGATGCTGATTGCTTGTTACATACCATGAGCAAAATTGTGGTGTATCCCGTCAAACTACTGATTGGTTGTACTACTGTTAGTGAAATCAATAAAGTTGGATATAAAAAAAAACTTTGACATGGTGGGCCTAGATGCCTTACTCCATATTGAAGTAAACTTATTTTTGCCTGGTGTGCATAACTTTCTTTCTGTTCTGGGCACCAGAGACACAGTGTTCTTGTTGCAAATGTTATTATTTGTTAGTTTACTGTTTAAAGGTCATATAGTTGAAATAATTGATTGGATGGTGATTCTTAGCACCTACACAGATGGAAGGCAGAGGAGATAGATACTCTTTTGTGAGATATCATGAAGCCTGCGATGATGGAAGAATCATGCACTGTGATATTATTGAGAAGGCAGTCTTTATTTACTGGTTCCTCCTCTGTGAGAACCTGTGAAATGTATCTCTTGGATGTAATTTTATGTTTTAAGTGTGTGAACTGATTTAGTTAGTTAGAGGACATGCCCTTGTCTGCCTGCTTTCCCTCTCTTTCTCGTGAGACCCAATGATTCTTATATTTCTGCTCATAGACTTACTTTCTAGTGCCAGTACATTTATCCTTTTCTTGGTTGGAACCTCCAGTAGGTTCTTCTTTTGATGCAATATTTGCTAGCACCTGATGCTTCGAAGCGTTATGTCTTACCCACAACCTTAGCTTAGCATTAGGGAGTTTACCTTTATGGGAACTGACCTTTGACTCATTTTGCATATGCTGTCTTTAATAATGTGTACTTGTATTTGCTGAATTGAATTACCTGGTTTAGATTAATAAATGCTGTAGTCAGGTGGTTACTGATTGATTCTTAACTGATTAGATTTGCGATTGTAGCTTTACTAATTTGTTAATAAACCTTAATGGTTTGCAACCCTATATATACAAATCCTCTGCACACGTTCAAAAGTAAATACATAAAGTTACATAAAATATCACAATGATGCTTGTCTTTATATTTTCAGATGTCTTTAATTCAAGATCTTTAAGCCTTCTTAGCCAACACGTGTTTCGTCGCTGTTACAGGGGATAACCCCGCGACTTCTTCAGGGCTAAGGGAATATATAAACAGGTACTTGTTCGTGTATGCAATGGTAGTAAGAACACTTTAGTTTTCAAATTATTGACAAAGTGACTTCGGTGACTTGTGTGAATTTCAAAATAGTGAATAGAACTGTGTGGAAATCCATGTGAAACTGGTGTCGTACATGCTTCTCGTACAACTTCTTGGTGCATCCATATATCAATGGGGGAAAGAAAGAACAGGCAAAGCCCCCAATCGTTTATGTTATCGCTATAAAACATACTGGTGCATTTGGTGTTTGAGACTCCCTTATAGGAGTAATCCTGTGGTTGGCAAGGTGCGGGCATGCAATCAACCTATTTAGTTTTATAATCTATTTTGTTATATTCATGGCGAAGTAGCGCCATTTGCCATTTGCCTATTGCTGACCACTGACTGTATAACTAATGGTTTGCAACCCTACTCCTCTCTGTCATTCCTGTCGGACAAAATCTGATTAATTGTCGTTGATATATTGCTGAATCTATGATTCTAGCTTCAGTTCGAGTAAAAGGTCTATCCCAGTCGACATAGTGGAGATTCAAGTTTGTGCCAAGTTTGTGCGGTGCAAACACCATCCTTATTTCTACCGCTATTACCCATGACAACCTTGCTACAGCACTGTGAATATGGCATCATAGACCTGACATCTTGACAAACGTCCAATATAGATCATGCTACTGTTAGACCTTTTTAATCTACTTTGAATTGGCAAGAGGCACCAGCAACATCAAAACCGGTCCCTGAGAAGTTCACCTTTGTTATCTTTCCTGCATTACGCTTTTTTTAATTTAGACTTCCATGATTTTTATGATGTATGATGTGAGCTTTTTCTTCTTTCATCACTCGATTGATGTGCATCTCGAGACAGTACTGTGTACCATTTTCTACTTTACAAGACATTTGCAGTGTGCATTATTTGTGTTTGAACTTCCACCTTATCACTATCCATGAACATAGAATCGCATGGTAGCCCCCTGACTGATTTGGAAGTCCCAACAAGGTCAGTGTTTGTGTCAGGTTTTGTGAATAAGGACCCGCTAAGTTTCATGCATTCATTAGTGGGTGAATATTTTGGTTGGTGTTGCCTTCCACTGGCCATTCACTGGATGATTGCCTTAACGCTAACATTTTGATGTGTAATTTACTTCATTTTTATATTCCCCTGTGACAACGCACATTTTTTATTCCGACTTCTAATTATATGTTGTGCAACCTATGCAGTCACGATGGACCTTCGGCATGCATAACCTCAATCTAAACATAAATGACTAACTATTTCATGTGTAACTTTGAGACCTACTCATAACTATGCGATTTTCTCTTCAATGAGCCTGACCGCATAAGGTTTTTTTTGTACACTACATAAACGTACTAAGATACAAACTAAACATTAATCTATTTTATCCTTAAGAAACTTTCACAATCCATTGTTGGTTGAGCTCTGATTTTCCCATCAGGTTCCTAAACAATATGGACGATGACCTTGAGCACTAATGCCCTAAGAGTAGAAGACCAGGGTGTATCCATCTTGCTATTGAAAACCTGTTTCAAGCACTATGTACCCAGGGGGTCAGATGTATGACCCTTCCGTTTTGCAAGTCACAAATTGCGTCATTTTGCGACTCGCAAATTGCGACTCACAAAATGGAGTGTACAACAGTGTCTCAGACACTGTTTGCAATTCCCAATGGGAATATTCATGAGGCAGGTCGCAATGTGCGACCTCATTGGGAATGGCCAGCACTCACAGGGATCAGCAGACCACCATGTCTGTGACTGCTTTTAAATAAAGCAGTTTTTTTTCTAAAATGCAGACTGTTTTCCTTAACCCCTTGACCGCGATCGGAATTCCGCTCGTGTGCTGGACATTCCGATCGCAGGTGGGGTCGTGACGAGCTCAGCTCGTCATGCGCACAGCGCTACCGCGCAGCATGACGAGCAGAGCTCGTCATGAGCACCGAAGGGGTTAAAAGAAAGCGGGATGCAATAGCGAGTCGCAAACCCTATTTTGCGAGTCTGTAATAGGTTACCAACTCGCAAAATAGGGTTTAAACATTCCACAGACCTATTTTGCGGTCTCAAACGGGCTGACTGCAAAAAACAGTCATACATCTGGCCCTAAGTTTGTAAACCAAACATTATGCTGAAGGTGATACAACTATATTTAGAACATCTTTCTCTGTAAGAAGTGGGATGATTGAATGAGTGCAATATTTAGATCACTTGAGAGTAAGATTCGGATGTAATCTACAAAATGGACTCATTCAAACGACAAGCTGCGGCCGCACTTAGAATTTCCAGAGACTTGCAAGGAAATATATGGGTCTACACACAAGCGCAATATTGGAAGCATATAAAACAATTATTTGCAATGCAATAGGTCTCACATTACTGAAAGTTTGAGCTATTGGCGTTGCATTATTATTTGCACAACACCAATAGCTTAAACCAGAGTTCTTCAATCTGTGGGGCGCGCCCCCCAGGGGGGGCGCGACACCATCTCAGGGGGGGCGCGCACTCCACCCTAAAACCTCACCTTCATTGTTGTCCACTTCTACGTTGCAGGTACGTTTGCTTCCTGCATTTCTTCTACATTTTCAAATGGGGCTTTTCCATTGGAGCACAGCATCCAATGAGCACATAGGTACGTCACCACTGACGTTCCACCAATGAGGGGGACAGCATCGTCGATGGCAGGAAGTGCCGCGAAATTTGCGAGCATAAAGCTCCTGAATACTACTACCTTTTGGTAGTGTGGCGCTTTTTCACTCCTGCCGTTTGCTGACTTTTCTTCTCTGGTTGCTGTCGACGTTATCCTGTGTTTTACAGCCTCACTGGGAAGGATTTCACCTTGGAACATTTTACATCGTCAACAGGTAAGTGAAAAGGGCTTTTTTACTAGAATGTTGCCCTGTTATTTACAGCCTTCGAGCACACATTCAGTGTTTCCCAGTTCTCGAAGTCCTCCGGGGGGGGGGGGGGGAGTTTGGAGGGGGAAGGAGGGGAAACTGATGGGGCACGACGTGCATACTTTTATAATTTAATTACAAATTTTTTCTCCTGTGAAAGCGGTGCAAGTTCAGTTAACATTAAACAACAGAATGCTGCCATCTAGTGTTTTCCTGAATAAAGACTGACTCATACCTTTACCATGCTCCTAGGCAGGCAGAGTTTTAAGAATTGTGCTTTCTAGGAATGAGGCAGATATTATTTACGACTTAGGCTATTTGAATTTTACCGATGGTCTGTCAATTAAATTACACAAACAGCAAAACTATTGTTTAAAAAGGACACCACTGCAGCAGTGTGAATAGCGCTAGTGCAAATAGCGCCATTGGTATTGGCAATAGCAAGAACTTCTCACATGGGAAGCAACACAACTCCCACCTGCACCAGTGACTGTGAAGACTTTGAAAGTGTTGAAAATGGCATGGTGAAACTTTGAAAGTGTTTCAAATGACTGTGCCAGAGACATGGAAGGCTCAAAAGCTGTGGCCTGCGGGCAACAGGAACCTATGTCTCGCAGAGTTTGAATTTTAGTGGAAGAGTTGCGTGCCTCAGAAAATACTTGTCTAACAGAGTGAGGTCTGTGACAGTGAGAATACTGGACTCTGCATTCTTTGCACCTCTGCATTCATGATCTAAGCATGTTCTGGTCTGAGATTAAAAAGTGTCATACAGTGAGCTTGCAAACTGATGTAATGCATGTTCAGCCACCAAGGTGTGACAACCCCCCCCCACAACACCCAGCTGACACGATTATTCTGTTAGGGGGGGGGGGATCAGTGACCTATCAGTGTGGGAAACCTCAAGTAAGGAGGAAAATGGAAACTTGTGGAATCCGAGCAACACAGGAGTACATTCATATCCAAGTAACATATTGACTGCACCTGGTCAGGGCACAAGTCCTAAAAAAGAAGTGGGGGACTAACCTAGTTAGGCAGTATGCAAGTGACATCATGGCGCGCGACATCACGGCGCACGACAGCACACGACAAGCCACGACTTTACAGGAAGTGGCATCACAAGAAGTGACATCAGAGGCACTACCCTGACTTGTGACTGGTTCTGCCCCAGCCCAGCAGTCTTTCAGAATCACTGGGCAGACATGTGACTGACTATGCTGACCACCTGTATTTCAGAGGTACTAACCTGACATGGCTGACTTTACCGACCCTTCACTCTTTCAGGACGGGCCTGACATGTGACTGCCTCTGCCCCAGCCCAGCAGTCTTTCAGCTGCAGTGGCATTTCGTAACCAGTCCGTATTTTTTCTAGATCACATGTCCAGGAATTTACTTTTTGTTAGAGAACCAAAACAAAACTGACCAACTATTTTCAATGTATTTTAATACTGAGTTATTAATCACTTACACAGAGCAACTTTCCAAAGAATAGAGAGCCACGTTGCACAGGTTTTGTATAATTCTGGAAACCTTTATCATTTGTCAAAAACAATTGTGCAATCGGCAGGGCACGACTCACGGAAAAGCACAAGTAAAGGGCGGGGCCAGTGGAGGTAGGCGGGTTGTTTGTCCTTTGAATAATCATTCGACGTTTTACAACAGCTGCTCACTGCCCCATGTTGTGCACTCACAAGCGCAGCGCACTTGCGGACATGTTTGTGAACATTATCAGTGGTTTGTTCAGCGACTCCTTTCCGTGATGCATAGCTCACGAATTATTGGCCAGAAGCCTTGCGTTTATTTAGCGTTTACTGCCCCAGATGAGGCATTGCCTTGATAAATCACCAGAAGCCCATTCCTCATTAATGTGAATGTCCATGCCTGTCCTTAATGTTCTGAGTAAGAAGAATAAACAAACACATGCAGAAAAAATACAAGCATTTGCAATGAAATAGGTCTTGCGTTTACGAGAGTTTGCATTATTGGCATTGTAAATGACAATGACTTTTATTTATGTGCTTTTAAAATAGAAAAAGGCATTGTCATTTACAATGCCAATAGCTTAAACTCTCGCAAATGCGAGACCGATTGCATTGCAAATGCGTTTCGATGACCGTGCTATAAAGGTAAACAAAAAAGCATGGACATGCCGTGCCCCATCGCGGTTTTCTTCCTAAATTACAAAAGTGCACATTTACATGCACTGCAATGCTGCTAGTTCATTGTGCAGGTGGACCCAGATCCTTTTGATCGCCACAAAGTCTGTCAGACAACATTGTTCTGAAGTAAAATAGGCAACATCATTCAGTTTTTATTAGTTCTATTTTTTAAACATAAGCCGGACTTGTGTCCTAAACCCCGACTGCTTTATGCAAGTACCTTATCATACCACTAAGGAATTCTCAACAAGGTGTTCGTTCAGCGCCCTCTGTGAACTTTCACCTT
Organism: Calotriton arnoldi; assembly: GCA_963921515.1. Taxonomy (NCBI): domain Eukaryota; kingdom Metazoa; phylum Chordata; class Amphibia; order Caudata; family Salamandridae; genus Calotriton; species Calotriton arnoldi. Next base: position 923,575 of record CAWUFW010006162.1, read on the forward strand.
TGTCTTCTGATCCATAACTTGTTGGTGGGCAATTATCCCATTATAATGCTGCCTAGAAAGTTTGTTAATGATTTCTAGTGAAGAAGTGTTCCTTGTGTACCAGATTCTGAGCACCTTCACTTCAATGTGACTCTCTGCAGATTCTTAAATAACCCCAAGGAAAACAACCCTTTTGAGAACTGAATATCAATCTCGAGTGAACAGTTGCTGGGTCCTACGCAATAGTGTATAAAATTGATTAAAGTATTTTCCTTTTAAACCTGAGCCTCTGGTGTTGATGGCAAAACCCCAAGAAACTTGTGTGCAAATATGTTTGTTTGTTAATATTAATCAAGCCTGACACATTATTTCTACAAGGAGCTTCTTTTACCATGAATAAAAGAATAACTGCATTCAAGAAGAAGCTTGAATTATGGAGAAGACTAGTTGAAGATGGCCTGTTTGAGCAGTTTCCATGTTTAGTAGATGCTCTTCAGTAAACTGAATATGAACATTCAAGTGTTGCTGAGATAATAAAAAATCACCTGACGTCTCTCAGGGACAGTTTGCAAAAGTATTTTCCTGAGGACAACGATCACTTCACTGACTGGGTCTTTCAACCATTTCTGGCCGAGGTGGCAAGCCATCTCCCGATTCGTATGCAGGAAGAACTGATTGATCTCCAAAGTGACCGCACTCTGCAGATGCATTTCAGCAAAGTCTCACTGGGAGAGTTTTGGCTGAAAATGTCTGCAGAATATTCAGCTTTGAGAGAAACTGCTATCAAAACTCTCTTGCCTTTCAGCTCGTCCTATTTATGGGAGATTGGGTTCTCAGCACTTGCGGTTTTAAAGACTAAGTACTGTTCAAGACCTGATGTGGAGCAGAACCTGAGGATGGCAGTAGCAAAAATCCATCCACAGATTGACCGTCTCTGTGGCGAAAAACAGGCACACCCGTCACATTAATGTTGGTGGTGTTATTATTATTATTCTATGTCGTGTAAAACAAAGCATCCTAGTAAAAACAATTTGTGCACATTTTATCTTGGAAAATTGTGTTTTGAGCTGTGTAATAAGCCTCTGTCATTTAACCACACCCACTCACAAACCTGCAATTAACTAAACACTCTTATTGTGTTGAACATTATTTGCCGGATATGGCCCGGGATATGCGGGTGGCGGTCGATTATGTAGTGTACCAGCTTCCAAAAAATTCTGTCAGGTGGTGGGGGGGCCCGACATTTAAAAAAATTCAGTTGGGGGGGCTCAACCTACAAAAGTTTGAAGACCTCTGGCTTAAACTATCATGTGAGACCTATTGCATTGCAAATGCTTGTTTTTTTATTGGCCTCAACACATAGATGTAGAGCAAAATACAGGCAACACAGCATTAAGTACAGCAAGAATAATTTACGGATACAAAAAGCACTCATGTTTGCATAGAAACTCTGTACTCTTCCAGTACATGTCCTCAAACCATTTTATATATATCCTAACAACGAAATGTGTAGAACCGGTAGGTCTCATATAAGTTACTCCATTGGTGGTTTAGCAGCGCTCCAATAGTTTGAGTCTCTGATACTCCTGGGAGGACATGGATTCACCTATTGAACCCTTTGATTTACATCAACAGCATTTGATGAGTATGGTACTGTCCATCCTTATTTGAGTTACTGCACCTTTTCTTACACACACCATGCGCCAATTCAGCAGCATAATGCACTTCACCCCCTCATAGTGCATGTAGGCAGGGCAAATGGAATTATGCAGTAACTGTATTTTTCAAATTTAGGGGTTTACCAAGTTTGACACATAATCTGCCATCTGCTTCTTAATGTGCAGATTTCAATAAATGGTTCAAAAGTTACTAAAAGTGCCCAAATTATGAAGTCGAACAGTCATAGAGCCTTGGTTAAAGTTTACTGGGTCGCATTTCAGTTTCTAAGATAAGACCTGTTCCCAGACAGTATCAATATACATTAAAATGACAAAATAGTGAAATGATACTGCTTCAGAATGTACAATATTATGCCACATAATTTTCCTTTTTCGCATAATTTTATGAACCCACAAAAATAATTAACCCCTACCTTAACACATAACTCTACTGGCACTGCACATAGGCCAAACCACAGAGTACACACTTCCAACCACTAAAAATACAATGCATAAAGATCTCCTTACTGTCTGTAAATGTAAAGCAGTGAATATTTTTGGCAGTAAGCAAACCTGTGGTTAAAAAGTAGTGCATTGATTTAAAAATATATTATCATATTACCTTTTGCAAAGTATGATGGGCAGATATTGCTCAAGAATCTGTGCACTGTTAATGTTATTATTTTTACTTCATGAAATGTACATCAGGAATGAAATGAAAGGCAATTAGTAGATTAAAAATGTGAAATTGCAAGTTGTGATCATGTTATGGTTTAACTTCACTCTGAAGTGGTCTCCTCACTGCACGATTACCTTAAAAAACAGCAAATTGTAGTTGTTATTGTGTTTATACAGCGCTTACTACCCTTGATGAGGCGTTGAAGCATTTTTCGGCGAGTCGCATGCTACCCCAGAACCCAAAAGGATTAGTGGTGGATTAGTATAGGGAAATATGAGTTAATGTGAGCGTTGGACATGTGAGCCTGTTAGCTGGATTGAATAGGAAAATGAAGGGATAGAAGAGGGAAGAGTCTAGAGAGTGTTATTTGGGAGGTCATAGTAGTAAGATGAGGCTTGGGATGAGTAAAAAGGAGAGATGGAGGAGGGAAGAGTATGTAGAAAGGGATTAAGGAGATCATAGTAGTAAAAAGAGGTTTGGGATGAGTCAAGGGAGGGATGCAAGAGGGAAACATTTAGAAAGGGTTGTTTGGAAGATCACAGTAGTAAAATGAGGTTTGGGGTGAGCTGAGGGAAGAGTCTAGAAAGGGTTATTTTGGAGATGATATAAGTAAAATGAGGCATTTGATGATATCTATGTTTCCACAAGAGGCAGGCAGGAGTGGAAATTGTGCCAGTAGGGGCGGGGTGGGGTTCTGCTTGGGCAACAGAATCCCCCAATACCAGTTGACAAGTGCAAACAGAGCCATGTAAAAGCAAAGCAATGCAAGTTTGCCCCATGGCACAGTCACCGCCATGTGGAATAGGTCACTGACCACATAACTTAATGGACTGATGATTATTAGGAACAGGGTACAACTCTGTGTTCTAGACCATGGAAAATGGATATACTGCCAGGTCGCCAGTTGCTGTTTTATTTTTTCAGTTTGTAAGTTGCTAAGTCTTATTGGCTGAGACAAACTTGGAAAAACTAGGGGTTCGCTATAAATAAGCACATGGACATACTTTAATATTTTAGCCAAGGTAGTATGAGAAAGGTAATAATATCCCTACAAGGGTTCTAACATCTTTGTTAGACTGATCCTCAATGCACAGCCGCGGCTGAAGTGGCTTTCACATGGCCGAGGGATGGTGCAAGTCAGAAATAGACATCTAGAACATCCAGAGAGAGGAGAGAGATATTGTGTGTCTTCTTTTCCAGCTTGGGGAATTGACAAGTTCGGCATTTAACACTTGACTGATTCAATGCTGTCCCTTTACAGTATCATGACTCTGTCACCAAGCCCCTCTACCACTCATTTTAACAAATATGCCTCTGTAAATACTTTCAGGGCAAAGAGATAGCTTTCCAGGGTACCAGTGGTCTATCTGTTCCATTACTTACTTTACTGCAATTTTCAAGGCATTTAAAATTTGTTGAACAAGGATCCCTTCTACATTCTCCTTTCAGCATCTAAAACAGGTAATTCTGAAGATGGCCATAATCCATGACACAAAACCTGGAAACCTGGTTCGCAAAAAACAAGGCCCTAAACACACAGCATTCATGGTCTTAGATAGAACAAGGCTCAGCCACGGAGCTCCATAACCAGACTCAAGGAGAGCAGCGACCGGGCACAAGCTGAATAACCAGGCATGACCAGGCTTACAAATGACAGTATCCTGACCCAGGGTGCAAATTCGTATTCACAGTGACCTGACGCAAGCTGAATAACCAAGCTCATAAAACAGGGCCATGTCCATTCTGCATAACCAGGCAAACAAAGACGTGGGCTCTCAGCCATGCTGCATAACCAGGCTCAGAAAAAGCAGGGCCCTGGTCGAAGGTGCATAACATAGGCTCATATAGAACCAGTCCTTAAACCATACTTTAAAATCAACAATGTATATAATAGTGCCTAGGCCATCCATGCCACATACCAGTGCTTAGCTGCATAGAACAGATTCAATCCATGTTACATACACTGGATGTGGGCACTGATCTGTGTCAGACACCCGAGCTTACTCAAGCTCACACTCAAATCACATGCCTGGGCCGACGCGCAGCGGACGCGCTTAAGGGTTTAAGGTGACTCGATTTTTAAATCTCGCTTGCTAGTGGCTCGTGGAGCGCCTGGGAAAGGGCTCCTTTCATCTTTATAGCACGCTGTTTCTCGCTACTCTGCTGCTTAAATGCGCACAGCATGCTAGGGACTTAGTTAGTGGGCGCCTGGGAAAGGGCTCAGAAGTTTTTTATTCTGTCATTCTGTCACTTGTGCACTGTTTTTAAATTGCTTAATGTACTTTGTCACTTATTAACTCCCGCTACACAAACCCACCTGATATTTATGTGTCCCTCCTCGGTCCACCGCGGATTGTTCCGATTGAGTGGAGGGAGGTGACACCTACCGGAAGTGAACGGAGCAGTCCACTTCCGGAAACCAGTAGGAGGTTAGCAGTGTAGCTGCCCACCTCTCTATAAAATCACATGCCTGGGTCGACGCGCAGCGGACGCACTTAAGGGTTTAAGGTGACTCGATTTTTAAATCTCGCTTGCTAGTGGCTCGTGGAGCGCCTGGGAAAGGGCTCCTTTCATCTTTATAGCACGCTGTTTCTCGCAACTCTGCTGCTTAAACGCGCACAGCATGCTAGGGACTTAGTTAGTGGGCGCCTGGGAAAGGGCTCAGAAGTTTTTTATTCTGTCATTCTGTCACTTGTGCACCGTTTTTAAATTGCTTAATGTACTTTGTCACTTATTAACTCCCGCTACACAAACCCACCTGATATTTCTGTGTCCCTCCTCGGTCCACCGTGGATTGTTCCGATTGAGTGGAGGGAGGTGACACCTACCGGAAGTGAACGGAGCAGTCCACTTCCGGAAACCAGTAGGACGTTAGCAGTCTAGCTGCCCACCTCTCTATAAAATTACATGCCTGGGCCGACGCGCAGCGGACGCGTGCAGCGGACGCGCCGCTGGCGCGCCAAAGGCGCGCCTAAGGCAAGCCCGTCTGCGCCCGTCCGCACCTGCACGTCGCCAGGAGCAGGAACCTCTGCCGGTTCAGCCCCAAATTTGATCAACTTCACACATAGGACAGAAGCGCGCCGCACCTATACCAGTCAGGAGCTGTTAAAGATTAAAAATGAGTATGCCAGCAGTCCTACAGGGAACACCATATGCCCTACAATCATGGAAATAGAGGGACCCATCGCATGTCGTTCATGTAGATTCCAAAGTATTAAATACATAGACTCCCCTCATGCTCCCCACGACACCGGACGATGGAACTGCTTTCTGGCTAATGTTAGATCACTGCCAAAACACGCCACCAACATTTGGGATCTTCTCTCCTCTACTCGTCCACACCTAGGGTTTCTGACAGAAACCTGGACTAAACCCAATTCTAATCCCGCAAAACAGGACAGACCACTCAGAATGGGGGGGGGCATAGCCATTGTATACAAAGACCCCATTAAAATCTCCATTCTAGACCAAATCAGTAACGACTTACAGGAAACACTAGTTTTTCGAATTGATTTACACTCACAACTAAGCTGGAAAGGAGCCCTAGTTTATCGCCCACCGGGACCACTCTCCAACTTCACCCCACAACTAATGGAACTCATATCCCCACACGTTATCTCAGCCAGGAATTTTGTACTTCTCGGTGATTTTAACGTACACAGTGAAAACTCCACCAATCAAGAGGCGGCCTCACTTCTGGCAGATTTGTCCTCACTCAATCTTAACAGAATAAATAATGAACCTACACACCTAGCAGGACATACGCTAGATCTAATCCTAACAAACTCCCCCAACATCACTTGTGGACCTGGACAGATCACTCAATGATTGAGTTCAGCATTAGTGGCCCCAAGGAATTCTCCGCTCCTAAATCACTCATCAAAAGAAGCTACAGACAGTGGCATAAAATAACGCCCACACAGTTTCAAGATACTTTCATACCACCACGAAACCCGGAATCTGACAGTGTAGGGCAGTGGTTAGCCTCCTTCAATACCAGCTTGATATTCACCATAGACCACCTAGCCCCTCTGAAACAATGCCCTACCTTTAATAAGCGCCAGCAGGCAGCATGGTATTCGGTCTCCTTACGGACTGAAAAAAGTCAATGTAAAAAACTCGAATGAAGATGGCGCCATTCACACGACCCACAGGATAAAGACAGATTCAAACAAGCTCAGACCCTGTATCACAAAAACCTAAAAAACGCCCGCAAAACTCACATCGCATCCCAACTTGAACGAGAAGGTAACACTTCGAGAAAGCTCTATCAGATCTTAAAAACTTTTACTAACCCCAGGGCCTGCGATGTTGAGGCTGCCCCTTCCCAAGTTCTGTGTGACAATATAGCTACCCACCTTACCCAGAAAATTGATATAATTTACGACAAAATCATGGTTGCTAAGGGCTCACAGATAGGCCCTAAGATTGACCCCCCTCCAATTATCTCTAATGATGCTACTCTGGAGAATTACCCGACACTGACTCCGAAGGAGACAGAGGCCCCTCTTAAATCTGTAAAATCAGGGTCCCCATTAGACCTTATCCCTGCCAGAATTGCCACGATTCTATCCAAGGAATTAGCCGAACCCATCTGTTCGATCTTAAATAGCTCCATGAAGGAAGGCACTCTCCCACCAGATTGGAAAGCTGCACAAATTCTTCCCATCAGGATAAATCCCAATATCTCCACGGAGGATGTTTCCAACTATCGCCCCATCTCTCTGCTCCCTTTACAGAGTAAGCTCCTAGAAAAACACATCAACAAGCATTTGTCTAAATTCATAGAATCTTCAAACTGTCTGGATGCCTCTCAATCTGGATTCCGACCCAGGCACAGTACGGAGACTGCGTTAGTGGAAGTTACAGACAACATCAGAGCGCTGCTAGACAGCGGTCAGGCAGTACTCTTGGTGCTGCTTGATCTGTCCGCAGCGTTCGATACCATCTCCCACCAGACCCTATTGGGGAGACTAGAGGACATAGGCCTTAAAGGGAACGCCCTGAAATGGATTGAGAACTTCCTGTCCGAAAGAACCCAGACCGTTCATCTTGGCCCCTTCCGCTCACAGACCACCAAGGTGACCAAGGGAGTACCACAGGGCTCCTGTTTGAGCCCTACTCTCTTTAATATTTACGTCTCCCCTTTGGCAAGACTATTGAGAAAGTAGGGATTCTGTCCCATATCCTATGCTGACGACACCCAACTTCTCCTTTCCTTCGACAAAAAAAGCTCAGACATTCAAACCACCTTTGCGGAGGGCATGAAATCTATCGCGGAATGGATGAAGGATAACTTCCTCCAATTAAATGCAGGAAAGTCAGAAATAATGTTATTTGGAGAAGCAACAGTCAGATGGTCCCCAAGCTGGTGGCCGGAGGTTCTGGGCCCTGCCCCCAATCCAAAACTGGTAGTAAACAACCTGGGGGTTAAAATAGACCAGAAACTTACATTGGGGGAACATATTTCCACAACAGTGGGAGTTTGCTTTCATAATCTCAGTCTTCTTAGGAGAGTCTTCCCCTTTCTGCCACTGTCCACCCAGAAGACCTTGGTACAGGCACTGGTATTGAGCCGTCTGGACTACTGCAATGCACTGCTGATTGCAGCTAATGAAAACTCTCTGAACAAATTGCAGGTAGTCCAGAACACGGCGGCCGTTTGGTGGATAATGCCCCCCCCCCAGAACTGAGTCTCTCCCCCTCCTCCAAAAAATTGCACTGGTCCCAGTGCGAAAGAGGATCAAATTTAAGATCTGTTGTATGGCCTATAAATCCTTAAACAACTTAGGCCCCAGTTATCTAAAAGACAAATTTGTCAGGTACCTGCCCTCCAGATCCCTCCGCTCCGAATCCAAAGCTCTGCTCCAAGTCCCCCGCTTCCATAAAGCGCGATTGGGCGGCAAAGCCTTCTACCACCTGGCCCCACGATACTGGAACCAACTCCCCATCCACTTACGACTATGTACGGACTATCTAAAGTTTAGAAAGATGTTAAAAGCGACTTTATTCTAATCTAGCATCCCCTTGGAGTCCTATAGCAGTTTGAGCGCGGAGATACCCTGATGGGGTGATTCGGGCGCTTTATAAATAAATAAAATAAATAAATAAAATAAATAAATAAGGGGTCACTGGTCCATGCTTCATACTCTGGCTTCACCCACAGAACTGGCCTATGCTACGTAGTAACGATCAGGGAGACAAAAGAACAATAAACAGTACCATGTTTTTTGGTTCACAGTCACAGAAGCAGCCCTGATACCAGAAGCATATGCTAGCGGAGTTACAGCAAGCCAGCATCACAATACAAGAGTTTACTTTTTACTTTCATACACACTTCTTTCAATATAAAAATCATTATTGGGCCACTGCCCTGATGAGTCCCAACAACACTAGCATGGAAGCTGACCAAGCAGCAATATTTAAATACCGCAGCGCATAAAATGTTTCTGTAACATCCCCAAGGTACCGAACACAAAACAATCTGCACTGACCTGTGATGCCTCTACTTACACGGAGGAAGAAGCAAGGGTCCGTAGGAGTTAACGATAAAAAAGGGGCAAGTGAAATAGTTTTATAACAAGCTGTAGACTATGGGACTCTGGTATCTGCAGAGAGCGCCCCCTCCATCTCCTGCACGTATTTCACACACCGGTGCAGTCCTGCCAGCGTCATTCTCAGATCCTCTGGGTCCGGCCTATAGTGAAATCTGATCAGAGCGCGGCTTCAGAATCATGTTTCAAACACGGCGAGCCTCGTGGATGGCAGACGGCACCACTGTAATCATTAACTTTGTCATAGGAGCGTGCATGTGATGTGCCCAGTCTCTTGGCGCCTGGGGACATCTGAACCCAAGATGACAAGGACAGTGTGCAAACGGGGCACGTACGGCATGGGGCAAATGAAGACAAGAGAGCAGAGTTGGGGTTGTTAAAAATTCTGGTGTTTATTAGAGGGGCCAACAGAGGCTCTCTGTACATTTCACATATCCGGAGGTGACTTGATGTGGCACAGCAGTGGAGAACCAACAATTTATTCCTGCAGGGTGGCACAACACCCCACCCAGTCTAATGGATGCACACGTACCTAAACATAGGAATATAAAAGAATATATTTTTCTGTACAAATAATTGTGTTTTCCCGATTGCTAGCATTTTAGGAACACATTTAATAATGGAATAAACTGCTGTAGGTGTGCAAAACCTTACTTTATTGGGGTGCTGAGGAGAGGGCAACTTCAGTCACAATTGCCCTCGCACCTCCTCCAGTTACAGTGGTTTTCCTTCAGCCTTCTATGCGGAACAGGGAATTACTTTGCAGGAGCTCTGCATAACGAGACTGAGGGGGTATTGTTACCGTGTAACCCCTCCAGCGGAGGGCGGGGTAGGTCCCTATCAGAAATGCAGTTACAGCAGTGCTTCTGTACAGAGGGAAAGTGCAAAAATATGATCACGCATAGAAATGTGAAAAGAACATTTATATTTCAATATTACCTTTTAAAAATCACTTTAATATTTTCCGGCTATCAAGGGAACCATGCACTTGATTTCTAAAAAGTGAAATGCAATGAAATGTTCCTTTCACATTTCTGTCTGCCATCATTCTTAGAAAAGGTTCTTTAAATAATAAGGTTAATGGACAAATGGAACTCTACTTACACAGCTGAGTTTTCAGTCACTGCAGCCCACATTTAAAGGCACAGGCAAACACAAGGGGGTCAGAGAGAGGAAGAGATCGACCGCAGCCCCTATTTAAAGGTGCAGGCAAATATTAAAGGCGCAGGTAAATATTAAAGGCTCAGGCAAACATTAAAGGTGCAGGCAAACTTAAGCAGGTCGGGGAGAGGAAAAGATTTAAACAAAAGAGTTCTCTATTTAAACAAAAGATAAAGAATGTAATTGGAAGAAAACTGTACTTTTGCCAGTGCTCCTCAGCCTTTAACGGAAGTGACCTATCAGCTAAGTGAACGAGTAAGGAGACAGCAAAGAAGAGCGATGTGGGAGTGAGCCTATGTTAAGCAGCAGGCGGGAATAAAGTGGTTATGCTGATTACAGCAGGGTTTGCAAACAGCGCATGCGCGCTGCCCAGACTCGACCTAAAAATGAAATCACATCCATTTGCTCTCCATGGAGCAAATTGTTTGGTTACTTAAATGCTACCCACTAGCACAGTCCCAGAATTATTTCTTGGGTAGATTCACACCCAGTGCTATAACCACGCAAGCAATGTCAATACAATTTAGTTAGGATTTAGGTAAATTATAAATTCTATGGGAAAATGCTCAGTGGGAACTCTTCCCTGCCCATTCCACACTTTTTTTGCTATTCACTTCCTTAAGTCATTGACCTCCGTTGAGATCTAAGAACTAAACAGGTCTTATCCACTGTAGGCTTTGTGTTGTTGGCCATTTCACTTTACTTCCAGTGCAGAATTTGCTTTTTGACAGACCTGTTATGAAGACATTGTGGGGCATATTACCAAGCCCCTATCGTCACCACAACGTCACTTTTTGTGACGTTGTGGTGGCGATAGGGTCAGCGCCCGGCAGCGTTAAACCACATAACGTGGCTAAAAGCCACGTTAAGTGGCTTAACGCTGCCTTGGCAATAGTGCCCCTTTCACGCTAAACTTAGCGTGAAAGGGGCGTGCAGTGGGTGTTGCGGTGGGCGTTCCACCGCAACACCCATTCACTTCGACGCTGCCACCTATTATCAAGAGGGGGAGGGGGGGTCACGTGGGGGAAAGGGAGGGGTCCTGGTCTTAAGGTGGCGATACGAGGAGAAATGCTTCATTTCTCCTCGTTTTTCTTTTCTATGTGTGCTGCCTTGTGCAGCACACATGGAAAAAGCAAAATGCCAAGGTTTGTTTATGTACAGGAAGGTGTCCCTTCCTGTACATAAACAAACCTTTTTTTAAAATGCCATTTTGTAACTTACATGTGTGCTGCATGAAGCTGCACACATGTAAGTTACAAAATGGCATTTTAGGTTTGTTTATGTACAGGAAGGGGCACCTTCCTGTACATCACGGGTACTCATAGTACGGCCTGCGGGCCGCCAGCGGCCCGGCAAGCCTTCCTTGGCGGCCCGCGGACCTTGCAGACATCGTACCTGTGTTTTTTGTTTTTTTTAAAGTGTCAGCAAACACCGCCGGTTGCAGCAGTGCGGACTCTGAGAGACTCTATGGGGGCCGGGCGATTCTTTAAAAGACCATTCACTTGTTAATGAGGCTTTGTTGTATTTCACCTCTTCTTAGCGCCCTGCATCTCCACTGTGGAGATGCAGGGCGCTAAGTAGAGGTTAAATACAACAAAGCCTCATTAACAAGTGAATGGTCTTTTAAAGACCTTTGAAGTACTCGGGTGCGGCTGTGTGTGTGCTGACACACACGCAGGGTGAGGTGAGAGAGGGTGATAGAGAGAGGGTGACAGAGAGAGGGAGACAGAGAGAGGGAGACAGAGAGGGAGACAGAGAGAGGGAGACAGAGAGGGAGACAGAGAGAGGGAGACAGAGGGAGGGAGAAAGAGAGGGGGAGACAGAGAGAGGGAGACAGAGGGAGGGAGAAAGAGAGGGGGAGACAGAGAGAGGGAGGGAGACAGAGGGAGGGAGTCGGGGGGGATACAGAGGGAGGGAGAGGGAGACAGAGGGAGGGAGACAGAGGGAGGGAGACAGACGGAGAGAGACAGACGGAGAGAGACAGACAGAGGGAGACAGACAGAGGGAGACAGAGAGAGAGGGAGACAGAGAGGGAGACAGAGAGAGAGGGAGACAGAGAGGGAGACAGAGGGAGACAGAGGGAGGGAGACAGACAGGGAGAGGGAGGGAGACAGAGGGAAGGAGACAGAGAGAGAGGGAGAAAGAGAGAGGGAGACAGACGGAGACAGAGGGAGAGAGACAGAGGGAGAGAGAGAGAGAGACAGAGGGAGGGAGACAGAGGGAGGGAAACAGAGGGAGGGAAACAGAGGGAAGGAGACAGAGGGAGGGAAACAGAGGGAGACAGGGCAACAGACAGAGGGCGACAGACAGAGGGAGGAGGGCGACAGACAGAGGGAGACAGACAGACAGAGGGAGACAGACAGAGGGAGGAGGGCGACAGACAGAGGGAGACAGACAGACAGAGGGAGACAGAGGGAGGGAGACAGACAGAGGGAGACAGAGGGAGGGAAACAGACAGAGGGAGAGGGAGACAGAGAGGGAGACAGAGGGAGGCAGAGAGAGGCAGAGGGAGACAGAGAGAGGGAGACAGACAGAGAGAGGGAGGCAGACAGAGGGAGGGAGACAGACAGAGAGAGGGAGAGGGAGACAGACAGAGGGAGGGAGACAGACAGAGAGAGGGAGACAGACAGAGGAAGGGAGGGAGACAGACAGAGGGAGGGAGACAGACAGAGGGAGACAGAGGGAGGGAGACAGAGGGAGGGAGACGGGAGGGAGACAGACAGAGAGAGGGAGGGAGACAGAGAGAGGGAGGGAGACAGAGAGGGAGACAGAGGGAGGGAGACAGAGGGAGGGAGGCAGAGAGAGGCAGAGGGAGACAGAGAGAGGGAGACAGACAGAGAGAGGGAGACAGACAGAGAGAGGGAGGGAGACAGAGAGAGGGAGGGAGACAGAGAGAGGGAGGGAGACAGACAGAGGGCGGGAGACAGAGGGCGGGAGACAGAGGGCGGGAGACAAAGGGCGGGAGACAGAGGGGGAGGGAGACCGAGGGCGGGAGACAGAGGGGGAGGGAGACCGAGGGCGGGAGACAGAGGGTGAGGGAGACCGAGGTGGAGGGAGACCGAGGGGGAGGGAGACAGAGGGGGAGGGAGACAGAGGGGGAGGGAGACAGAGGGAGAGAGAGAGGGAGACAGAGGCAGGGAGGCAGAGGGAGGGAGGCAGAGGGAGGGAGAGGGAGGGAGAGGGAGACAGACAGAGGGAGACAGACAGAGGGAGACAGACAGAGGGAGACAGACAGAGGGAGACAGACAGAGGGAGGGAGAGGGAGAGACAGAGGGAGAGACAGAGGGAGGGAGACAGAGGGAGGGAGACAGAGGGAGGGAGACAGACAGAGGGAGGGAGACAGACAGAGGGAGGGAGACAGACAGACAGAGGGAGGGAGACAGACAGAGGGAGGGAGACAGAGGGAGGGAGGGAGACAGAGGGAGGGAGACAGACAGAGGGAGGGAGACAGAGGGAGGGAGGGAGACAGAGGGAGGGAGACAGACAGAGGGAGGGAGGGAGACAGAGGGAGGAGACAGAGGGAGGGAGACAGACAGAGGGAGACAGACAGACAGAGGGAGGGAGACAGAGGGAGGGAGGGAGAGGGAGGGAGGGAGAGGGAGGGAGGGAGACAGAGAGAGAGAGAGAGGGAGGGAGACAGAGAGAGAGGGAGGGAGACAGAGACAGAGAGAGAGAGAGAGAGAGAGAGAGACAAACAGAGTGAGTGAGAGAGGGAGACAGAGAGAGGGAGGGAGGGAGAGAGAGAGGGAGGGAGACGGAGAGAGAGAGGGAGGGAGAGATGGAGAGAGGGAGGGAGACAGAGCGAGAGAGAGAGAGAAAGAGAGATAGAGAGAGAGATGTGTGTATGCCAGGTCTGGTGGCTCAGTGGACGAAGGCGTCCGCTGCAGGGGCCTGTGTTCAACCTCATGGTCATAGTTTTTTTTTGTTGCTCTAGCCCCGCCCCCCTCCCCCACTGACCCCGCCCCCACCGGTGCGGCCCTCGGCCACAAACCACATTGTAAATTTGGCCCCCGAGAGAAAGTTTGTGAGTACCCATGCTGTACATAAACAAACCTCCCTGCTCGCAGACACCCTTGCACTCTGGTGCAAGGATGCCTGCATTGCCGTTAAGTCGTGAGACTTGGCGCCATCGCAGGGGGAAACGCCAGGCTGCACCATATCCTTGGTAATATGGTGCAGCCTTGCATTTCCGAAGTGGCAATGAGAGGCGTTAAGCCAAGGAGGCTAACGCCTCTCACCGCCACTTCCTAGATAATATGCCCCTGTATAGCAAATAGACATACAGCCTGCTTAGATGGGCGTTTATGAAGTATGGTTTAAATATTTATGCTCCAGAAAATTAAAGAGCCACATTCCATGCCATCAACCTGCAACAGTGTTCTCTTAAACAGCTGAGTTTAGGATAGGTAGTTTTTTACCACAAAATACAAACCACTTCTTTTGAGGACTCGAACCCAGATCTTTTTTTTAGGCTGGGCAGATGCAATCAATCAATCAATCAATCAATCATGTCACTTATAAAGCGCACTACATACCCGCAAGGTTCTCAAGGCGCTGGGGAAGAGGGGGGTGGTGCTGCTACTGATGGAAGAGCCAGGTCTTGATGCAGAGGGGATATCACTACTGTCCTAACCGAGTAACCCTTCTGTCGTGTAGTTCCTATAAACCTATAAAGGATCTGCGCGTTTAGACAACATACACTGTAGGATTGGTATCAGACTGATTCTGTACACCCCTACCGGGGATGTTAGCCTGTATACCAGCTAGCTCACAGTGCCACTAGAAACCCCTCTTACCAAGGAGAGAATAGTTCTTGGCAACGATAGAACATGACAACCCTGATCCCTCAGGATCGTGGAAACAGTATATTACTTTTCGCTCAGTCACTCGTGCTCACTTTGTCTCAGAGAGATACACAGAATAAACGGTGGTGACGTTTTTCAATCAGCATTTATTGAACCAGCGTCATTCTAGTGTAAAATAGGTGTGCTGAAAAAACCACTAGACAGTAACAGATATAAATGATTATAAGTACTAACAGACTAAAAGGATGGTAGATTTCTACCATTGTACTAAAACAATGAATACAAGCAAGTATATAAAATACATGACAAATAGAATGCGTACTCCTACAATGCGACCCTAACTAGATGTACCTAAGTGTACCTAGTATGTATGTAGGTGTGAAAGCCAAGAATACTTCTAGGATAAAGTCAACCCCATTACCTGAAGTGAGAGACTGTGGGACCTCGTCTTGCTCTCGAGATGGACACCCCGCAAGGGATGTCAGACCACTGCGAGCTGAAGTGTCTGCGTGCAGGAGCCTCAGCGTCTCGCATCAGTGTGTCGGCATGGAAGTCCTTTTCCCCTCTGACTACCTTACCAAGATATGGTGTATATATACCCAAAGTGGTACCCCCTGGCGATATACCTTGCTGTGTCATGTCGGACTAGGATGACGGAAGGAATGGCCCTTATACATAGTTATCATGCAAGAGATGGTAGGCCTGCTGTCCTGCTGTGATGCCAAGAATGCTCATGCATAATGAATGAGGCTTAAACTTTTCAGAGAAAACCCCATGTCATCTTTAGGCATTACCGCAACTAGGTAAAAGGTCAGTACTAAGAACCGTTATGTAGTGTAATGGTAGGGAGAATATAGGTGAACGGTTAGGTGACTACCTGAGCGTCTATTGGGAGTACCTATATGGAACATAACACCCACTCCTCATCCGACTGGACGACATACTAAAAATTCTAACGTACTGCTAAATGTGGCACGCAAACTTATCCATAATTTCATTAAAAATAGTATTTAAAAAACATAACATTTCTAAAAAATGCTAAAAAGGAAAAAGCATTGCATGCGATAGAAGTCTGTACTAAATATGTTTGTATATATAGTCCGAACAATGAGTGACTGAAAGCCATGCAGCTCATAAAAAATGTCTTGTTGAGAATTCCAAATTTGGTTGTTTTTGAAAAAGGCCGAATCTTCCCAGCACACAATGAGCCAAATGTTTATGTGTCCTGGCTAGGAGATGCAATCACAGACGACGGTCCCTGCAACACCTTGCAGATCAGGTCAATCGAGCACAGATCCTCCTCCGTACGCTGCTGGGGATGCCTGTGTGACAACCAACGCCTGAGTATTTGTTGAGGAGCCGGTATCCGTTCGGACAAGAGCTGAAGCATCCTGTGGTGGCTCTAAGAATGCAGACATCAGCATTGGAATACGCTGAGGACACTGCAGAACATGGACCGTTATCGGGTCCAGTAAAGCATCAACGTCCGGTGGCACAACTGATGGAAGTGTTAGACAGAGATCCAACACGCATTCTTATCCGCAGAACAGGCATCGAAGGACAGGCAGAATACAGTCGATCCAGACTGGTCTAAATGACAAGAACCAAGATTCACTTAGTTTGCCAAAACGAGGTGTGCCCAGATGGAGTACCATGGGATCACGGTATCGGTGCTCCAAGAGCATTTTTTCCATCTCCTTGGTGACAGGGAGGTCCATTGCGTAGCAGAAAATGACAATCAGGATACCTGCCCTTAGAAACAGGACAAGCGGAAGTCCTCCAAAAATACTTCCGAATACGGAGTGTATGAAGTTGGGAATAAATCTGAGGATTGTCTGAAAGGTGCTTAACAGTCCAGAACCTATGGTCTTAAATAGGTGGACTATACCCGTCGTATCAGGCATGTTAAAGATGCGTTGTACCATTTCTGTGAAATGGAAAGGGCAGTTTGTCAGGACTAGTGCCTGTATCTCAGCCGAAGACCTTGCAACCTGAAGATCATAAGTTTCTCGGGCGGAGGTTAAGGGCATGGTTTGCTGTAAAAGCATGGCTTTCATTCAGCTCAGAGTATCAAACCATATAAAGGAAGCATTCAACGAAGGCCATAACGGCGCCTCCCTGACTGTATGGGTCGGTGGAAACAATACTTGTATACAGCAAGTAACCCTGGAGCTTACAGTGACAAGATATGCGATGCCCGAGGGCATCCCACAACAACCTTGATCATTCAGCATCAAGTAACTCCCATTTGAAAGCAACTTGGACACCGGATTAATCACGGCAGCTGGGGAACCTTTCAAGTGACAGGATAAGTTAGCAACTGAACCATTGCAGGCTCCGTGCAGCATGATATCCTGGCATATGAGAGATCCACTTAAGGAATTCTCGCAGTTGGTACCACTAAGGAACACTTCCATGTCTCCATTCCTACATCAAAATCTGTATGGTAATTCCCAAGACTCCTTGATGAATTGCCTACCCATCGCTTCATATCTGCCCGCCTGTTGTTATTCAAGGCAGTACTGAAACTGGAAAGTTGTGACCGGTAGTGTTATATGGCCATGGATTAACCATTCTGTGGATGGTGACTCTGCCACAGTAAAAGGTAACTTGTCTAGTTTTTCAATACGCAGCATTGTATATTTTGCTCCCCTTTGTGCCATCATTATCTGCTTCTCTGTTAGATTGTATGCAGAAAAAAGGGACGTGCTGTTGGTAAATCGCCAAAGCACATAACCAGTGCGCAATGATTCCAGCGTCCAGCTTAATATCATAATAGAACGTAGTTGCGTGTCCGTGTTGTAGTATGGACAAGTCCTGTTCCAGTATATCTCTAGCAGAAGATACAATGTTGCCCAGTGAATAAATCCTGGATGTTAATGTAGTCATACCATTGTCAACTACAGCTAACGCCTTTTCTAGGTTAATTTTATCTACCTCACGGAGTCTCTCCGCAGCTTCTTGTTGAGAGATTTTCCAGATTTCGTTATAGACAGCGTAATAGAAACGTTTCTGGCGTGGCTTTCGGGGACCTAATAAAAATCCCTTAGATCCACCTCATCTATGAGTAAGGATAAGTGCTGTTTCACCTGGGACAGTGTAGAAGTTTTTAGCCAATCGAGGCACAACTTCCCAACACTGTATGATGTCATACACACAAAACACGAAGGCAGTGGTGGCAAATCCAGCAGCACATCAATCCTATCGAACAAAATGTTAACGCCTGTGTTGTATTAAGTAGCAGATTCCAAGTACTGGTGCCTCTCAAGGTCACAAAAACATCCCACTACCAAAAGATGTCACCTCACGGTAGTTCAAAAGAGCTTCCGTGTTCTTATTATAGAAAAACAATGTGCCTCGGCACTCCTGATGTCCTTAATTTAGTGTTAGCCAGTAAGCAAAAACAAATATTCAAACTTGTCCTAAAGCTGCTCACACATATAGCCATTCCAAGTAATGTCTCTGATCATTTCAAAAGTTTTAATTATTCGAAATCATTGCTTCACTTAACAGTCAATGATCATATTTCAAATAGGTGCGTATGTCAATCCAACAAGGTAACATAAGTAATAGTTAGGTAACAAAAGTAATAGTTGCACAGATGAAATTCGTATCGATGGTATTCCTCGATGTATTAGAGATGATGGCAGCCGACACGTGTTTCGTTACATGCTGTAACTTTTTCAAGGCTTGAATTTCTAGGTTTTCCAGTTATTCTACGTAAGAAACCGCATATCCAATTGCAAATAATTCCAAAATGAAAAGTTCAAACAATCCTTGTTTGAAAAGCATTTAGATTCAGATCCTCTTGGGAGTCCGGTTGTTCCCCGAGTGGTTCCTGGAAAAGTGTATCCAGTTCTCCAGATATAAAGTTTATATTAATCAGCCTGTCGATACTTGTTTGCGGGACCGGACGTGGCGGAGGAACACTCGGCGAAATCGCCGAGGATTAGGGGCATATCATAGCCCGAGTGTATCCCACTCTTACAACTTGTACAGGCTGATTAATATAAACTTTATATCTGGAGAACTGGATACACTTTTCCAGGAACCACTCAGGGAACAACCGGACTCCCAAGAGGATCTGAATCTAAATGCTTTTCAAACAAGGATTGTTTGAACTTTTCATTTTGGAATTATTTGCAATTGGATATGCGGTTTCTTACGTAGAATAACTGGAAAATCTAGAAATTCAAGCCTTGAAAAAGTTACAGCATGTAACGAAACACGTGTCGGCTGCCATCATCTCTAATACATCGAGGGAATACCATCGATACGAATTTCATCTGTGCAACTATTACTTTTGTTACCTAACTATTACTTATGTTACCTTGTTGGATTGACATACGCATCTATTTGAAATATGATCATTGACTGTTAAGTGAAGCAATGATTTCGAATAATTAAAACTTTTTTGAAATGATCAGAGACATTACTTGGAATGATTTACTAAGATGGCTATATGTGTGTGAGCAGCTTTAGGACAAGTTTGAATATTTGTTTTTGCTTACTGGCTAACACTAAATTAAGGACATCAGGAGTGCCGAGGCACATTGTTTTACTGTATGATGTCACTACCCCCAGATGTTCTCTTTGTACATAGCGTTGGTCTGGCCTATGGATACTAAACCCTTCGGTGGTACCCTTGTGTGTGGGCCAAACTAACCATACCTTCCAATTGGGGTCTGAAGTATTGTACTGCATGATGTCATCTATTGTATCCCCACCACGTGATGTAAAATTGATGTGTGAAGGTGTGGGAATCCGAGGTGTGTTCAAATCCTTGTTCTTGGTTAGTCCAAGACAGGAAGTCTGTTGCACAGTTTCATTTAGAAATATTATCTGCTGTGGAATGAGGCACGCTCTAAAAAGTGCTTCAGTTCCCTGAACTTGCCATTCCTTAGAACCCCAGACTGATTTTGTGTCCCTAGTGTCCTTCCATAAGTCGAAACCCTGTTCAGACAGTTGGGCAATAAAGGATGCACAATAAATCTGTTTGGTGTTAGCATATTTTTCTGTGCAGGTGTAGGTGCAACCTTATAGTAATATGAGGTCGGGTCAGAAGTGTTAAACCCTGAGAAATATGAACATTTCTGTGCAAAAGTCTTTAAACTAATCTTTGGCGGTGTTAGGCAATGTTCCCACTGGTGGTATGTGAAAACATTTCTTGGGATACTGGATTTGTGTAAAAAGTGATGACCATAATGTTGGTAACAGTACATGCTATCAAAGTCAGACATGTCCTCTAACATTTCATTTTTTGAAAATGCAGCGGATTTTTCTAGATTAGACAACATATTATTCCCAGTTTCAAAATCCCAATCATCAGAAAATGTACTAGAGGTAATGATATCATTGAGAGATATTTTAAACAAATGTGGTATTTTCAAAAGTTCAATGGGGCCAAATACATCATAATCAACTTTGTCCCAAACTATACCATCAGGAATTGGAACAGTTGTAATGTTTACGGAAAACAAGTCTCTTTGTTCACGATGAGATGATGTATGAGGTTTCAGGACCATGTTCACATTTGATACTGCAGAGCGTTCTGGGAGATATTTTCCATTTACTAGTAAGCAAAAAGACAGTCACTAGGCCAATCCAGAACACAAAAAACAATATTCCAGTTATGATCCAGAGCTGGAGCCAAGGTGATACCAAGTAAGTCTTTTTCAGAAAAGTGTAGAATTCACGAATTTGTTGCTTACGGGAGACTGGAGCTGGCGTTGTCTCAGGTTCACTGGGATCAAGAGAGAAGGTATCTAAATCGATGAAGTAGCCAGATGCAGTTTGATCTATTTTTGGGAACTCAATAGGTTTTGTTGAACCGGCAGGTGTCTCTTGTCGAGGTATATTGATGTAGACATCGGTGTTAGGCCGAATTGATATTTGTCTTTCATTTGTAGTTTGGAGTTCTGTTTCCAGAGGAACGAGTTCCATTTCATTGTTGGAAATTCCATCATTTCGTATTAGTGACTCTTCGAATGTTATAAGTCTTTCTGTCTGAACTCCCTGTATGGTAGCAAGAGGAGAGCGTCGGCTACCCAGGAGCCCCCGAGGCCTACTGTTCAGTATCGGCCACATAGTGTGGTTTGATCAGATCAATGGAGACTAATCTTTTTTTTTTTTCCGGCAAGAGGCGGAAGAAGTACTGTTCTTGTTCCTTCGACTGCCAGGACCGGAACAGGCTGGCCCAAATTCTTTCTTGTCTTTGATCTTTTCTCTGACCAGATCCAGACTTTTGTGATCCAGACAGGTCTTGCCGTGACTGATTTGACTTCCCCAGTGGCGGTACGTTTTACTTGCACGTTGCTTAGTAGTGCTCAGGATTCATTTAGATCCTGTAAAACAGCCAAACGTTTATTGATATCAAATGGTTTTTCATCCGCCACTGTGCTTTCATAATCGAGATCAGGTCCCCACATTATCGTCCCAAATAGGACTTCGTAAGGAGTGACACCCCCTAGAGAACTTCTTGGCATATTGTTAAGGGCTCACTGTACTCCATATAAGTGATTGACCCAACTACCACCCGAACTTAATACTCTTGCTGTTAAAGATTGCTTTAAGTCTCGGTTTTTCCTCTCCACGACCAAATTCCCCTCGGGATGGTACAGAGAGGAGTACCGCAATGCTACACCCAAACCTTCCATGGCTTCCTTGTAAGCCCTAGAGCTAAACGTGGGGCCGCGGTCAAAATGTAATGTGCCAACTGCGTATGTCCCTATAAAGACTCGCAAATCTTTTATAACAGTTCAAGCGTCAGCCGAGCGCTGAGGCCATACCCATAGGAATCTAGAGCCTGAATCCACTGCCACCAAGATATACTTGTAAGCCCCGTCTGATTGTAGGGGGTCGCAGTGGTCCAAATAGACACACGCGAGTGGTCTGTCTGATATCAGTAATGGTGTCTGCGCTGGACACGTCACGGTGGAACCCTTCATCTGCTGGCAGATGTCGTAATTTAAGACAAAATTCTTAGTTTGTTTAGTTAACCCTGGCCACCAATAGCGCTGTTTCAATAATGAAACTGTCGCAGTAATCCCTGCGTGTGCAGAACCTAGACCCTCGTGTGAAGCTAGTAATAAGCCTAATCTGCAATCCATGTTTGGTATTACTCTATCCCCCACTCCTGGAATCTGAGCATACGGAATGTTGTTTGCATCTAATTTGTAGGAGTACTTGAGTGGAAAACCTTTCGGTAAGGCTGGGCTGTTTTTGCATGAAGCAATGACAGCTACCATTATCTGTCCATCTATTCCCGTTTTTGAACGAGTGATTTCAGCTACGGCCGCAGTTTGTACTGCCCCCTTTGCGGCTTCATCGGCGAATGAATTCCCTTCAACATGAACGCCATCACGTTGATGACTCAGCGTGTGTATCAAGTGAGCTCTTGGTAGTTCGTTTTTCAACTCAGTTACCTGTTCCCATAGCATTTAATGCTTAATTGTGCCAACTTTTGAGTCTTTAAACCCATTTTGAGCCCAGTAGTGAATGTATTCGTTGTATGACTGGACACAATAAAAAGAATCGCACACTTAATCAGTGTCAGGAATTCTTGATCCGTATTTATTAGTGCCAGTAATAGGGCTTTCAGTTCTGCCAGCTGAGCCGTGCAGTCTCCTAGAGACAGTCTTGGTATCGCTAGGGTGGAACTTGTCATTCCGCATATGACCTTTCACAATCGCACAAGCGGCGCTGTATTGTTGTTTACTTCCTACGGCAGGCTGAACAGATCCGTCAGTGTAAATAATGTATTCATACTGATCTAGAGGCATTATTTCATTTGGTAGAGGATACTCTTGTTCATATTGCATGAATGCTTGTGTTTTTAGCCTTGGGTCATATCTGTATTCTACATCTGTTGCAGTGAGAGAATCAGCCCATTGTATCCATCTTGGATGTAAGGCTTTAGCATTAGGAACGCTTGCCTTTGTAGCAGCCTCTAAGGCCGGTACTGGAGTTGCAACAATTATTTGCTTCCCCTGAGCCAGTGCTCTTTCTCTCACTACAGCCGTCTGTACTGCTGTCAGGATTTTTTCTGTAGAAGCAAAGCGCATTTCAGTGTTTGTGTACAAATGTGATTTGTATGCTATGGGTACCGTTTCGCCTTCATTGAAGGTTAGGTACGTGTACCCAGATTGACCCGCTATAACGCGGATCACCAAATTGCAGACATTTACACGTGTCTGCAAGTGTTTTGAAGCTATCATGTCAGCTTGTAGGGAACGAAGGATATCTGTATGTTCCTGTGTCCAATGCCTAACTGAAAAATCAGGTCTTATTAAGTCGTAGAAAGGTTTCACTTTTCTGCATAATCCAAAATGTATGTTCTGCCAAAATTTAAAAATCCCAATATGGATTGTATGTTTTTCAGAGATTTAGGAGGTTGGAGCAGCACACACTTTTCTAAAAAGTTAGCTGCCAGGCTTTTTCCTTCACTTGATAACTCGTATCCCAAAAATAGGACATTGAGGTGGGCTATTTTTGATTTTTTAAAGTTAAATTTGTAGCCCTCCGAGGCGAACCCCAAAATTATGTTGCTCTCCCTGGCTAAGTGATCCTTTATATCATCATCCGTCAGATAAATATCATCTACATAGGACAATGCCTCTTCATCCAAATTTTGAAGTAAATCTGTTACCCTCGCACTGAACAACCCAGGGCTATTCTATACCCTTGGGGGAGTCGACAAAATTGATGATGGGAACCTAGCACGGAGAATGCTGTCAGATATCTGTTTTCAGGCACTATATTTTGGCAGAAAAATCCATTTGAGATATCTAGTGTTGTTTGGTATTTTTTGCGCACAATGTTATTCATTAATGTGGCACTATGTGCATTCTGTACTGCAAATCTTTTAGTGCATGTGTGCAGATGTCTGTAGTCTAAAACTAGACGGTATGAATTATCGGGTTTCATTACAGGAAACAAAGGATTGTTCATTGAGGAGGTGCAAGTTTCAATTACACCCTGGTATTCAAGTTGATCTAAGATCTCCCTGAACTGTTTTTCGCTTCTTGTTTTATTGGGTATTGTCTCTGTGGAGTTGGAGTAATTTTTACTGGGATTACATGGTGAGGTGACTCAGCATCCTACCCAACATGGTTGCAATATAGAGCTGCAGCAAGGGCTACCGCTCACTCCTGCGCGTATGTGTGTTTTAAGTATATTGGAAAGAGGTCTGAAAAAGCTGGTAAAATTACTGTTTCTCCCTTTGGGCAATCCATAACAATTTCAGGCAGCCAATCTTTTTCAGCTAAAAGGATGTCAAAGCCAAAAGTCAGGTTCTCCCAAAAGAGACCCTTAATTTTTCTGGGTTTGTCCCCCTCCATTTGGAGTGTTATCTCATGTAACCGATGTGGGACATTTACCCTTTTATCAGGTGTTTCCACCGTGATATGCTCATTCAACTCCGCTGTCACCAGAAATTCCATCAGGTTCTGGTGAGCTATTGTTACATCTGCTGTGCTGTCTAGTATCGTCAGAGCCCATTCCCCGTTTAGAAGTTGAGTCCTCAGAATTCTGGGCATGTCTTACTTTAAGACCTGCTATTTTCTTCTTTCTAAATTGAGGTTTTGATTTTGGCTTCTCTTCTTTCTTGGAAGTATAATCTGATGTGCGTGGCGTGTCTCTGGACTTTGTACGCTCTTCTTGTCTGTGTTCTGACCGTCCTTCTCTCTTGGAGTTTCTTGGTGAACCCTGAAAGGAACAAGAGGAACGTGTATCAGTATCCTGATACCTGTTATGTTTTTTAATGTTATCTCTATTCCTAAGGTTGTACCTCCTTTGGGGCATGGCCAAGCCGCTGACCGCAATGGCCGCATAGGCTCGGAGCACTGCTGCAGACCCTGCTAGATATGTCCTCTTGGGTGGCTTTGGAAGTGTCGCTGTGCCGGATCGTGTTCTAGAAGGAGGTGGAGGGGCTCCCGTCGCAGAAAGGTACCGTGGATATGGGTGAAGTGCAGAGAGACGCCGAGATGTGAGAGCCGGCGCGGTGGGGCCTACCTAATTATCTGAAGCCGGGGACTTGAGTGAGCGGGGCCGGCGAATGTTCCACATAAACCATCAGAGCCAGTTGTCCAGATCAGAGGTACGGCATCGACTGGGTAGGTGCAGGCGGTGGGGGTGCATAGTTTAATACAGGCCACATTGTCTTGCGGTCCCGCAGCTGTTCCCCAGAGGCCCCGAGACGACAAGGGCCTCGAGTGAGCCTGGGGACCGGCCATTGGGCCGTGCACTGTGGGATCTGCGCAGTGGGCCCCCCACCTCCGCCCCTGC
Source organism: Calotriton arnoldi (assembly GCA_963921515.1). Taxonomy (NCBI): domain Eukaryota; kingdom Metazoa; phylum Chordata; class Amphibia; order Caudata; family Salamandridae; genus Calotriton; species Calotriton arnoldi. Next base: position 948,695 of record CAWUFW010006162.1, read on the forward strand.
GACGACCGGCTGTGGCCCCATCTGCCCGTACTGCCAGGAACCGAGGGCAGTCACACTGACACGCAGCTGGGGCCAGGTGCCATCTAAGTCTTGAGTCCAGTTGGCTGCCAAAGGAAACACTAATGTTATAACTGGCCAGGATTGTTTTTTGGATGCATATGAGCAGGATCCCCGACAGCGATTAGTAGGCTGGGCACTGGAGTTATTCAGATGTGCTGCGGGCTGGTCAGGGGTGTTGGACTGGGGGGCCCCCTCGAATCCCCATCATGCATCGTAAAGGGAAACTGTGGCCTTTGCCCTGAGTGAACTCAGCCAGACTCGATAGTTGCACAACTACGGATGCCTCTCGACAGTGTCACCGGTGGCACACACATGCTTGTGGATCACTGACTGTGTACTCTACCACAATAAGATTAAGCATGCACCAGCTGAAGGTGTGGTTGTTGCGGTGGGCCTCGGGTACGGCAGGCGTCACGTGTCTGCTTATAAGGTCACATCAGACAGTGGCATGGGTGTTAAGGACCCTAAGCAATCTACCCTGTCCTTTAAAGCAGCAAGCACCAACACGACGACGCAGCAGGGTGACATGGCGGACGGTGGAGCACCACGTACGACGGAGGTGGTGGGCCCAGACACCATGCTGTCGGAACTTTGTGCAGGCTTCAGAGCGCTAGACACCCGCTTTGACGCCCTGGACAAGAGGTTGGAATCCATGGGTGGTAGGCTCGATCAGCACGACGGGCGTCTGAACATGGCCGAGGGCAGGATCTGTGATCTGGAAGACGGAGCCACCCAGACAACCAAGAAAATTGACAGAATAGAGAAGCGACTTAAAGCGGTCGCTATCAAGAACGAAGACTTGGAGGCGAGGGGGCGGCGTAATAACGTTCGAATAATGGGGGTGCCAGAATCCACAAATACTGGGCAACTGGATCTTTTGTAGAGACGCTCCTCACGGACATCTTCGGTGGCAAATCCTTCACTGCTACGTTTGTGGTGGAGCGAGCACATCGCATCATAGGGCCGCGGCCTAATACGGGATGCCTGCCAAGACCCATTATAGCCCGCTTGTTGAACTTCAGGGACAGAGACACCGCTCTACGTATGGCACGCGAAAAGGGACAATTAACCTGGCAGGGATCATCTATCTCTCTATATCTGGACTTTACTGCAATGGTGCAGGAAGCGTGCCGTAAGTACTCTGGAGGGAAGCCAAATCTCCGGAAATTGGGACTTAGGTATGGGATGCTATACCCCGCAAGGATGAAGGTCGATGTGGATGGCCGTTCGCGTATTTTTGACTCCCCTCAGGATGCCCAGGAGTTTTGCCAGAAGTACTCCAAATCCGACAGACAGCGCAGAACTCCATCACCGCAGCATTCACAGAATATTCCGGACTCTGGAGCAAGTGCTGATCTTTTTACTGGCAGTTAGTTGCCACCATTATTGGTCTTTACTTATTAATGTCACAGTAATCTTGAGCATGTTTGCGGGACTTGTTGGGCCGCTTCCGTGTACCTATCTATACGCATTGAGTTGCCACCTGAGACGTAATGTTTTCACATGGTCAGGCACGCATGTGCCAAGTAAAAGGGGAAGCGACGGAGCGTTGCCACCCCCCTAGTTCGAATGCACTTGTATGTTTTGATGCAATCTTATACTAGTTTCACTTTTCCAGGTTGTTTGCTTTTGCTATCCATTATTGTTACATCGGAAAAGGTTGTCCCCCTAAAGTTGGGTTTGGGGGATGGGTGGGGCATGTGAGCAGAAATACAGAACATGTTATGATCGTAATTTGCAGTTGCAGGGTAGACATAAGCATATGGGTCGTGTCAGGTTGCATAGACAGCAAATAGGCTATGGTTAACAGGGTACTAGCTGAAGCCAACATTGCACTAGTGTCCTGGAATGTTAGGGGCCTCAATAATACTCGTAAATGTAAACAAGAGACAAATTATTTGCAACGTCATCAAGTGGACATCGTTTTTATACAAGAAACGCATTTAGAAACATCTGCTAAGACGACATTGGCCATGAGCTGGGGGACACTTAGATATTTTGTTGGTTACAGTACATATGCTCGTGGGGTTGCAATATTGATACATAAGAGGGTACCGTTCAGGGAGATTGAGGTCTGTAGGGATCCGGGTGGGCGTTTTCTGCTGGTCAAGGGGTGTCTGCTCGAGCATTCAGTATTATTGGTTAAAATATATGCACCGAATGTTGATGACCCCGATTTCTTTGACACTATTCACACCAATATAGAACGTATGGGTGCAGATCATATTTATTTGGGTGGGGATTTTAACCTGCTTCTGGACACAGTGCGTGATAGCACGGCACAAAATGTGGGTACCAAGCCCAGGACACGGCGCTCCTTACTTGATATTTTGGACAGATTTGGCTTAGAGGATGCCTGGAGATATCACAAACCTGAACAGGACAGTTACACTCACTATTCCGCGCCGCATGGTACATGGACTCGCCTGGATTATTGGTGCCTTTCTGTGGGGGTGGCGCTGTGGATATACACTGTGACCCACTTGCCGCGGACGCTGTCAGACCACGCTCCAGTTTTGGTTAAGTTGTGGGTCCCCAGGGCCGGGGGGGTGGAGCGTCCCTGGCGGTTTCCAGATATGGCACCAAGAGATACCATCTTTGCGGCTGAACTTGGGGAGGCGGTCGCCGAATACTTCTCTTTGAATGTGGGATCTGTGGACTCCAAGGCTGTGCTATGGGAGGCCTTTAAGGCATACATAAGAGGTGTGTGTATATCTAAAAGTGCCGGGGTTCTTAGGGATTTAAGACGTACACTTGCTAAGATAGCAGGGCAGCTAAAGGAACTATACCATAGCGAACCGACTAACACTGGCCCCCCTGACCTGAATCGACGTGCAATGTTACTGACGGACTTTATGGAGGTGGCAGAGCGTGAGGCCCATTACCTTGGAAAATATGCAGTTGCAAGGCGGTATGGGGAGGGTGAGAGGCCGGGCAGAACCTTAGGCAGGCTGATGAAACATTCTTGTACACCAACATACGTAGCGGAATTAGTTGACAACAGGGGGACACGTGTAGCCGGCAATGTGGGAGTCCTCCAGGAGGTGTTTACCTATTATACCACATTGTACACCTCTCGGACCACAGGGGGCCCCGCAGACTATAGTGAATATCTGGACGAGGTATCGCTGGTATGGATGGAGAAGGCACATCAGGAATTCCTGGCTGAGCCTTTCTCGGAGGACGAAAATAGTGAGGCCATTGATGCTCTTGAGGGCTCTAAAGCACCGGGCCTGGATGGATTCACGGGGTGCTTTTACAAGAAATATAAGGCTATACTTGTACCACACCTCATTGATATGTACCAAGAAGCGGTGGAGGCAGAGGTACTCCCGCCCACTCTAAGAGAGGCGGTCATAACTTTGTTGCCAAAGCCTGGGAAGGACTTGCGATATTGTAGCTCGTATCGGCCCTTATCGCTTCTAAACTTTGATAATAAAATCTTGGCCAAAGTGTTAGCAACTCGACTTGCGCTCATTGTTGAGAGACTGATTTCACCGGCACAGTCAGGTTTCATTCCCCACAAATCTACGGCACTTAATCTCCGTATATTGTTTGCCACACTAGATAGAATAGATTCCACAGTATCGGCAGCCGCTGTGCTGCTCGACGCTGAAAAGGCTTTTGATTCCCTTGAATGGCCCTTTTCATATGCCACACTGGTACGACTAGGGGTCCCGGAGCAATTCCTAGCGGAAGTTAAATTACTATACACTTTACCCACTGCGCGTATTCATCTCAATGGGACACTGACAGACGAATTTGTACTTACATGGGGGCCAAGGCAGGGCTACCCGCTCTCACCACTGTTGTTTGTTGTGGCACTTGACCCATTGGTTTGGCATTTACAAGAGAAGCACAGTCACCGGGGGTTGCAATTTAACACTGGACCTCTGCTTCTTACACTCTACGCAGACGACATTATTCTTTATGTGAGACACCCAGACAATAATCTGACACCACTCCTCCACGAAGTTACGAGATATGGCACCCTCTCGGGTCTGCGTATTAACTGGGACAAATCGGAAGTTTTCCCTTTGACAGCAGCACCCAGTAGAAGAACAGTGGAATATCCACTGAAGTGGTGTGATGAATCTGTGAAATATCTCGGGGTTCATATTCACAGGGAGAAGAGTCGCATTTTGCAGCTGAACTATGGTCCGGTCATGGAGAAGTTGGGGCGCAATGTTGAGTGTTGGTTGTCACTGCCCTTATCATTGGCTGGCAGAGTTGCCATAATTAAGATGGTTGTCCTTCCGCAGTTCATATACCTTTTTTATAACATTTATTTATTTATTTAAGGGTTTTGTAGAGCGCCTGAATCACTCCCGAAGGGGTATCTCTGCGCTGAGGCGAACCTACGGGCGGGCAAGGACAGATTAAAACAGGGAGGCTTTTAGCAGTTTCCTGAAGCGTAGATAGTCCGGGCATTGTCGGAGCTGTAGGGGAGCTCATTCCAGTATAGAGGGGCGAGGAGGGAAAAAGATTTCCCACCAAGTCTGGCTTTCCTGACCCTTGGTACCTGTAAAAGAAGTTTACAGCTAGATCTCAGTGTCCTATACGGAGAGTAAGGCTTGAGCTTGCACGAGATGTAAGAAGGACCCTTATTATGGATAGCTCTGTAGACTATGCAGCCAGCCTTAAACTTTATCCGCTTACGGACTGGTAACCAATGAAGTCTACGTAACAGCGGCAAAGAAGGGGTTCCAGAAGTGGAATTCGTAATGAGCCGAGCCGCAGTGTTCTGGACTACCTGAAGCCTGTTAAGGGAAGACTCGTTTGCAGAAAGCAGAAGAGCATTACAGTAATCAAGGCGGCCCAGAATCATAGTCTGAATGAGAGTTTTCCGTGTGCAATCTGGCAAAAAGGGAAAGAGGAGATAGCAGCCTTAAAGATTTCTTTATCTTTTAAATTATGTGACCTGCACCAACGTTTCTCCAAGTTTCTACATTTTCGTTTTTCTATGCGCAGCTCCGGGGTGAACCAGGCTGATTGGGAGCGATTTGTGGCTTTGGGCATGGATTTAAGCGGCACCATTATATCAAGGGTCCTAGTTGCAATTAAGTTAAACCTTTCTAATCCCTCCTCAGTATTGGTGGGAGCGTCGTTGGATTCCCAGATAGGAGAGAAAGCTGCCTGAAAGCTATCAGGAGAGATTTTATACCATTGTCTGCGAACAGCAGGCAAGTGCGCAGTATTTTTGGCCGTAGCATGACTACCCTGGATGGTAAATTCTATGGACGAATGATCTGTCCATGTCAAGGGTTGTGGGGGTTCACATCTGATACCGGGATTATTAGAGAAAATGGTGTCTAGTGTGTGACCTGCAATATGCGTCGGACCCTCATTGAGTTTGGTGAGGCCTAAAGAAGCAAGATCAGTGAGGAGCACTGATGTGTCTGGAAGATCTTCTGCTTCACTGTGCACATTAAAATCGCCCAATAACAGAAAATTATTAGATGAAATGACATGAGGAGCAATAAGTTCGGTCAACTGGATAGAAAAATCTTCCAGCGGGCCGGGGGGTCGATATACCAGAGCACCTTTCCAGCTTAATTGAGGGTGAAAATCTATGCGGAAAATCATAATTTCAATTTTGGGGTTACTGCGTTGTTCAAGAACAGAGACTGAAATACTGTCTCTGTAAACTAAAGCAAGTCCACCCCCTGTTTTTTTGGGTCTGTCCAGTCTAAGAAACCTATAGTCAGTGGGGAGTGCTAGAGTGATAGCCGGCGTAGAGTGGGGTTTAAGCCAAGTCTCAGTCAAAAATCCTAGATCCGGGAGGACCGAGCCTAGAAGGTCCCAAATTTCGGTCGCGTGTTTGGGAAGGGATCTCACGTTGCATAAGACCCCCTTCCAACCTGTACCTGTGCCTGAACTGGGTTTAGTAGATACCTGGCTAGGAGCCGGGGAGAGGGGCAAATTGTACATGTGCTTAAGAGGGGTTTGGGGAGAAGAGCTTACATGTGTGACATTACTGCACGGAGTACAGTTTTGAAATTGACAGTAAATACATGAAAAAGAGCCTTCTATATTCGGCCATGGCTGGAGGATTGTTTTGGCGGGGCAACCAAGAGTGGACAGTGGTGCCATCCTAAGACTAAGTAAAGTTTCCCGGGGATAGGGGATACCTTTATGCAAAGCGGCGTCTGTAGTGGAACCGGCGTGCTTCCTAGCTCCTAGCGACGGTCTGGCACGGACGGGCGCAGACGGGCTTGCCTTTGGCGCGCCCGCTGCGCGCGTCCGCTGCGCTCCGAGCAGGGCATCCGGTTTTTATGGGGGGAGCGCAAAAGCTAGAGCGCTAACCACCCACGGACCGGAAGTCACCTTATATCCCTCCACACAAATGGGATAGAACCCGCGATGGACCGGGGAGAGGCAACTGGGCACAACAGCAAATGAAAAGGAACAGGTAAGAGCAAGTGCAGGAGCTGAGGTCTCTCAGAAAAAGTTTAAAAACGATATACAGTCCTAAATTTAAAACGGCAGAAGAAATATGCCAGAGTACAGCGAGGAATCAACCTTGCCTGCGCGCGTCCGCTGCGCTCCGAGCAGGGCATCCGGTTTTTATGGGGGGAGCGCAAAAGCTAGAGCGCTAACCACCCACGGACCGGAAGTCACCTTATCTCCCTCCACACAAACGGGATAGAACCTGCGATGGACCGGGGAGAGGCAACTGGGCACAACAGCAAATGAAAAGGAACAGGTAAGAGCAAGTGCAGGAGCTGAGGTTACTCAGAAAAAGTTTAAAAACGATATACAGTGCTAAATTTAAAATGGCAGAAGAAATATGCCAGAGTACAGCGAGGAATCAACCTTGCCTGCGCGCGTCCGCTGCGCTCCGAGCAGGGCATCCGGTTTTTATGGGAGGAGCGCAAAAGCTAGAGCGCTAACCACCCACGGACCGGAAGTCACCTTATCTCCTCCACCAAACGGGATAGAACCCGCGATGGACTGGGGAGAGGCAACTGGGCACAACAGCAAATGAAAAGGAACAGGTAAGAGCAAGTGCAGAAGCTGAGGTTACTCTAGAAAAAGTTTAAAAACGATATACAGTGCTAAATTTAAAACGGCAGAAGAAATATGCCAGAGTACAGCGAGGAATCAACCTTGCCTGCGCGCGTCCACTGCGCTCCGAGCAGGGCATCCGGTTTTTATGGGGGGAGCGCAAAAGCTAGAGCGCTAACCACCCACGGACCGGAAGTCACCTTATCTCCCTCCATACAAACGGGATAGAACCTGCGATGGACCGGGGAGAGGCAACTGGGCACAACAGCAAATGAAAAGGAACAGGTAAGAGCAAGTGCAGGAGCTGAGGTTACTCAGAAAAAGTTTAAAAACGATATACAGTGCTAAATTTAAAACGGCAGAAGAAATATGCCAGAGTACAGCGAGGAATCAACCTACGGATATTCAAGCATTGTCCACGATTAGTTGGGCGTGGCATAAGCTGAAAGTGTTGATGGGAGCCTGTATATTATACTCCCCCGCTTTGCCGTTAGCTGGGAACAGCTGGATTCCTATCCTGCAGGAGGGGTTGGTGAAGCGCACACTGGCCAAGTATCACTTAGTGACATTTGGTGACATTTTTCCAAAGGGTCACGTTTTCTCATGCACGGAGGATCCTCGTTTCCGTGATGCCACTGTAATGGACCATTATGTGTTGCATAGACTACAAAGGGCACTGCGTGCATCTGTGTTCAGTTACCCTCTAGAACCGCTGGATTTTCCAATCTTGACGGGGTGATTAAGGGTGGGTATGGTAGTCACCTCGTAGCAAGAATGTACAAGGCAGTAGTGGCTCTGCTTCCCGGCCGGGACTCCGGGGTGAGGGCGGCATGGGAGCGTGATCTGGGCCATCCAATCTCAGACGCAAAGTGGGGGAGGTTCTGCTCTCAGACTCGTCGTGTCTCCCCCAATCATAGGCATAAATTGGTTCACTTTAAATTTTTGTGGAGGGCGTACATGACACCTAGTAAAAATGCATCATATAGATCCATCACGACCCCACGCCTGTTTGAGATGTGGCTCTCCTGAAGCTGACTTCTCGCACATTACATGGACTTGCTCTGCAATAGTGAGGTATTGGCGGTCGATCTTCATAGAAATCTCCCGCATGGTTGAGATGGAGGTTGCACCCACACCCTTTATGGCATTGCTTGGTTATGTGCATACCCTCCCCAAGTCTAGGAGACGCTTCGTTGCGATTTCACTCCTCATTGCTAAGCGTGAGATCGCCATCAACTGGGGCGGTAGAGGCGCACCCACGTTACAGGCATGGCTACGGAGCATGACATTCTGCAACACTACTAGTGACACATACGCTCAATTGCAACCACCATCTGCCAGACCGCTGGAAATCTGGCAACCTTTTCGTGATTACATACAGATGGCACAAGTGGAATCTGATAATACAACACAGCCTCAACAGAGTAATACGGGGGGCGCTACAGGTGTGTAAATGCTGAGGTGCCTGGGCCTCTCAACCTTCGAGACTGTATGCTCTATGCGCAACGTTAGGCGCTTATTGCCCAGAAATGCTGCACACTGTATTGGCCATGCTTATTCATTCAGGTACCTTGACTCTGTACTTGTGTTTTTTTTGTTTTCTTCTTTTTTTTCGCTCGTACTCTCCATTTGCAAATATGACATATATACTGTACTGTATCGTACTGTAATGATCTTGATCTGCTCTTGTTTTCTTCTTTTTTGTTGGTTGTATATTCAATAAATCCTTTATAAAAATAAAAAAATGTAAAAGGTTGTACCTCCTTTCGGAGGGCTCCTGTTGAGGAGACCCACTCCTGGATAGAGATCTATTCTTTTGTTTTTTATTGTTATTATCCCATTTCTTTTTGGAAGAATCAGGTGCTTGCTTGGTGTTATCCTTTTCAGGACCACCCATGAGTTGAGGTTTTGTTGCTCTAGCTCCCAAACTATCTCCTGATCCACGCACACAAGGCACTCCACAAAACCGGCCCAGCCTACCTCAACAGTCGACTCTCCTTCTACGTTCCCAACCGTCAGCTCCGCTCCGCCGACCTCTCCCTGGCCACCGTCCCGCGCATCCGGAGAACCACCACCGGAGGCAGATCCTTCTCTCACCGCGCCGCCAAGATCTGGAACACCCTTCCCCTCAACCTATGACAGACCCAAGACCTGCTGACCTTCAGGAGACGACTCAAGACCTGGCTATTCGACCAGTAGCGGCAACACCCCCCCTCCTCTCCCTCAGCGCCTTGAGACCCTCCCGGGTGAGTAGTGCGCTTTACAAATCTTGTGATTGATTGATTGATTGATTGATTGATTGATCTCTACCTAATTCAGCATTGGTGTCTGTGATAATTTTAGGTAATTCATGTTCCTGTTGTACAGGAGTGAAATCCCTCAGGCGTTGGCGTATTGCCGCTGCTGCTGCCTCCCCTTTTATGTTTGCTAATATTATAGCTGATACCTGGGCAAAATTACCTAATAATTTCATCCCTAAGTTCAGAGCAGGTTCTGCTCCATACTCAGTTTGTATTTGTCTTAATGCGTCTGGTATCACTGCTAATGAAGGGACACCATGAGTTCTGGTATATATGGCAGCAAAACCTGTACCCCAAGAGGTACAATCCTCTATTTGGGGAGCTATCCCCATTGGCAAGCAGATTTTTAGCATTCTGTGTTTTTCTTGAGAACTTGTGTGTGGAAATACTGCCTCTAGCTGTGTTATTTTTTGAGCTATCTAGAATAGCATTTGCTCAGGTTTAGTGGGCAATTTACCCACAATTGCGTATAGCATTTGTGGTGTAATTTTAGTTAAAGAACCCTGAATTCGTCCTGTTTGTGTAGCTCTTGTTGGCTGAAGTGTGAGTGTTCTCATCACAAACTGTGTCAGGTTTCTGTATAGTTTTATTATTTCTTTATGAAGTGGACGTAAGTCTGCTACTGACATTGTGTCAATGTCTGGATGCGGTGTGTAAGCCGCAACGACTGGCCAAGTGGCTCCATCTCTTCCGAGCGGACCTAGTCTTACTTTGTCTTTTGTGTGGGGAAGGGCGCCTTTAAACAAGTTTATGTGCGCCTGGTAGGTGAGCGGAACTTCAATGTCCTCATACGGACAGTATTTCTCTGGTGTTTCATCTTCAGTGTAAGAATTAAATGTATTTGATTGTGCATCTGTTTGTGGGAATTTAACCCATGAATAGAATACCTCTGTTCTATATGATTCGTGAGCCTGAATCACGAAGGTTACTGTCCCACCCTTAGCTTTGACTGCGTAGTCTGTTAGCTTTTGAGTAAGGGCATTTCTAACATTTTCTGAAATGTTAATTTCACCTTCCTCTTCTTCTTTTCTGACTAAAGCAGGCTGTGCTCGCCCAGCGGCATTCTCTTCAGTCATTGTTGGAAAAAAAAATTCTCAAGGAAACTGAGATAAGGTTTTATGCACAATAGGAACCGTTTGTCCTTCAAGCTTGATAAACCTATAGCCAATACATAGGATATGCCTACTCAGCTATGGCGGATAGTTCCCTTCCCACTCCAGACGTCTCTGGGGAAATGTGAGTAGGGGTCTCTGAGAAAAGCACGACTGAACTACTCAGATCCGACTGTTAAATAAGTACCAAACCAACGTTGGGCACCATGTCATGTAGTTCCTATGAACCTATATAGGATCTGTGTGTTTAGACAACATACACTGTAGGATTGGTGTCAGACTGATTCCGGACACCCCTACAGGGTAAGTTAGCCTGTATACCAGCTAGCTCACAGTGCCACTAGAAACCCCTCTTACCAAGGAGAGAATAGTTCTTGGCAACTATCGAACATGACAACCCTGATCCCTCAGGATCGTGGAAACAGAATATTACTTTTCACTCAGTCACTCATGCTCACTTCGCTCTCAGAGAGATACACAGAATAAACAGTGGGGACGTTTTTCAATAAGCATCTATTGAACCAGCGTCATTCTAGTGTAAAATAGGTGTGCTGAAACAACCACTAGACAGTAACAGACATAAATGATTATAAGTACTAATAGAGTAAAAGGATGGTAGATTTCTACCATTGTGCTAAAACAATGAATACAGGCAAGTATATAAAATACATGACAGTAGAATGCGCACTCCTACGATGCGACCCTAACTAGATGTACCTAAGTGTACCTAGTATGTATGTAGGTGTGAAAGCCAAGAATCCCTCTAGGATAAAGTCAACCCAATTACCTGAAGTGAGAGACTGTGGGACCCCGTCTTGGTCTCGAGATGGACACCCCGCAAGGAATGTCAGACCACTGCGAGCTGGAGTGTCTGCGTGCAGGAGCCTCAGCGTCTCGCGTCAGTGTGTCGGCATGGAAGTCCTTTTCTCCTCTGACTACCTTAGCAAGATATGGTGTATATATACCCAAAGTGGTACCCCCTGGGGATATCTCGCTGTGTCATGTCAGACTAGGATGATGGAAGGAATGACCTGATACATAGTTATTACGCAGGAGATGGTAGGCCTGCTGTCCTGCTGTGATTCCAAGAATCCTCTTCCATAATGAATGAGGCTTAAGCTTTTCAGAGAAAACCTCATGTCATCTTTAGGCATTACCGTAACTAGGTAAAAGGTCAGTACAAGGAACCGTTATGTAGTGTAATGGTAGGGGACAATATAGTTGAAAGGTTAGGTGACTAACTCAGCTTATATTGGGGTACCTATATGTAACATAACACTTCACCATCCCGAGGCCAAAGGAACTGTTCAGATCTTAAATTAACAAAACTCACAATGCATGGAAGCAGTTTGCTTTTCTTCTCAGGCTGGCATTCGTAGAGAAACTCATTACCAGGTTCCTTGAGAAGGTTAATACGTTAATTTCCAGAACAAAATGCTAACGCATGCCACAGAGAGTGATGTGTAGCGAATTGCAGGTTTCCAAGTGGTGCATTGATTTTTCATTGGTCAAATTCCCAATCAGCCCTCAGAGAACGTGTGCATAGTTATAGAAAGGGAAGCATTCCTGTTGTTTTAATATTCATGTCGTTTGTAAGGCCAACAACCCAATTATGTCTGTTGGCTAAAATCCATAGGTCTAATCCTGATGCAATAATTTTCTGCCACTCAAGAGGAAATTGCAACGCCAAAATCAAGTATTTTCAGACGGAGAGTGCAGCAGGAAAGCAGTTATAAATGTGTTGTGATCGTTTTTTGAACATGTGTACAACATAGGAGTTTTCAGTGCTGCGTTTTCAATGCTACGAAAGTGCACATGTAATAGACTGGAGCGCACACGCCTACAGACTGTGGCATGAAGCTCTGCCTGGACCTAACAGGGCTCAGATATTATGATTTATCGGTCCAGCAGTTTTAAAGAGGGTGAACCTGGAGTATCATGATTAGGGCATGAAGAAGCCCCAAATCAAGAGCTGTTTTGGTGCCAAGCATACCAACTATTCCCAAAATATACACCAAGTACTGAGAGCCCTTTCTTTCCATATTTGAATTTTTCAAGCTCGGTGCGTGCAGGCTTGCTGTGTTTTACATATGGTAATGCAGAGGTTGTGCAGAAAGTGTATGAAATTATGTAAAGGGTGGTTGCGCCAGGGCAGGTAGAACTATCGCCGCGCAGTAGCTACAGCCTTATTACACAAAGGCATTCAGGGATGGTTGGGGCACCATTGGTGGAAATCCCCCACCAATGAGAGCTTCAACTTGTCAGGTGAGGATGACGTAAGCTGCGTGGGTCTATGCAATTTGCATTGCTGATCAGGTCTTAGCGCCTTCACATTAAAAAAAAATATATGCAAATACAATAAAACATTGCATAGCCGTGTCAGGGCAAACAAAGTCCAAACAAGTCTACCATTTTGCTGATCTTAGTTTATGAGGTGGATGGAGGGAGCACAGGCACATTCACCTGAGACATGCCACTGTATGCAGAGAGTTGCAGGAGACTCACACACCTCAAAGATGGAGGCACCGATGGCCTTTGTAAAGTCCAACAGGTGTATGAGAGATTTCATAGTCCCATTCTGTATTTCAAAGGTATGCAATGCATGTCCTCTGAGCTGGTTACTACTCACATGGCACTCACCTTACACTCACACAAGGTGCAGGTAATGTTTATATAATGGAATCATCCAGACTGGTGAATCCTCATCAGACAGTGACCGATTCCAGAAAGAGACAGGAGGATGAGATGTGGTCTGGTTGCTAATCTGCAGACATTGATTCTAGTCCTGACTTCAGCACTTTATAGTAATTGCAGTAATACACGTGTGGTTTTATCATTTTAATGTGTGCTGTCTACACTTGTTATACACAATCTTATAATGTCTCTCAACTCCCCCAGGAAGGTGCAGCGTCGCCTACCCCTTTCTTCACTCACCCCTTGTGAAGTGCTGTGCTTCTTTGCTCTTGAGTTAGGTTTGCATTATGCAAACACCAACACAATACAAACCCTTGCATTCACGAGGGTTTTATGGTATGCCAGCCTCCTCAAGACCACACCTCTGTGGATCCAAACCCCAAGGGTCACCACAAGCTGTGTCCAGTGGGTAAACAGCACTTACAATGAATCCTTTTCTCCACATGTAATTACAACGCGGTCGTTACAACGACCGCGTTGTAATAACGCATACCATTACCCAGCAAGTCGTAACAATGACTTGCGGAGGGGGCAGAAGGTGTTGGATTTAAAATCCAACACCTTCCCTACTGTTGCACAGACTGGAGTTGGAATAGTAAATAATACTATTCCAACATCCAGCGCCCCCCCCAGAGCAAGTCCTTGTTACAACTTGCGGGGTAGTGGTATGCGTTGTTACAACGAGGTAGTTGTAATGACCGCGTTGTAATTGCATGCGGAGAAAAGGCATGCGTTCTAAAGAGGCATATTCGTCCAGTGTGACCCTCATTCTGTCTATAGTCCCACCTCCTGAGATCGGGGCGAAGGAGGATACAGAAGCATTAAGGAGATGGGCGGAATTGGCTCTATGCGGGCTTTGTACCATGGGCTATTATTTTTCCATAACTCTCATCTTCTTCTAACATCTGTTTTGCATCAGGGGTAGAGTGTGATGTTTAATCTGTTCACAGCTTTGCTTCTAATCTTCTTGGAATATTTGGGCCTTCTTGTATCTTTCCAGGAACACCTTATGGGTAGGGACTGCACCTCTCTATCTCAACGGCATGAATCCAACAAATTGACTACAGGCCACAGCCTATATCTTCTATGGACATTACTCAAGCATAGGGCCTCATTTAGGATCTGGAGAGGGGACTGCTAGCCTGCCAGGTCAGTGGAGGGTATGGTCTCTGATCCCCTGGCTCATGACCACCCACCATATGTAGAAATACCCACCATCCAGACAGGCACTAATGTGTCTTCAGTGGAGCTGCTTCTTAGGTGACTTTACAACATTATTATGGAATGCACTTCATGCCGTTGAGTCTTTACGCCATCTCTGATGCACAAGCTTCAAATCAGCATTCTGTCGGCCAAAGAGACTGAACAATCAACTGAATGAAGTACATTCCATAATAATGTTGCAAAGTGACAATAAAGCAATGATGAATGATAGGGAGATTAAACCATGGTTCAAACAGCATTTATAAGGATTGAAGCCCTGAGGAAGCTCATGGTGATTGAGCAAATGTGTTGGCTGTATGATTGTATTTCATGAAGAAAAAGAATTGTTCAAAGATTAATAAAGGAAGGAATTTTTTCAAAAAGAAGTTTTCTCGAGACATCGAAGTTGTGATTCTTTGAATTTAATGAACTAATTCTTGAATGTTGCCTATCCATTTAGATATTGTTTATATACTTTGGGTTGTCGGCAGCTGACTCAAGGAGGTAGGCAATTTGGGAATTGGATATAGGGAGGGCACTGGAATTGTACAGCAGGAGAGGGCCAAATTATGGGGCAGAATGCAGCACATTCTGTCATAGTATTACTTCAGTATTTCGCTATTTTTAAATTTACTAACACTTTCTGGGCTTTGGTTGCACCTCATTAGTACCGGTTTAAAACCCAAAAATAGCAATAAGCAACAGAAAGATGACGAATCGAGCTTTTCAAAGGACCCTCCACTGTGCGGAAACACGTGTCGCTATATTTTTAGTAACTTTTGAACCATTTGAGCTAGAAACAAAAATTGTTTTTGTTCAAATCTGCAGATTATGCAGCAGATTATGGATTATGTGGCAAATGCGGCAAATTTATAATTATGCGAAAATCGCCACAGCCACACAATCACATAATTCCAGTGGCCCTGGATATATGGACTCAACTGGTTGTGTAGTCCAAATTATCTACTAAACACATGCAACATAGAAATGCATCTGCCTAGGCACCTGAGCTGCAAATGCTGTCATCAGGGCAACGTCTAAGGCTAACTGCTAGTTATGAAGCCTGACGTGCTGCGTATGATGAAAGGGTTGGATTCAGAAGTCACAGATATGAGTGCTCTCTGCAACACTCATACTGTTAGTAGCAATACTTCATTGTGGGGATGGTTACAAATTAATACAGAATAGAGTATGTATGCTACATGTAAACCTGGCAACACACTAGAACACTCTTGGCTATGGTCTAGCCTTCTTCTGATACAGTGCAGCAAGCAAAGAAAAGAGTATTTGTCCCACTTTTCTAAGTAAACGAGATGACAGCCCTCATGAGAGATGCAAAATCAGGAGTAATAATGGGCGGGAAAGTTATTAAGATATAGTTATCCCATATCCGGAGACACAATAAAGGGACAGCTGGCTAATTTACTACATTTATAGCAAATGTCCGACTTTTTCAGGTTTTCATTTGTACGTCATTAAATTCGTGTAAATTACGCATGTTCTAATGTACAATAGAACGATATGGCATTCACATATATAGATGTTTTATGCCTACTGTTTCTTCGTCTTTACTTTTTTATGTATTGTATATAATATGAATGTCTGGAGCTAAAGAAAGAAATTATAATATCATTATTTCAGGTGAACAGTTATTTCTTTCCCGAAATATTGTTCCCGCGCATGGCTCTTCTTCCTGCCGATATCTTCCGTTACACTGTATGCACACTGGTTACAAACTTGAAACTTGTACTTAGTCCATTTAAGTGTATGTTAGGTTTTCAGATAAATGAGGTTCGTACATTTGCAACATTTTGCAAACTTTTTGCGAATAGCCACAAAGTTAGTATTGTGCGGGTCTTCACCACATTTTTGTTCTACGTCTTTGTGGCTCCTCTCCCGGTTCCCTCACACTGGTCATTTTTCTGTACTGGCCAGGACATTATAAGTGTGTAACAATACATCTTTATAATGTAACAAATAAAATTATTTCAGGAGTCATGCCTATTTCATTTGCTCTTTTTCACCTTACCTTGTTAGTCCCCAGCCCCCGGACACTCCTAGGAGTAGACATGTGCTTTATAAATCCCTTTCATTCCTTCATTCATTTCACTTGCATACATCAAACATACACCAGATTTGTGATTGACCAATCTTTAGCAATGGATGAGCACTGAATCAGCTCTGAACGCGCCTGAAGCTCAAAGACATTCATGCGCCTATCTTTAACGTAGATGTGCAAGTGCCTTAATTAATTCTTGAATCATAAATCACTTTACAGATTCTGAAAATGTGGATTTTCACACGTAAACCGTCTGACTAGCACGTACGTGTACATGCAACACATTTCTTCCAGGCGCGACGAGTGGGCCTCCAGGGCAAGAATGCCAACTGAAGTATGTGTGTAACCACAACTGATGTGTTTGTGAGTGTCGGTGTGTGCAGGGAAGCAGAACACATCAGGCTCAAAACATCACTAGTTCCAAATATTGCTTCAAAAGCAGTTTGGGCACAGGTGAAGATTCAGGTTTGCAAAAAGAAAGCAAATCCATTACTATACAAAAAAAAACTTCAATCAAATCATTCAAATTCTTTCAATACCCCTTAGGAAAACATGAATACATCAGACAATCCATGGGTCCCACCTTAGGTCAAATTAAGGGTCAGGCGAGAAGGAGGAGATACATGTGGAGAGCAAGCCTTCTGGCCAGTTCTACCCCCTGAAGCACTGGATGTGGCTCAGCGGCCAGAGCTGCTGACTCAGGAGTGGGGGATTCGGGTTCGAGTCACAGCGTCGGTGCAACATTCTGTGATTCTGGGCAAATCACTATGGGGGATATGTACAAGAAAATGTCAGAGCGCGGTGTAATGCCAAATTTGGCAACGCCTCGCTCCAACATTTTCAAAGCGCAGGGGTGCGCTGTTTTAGCGCTAAAAAAAGCTCCCTAGTGCCAGCACAGGCACTCTTGCGCCATGTTGCAAGGGTGCCTGCGCTGCAGCGGCGATTGTTTATGTGCAGGAAGACACCTTCCTGCACATAAACAATCTTTAAAGGCAATTTGCCGTTCCTATGTGTGCTGCAGAATGCAGCACACATAGAAAGAGCAAAATACGAGGAGAAATTAATAATTTCTCTTCATATCGCCATCCTAAGACCAGGTTTTACCTGGACATTGTTTTTGGCACCCCCATCCTTGTAAATATGGAGCAGCGACAAAAAGCAATGGGTGTTGCGGTGGAACGCCCACTGCAACGCCCATTGCCCGCCCCTTTCCCGCAGAGGACTGCTGCGGAAAGGGGCATATTTACAAGTAAATATGGGGTATGGAGCAACGCCACCAGAGCATCCGTAAAAGTGACGTTCCGGTGGCGTTAGGGGCTTGTAAATATGCCCCTTAATCTCCCTGTGCCCATGGACAGCACCTGGATACCCTCTGGTGATAAATCTGCAAACTAACATTACTCAATGACCTTAACGCAGAGGTATTTAAACTGGGGGAAACCCATGCCCCCTACTACCCCAGGGAGAGCCTGAATTGAGTGGAGGGGCAAGCACTGGACAAGATGCACAACATGCTGAAGGCAGTGCTGACTTTTTAGTGAAAAAACACAGTGGCTACGAGAATGTCTATAATATGTCATCTTAACTTCTTTTGTCTTGTCACTCATGTCCTGATTGGAAGTAGGTGTTGGGATGAGGGGGCTCCAAATATCCTTCAGAGTCCCCCGTATTTCTGATAAAGTATCACTCTATAGATGCTTTTAAATTTTAGGGAGACCAGGCTGCCCATAGCATGTTGACGATCAAGTGTTCGATTGCATTTTTAAAATCAATAACTGAACAAAACAGCTATGTATGAACTATTAAATATATTTAGAGCTGCCAATTGCATTAGAATAAGTGTGAAAAAATATGTAATTCTGGTGGCCCTGGTGATATTTTTTACATGGAGGTGGTGAGGCATTAAAATGTTTGAAGGATACTGGCTTTTCAAGTCACAGGGACCGTCCTCTTAAAGTTCTTTTTGTCCAGTAGAAGCTGCAGATTAGATTTAGAAAGTTTGCTTGTGATGCGCCCCGCCCCCATGTCAAACATGGAAAATTTAATTTTATTTGAGGGTTTTCACAAACCTTTCCACATCTCAATTACACCCTGAACACAGCTGAATATTTATTCCTGATAAGAGCAGGAGAAAATCCATGACCCTGGTAAAAAAAAAAATTTGTTTGGAGAAAAGCTTAAATAAAAATGTTCTGTGGTATTATTGCACTCGTATCATTTTAAATGTTCTGGGGGCCCGTAGAAAGCCCTTTTTTGGGGACCCAGTATTGAATAATTTTGAATTGTATCACCCATTTCCTGCTAATTCAAGCCTGCATGATGCAGAACAATACTAAATTGTATGTTACATTTTAACACTGTCACAAAACAGCTGAATATTATGTTTTTGGGACACTGGTTAGAGAGACAAAGTTAGAAAGAAAGTAAGAAGGGATGTAGAGAGGTTTAGGTAGGGAAATAGAATAGAGAAAGGTCAAACATAAAGAAAGTTCTCTTTCCCACGGGCCCCTTACAAGGTGGGGGCCCTGAGCAACTGCCCACTACACCCTTGCCTTAAAACACCTCTGATTCAATAACACATTGCATTTATGCTGCATTTATGAGATCTTCGTACTATAAAGCTTGCAAGCATTCTTTTGCACCTACATGAAAAGGAATTCACAAAATAGTTCCAGAAATACTCTCTGACACCTATGACTGTTGCAGTGAAACAAAAGTACTCCTACACTCTTTGGGATTAAAAGTTAAATATTTACTACAAACATCGAGGAAATGTATAAGAGTAAATGTCCAACTTTTTTAGTGACTTGGGGAACAATACTTGCCTTAATCCTTACGGCACTGCCATCCTGCCCCTCCTATTAAGTGGATGCACATGCAATAAAAATGCAACTGGGCCTGGTGGCTGAAAATATTAAGGCTCAGAAGCATGGGACTTAGTAGATGCATTAAGAGTAATAAGAAAAGTAATGAGGCAGTTTTATAATATCAGTAACAAATTAATGCTAGGATAACTGAAGTGAAGCCTTCCCTGAAATTGTGGATAATAAATATGTACTTGAATAGGTAAAGTTGAAAAAAAGATAAAGTCAGATGTGATAAAGCTTTAGCATCCTAAAATAGTACGTACGGTCGGGATCACTCAGTGAGGTGCTTGGCTCCACCTGTCAGCAAAAGACTACATTTAATGATCGTTTCCTCATATTAAAATATCAATATCTCATTCATTCAATGATGCATCAAAATATTTTACTCTATGGGTAAAATAAATGCACCAAAATCCCAGAGTGAATGACAGGGTGTTTGGAACAGATAAACCTCACAATTCTTAAGGAAGTTTCGAATTAAGATACATCTGTTACAGAAAAATGACTATTCGTAACAAAGGGGCCGATTATGATGATGGTGGAACTGCCATCGGGACCATGTTATCCCCCCACCATATTACCATGGCGGGCGGATAGTTGGCGGTCGGAAAGACCGACTGTTGGACTTGGCCCTTTTTGCAGGGTCATCCCAGAACTTTTTGCCTTCCTCCTGTATTTTTTTAGGTCTCGGGCCTAGCGTTGCAGTGCGAAGCACTGCTCGCACAGCCCGAGACCTCTTGTAAGGGCTTTTGGAAACTGACCACACGCTCGTGCGCGTGTTTTTTTTTTCTCCTGCTGCCATTGGCTGTAGCGTTTTTAAAAAAAAAAAGAAATGCACGCGATTGGGCAAAGGCGGGCGCATGTCCCACCTTTGCTCCACCCATTCCCGTCGGTGGCTAGCACGCGCAGCAGCGCGCAGCAGCGCGCGTTCGCCTCGCTGCCGGGCTCCTCTGTGGTGCGCGCACACCACTGGTTTTGCACCGCCCCTTGCATGATATGTTGAATACATTGGAGAAAGAAGAGCCTCCCAAGGTCGCTCAAAGGAAACCTTCCTGGTGCAGATGTAAGTGCCCGCTCCGCCAGTCGTCACCTTGGAGCAACGTGCCCCCCTCACCACCACTACTCCGCACCCGCTATATAAATGCCCTGTGAGTACTCCCACACTAATCCCCCGCATGGAGTCCGCAATTCGCCTACGGCATCCGGCTAACTCTCAGCTCCAAAATTCCTTCGCCACCGTACGCCACTCCATCCCCTCTCACACCCCCCCCACCAGGGGTTTTGGGGGGCCTCTGATCGCGCTAACCACTGTATCCTGGCAGTCTCATGCAGGCGACGTCCCACCAGCCAGGCACGCACTGCCGGACTGGGGCCTCCATTCCCCCCAACCACTCCCGCCACTGTATGAATGGCGCCCACCCCTGACCCATGGCTGCGGCGCCCTGTAGTGTCAGGCGCACCCCCCCAACACGTGTGGGAACTACCTCCCAGCCGCCGCAGTGATGGCCTGCTCCCACGCAACATGGAACCCCCCCTTTTCATACGCGTTTTACCAATGCTTTTGCAGCATGCACAAAAGCCCCCCCATACCCCCCGCCAACCACTCTCGCCACGCGCAACACTCAGCAACACCACCTATTCGCCCAGCCTAATAAAGAAAATTCGGAACCCCCACCAACTTCTCACTCCCGCTCGGCGCTCTTAGTGCGCAGAACGCACGCGCCCCACAATGTCGCACAACATTAAAGTGGCCACCCCTTTCTCCCTCCCTGGCTTCTGTCCCTCCCAGGACCCGCCCTGACAGGGAGGCACACCTCTCCCAGTACACATGGTGCTCTCTGCCGGGCCCGTCCTGTCTGTAATCACCGAGCTGCTTTCCCCCCCTGCACCAGGCTGTGATCCTCGGATGGGCTCTTCCACGCCTATCCTCTGAGCAGCTTGCCCACTGCACCTATCAGAGCTACCACGAGTCTGTCTCTGTACCAGGGTAGTCCGTCTCCCCATCCATCTCTACCAGGTGGCAGTCTCTCCCTGTCCAACGGTCAGGTCAGTCTCTTTCTGCTGCTGACTCGCCTTTCCCCTAGTGCCTCGGGCAGCAGCCTCTTTTCCTTCCCACTGTCCCGATTACCCCAGACAGCTTCTGCCCCAATTACCCCCAGACAGCTTCTGCCCCCCGGGTATCCTCAGTCCTTTCCCCCCTCTCTTCGGGGTCTGTCCCTGAGTCCCCTCCCCAGCCTTCCAGTCTTCCGCGGGCGTGTGTCTGCTGCCTCTCGGGACCCCTCTCTTCAGCCTGTTCTATGTCTCGCGCCCCCCGCCCCTCTCTGCTCTGTGCGGGTCCCTCCGCTCCTGCGCTCACCGGCCTCTACCTGCCAGCCGCTGCTAAGACAGCACAGTCCTCTCTTATTTCTATGCCCGTGTCAGCTCCGCAGCTCCACTTATGGTGCAGCGACCGCTCGCTTCCAGGTCTCTTTCCCCCCCCCCCGAGCCGGCGTAGAGCACTCTCCCCTGGACACCAGGGCGCAAGTTACTGATCTGCAGCTGTTGACTCAGTTGATTAATTCATCCATCCCAGGAGTCCCTGCATGACTTCGTAGTAAAAGGTTCAACACAATTAGTCCTCTGAGACTTTCATCTTTCTAAGGTCGATAACATGAGTACCTTTCGGGTAACAATAAAGATCTGTCATTCAGCGCCAAGCTGAATAACATTTGGGTGGTAACAAACATGTGTATGTGTGCCACTTGGACCGCTTCAGCTTGTGTCAAACCTGCTCATTGTGTGAGGGGAGCTTGTACTTTTGCTTCGCTGCACCTGCTGTGTGTGAGGGAAGCAGACTGTGTGGCTGCATATGGGTGGCGCTGTGTCTGTTCCTGTGCATGTTGGAAGTGTGCACATCTGCTGGCTGGCGCTGTATGTGTTCCGTGTGCATGTTGGAAATGTGCACGTCTGCTAGGTGGGGCTGTGTCTTGTGTGTGTGTGGAAACTTTGCAGGGACATGCCATGACGTATATAGTGGTGTGATTCAGCTGCTGCTACCCGCCTTGTAACTATGTGAAAAATGAGAAGCACGCACTGCTGCTACTTGTGCCTGTATCAGTACTTTGTGCATAAGACTCCTGCATCATACGTGAGAAGGCCGGGTGCGCACTTGTGATCCCTGTGCTACTCGTGTGTGACAGAAGCTTGCAGCACTACAATCTGTACTGTATTAGTGAGATGTGTGTGAAGGCCACTTGCACCACTGCCGCCTGTACTGTACCCAGAATATGTGAGTGAGGCTTGCAGTTCTGCTGCTCGACTTGCCCCACGCAGCACCAGTTCTTTATCTAGGTGGAAGGATGAACGCCTGTTTCTTACTGTTTTACCTGTTCTGTGTGTGTATGGGAAGCTTCCGCTACTGGTTTACAACCTACATATTTTAGTGTGTGGAGAAGCCCACAGTAATGTTTCCCGTGCTGTGTATGTTCTCTAGGGGCGCTTGAATGTGTTGCAGTGTGTCTTGTATGTGTATGGGGCACTTGCACTGCTACCACCTGTTCTGTGCCTATTCGGTGGTCGATTGATTGCTTGTTCACGGAGCTGCGGTATGTTGTAATAAGGCCGATTGGTTTTGCGTATTTTTTAATGTTTGGCATATTCCCGGGTGCTGTTTCCCAAATGAAACATTTGCTTTTATTTTCGGACTTGTTAAGATTTAGTTTTATTAAAAACAGAAATGAAAACAAATATTTATTGTTCCACTTTGATGTTTGTATTAAACACAACCTGCATTGCTGTAACATGTAGGAATACGTGTTTTTTTATACATAACCTATATTTGTAAAGCGCACAGTCACACATGGGTTTCTTGTGGCTGAGTGACAGGTTTTTTGTTTCTTGTTTTACATAGCACTTCCCACCGCAAACAACGTTTGTTGCAATCAATGCATTTTAATGGTACTCATTTTACCTACCTTGCAAGGATGAAATACTAAATCTCATTGCCAGGTTTAAACTT
The DNA here is from genome assembly GCA_963921515.1 of Calotriton arnoldi. Taxonomy (NCBI): domain Eukaryota; kingdom Metazoa; phylum Chordata; class Amphibia; order Caudata; family Salamandridae; genus Calotriton; species Calotriton arnoldi. Next base: position 971,995 of record CAWUFW010006162.1, read on the forward strand.
GTGATCGTCAAGCTACGCGCATTTCTTAGCAGCCAGCGACATGGGGCCTGATGCACAAAGCTATTTTGCAGTTGCAGAGGTCAAAGTTGAGCCGTTGCGACTACAAAATAGCATTTTTACGGAACCGCAATTAGGGTTCCAGGCTCAATACAGAATCAGTACTTAGAAAGGGTGTGTAAACAGCATACTTTCCAAATACCGATTCCTAAAATTATGTATTAATGTTTTGCAACCTACATCCGGTTGCAAAACATTAATATTTTACAACCAAATCCAAATTGATGGTAACCATTTACAAAAGAGAAGGGGCCCCTTGGGATTGTCGATAAACATGTGTCTTAAACCCAGACGAGGAGTTTTTATATTTGATTGCATCAGGCTCCCTGCTAGCAATAGTCGTTTATTTCGCTGCTGCTGTTTTTTAGGTCTCGGGCCTCAACACCCCCTTCTTTCTCCTCTCCCTGTCCCTCTATTCTCCACCCTTCCTCTCTCTCTTTCCCTGACTTATGCAACGGCGCTGTGGTATATGACCATGTTTAAAGGAGCACGTGTGCCATAGTGACACCCCCTTCTATCTCCTCTCCCTCTACACTTCCTCACTCTATTCTCCACCTTTCCTCGCTCTCTTTCCCTGCCTTCTGGAACGGCGCTGTGGGATAGATGGAGAAATTAAGGAGCAGTCTGGAAGTACAAGACGGAAAGGGGGGGGCACAGAGACACCAAAATCTACTTTCTACCAAAGTATAGTCACAGATATACCTTTAAGGCTCTCTCAGATCTTGCAGACATGCCTGGTGCCTCCTTTTTAAAAGCCCCTAGCAAAATTAAATTTTGCCGGTTTAGTGCTCCCTCTTTCCTGGAAACTGGGGAATTTGCGTCCTGCATTTGCAAAGTGGTAGACCACTGTTGGTTGCCCGATAGTGCTTGTTAAACTTGGTAACACAGTCCACACAAATACACTCCATATCTTGCCACATAATTCCAATCAGCATATTTTCACTCAACCCCACACACTTACGCACCACAATTCAACTCTAAACATTTCCATTCTACACCACATCATTCGACAACAAACCACATAATTCAACATAATTATACAACACACATACATCCAATACACACCACAAAATTTCACATCATGCCACAAAATACAACAGCATACCACATAATTAAACTTCACTACATACCACTCCACAAAATACCATTCCACATAATTACACTCCATGACACACAATCCCACTTCACATGATTCCAATACATCCAATACCACATAACTACTATCCACATAATTTCACTGCACACCATGCTACATAATTCTACTACACAGATCCACTCCATACCACACAATTCCACCACACACAATTCCACAACTAACAATTCCAATCCAACCCACATAATTCCACTCCACACCACATACATCCACTCAAAACCAAAACACATGGGTAAAAGACATTGTCATTTACAACGCCAATACCTCTAACTCTTACAAATCCGAGACCTATTGCATTGCAAATGCTTGTCTGACCTGTTGTTGGTGGTTTTATGTTCTGGGCACTTCACCACTGCTGATCAGTGCTAAAGTGCATATGCTCTCCCTGTAAATTGTATGTATGGATTGGTGTTTCTATAATTGGCTGATTTGATTTTCTAGTCAGTCCCTAGTACAATGCACTATGTGTGCCCAGGGCCTGTAAATCAAATGCTGCTAGTGGGCCTGCAGCAGTGATTGTACCACCCACATAAGCAGCCTGTAAATGTAACTCAGGCCTGCCATTGCAGAGCCTGTGTGCAGTCTGGTACTGCCATGTCGACTTGGCAAGTGCACACACTTGCCAGTCCTTAATCTTCCCTTTTCTTACATGTTAGTAACCCCTAAGGTAGGCCCAAGGTACCCCTGTGGACAGGGTGCAGTGTATGTGAAAGGTAGGACATGCCCTGGTGGGTGTGTGGCATGTCCTGATAGTGAAATACTGCCAATTTCGTTTTTCACTATTGCAAGGCTACCTATTCCCACAGGATAGAATGGGGAGTTTGCTTGTAACATCTTATAAACATAACTACCCCTGGGAAAATAAAGTTTAGTATGCCTGAACTCAAAATGTTAAAATGCATCTTTTAGTGAGGGTGATTTGTACATTCTGTGTTTGAAAATACCACTTTTAGAAAGTAGGTATTTTCTTGCTTAGCCTTCCAGTGTGCCTCTGCTAGGATGTGTATTGACTGTCTGGCTTTGGAGTGACAGGGGCTGGGGATGTGCAGTGGCTCCAGAGAATCTGGGTGAGTCAGGGCTGGGCTGAATAGACCTGGGCTGCATTCAGAGTAGGGGGAGGAGTTCTCACTAGCACCTGAATAGTCCTTGTCTGCATTTAGAGTGGTGGGAGGAGATTTCCCTTGCACCTGAATAGGCCATGTCGCCTTACACAATGCTGTCTCCACCTCCTGCCGGGCAGCTGCACCAGAGAGGACAGAACTGGTTTTGGCTGTGCAAAGAGCTTCTCTGCCACCAGAGAACAAAGGAATTTGTGCTAAAAATATTGGGGCCCAGACCCCAGAACTTTAGATCACTTCTGGGAATCAAGAAGAACCTTTGCCAAGGAGAAGAGCTGGAGAAGCTGAGAAGGAATACTGCCCCTGTGCTGTTTGCTGTCTGGGGTTGGCCTGCAGTGGCTAATTTCTGCCAAGGAAATTGAAAAGGACTTTTCTGTTTCCTGTGTCCCCTGCTTGAGGAAGATCTCCAAGGGCTTGAAACTGAGCTTGCCTCCTGTTCTGAAGTCTCAGGGACACAAAGACTTCACCACCAGCTCCCCTGAACTTCCTTGCTGGGAGTTCTGACCTGCTAAGAGGTGCCTGCTGTTGTTTTGGACCTCTGGAGGCTGTTTGCCGCTGGGAGCTGGAAAAGTAACGCAACTTCGAGAAGCGCGACGCATCAGCACCTGTTTCCGACGCATCGTTGAAGAAATCATCGCTGCGCCTGCCCGCGGTCGAGGACACCGATCTCCGAAGTCCGAGATCACCACACCGATTCCGACGCAAGGCCTGCTGTGCGGCTGCAAGAACCCACGATCGTCCCGGATCATCCCATCATATCGAGATGCCAAATCTGTCACATCGTTGGGAGATGAAGTAAGAAACCGACGCATCACCTCCCCACGCAGTAAGAAACTGACGCATCACCTCCTCTCCGGTAAGGAACTAACGCATCACCTCCCCTGCGCAGCAGTAAGGAACCGACGCATCACCTCGCCCGGAGCAAGGAACCGACTCATTACCTTCCCTGTGTGTAAGGAACCGACGCATCACCTTCCCTGCGACCCTTTTTGTTTGTGTGCACAACACATCCAAGGTACTTTGTGTGAAAAGTGTCGCATCTGCAATTTGCTTTGAACTGAACTATTTATTGTATTGTGGATTTTTGTTGTTTTGGTCGGGTTTAGTTTAGATAAAAGATTACTTATTTTTCTAAACTGGTGTGGTGTCCATTTGTAGTGTTTTCACTGTATTACTGTATGTGTTCACAAATGCTATACACACTGCCTCTGAGATAAGCCTGTCTGCTCATGCCAAGCTACCAAGGGGGTGAGCTGGGGTTATTTTAGAAGTGTATCCCCCTTACCCTGACTAGAAGCAAGGGTCTCTATTTGGACAAAGGTACCTACCTCTGCCAGCTAGAGACCCCCATTTCCAACACCGACGCCATGCATCCGATGGGCTCCTTGAGCTGCCGGTGCGTCTGAGGGGAATCATATCCCTACAACGGTGACAGTGCCTACCAGGCATTGCCGTAGGGATTATTATGTCCCCTTCCGCCTGCCTTTTCATGGCGGGTAACCCGCTGTGAAAAGGCAGGCGGAAAGGGACTTTGGGGGTTGTAGGAGGCCCCCCTTCCTCCCTGGCCCTAAGCTGTGGATTTTCCCTGCACAATGTGGCCGGCACTGCATGGTGCCTGCCACGTAGTGCAGGGATATGTCAGATGTCCACTTTTTGCGTTCAGAGCAACTGAATAAAAATAGCTTGTCCCATAATAGGTGCATTCGAGCTAAACTAGTGAAGCTCGCGACTCGAGTTTGTAAACAAATCTTTGACCTCTCTAGGACCTGTATAACAAAGTATATTGAGGGCAAAATAAAATAAAAGTCCCAATATTGTTCACAAAGCAGTAGGACCTATGTAAATTTGAAAGTTTACCTTTTGGATATTAATGCAAGGATTATTATAATTAGGTTTTGTGCACGAGTTGTATGATTTTTGTGGTCATCAGTCACACACATATATGTCATGTAAAAAGTGTTTATGTTATTTGTCTTTGTTAGTTGTTTTAACAGAAATCACTGATGTACATAAAAAATAGAGGTGTATGTTTCAATGTGTAAAGTGACAGGAATCTCATTTTTGACAATTAAAAAATGAAGAATGAATTTATAAATAAATATAGCCCAGGGTTAATTAGAAGGACCACTGAGGTATAAGAAAAAAATAATTGATGGTGTCAGAGGAATTTTTTTTTGTTGTTGCACTTTTTGCATTGCGGCGTGTGCTGCAGCCAGCAGCACCCGCCGCAATGCAAAGGATAGGCATTGCGACCACTGTGGTGGCGTTCGCATCGTAATGCCTCTGTTGGGACTGTCGACAGCCTGTCGGGCGGTCCCGTTTCCGATAGGGTGTCGGGCGGTCGTAAGTCCACCGGCCATCCTAATCAGCCCCAACGTTCTTAATTGCAAGCACCCAATTATCAACCCAACATCAGCTAGAAACAAATATATTGCAAATGGTTGGCAAACAAAACCACTTTATGCAGACATATGTACTCTTAGACCTGGCATCATTGGCGTTGTTCCCCCTAACTCTTTGCCTTCAGACCTCCTGTTTTGATGACTTTGTTTTTGCTGGCTTTAGGACTCTGGGCACTTTACCACTGCTAACCAGAGCCAATGTGCATGTGCTCTCTGCTTCAAACATGGCAACATTGGCTTATCCACAATTGGCATATTTGATTTACTTATAAGTCCCTAGTAAAGTGCACTACATGTGCCCAGGGCCTGTAAATTAAATGCTACTAGTGGACCTGTAGCACTGATTGTGCCACTCACTTACATTGTCATTTAAAGATGTCTCAGGCCTGCCATTGTAGAGCCTGTGTGTGCAGTTTTAAACTGACATGTTGACCTGGCAAGTTAACCCTCTTGTCAGGCCCAAACCGTCCTTTGTAATACATATAGTTCACCCCTAAGGTAGGCCCTGGACAGCCCAATGGCAGGGTGCAGTGTATTTAAAAATTAGGACATGTATATTTAACTTTTACATGTCCTAGTATTGAAAAACTCTTAAATTCATTTTTCACTACTGCAAGGCCTATCTCTCCCATAGGATAACATTGGGATTACCTTATTATATTTTATAAGTGCAATTTCCAATTTGGAAGAGATTGGACCCCCAAGTTTGGTGTCTCTGGAATCACAATTTAAATTCACAACTAATGGTGAAGTCAGATTTTAAATTGTAGTTTTGAAAATGCCACTTTTAGAAAGTTGGGATGTTCTCACTTTTGCAGCTTTGTGCTTCTGCCTGTCTCTGAATACATGTCTGGGGTGGGTGACCACTGGGCTTTGTGCATTCCCTCTAGACAGTAACACACAAAGGGACCTTAGGTGTGACCTGATGGGCCATTCGCATCCTGATGGGCCATCCTGGGCAGGATGGAAGGGAGAAGCTGGGCATAGCCTCACCGTACACCTGAATAGGCTGTGTCGTGTTCCCACATAAAGGGCTTCATAACCCCCTGTAGTGAGTTTGAAGCCAGGGCAGAAAGGACAGGGACTCTGTGCACTTCAACGGCATGCCTCTGAAGTCTTCCCCACTTTAAAGGCCCAACTGGTTATATGTACTGGACCTCTGACACCACCAACCTAGTACACTTCTGGACCTGTGGATACTCTGCCAGGAAGAAGGACTGCTGTGATGCTACAGGGACTGCCACTCTGCCACTCTGCTGGACTGCTACTCTGCTAGATTCCTGCTTTGCTGACCTGCTGCATGCTTCAGTTTTTCTTGGGAGTGAGAAGGACTGGACCTGCATCTCTACGACCCAGAACCAGAGTGACACCAAGGGCTTGCTGGCTTGCCTCCTGTTCTGAAGTCTCAGGGACATCAAAGACTTCCAAATCACCTGTCTCAGCACTGATACTCTGCTATCTGTGAGTCTGCCCTGCCAAGTGGTGCCAATCGATTACTAGGCCCTTGGCATTAGGTTAAAGTGCTGCTCCAGCAGAATCCAGGCATCACCATTGACGCAAAGATCTTGGAACCAGTGCTTCTCCTCTGTTGCGAGTATTAACTCCGACGCATCGCCTCCTGCGCAGCGCTTCCACTCCATTCTGGATACATCATCGGTGTTGCACGGCTTGGAGTCAATGCATCATTTTCCCTCTGCAGATCGGAGCCAACGCATTGCCTTTACTCTACGGATTGATGACGACGCATCACCTCCTCTGCATCTTCGACGTCGATGCAACCAAGGTACTTTGTAGTGGGCAAGGCTAGTCCCTGTGTTTTGCCCGCGCTCCATCGCAGTCAACCTGAACTTTTGGATTTGACTCGGTCTAGTGCGACCAGATAGCTGTATTTGTACTTTATGCTTTTAACTACATTTCAGTTTATTCTTTATAATTTCATAACTCTGGTTATCCTAATTGAATTTTTGCTTTTTTGGTCTTGTTTTGTTAATTTAATTAAGATCTATATTTCTAACCAGGCATGGTATCTTTTTGTGTGGCGTTGTCACTGTTTTACTGTTTGAAGTGTTGCAGAAATACTTTACACATTGCCTCTTAAGTTAAGCCTGACTGCTCAGTGCCAAGCTACCAGTGGGTGAGAACAGGTTAATTTAGGGTGTTGTGACTTACCCTGACTAGGATTATGCTTGGACAGGGTGCATACCCCTGCCAACAAGAAAATCAGTTGCTAACGTGTACCAAAACATTTTACAATGTGTAGTTACTGGCTAAAGCACTCAACAGCAAACTGAACATAGATGCACACATAGCGAACATGGCAAAAGCTGCATAACAACAACTAACATAACTGAGATGAATCAAGATTTATCCCTGGTGAAGGTGTGAAGCAGATAGTACAAGCAATAGAAATATCTCGACACGACTATGGCACAGTCATACTCACTATACTGCTGTTAGGAGAGCCCCTCTAAAAGCCATCCTCACTGCTAGTGCGAGAGTGATTTATGACACAAGAAATTATGAACACAATACCCCAAGCTTAGCTAAACTACATGAATCCCTCACCAAATTCCCTGTACTTGTCTCCTATTTCACCTTGAATGTCTTAGTCAACCCCACTTGTTATGTTATGTTGCTCAATGTTTACATGGTATACGTTTGCAAATTACTCAAAGCCTTGGTGCGGTTGTGTATTTGGACAAACCATACTAGCATCCTGGAAAATAACTACAACCAGATATTTAAAAAAAATCCAAATCCGAGAACCCAGAGTTCAAAGCCTTACCTTCGGCTAGAATTCTAGAGGAAAGCCCAAGAACAATAAGCTGTGGGGTGGATTCACACAATTGTCTAATCCAATGTTAAGAGGAACAAAAAGCAGTATTAATGGCAACAAGAGTTTATTGCACCTCTTGGATCATGTTACTTTATAAAGGTTCTGCTGCATATATCTTCGAGGAGTCAATCAATCAAAATACCTTTTTTCGGCCAAAGAATGGCCATAAAAGCAAAGAAATGAGAACAATTTACATTAAAATTGTTTAACAGTCAAAGCCTAGCACACACACTTTCAGGTACACAACATATAAAACAACTAAAAAAAGGTTGAATGTGCCCACAAAGGGCCAGATTAACAATACCATGGGACGATTTCTTCCAAACCCAGCGATTATAATCAGGGTTGGCACCAACCAATGAATCTAACCTGAGGCTAAATATACACCCACATAAACAATCTCATACCTTAATAAGACATAAAACAGAAATACAATATGATAAAAGAACTATCACTACTAAAAAGGTAAAACAATCCGAGCACTAAAGACTTAACAAGTTAAGGACATTTTGACAAAAGGCATTTATGCACAGCAAAGGGATAAATACATAAAACTAAGATTCATGAAGCTGACCAACCATACCATTTCCTTACTCTCAGGGCACATTGTATAACTCTAGTTACAGCAAGACATATCTTTTTAGAGGATAGTTGCTGTAATGCAAGTAGTGCCTGTCGAGCCCTTGATATCTTCAGATCACTCAATAATGGCAGAAGACAGGGTTCCTATTCAGCGGATAAAATTTGCAAAATAATTTTAAAGTGCAGAGTTTCATCTGAAGCGCATTAGATAAAATCTATGATGAGGATTGTTAATCCACAGGAGATAAGGTGCTGGTTCGACCCCCAACAATAAATCAACATGGTACTGCACTAAAGGCTTACTTACTTTCTGAGCTAATCTAAGATCTTCAAGTTTGGCAGTTACAATTGCAGATATTTGCTTTTTGTTGTGGCTTTTTCTGGAATACAAAAAAGCTCTTCAAGCCCTAAAGACTGAAAAGTATTTTTTACATATGCCAACCAGGGGATACAAAGAACCCTATCCAGGGTTAAAAAATCTTTTATGATCTATTGAATGAGACTCAACTTTTGCTTTTACCACACCGAAATCCTCAGCGGGAGTTGGTGGATCTTTATGTAATCCACGAAATAGGATAAGCCTAGCTCACTGTGACAAATGAAAGTGGGGTAGCCTTGAGGGACCGCCAGCAGTCTCCTTAACAATTTGTTCTCAACTATCTGAAGTTGATTAGCCACTTCAAGTCCCCACAAACCAGCCCCATATGTAGCGATAGACAGACACTTACTCTTATATAAAAATGAGCACTTCCTTAATCGGTTTATGACCGAGTTTCTGTGCAAACCTGAGAATCGCCTCTATCAGTCTAGAAAATTGTTGATATCTAATGTTAAATAATTGAGCCCAAGTGATCGATGAATAAAACGGAATGCCTAAGTATGTGAAAGTCTTAACCCATCCCCCAGTTAAATCCTCTATTACATGAACATGCCCTTTTGTGTTCCTCGACCCCAAATCATAGCAAAGGACTTGGTTAGATATGTGTTAAGATCCTAGCTCTTCTTAAAAGAAATGAATTGATTTAAAGGACCCTGTAAATCATTTGCAGTTCTAGCCAACAGAACTGCATCATCTGCATAAAGTAAGAAGGGGAACGGATGCTTACCCACATGTGGTAAGTCCTGCTCAAACTTATTTAAGTGGTCAGCCAGCCTGTTTATATAATGTGTGGATAAAAAAGCGGCCAAAATACAACCTTAATAGACCCCTCTGTCAGATTTAATCGGGTGCGTGCATTTCCTATTCAGCCCAAAACATAGCCTCGTTGAGGTCTCCCCGGGAGTCTAGCAACCAAGCTTCTTTTTAAAATAGAAAAAAGTATTTTCTTTCAATTCTTTTTATTCACCAAATTTGTTTGCATCGGTAGAGGTGGATTTAAGAATATAAATCTGTACTTACCTATATATACTTATCTCTTAACTATTTTGGTCCTCAATATTTTGGCTATGATATTTCGGTATTTCGAAATTTCCTACTCAAGATTCTAGACTACAATTGCTTGTAACGGTGCCATTCACAGTTCAGAAACCAACCTACACCCATGAATTGCTATGCAATATTAGCCATATTCATAAGAAGCTCCACAGGGTTTACTGCCAGGGGTTCATCGAAAGACAATGGTTATTAATTCCTTGTGCTGTCAATTGGTATAAAACACTTGAGGCCAGATTTAGAGTTAAGGGGTAAAATAAAATGCTATGATATTTTGGGCAATTCCTCGATCCAAGGAAAACCCTATTTCTGGTCCCACCCAACTTTAAATAAACCCTATCCCTTAATTTTGCCTCGCTAAGCAACTACAAGTCCATATGAAAATATTACCTTATAGGGCTATTTGCTTGTCCCAATACTTATTCATAAGAGGGTCCGCCACATGAGACAAGTACTCCTCCGCCATCTACTCTATAAGCTTTCTACCATCTTTATTCTCTATAACCCCAACTGACCTATGAGCATTTGGAGCCTACCTTAGGTGTGACTTATAAGTATTAAGAAGGAAGGTTTAGGCCTACAAAAGTTTATTTTGCCAGGTTTGAAAGGCAGTTTTATAACTGCACACACAGGCTGCATGGCATGCCTGAGACATGTTTTACAGTGCTGCATTAGTGGGTGGCACAATGAGTGCTGGATCCCACTAGTAGCATTTAATTTACATTCCCTGGGAACAGGAAGTATAATATACTAGGGTAAAATATACTAGGGACTGAAACGTAAATTAAATGTACCAATCAGATGTACACCAATCTTATCATGTTTGGAGGGGAGAGCACAAGCACTTTACCCCTGGTTAGCAGGGGTAAAGTGAACAGAGTCCTAATGCCAACAAAAAACGGGTTCAGCAACAGAAGGCAAAAATCTTGGGTGACTCTGCAGAAAGGGCAACATGTCGTAATCCAGTGAAGGGTAATGCAGCTCCCTTTAAATAGGAAGAAAAAGAAAAGGGAATGAAATCATGTCACATGACAATAGTGGCCATATTCGATAAGGAAATTAATACAATGACTACAATATGGGTGCCATGTTAAAATGGTTATTGGCAGAGGAGGCTCGCAGTGATGCTCTACAAAGAGTCAATATTCAACCTGTCTGTCCTGCCCAACCCTCCAGAGGGAAGAGAGACCACAATGCCTTAGGGCACTGCTCATAGTTCAAGGTATTTAAAAAGCAGGACACGTGTGCTTAAGTTTTACATGTCCTGGCAGCAAAAAATCTCAAACATCATTTTGAGTCACTGATTTGCATATGACTGCGTCTAAACTGGGGCGGCATGGTGAGCAAAAGAACGATGGATTTAACCCCTTCGATGCTCATGATGGAATGGTTCCGTCATGAGCATCGGTGCCCCTGTGCTCATGACGGAACCATTCCGTCATGAGGCGAGGGGCACGAAATCCCTCTGCTGCAGACAGCAGAGGGATTTTCTTTCTCCCCCACAGCCTCGGGAGCTGGGAAGAGCTTCCCCAGCTCCCGAGGCCCCCCCTCCCTTTCAGTGAAATGAAGATCAGCGCCCACGTCGCGCTGACTTCATTTCACTGACAACGAACTAAAATGAGCCTTTAGGCTCATTTCAGTTTCACTTTCTACGTGCTCAGGCGGCTATCTCAGCCCCCTGAGCACGTAGAAAGACAGGAGAGGTATCATTGGAAAGGGAGAATCTCCCTTTCCAATGGTACCCTCCCAGTGGATCCCTGCTGGGGATCGCCCCAGGAGGGCGATCCCCAAGCAGGGATCCACCCACTAAGGCACCATGGAGGGGGAGCAGCCCCTTGGGCAAGGGCTTTGCTCCCCCAAACAAATTGCCAATGTTCAGTCTTTCTGCCCCCCCCGGGGGGCAGATGGGAGCAGTAGCCCCCAATCTCCCCCCCCGGGGGCAGAAAGCCCACTAGACACCAGGGATTTTTATTTGGTGCATTTTGTTAGGGTGGGGGCTGCCCGAAGCGGGCACGCCAATGCCCCCACCCCCAGCCACCATTACAGCCTTTCTGCCCCCTGGGAGGCAGATGGGGGCAATAGCCCCAATCTGCCCCCAGGGGCAGAAAGCCCACTAAATGCCAGGGATTTTTTTGTGTGCTATTTGTTTTAGGGTGGGGGCTGCCAAAAATGGGCAGGCCAATGCCCCCACCCCCACCCGCCACCATTACAGACTTTCTGCCCCCTGAGGGCAGATAGCCACTAAACACCAGGGATTTTTTGGGACGCATTTTTTTATAGGGTGGGGGCTGCCCGAAATGGGCACGCTAATGCCCCCACCCCCACCACCATTACAGCCTTTCTGCCCCCCTGGGAGGCAGATGGGGGCAGTAGCCCCCAATCTGCCCCCCCGGGGGGGCCGAAAGCCCACTAAATGCCAGGGATTTTTTTGTGTGCTATTTGTTTTAGGGTGGGGGCTGCCCAAAATGGGCACGCCAATGTGACGCCACGGCCAGGGCGACTGACGCTGGAATCTGGGGCTCACGGTTCGATCCCCGGCACCGGCGGCAGGTAAGCCCAGCACCATGTGACTCTGGGCAATAGCTTGCCTGTCGCGTGTACTTGGGCCTCCCACCCGAGTGAGGCACCATTTTTATCGGGAGACCTGGGGAACGCTGGGTGGTAGGAAATTTGTGTCAGCCCGGTGATGCCACAACTTTCCCACACAAAAATGTGTGAAAAAAGTGATTTTTTCAGCCAAATTTCAAGTTTGCAGGGGATTCTGGGTAAGAAAATATTGGTGGATCCACGCAAGCCATACCTCCCTGGAATCCCCGGGTGTCTACTTTTCAGAAATGTGTGGGTTTGCTAGGTTTCCCTAGGTGGCCGCCGAGCCCCGGGCCAAAAGTCATGGGACCCCCTTGCAAAACCAGGTCGTCTTCCGATAGGCAATTTTGATGTCGCCTCAATACGTTTTGGGCCCTTGCCTGTCGCGCGTACTTGGGCCTCCCACCCAAGTGAGGCACCATTTTTATCGGGAGACCTGGGGGAATGCTGGGTGGTAGGAAATTTGTGTCAGCCCGGTGATGCCACAACTTTCCCACACAAAAATGTGTGAAAAAAGTGATTTTTTCAGCAAAATCTCAGGTTTGCAGGGGATTCTGGGTAAGAAAACGTTGGTGGATCCACGCAAGCCATACCTCCCTGGAATCTCCCATGTGTCTACTTTTCAGAAATGTGTGGGTTTGGTAGGTTTCCCTAGGTGCCGGCAGAGCTAGGGTTCAAAAACTACAGCTAGGCACTTTGCCAAAAAAGGGTCATTTTTCACAGTGAAATTGGGGTGTGTCCACGTTGCGATTTGCGTCGTTTCCTGTCGCGGGCACTAGGCCTATCCACACAAGTGAGGTGCCATTTTTCTCAGAAGACTTTGGGGAACGCGGGGTGGGTGGAATTTTGTGGATCCATGCAGATTCGGGACTTTCCACCACAGAAAAGTGAGGAAAATGTGGTTTTTTTACACTTTTTTAGGTTTGCAAGGGATTCTGGGTAACAGAACCTGGTGAGAGCCAGTCAAGTCACCCCATCCTGGATTCCCCTGGGTGTCTAGTTTTCAAAAATGTATAGGTTTGCTAGGTTTCCTAGGTGCCGGCAGAGCTAGGGTTCAAAAACTACAGCTAAGCACTTTTCAAAAAAGGGTCATTTTTCACTGTGAAAATGTGGTGTGTCCACATTGTGTTTTGCGCTGTTTCCTGTCGCAGGCACTAGGCCTACCCACACAAGTGAGGTACCATTTTTCTCGGAAGACTTTGGGGAATGCGGGGTGGGTGGAATTTTGTGGATCCATGCAGATTCCAGAACTTTCCACCACAGAAAAGTGAGGAAAATGTGTTTTTTTGGACAATTGTTTAGGTTTGCAAGGGATTCTGGGTAACAGAACCTAGTGAGAGCCAGTCAAGTCACCACATCCTGGATTCCCCTGGGTGTCTAGTTTTCAAAAATGTATAGGTTTGCTAGGTTTCCTAGGTGCCGGCAGAGCTAGGGTTCAAAAACTACAGCTAAGCACTTTTCAAAAAAGGGTCCTTTTTCACTGTGAAAATGTGGTGTGTCCACGTTGTGTTTTGCGCTGTTTCCTGTCGCGGGCACTAGGCCTACCCACACAAGTGAGGTACCATTTTTCTCGGAAGACTTTGGGGAATGCGGGGTGGGTGGAATTTTGTGGATCCACGCAGATTCCAGAACTTTCCACCACAGAAAAGTGAGGAAAATGTGTTTTTTTTTTATAATTGTTTAGGTTTGCAAGGGATTCTGGGTAACAGAACCTAGTGAGAGCCAGTCAAGTCACCCCATCCTGGATTCCCCTGGGTGTCTAGATTTCAAAAATGTATAGGTTTGCTAGGTTTCCCTAGGAGCCGGCAGAGCTAGGGTTAAAAAACTACAGCTAGGCACTTTGCAAAAAAGGGGTAATTTTTCACTGTGAAAATGTGGTGTGTCCACATTGCGTTTTGGGCAGTTTCCTGTCGCGGGCACTAGGCCTACCCACACAAGTGAGGTACCGTTTTTCTCGAAAGACTTTGGGGAACGCGGGGTGGGTGGAATTTTGTGGATCCATGCAGATTCCAGAACTTTCCACCACAGAAAAGTGAGGAAAATTTGTTTTTTCTGACAATATTTTAGGTTTGCAAGGGATTCTGGGTAATAGAACCAGGTGAGAGCCAGTCAATTCACCCCATCCTGGATTCCCCTGGGTGTCTAGTTTCCAAAAATGTATAGGTTTGCTAGGTTTCCCTAGGTGCCGGCAGAGCTAGGGTTCAAAAACTACAGCTAGGCACTTTGCAAAAAAAGGGTCATTTTTCACTGTGAAAATGTGGTGTGTCCACGTTGCGTTTTGGGCCGTTTCCTGTCGCAGGCACTAGGCCTACCCACACAAGTGAGGTACCATTTTTATCGGGAGACTTAGGGTAACACAAAATTGTAGAGCAACTGTTATTATCTATTGACTTTTGATGCATTTCTGCCTTCCAAATGAAAGACAATGTGTAAAAAATAAGTCATTTTGAAAAATGTCCTATAATTCTCATGCTAGTATGGCTACTCCCAATTTCGGAAATGTGCAAATATCTACTATTTCTAAACTCTATATTTTGTTCCCATTTCAGAAATACATAGGTGTCTTTCATACCGATTTTTCCATGTATAAATTTTCCCAGAATAATTGCTATATACCCGGTACATAATAAAAAACCATTGCAAGACGCTGCTCAGTTATTGGCTCTGGGTTCGTCGGGTTCTTGGTGAACCTACAAGTCCTATATATCACCACAACCAGAAAGGTCCAGCGGATGTAACGGTATATTGCTTTCAAATATCTGTCATAATTAGAAGAAGTTACAGGTGAAAACGTTGACACAAATGGCTGATTTTTTCAACTAATTTTCAATTTTTCCTATATTTAACTGTTTGTTTCTATAAAGAAAACTTGAAGGATCTACACAAATGACCCCTTGCTGAATTCAGAATTTTGTCTACTTTTCAGAAATGTATGGCTTTCCAGGATCCATTATTGCTTTCATACCCATTTCTACCATTAACTAGAAGGAGGTTGAAAGCACAAAAAAT